>CM030369.1:23189804-23789804 GCA_003604175.2 Clonorchis sinensis
AAAAAATCGAAACGGTCGTTACAAGGCTGTCATCATGCTTTCATCATCACACAGTTTGCCGAGCTGTGTCATAAAGTCCGAAAAAGTGATATATGTTCATTCTGGACCCCAAACCTATTTTTTGTGCTTTTTGGGCGGCCGTGCCTGTTGCTACGTTAGCGGTATGAAAGCTGTTCAGTGATGCTCTGGAATCGGCGTGATGCCTGACGTATAAAAGATGCGAGATGCCTCCGGCCAGATATTCTCTGACAAAATTCAAACGCGCAGTGGTTATTACGCGTTGCCGTCCCCTAATTTGAATCAAGTGAGGCTCGGATACCAAAAATATGCGACTTGAAAGTCTTTGCCTTAGGCATCACACTTAGCCGGAATCCAAAGTTATGGTTGAGTCTAAATCGTTCATTCTACCGAACGTGGAAACTTCATCCAATTTTTCCATTTTTCCGTTTTCTTTTGGCTGCTCTAATTTTTCCACCTGTTTATGTTTTGCAGTGAATTGTTGTAGTGTTGGTTGGATTACGTTTTGGCCAATAACCACTCACCCGCAAAACATCTTGGCAATTAGGGTGGAAAATATTTCTTTGTCCCCGTGTTAAAGAAGTGTCGTGTTATTAGCGCGTCGACCATTAAAACGCACCTCACACCAGGTAAGGATACGGCTGCCACCAATATGTTTACAACGGCTGCCCCGAGAGGAATCGGCGTAATGCCAGCCAAATGCGTTAAATGAGGTTGATGCGTTAGTGCACGTTAGCCACACTCTTGCCAACCGTAGGCAAAAATGTTATTCCTCAATTCGTGTGATAGGAAAGCTTGATATACAGCAGCCGAAAAACAAATGACTTTGACAATTACTGCTACAGTCTCACCACCATTGGTCAATTCCTTCTGAAATATATTGGAAAACTGCGTATTCATTGTGCGAGTTCTTGAAGGAAATTTGTCTCGTTCTTCGGGCCATTGTCTTTGGTCCTCATAATGATGCCTTACAGTCCGGTCTACGGTTCCACTATGCGAAGCTCGTGTGCAAAAATCAGCCAAGTTATCCTAAAATTTTTATCCTCGTTCCCTTTGTTTCCCCTGACACCTGGTGCCTCTACTTAGTTCCAATACGGTGCAAACTGTCAGCGAAAGGCAAGGAACGAGGTCCTTCCGCGTAAATGGCCGTTGTGCAAACAGCGCGCACAAAGATTCGATGCTTTCTCCGTAATCACATGAAAAACTGAAAACAACTTAAACAACTGTAACTTTATTAGCTCATATGAGGAAACATCAAGTGCTTATTCATCTACGTTTACCGTTACATCAGCATATGCGGTTTCATTCCTCTGAAATCAGCTGTTGCGCGAGCGGTGATAGAAGAAATTGAAAACCAGTTACGTACCTTTCATTTATTGTCAGCCGTATGTAGATAGTTGCATGTGAGCTGATGGTAGAATAACCGCGCATGGCCACAAAGCCTGGAAAGCACAATGGGAACACAAGTATTCTGCGGACAAGGCCACGGGCATTCGCGGTGAATGTGCCACAGCCACGCTTTGCGTTGTTGGGTCATAGTACAACAACCCACAGTTCTAACGAGCTATGAGCAAATATGGCACTTTTCGTTGATATATTGCCAATGGCATGTGTTCTGCACAAATGAACGATCGGGGACACTGACCACCGCCCATTCGAATGTGGTTACAAGTCTACGAGGAAAAGGACGACAGCGACTCTTAGCAAATTTTAAAGTTCCGCGGTGTTCCTCAAATGACAGATAGCATCCGCCGTGTAAATTCCACCCAAGTGTTTATTTGGATAACGTTTGTGTGAGGTGTATTCGTCAGATGTAACAAATTAGATTAGATTGTCCAACGAAATTTCGCTGCAATGCTGTTTCTTTGGAAACCTGCCTTGCATTCAGTATAACAAGCGTAGACGGCTCCAAGCTTTGTACGGTAATGATGCAAGCATGCATTTCTGCGAACGATAACGAAACTCATACTAGCGCACCTAGTTAGGCGATAATGTAGCGTTTTCATATGCTTGCACGTGAATATTCAAACCCCAGGAAGCTAGCTTTCCCAGTAGGAAGCCTGATGCCACTGAGCTTTACGCCAGGAAGCAAGACAATAATTTCCGAAAATAAATCCCACCACTGTCCTTGAATATATAACCGTTTATATTGTCGCCTACCTTGTCTAGTTACCGTACCTGTTTGGCTCGGGTATGTGTGCCTTAGCTATAAATGGTAACCTAATCCAACTAACAACGAAGGTCCTTCATGATCATAACCGTGTGCACTTTTGCTCCCCATACCCGCGCTTTGAAAGTGTGAAAACAAAATGGTCAAAAAATTTATTTCTCTGATGGTCCATACCCGCGCTTTGAAAGTGTGAAAACGAAATGGTCAAAAAATTTATTTCTCTGATGGACTGGGACAATCGCAACGGGTAGTCACTCTGTTTGGTTTTCCGTAGAACCCCTTGTACTCGATGAGGAAGTTAGAATAAGGAATGTATATTCGATTTATTTTTATTTTTATCTTCGGTAAAACCGTTCAGACTTCCTAATAACTCACACGGATTCGTGTGTACAGTGATGTCGGACATGGCGAAATTTAAGCTAAAGTAGGGTGTGTACGGGGCAGTCGTGAAACCATGATCCCAAGAATCCAATTACCGCGTGAGTCTTTAAACGTTTTTTCCATGGATTCAGTCGTGTTCGTCCGTCAAATCCATTCATATGGAGCAATAAACCCTCACTTCACTCCGTCTTTGCTCTAATGATACTTATGCCCTGTAGCAAAATGAAAAAACAGCTCCGTCCTGATCTTTATGGCTTCCGACTATTCCATACGTAACCACAGCAGCACTCTCACCAACTGGGGCTCCGTTCCTGGACAACGATTAGTAGCTTCCGTGCCGGCGTCGATAACCGACCATTTCATTGTCTACAGCATCCGGTTACAGTATCAAAAAGCTTCCACGTCGCGGGAAGATAATATATTGAAAGCCGGTTACCCTTTCAGGCTTCCCTGAAGACACGTCTTTATTTCCGTCATGTGGGTTTGGAACTCATCTAACTCAATGTTCATGCCAAAGTATTGCCACCAATCTTCACTACCATGAACATGCCTTAATTATCTGAATGTATGGGGGACTAACACAGCCACCCATAATACAATCTGGGCGTCGTTGATTATGATCGTTTACCTGGAACCTGCAAGGCATACTCTGTTTCGCTGTCTTAGAAACAAATATTTTTCAACTCAAACCAAAGTAATATACATCTCCACAACAACACGGATCCCTTCTTTGTCCCTTAAGCAGCCGATGGGCTTTGCTTCTCCGTAGATCATTCATGCAATAAGCCGTTCCTGCCTATCAGCGTTTGTCCGTCAGGCCCTAAAATCGTGACACGTCTGAGTCTTCGTCAAATCCCGCCCCCCGATAGTGCAAATGATTGCACGTCTGACAAAGCACCTTTCAAGTGCAGGGATAAAGCAAGTCATAAATATTCCCATCCAAAGTGTTCACACATCCAGCGCCTCGTTCATGAAAACTGGATGAACTATGATAAGAACGCCATCGACATGGATTAGCGTGTACAACCTGCAGCGTATCCAGCCGGGCGCTGTGAAATCATGCGACGCCCATCCTGGAAGGCGGGTAGCACCGATAGCGCCCAAACTCTTCGCAATCTCTTCCATGACCTTTTGGTAGGCCAAATGTCAGCCACTTCTGTGCCTCCACCACTGAATTGGACAGGGAAAACAGCACTCTCTTCGGTTAACGATGGTTTGTCGTGTACAATAGCTGGCCCGACCAACGTAACTTCTGACGCTGGATAAATTCTTTAATAGAAGTCCCCGTTGCGCAAACAGAAGATCGCTTCCTAATTATCTCGTACGAACTCTCCGACATCAACCTACACGAGCTATGGTCCTGAGACAACCATTGACGAACGCCTGAAGACGTCTCAGTTCCATCCCTTGAACAGGCCACATCTCACAACCATACAACAAAACAGCCCGCACTGTGGCCTGATGCACACGTCCCTTAAGATTCAGGGATATACCGCTTTATCGCCATAGGTGTCTCAAACTAGCAAACGAGACCCGAGCCTTGCGGATTCGTGCATTGACGTCATTTGTTACACTACAATTGGGACTAATATAACATGCAAGATTAGTGCAACACTCCACACCTTCAAGTGCGTCTCCCTGGATCGCAAGTGGCGTGCTCAGTGACTGCATGTCCACGAGCATAGTCTCACGGTTTGTGGTTTCTAAACGGACACCAAAGCACGGGATGACTCTGGCCGGTTATTCCAAAAACACCTGCGCCTTGTCTCCGAAAACGAGAACGATGTGGTCTGCATATTCCAGATGGACAGGGTTTTCGTCAGCATCTATCCGAACACCATTGTTTGAAGACACTCTGCCGTTCGTCTCATTAAACACCTAAACAGAAACGGAGAGGAGGCGCACCCATGGCGGACGGGAGCTTTTTTGGAGGTTGCAAGCTGAACTAATAAGTTTTTCAATGAATTCAGCTCACCGATCTTGTCCGACCTCATGAGATCAAGCTCTGTGCATGAGCACAGGTGGTTTATCGCCAAGGTTGTTGAATCACTGGAGCTTACGTAACACGGACTTCGCAGAGCAATTTCAGCTTCATTGCAGAGGTATTGTGGGCAGGTGGTTTAACATGAGGTTTACCAGCTCGTCTTCCTAGTAGTTTACTGGGCAGCTTGACGTCTGAACTCGTATCAAGCTGCAAGTTAACCGGAGGGTTGCTGATACGCACCGCCACGAAGTTCCCCTATGAAGCAAAATCAATTGTGAAAAACCATTCTCACTTATTTGAGTTACAATTTAAGAGCTAGACAGTTGGGTGAACGCGGCCACGGCATTTGGGATCGAGTAAATTATTATTTGTGGACACGACTACTGCAAATTGGATATTTATGAACCTGAACCTGAACCGGCAATAACGAGCAAACTGCCACTCACAGTGTCGCGAGCAACTCAGAGGAGGTTTGCTGTGTTTTCTACCGCGCTTGTTCTCGGACTTCCATGAGATGCTGTACGTGGTTACGTGGACAACCTGTGGGATTGGCAGGTGATCAATCCTAGCCGTGTCGTGCTGCAGGTTGACGAAGAGTTAGCCTACGGTGGTGGGGGTTCACGAGGTCAGATGAGCATCTTGTTTTGATGCCTGCACTTTGAGACGAACTGAAACCGGACAAAGTAATTGGGCTGGTTCTTTGTCAGTGAGTTGGGCTTGAGAACCTCGCACTTCCTACTGATAAATGGTAAGCGTGATGAAATAGTCGTTGTCTTTCTTGACCAGCTTGAAGCCCTGGTAGTGGATATGAACAACGGTGCTTGATCTCAAAACACATGAGGCAATGTTCTGTCTCATTCGTCAGAGCCGAATTAATGGGAGAGCTTGATGTGTGTGAAGTTTGTATAAAGGTGTGCCGAGTTTTCGGAGCAACAAGCCAGCTTTTACTCCCTTATGGGACTTGAAATACCAGTCTTGAACATGTCTCCGTACCACTTAAAGCAGGAATGAAACGTTTGACCCGAAATGGAGTCTGCTGTGAACTCCGTGACTGGGGCTGCGGCTGCGGCTGCATCGGCTGAATGGACGACAGAGTTACTGATACCGGCTTCTTGTGTCTGGAAACGCAGTGACTGAGCCAGTGACTCCGTGAGCTTGGGTTGGATTTCTTCACCTTTTGTTGCTCTCGGGGCTGATTATTTTTGGAGATCCCGCGGGTTCCCGTTCGCCAGCTGTACTAACAGTAGTGCCTCATGTCAATTCTCGGCCTGGTCCTCCCACGTTAGCGTTTTCAGCCAAAAGACCACTAGGAGTTCAGAAAGTGTATTAAACGCTGAACTCGGGTCAAAATAAACATGCTCAGCGCGTTGCATTTATAATGTATGCAGCGAAAACCTCGCGGAAATTCGGAAGCTAACCGGTACTCAGCGGTAACTGAAGCATGATTGGCTGATGGGTCCACATTTTCGACCAATCAGTTCCCACCTTGATGCTGGACGAGAAAGTGGCCCGTCTACTGACCCATCACTTGCGGTTTGGTCTTCCTCACCATAGCGGCGCTTTACTGCAAGCTATAGAGCGGCTTTAGGGAAGGATTAAGTCTGGTGCCCACTCAGAAACACTACTGTTGGTTTTATCAAACCATTCGCCTAATGTGGTAAGACCTGATGATCACTTATAAGTGGTCAGTCATGGCTCGCAGACTACAAAACTGCCATCTCGACTGCTATCGCACCTTCTACTCCCTTCGTTTTTACCTCATCTGGAACCCTCCATCCTCGGATATTGCATCTGTCCCCTACCTGGTATTCCTCAAGACGAAGCTCCACAAGCATCCGGCGATGCACTTCTCAATTTACCAGTCAACCCAACGACCTCACCCAACCACTACACTGTGGGACGAGGGAAACTCAGGCTCTAAAATACCGCACGAAAGTCGACCCAGCCCTTCTGATCCGGTAATTATCTCAGGAATGCCAGTCAGGCAGGTGTTTAAAAACTCAGACAATATACTACTGCAACACTGCAACATTCTACAAATTAACTTTCCCGGATGGTATACCATCCGGGATAACTATAGTTATCTCTGAAAAGAGACCTAAGTCGACCTTACTCATCCGCTCTCCAGTGATCCAGAGGCCGTCACCGCCGGCCATAATGAGGTTTTTTTACTTACGGAACGGAAGGAACTCTGCTTTGGCTGGATGCCCATCATCATCATGGACAACGTGGCATCAGTGTTCAACACTGGTTCTTCGCTGCCGTACAAACATGATTTATTTGAAAGCCTTATGGTGAAGAAAAGAATAAAGGTGGACGTTGGAGGGACTTAGTGCTAGCTTACTACAATCATTCCGAGGTGCCTACACATCCAGAACCTCGTTCATGTAAACTAGATAAAATATGATAAGAACGTCATTGATATGGATTAGCATGTATAACTTGCAGCGTATCCAGCCGGGCGCTGTGAAATCATGCGACGCCCATCCTGGAAGGCGGGTAGCACCGATAGCGCCCAAACTCTTCGCAATCTCTTCCATGACCTTTTGGTAGGCCAAATGTCAGCCACTTCTGTGCCTCCACCACTGAATTGGACAGGGAAAACAGCACTGTCTTCGGTTAACGATGGTTTGTCGTGTACAATAGCTGGCCCGACCAACGTAACTTCTGACGCTGGATAAATTCTTTAATAGAAGTCCCCGTTGCGCAAACAGAAGATCGCTTCCTAATTATCTCGTACGAACTCTCCGACATCAACCTACACGAGCTATGGTCCTGAGACAACCATTGACGAACGCCTGAAGACGTCTCAGTTCCATCCCTTGAACAGGCCACATCTCACAACCATACAACAAAACAGCCCGCACTGTGGCCTGATGCACACGTCCCTTAAGATTCAGGGATATACCGCTTTATCGCCATAGGTGTCTCAAACTAGCAAACGAGACCCGAGCCTTGCGGATTCGTGCATTGACGTCATTTGTTACACTACAATTGGGACTAATATAACATGCAAGATTAGTGCAACACTCCACACCTTCAAGTGCGTCTCCCTGGATCGCAAGTGGCGTGCTCAGTGACTGCATGTCCACGAGCATAGTCTTACGGTTTGTGGTTTCTAAACGGACACCAAAGCACGGGATGACTCTGGCCGGTTATTCCAAAAACACCTGCGCCTTGTCTCCGAAAACGAGAACGATGTGGTCTGCATATTCCAGATGGACAGGGTTTTCGTCAGCATCTATCCGAACACCATTGTTTGAAGACACTCTGCCGTTCGTCTCATTAAACACCTAAACAGAAACGGAGAGGAGGCGCACCCATGGCGGACGGGAGCTTTTTTGGAGGTTGCAAGCTGAACTAATAAGTTTTTCAATGAATTCAGCTCACCGATCTTGTCCGACCTCATGAGATCAAGCTCTGTGCATGAGCACAGGTGGTTTATCGCCAAGGTTGTTGAATCACTGGAGCTTACGTAACACGGACTTCGCAGAGCAATTTCAGCTTCATTGCAGAGGTATTGTGGGCAGGTGGTTTAACATGAGGTTTACCAGCTCGTCTTCCTAGTAGTTTACTGGGCAGCTTGACGTCTGAACTCGTATCAAGCTGCAAGTTAACCGGAGGGTTGCTGATACGCACCGCCACGAAGTTCCCCTATGAAGCAAAATCAATTGTGAAAAACCATTCTCACTTATTCGCGTATATTCGCATTTGTTCGTTTCATTTGGCAGCATCCCATAAACATGTTGACAGTCACTACCTGTTCGTTTTATCTGCCCATGCCTCAACCGACCTTAGGTATGATGCTCTCAGAGACAGCTTTTACGAAGTTTTGGGTGCTTTATTGTGGTGGGCCAAAGACCTAGCTATTATTAAGTTTGACGGGTGAATGAATGCGCAACTAGGTGGACTGAGGCTTCATTGGTTGATCATCCTCGACGTAAATCGGAATGTGCTGACAATGGGGAGCACATGCTGCAGTCATATGCTGGTAATTGCTTCTGCGCAACACTAGTTCCCCAAACGACTGAAACCACGTGGCCACACATCACATTCCACGTATGCACAAATATATACCACAGCGCCACCAGCTATAGGTAGATCCATTACTAGTTACGGCTGTTTCCTAGTCCCTTTGTGGATCCTGATCGCACGCTCGTCGTTTGCTGCTTTTCTTTACATATTTCGAGAAGACAGGATGTGGCCTCACCCTAATGCGAAGCAAAATCGAGGCAGTAAGTTGTTTCATCCCTGATGACCAGCGTACCCTTATGGTTGGAAGCAGCGATGAGGCTCCCGAGGAAGGACAGGTTTAGAAAAATTGGCCCTGAAACCCCCATACTCCATTACCCTCCACGACGACCGCGATCGCCAGTATATTATTTGATGCAGTCGGAGTACTTTTAAGACCAAATGGCTTGGTGCTTCTCGGATGGTACCTGACGTGCGCAGCCGTATTCCTAATCTCTCTCTGCATCATCGAGCTAGGCAAGCCTTCCACAGGCACTTTGGTAAGACTCGAGTCAGGGCTCCAGAACAAAATCCTACCTTCACCCACTGCCTTGTGAATCGGACTTTTGAGCCACAGACCCAAATCCGCTTTGGGGCATGGCCAACTGAAACTTAACGCATTTAGTACACCAAAATGCGGTCCAAAACAGCTCGGTTTATTCACGGTATACTCTCCGAGGCTTTATCAGGAAGGATTTTACGTTGAGTGCGCGGTTTGACGATACTCTGACGGAATTTCTGTGAACAGTCGACGATGTGCAGTCAGAATGTCCGGGCCCGTCGAAATTCGCAAACAACGAACCCGAATTCAAATTCCGTTCGTTGCCTCTGCATACGCCCAACAAACTGCAGATGTGACACTGTCAAAGATTCTTTTTACACAGAACTTTCGAGGCTCCAGTTTCATGAATACCACTATTCTAGCTGACGATTGTCGTGCCCAGCTAGGAAGAATCGACACGTGAGAGCCGTCTTGGTGAAGTATTTGGCGTAGACGCTTCCAGAACGGACAACAGCTGTCGCTCCCTACAGCAATGAACTGATTATCTATTTGTCACAAGCACAAACGTGAATATCGAGTTTTCTGGCGTCCTCCAAACAGCAATCAAACACTCGGACTGACCACAGCAATCAGCTATAGATGACGATCCTGTGTGCAAGACAGTTTGCCCTTTTGGAACGCGTGTATTGAGTCAGATCATGTCCGCGTTAAACCGCGTTCGATCAGCTGAGAAACCCATTCATCCATATGGTATTCACTGCCTGCAAGATTCGGTCGTTAAACAAGCAGGGAAGCGTCAGTTTTGAACACTGATTTTATGCTATCGATGACGGTGATGACCACCAGCAGATTTCTAGGCAACTTGCGAACGCAAAATAAAGCAGTTAACCAAATGAAGACGGTTTCACAATGGGAAGTGAATTCCTCGTTACCAACAGAAAGTGAAATAAAAAAACAAGATAGAACGTTTGAAGCGGCACAAAGCACACACTGCTGACTGGCTCCTCTGCCGTGTTTTTGAGGATGCCAGAGAAGGACTCGTCCACAGTTTGTCGAAACTCATGCAAAACATTTGGAAGACGCATGAAGTGCCTGAGGGATGGCAAATCAGTCTATCTATCCAACTGTCTATCTATTTATCTATCTATCTATCAGTTATAAACCGTGTTCCGTAGGCACAGTGGTTCCAGCCGCTACAGTCTGGATCACCGGAAAGTGGGAGAGTGTGGGACATACAGCCAAGCCTTGGAGGCGACGGGATATCTGGTTAGTTCTGGAACTGAGTAGCTACGCATTGAAGGCGATAGCTTTTGATTCATGAGTGAAATTGACTGCACGAGTGGGCCATTTCTGCCAGTATCATTAACCATTGGTGATTTGAGTCTCGGGGTCCCCATCCAGGGAGGCGGCATTTGTCAACCCGACTAAGTTTACTGGTCAGTTTTTTCACACTTCGTTACCAAGTCATACACTGTCCACCTCTCGGTCACTTCCACTCAGAACAGGGCTGGACGAAAAGGGCTCTGGCATGCGGTGTACATGTCCTAACCATCGTAACCTATGGAGCGTGAGTAGTCCATCTATCGCGGGAGAATTCCTTTCTAAGACCATCTGACGTACCTTGGAATTACTAATCCGATGTTTCCACCAGACCCGACCGATGCTTCGGAGACACCGATGTTCAAACGCTGACATTTTTTGGATGTTCTCTGTGTGTAGAGGCCACGTCTCTGATCCATAAACCAGCATGGATCGCAACGATGGATCTGACGCCGTGGTAATGCAAACAATATTAAATAATCTAACTAATTCCGCCTCACGGTTTGGCATGCGCTTCACATCTGCAAAGTCTAAAGTACTACTGCAAGACCGGGTGGACCCGAACCCTAGCCTCATGCTTGCGGGTGAACCGATTGAGGTATTAGACAAATTTGTCTACCTGGGCAGCTGTATCAGTACCGGCGGTCTCGCGAAAGATGAAATTTCCATCCGAATTGGGAAGGCCGGAGCAGCTTTTGTGAACCTGCGTCACCTGTGGCGTAGGCATGACATCAGCTTGTCCGTCAAGGGTCGAGTTTATAATGCTACCTGGCCGCTGCGCGCGAGGATGTCAAAAGACTTCAGTGTTTGACCACCGATGTCTTCGGAGCATTGCCCGAATCTGATGGGAACACTGGACCAGCAATGCTGAAATACGTCGAATGGTATTCGGGAGAAATAACTCACCCTCGATAGATGAACTGATCACACTGCATGGGTCGTGCTGGCTTGGCCACGTATTCCGTATGCCAGTCGACCAAATTCCTCGAAGGGTTCTTTTCGCACAACCACGTGAAGAGTGGAAACGAGCCAGAGGCGGTTAAACAATGACTTGGCAGCGAATTGTGAAAGCCATTACCCGCTGGTCATTGCCGTCTCCTGGATGGGGACCCCGAGACGGGCCACATCAATGGTTAGAGACATTGTCAGACATGGCCCAATCGCGCCTTCAATGGCGCTCATGCATCAAGCTATTGTCTTCAATGCATAGCTCCCTTCCCGATCCTCCATTTAAAAGTCCACTGACGGTGGTGTATTTACGCACCAATTACGCAGCTCGCGCCTCCAATGCGCAGCTACCTACCTCACCTCCCCAAATCATCGGCGGGCGAAACTGTGGCAGCTACAACCACTGTGCGCCAAGTACGCGGTTCTTACAGCTGACAATGATGGTGATGGATCGCAACGCCCCAGTGTAAACTCTGCCCTTGACAGGCACGTCGCATCGGCGCCATAAGTGTCGGAGATTGGTTAAAGCTTCCCTGGCATTCCCTATTCGAGAAGTAGTCTCGTCTCCAGCCGGTCCACTGGAACTTATACAGCTGTTGAGGGAGAAAAAATTACCTACCACGTCGATTGGCTCGTCTGCAAGCATAACGTTTGGGTCTGATCCAACTCAATCTTGCAGCATCACTTTACACTTTGCAGGCATGCCAAGCCGTGCGGCAGAGTTATTTAGGTTATTTAAGGACGTTTGCATTTGGGAGGGATTTGCACCAAAGAGAACAATATCACCTATATACCTAATGTCTGGACGAACGTCCCGGGAGCATTTCAACTCCCGAGGTTCTTCCCGCCGGCTTCTTCCAACGGTTTTGTTGAAGGAGGCCAGCTGGAATGTCCTTTGAAGTGTTCAGCCCATCGCTGAAGACGATGGGGGCGAGATGGCTCAAGTGGTTAGGGCGCGAATTTACTGACCGGAAGGTCCATGGTTCGAATCCCACCTCTGCCTGTCGACTTCCCCTGTCTAGGATTGGGGAACCTGACAGTATCCAAGCCCTCGTGCTTCCTTGGGCGGCATGGCAGTTAGGCACCGAAAGGGTGTTACAGCTGAACGAACGAAGACGATGGCTGAGGGAATGAATTCCTGTTCCGTCTTCTTCGCATATTGTTTCACTGGCACCTGTCTTCCTTTGACCAGTTGATCGAGTCAGTTGAAGTGGCTGTTGCCTGAAGCGAAAGCCTTTATCTTCTGAGCTTTCGAAAACCACCAACGTTTTCTGTCATTCTTCAAGCTCCTGATTATCCGGTGTTTGAGGGATCTGCATAGGTCGTCACATTCGCTAGTTGCTGGTATGGCCTTTCTGGCAGCAATAAGATCTGCTGATCTCGACGATATCCAGTGTTCATTTAATCGAGTCGGATGGTTTGGACAGACAGTTCTGAAAGCTGAGAGCAAACCTTCTTTAGCCCGCTTCCTTTCAGCATATAAAAAATAAAAATAGTTCAGCTGTAGGACCCTTTCGGTGCCTGAGTGCCACGCCACCAGAAGGAAGCACGAGGGCTGGGATACTACCAGGTTGCCCAAGCCTAGACAGAGGAAGTTGAGAGGCAGGGGTCGGGTTCTAAACGCGGACCTTCCGGTCAGTAAATTCGCACTCTAACCACTGAGCCATCTCTTCAGCTACTGAAACTAGTCGAAGTTGATTAATGGAACTGCTCTGCTTTAGCACGTGTAATGCTGATGGAAAGCGAAGTGATAGCCGGACCGGTACAATGGCATGATCAGTCATACTGCGTACACCAGAAGGAACGACAATCTTTAATTGCTGCTCTCCATCGGTAACTGGTAGCCACATTATCTAATTGGGTCCACGGTTGTCTTGCGGTAGGGGCTTCCAAGTAACTCGATGTGAGCGTTTGTGCTGGAAGTTGGTACTGACCAGGAACAGACGATGGTCTGCACACAACTGAAACAGTCGCTCCCCACTATCCGTACGCTGAGCATCGACTCCACATCTACCACCCAATTGGCTCCTTCCGGACTTATTCGTCCAACTTGAGCATTCATATCACTCGCTAGGATCACAACATCCGTCCTTGCTGACCGAATCAGTCGTGACTTGATCTTTTCAGACTCAGAACTGCTGTCTGTAGGGATATATTTCGATACGACAAATTAACACCGTTTACCGCATCGACTTGCATTGATCTTAATTGAGCCAGACAACCGCACAGTGCAAAGGCGACTGTCTACTGGGGTCCAGTCCAGTAAGGCGCTTTCAGCCTTGGGGCTGAGTGCAACCATCACACCGTAGATACCACAAGCAATTGCATCAGGATCACCGGATATCCGAAGAGTGAAATGTGGGACATCTGGTTTGATCCTAAGCGGCTTGAGACGCAACATACATTGACAGAGAGGGAAGCAAGGTTTTCAGCAAGGGATGCCTGTTTTCCAATTTGACATAGAGTACGGACATTAAAGACTGCAATGTGGGTCAGATCTTTTGAGGTTAATTGGTGATTATTTTTCTGTGCGCTGGTTTAGACACGGAACAGTGTCTAGGGGATTGGCAGATGGGTTGGTGGCATTTATCATTCGACGGGTGGGGAGGAGGTTATGGGGTATCATCATCATCATCGACAGCATGACATCAGTGTTCAACACCGATGCTTCGCTGCCGTACAACCATGGTTTATTTGAAAGCCTTATTGTGAAGGAAAGAATAAAGATGGACGGGGAGGGGACTTACAGCTGCCTTAC
This sequence comes from Clonorchis sinensis, assembly GCA_003604175.2. NCBI lineage: Eukaryota > Metazoa > Platyhelminthes > Trematoda > Opisthorchiida > Opisthorchiidae > Clonorchis > Clonorchis sinensis. The sequence continues at coordinate 23,203,897 of CM030369.1, forward strand.
TACAATCATCCCGAGGTGCATACACCTCCAAACACTCATTCAGGCAATCTGGATAGAAACTGACAACAAGATCGCCACTGACATCGGTTGGTAGCCATATCGCAAAGTTCTGACTAGCACACTTTAAAAAATTTGCAATACCCAGAGTTTGTAGTTGTTGTGAAGCGGAAGCAAGTGAGTGTTGGTAAAAATGCTATGCAGATATGAAGGGGCGATAGTGAAATCGATAGAAGGGCGCTGCAAAGGCGAATGATACTTCCCGGTCGCCCAAGCGGAAAAAGGGGTTTTGGTTGAGGTACTTCACCTTGAGTCTTTGACTCAAATGTCTGACCTACAAGACAGTGGAAAGATGCAGGGTTTTGTTCGGGGACCATGCCCTTAGCGTGTGACTCAGAAGTCTGATCCGCTAGGCAGCGGTTGTTAGGACTTTATTGGGGGACTCTTCTCGGAGCCAATGACTCAAGAGTCTGACCCACTTGGCTGCAGGGGGCCGGCCGGGCCCCAGGACGCAGGGAGTAAGACATTACTATCTCCTAATGCAGCTGCGCGCAGCAGCTGAGCAGAATCTCGGCGGTCACGGTTAACCATTGAGCGATCGGAGTGTGCGGTTTTTAGGGCCGGCCTTTTCTAACCCGTCCTTCCTTGGGGGGAGTCAGGATCGCTGCTTCCATAAGTATGGGCATGCTGATCGCCTAGGGGAACGTTTTACTGCCGAGATGGCTCAGTGCTTAGAGCGCGAATTTACTGACTGGAAGGTCCGTGGTTCGAACCCGACCTCTGCATCTAGACTTCCCCTGTCTAGGTTTGGGCAACCTGGTAGTATCCCGGCCCTCGTGCTTCCTTCGGGTGGCATGGCAGCTAGGCACTTACAAAGTGCTGCAGGATGTGAGTCTTCGAACGTCCTGCAAGAATTTTAGGACATGGGGTTGTGGAGCTTCGTAGACATCCAGACAGTTACATCAGCTCTGACGGCAGTGGGACATGTATCTGAAAGGTAAGGACTGCGTTTGCCAATTTTGCGTCCCTTGTGGCTTCGAAAGTCTACCACTGGGCCCAAAGGGACGCGTATATGGACGTAATCTTTTATGGCTGTGAGTGGGGAATCTGGGGAATCTTCGGGTGTACGACCAGTGATTTTTCATAAACATAACTGGAGCAAACTGGAACCAACGAATTTACAATGAAATTATCAGAAAACGGATGTATAGTGAGCCAGCAGGTACTTCACTTGATAACTGTATCCAGTACTGCAAGCTAAGATGTCTTAGCCGCGTGCCGCACATGCCGCACGTACAGAGAAGATTGTTATATTCGGGACCAAGTTCGAGGTGGCGAAAACGTAAAAGTGGACATGAATTTAGGGATTGAATGATGCTACGAAAAGTCTGAGTGCTGTTGGTGCTGTTCGCCTTCCAAGAAAAAATTTGTGACCCTTTTGGTGCTTGCTGATGAGTAGGGTAATAAGAGTGTTATACCTGGTGCCTTTGGTCAACTGATTTCACCCAGCAACAGGGTTACAAAACCGTTGTGCATTTGCTGGTGAAAAAGAAATGTAGCACAGATAAAGAACAATGGGCGTAGAGACAAACTGCGCATCCAAACCAGAAACAACAACAAACGGTAACTGGTTCAGAAACTGGAGATGAATGAGGTCATCTCATCAAAAGATTTCTGTTTGGATGAGGAACCGCGTAGACGACTGAGAGAACAAAAGTTGAGCCAGGTTATCGTTACACTTCAAACCAGAAATATTGCATTGAGAGATTGAGGAACCACAGATCGGTGAGGAACCGAATCACTGGGTTTTCTATATCTATTTGTTTTTTTAGTTATAGGCCGACATCCCACCTCAAAGGCGAGGAGTGGCGAATCACATAATGCAGGATAGGATAATTTTACTTTCCTGTGAGACGTCATCATCATCATCATTGAAAGCAACACCAGATGAGATCACTGGAAGAAACGGGGGAAAGAGCTGACCTAGGGTTAACCTACCAGAAACGTCCGAGGTGCAGGCACATCCAACACTCAGTCAGACAATCTGGTCAAAAACTGACAACATGAACACCACTGACACCAGTTAGCCGGTATATCGTTCACATCATGGGGTCACGTGGACCCCATGCTGGAAGGTGAACAGCACCAACGTCGCCCAAACTTTTCGTTACATCCTTCATTCCTTTCTGCCACGTCAAATTCTGTCCATTCCTAGGTTTCCGCTGCTCCAAATCAGGCGTGGAAAACAGCTCCCATCTCGGCACGCGGTAGCTCGGCATGCGTAACATGTGACCAAACCAACTTAGCGCGCAATGATGGATGCATTCTTTGAGTCAAGCACCGTTTACCTCACCAAAACGCTCTGCATCGACCTAACTCAGGGGCGCTTTTCTCCCCTGCCGAAATAGGTGTGCGTGTGTGTGCGGTAAGGGTCATTCTTAGCTAATGTCTTAGGGTTTGTGACTTGTTTGACCTTTTTCGTCTAGTTCTTACTCCTGTTGACATTTCCTGAAGCAATCTCTTCGCCTCCTTTGTTTTGAAGCTCACAGTTCAACCTTGTCAATAAAATTTAAGGCAACCTCCATTAGAATTGTGAACCACACTTTCACTCAATAAAAGGCCAAGTCACACCAAATTTGAGCTTACCAATATGGTTGAAGGCGAATCACTCCTTCGACCATCATTTCAGCCATGTCATCCTCTCGCCTGTGCAATCCAATCCTGTTTGGTCAGTGAGTTCTTGGGGTTCCCTTTCACGATTCTTTACACAGATAATAACTATTCCGAAGCCAGATGCCGCAATGAAATTATCCAACTAATTCGGTGTTGTAAAAGATATGCTGATATTCCTCAACTCTGTTGCGAAGGTTGGAAGCAACATCCGCTCTGGAAGGAATCTCTTTCAGATTGATCTGATAGTAAGCGACAGACAAGCTTTCGGTTTCAATTATAACCGGATCATTAAGACACTCAGTTAAGACTAACGCGGTTCATCAAAATACCGAATGAATAGCTAGCAAATCCTTCTGTGAATTTCCGTGAACTGTTGACTTTTAGCATTACTTATTTATACCAAACAACTTTCCACCTTTTTGCTTGTATCCGGATGTCATCACAGCTAGCTTTGTTTGTTCTTCCAGTTCATCATTTCTGGCGAGCAAATTAATGAGTACCTTTTGGAGTATTGTGTTCAGAATCCAAAATCTAGTGATTTAGCTTTGATTCTCCTTTTTGTAACAGACTAGAAGATCTGGGCTCTGGGATGTTACTATTTCTATCTTATTGTGGTCACGGAATTCAAATTTAGTTAGCAGGGTGGACATCGTCATCACTTTCATCTGTAAAAACTGCGTGCTTACAGTATACTGGTTATAGCTGCCACAGTTTCATTCGTCGATGATGAACAAAAAGGGTTAACACAAAAATGATGGCGATTCTCTTCTGCCGGAGCAGACGACGAGTTTAATAAGTGGACACTGTTTTCGGATGAACAGCAACAGTCTGAGCGTTTTATGTGACACTGGTTCGCCGCTCCAAGTTCTGGCAATCACTTGTAGTCTTAGCCATGAGCCAAATAGTCGAAATCAGCTGGAGGAGGTCGTCAGTTAGCTTGGTCTCCGTTTCGTGACGTCAACGTTCATTTTCATGGAATGGGAGTAGCAGCTACTCCTGAAGTGAGACAATTTCTGGAATTTGTTGTGTTACTGTGTCGTACTGTCGAACATGATGATCTTATGTCAAAAAGCTTCGTATAGGTCCAGCGCTAAAGGAAATGTAAATTACTTCCCCAGGCGTGCGTGAAAAGTTCTTCACATCAGTATCGAAGTTATTACGCAGGCGTTTTGCTTGCATTTTGCTGATCGTCATATGAATGACGTACAGTGTTAATAATCAATGATGACTCTGTTTGCATTAGTCTCCTTTGAGTTTCTATCTCCCGATGGAACTCCTTGGTCTCCCAGAAGCTGCGGATGTACGTATCATTATCAGCTCTAAAACCCGAGTACTTGTCGTACAGTGGTTGTAGCTGCCACAGTTTCGCCTATCGATGATTTGGGAAGTTGATAAATTGGTGCGGAAATACAGGTCTGTCAGTGGACTGTTAAGTGGGGGAATTAGGAATGGAGCTATGCATTGAAGACAATAGCTTGGATGCACGAGCGTCATTGAAGGCGTGACTGGGCCATGTCTGACAATGTCTCTGACCATTGATGTGGCCCGTCTCGGGGTCCCCATCCAGGGAGACGGTAATGACCAGTGCAGCTGAGCTTGCGGGTAATGGCTTTCACAATTCGCTGCCAAGTCATTGTTTAACCGCCTCTGGCTCGTTTCCACTCTTCACGTGGTTAGAACCCTTCGAGGAAGTCGGTCGACTGGCATACGGAGTACGTGGTCAAGCCAGCACAACCTATGTAGTGTGATCAGTTTATCTATCGTGGGCGAGTTAACCCTTTAGAAAACCAGTCGGCTTACTTCAGCATTACTGACCCGGTGTTACCACCAGACTCGGGTAATGCTCTGAAGACGGGTCATGGCCAAACACTGGAAGTCTTTTGACGTCCTCGGCGCTCAGCGACCAGGTTTCTGATCCGTATGGTACTACGGAGCGCACCGTAGCATTGTAAATCCGACCCTTGACGGAGAAGCTGATATACGCACTTCTAATTGATAACTTCCGTCTCGCATTTTACGAGTTATCTGTTGCATACATATGAAATGTGGTGGCTTTATGTCGAAAGAATGCGCCAAACGCTTATAATATCACCCGGTTACTCTTGCGTATTTTGGCTGCCAGCGCAGACACTTGGAATTTGAAGTGAATTTGATAACTGGTGACATATCCAATGCCAGATTGTGAACCTTTTTGGGTACGCTTTCTTTTCAAACGTGGCTGGGAGACGGGAACAGCCGATTGAGCCACCCGATTGTACAGAACGGCAACTCGAACCCATTTTAGTGTTCTCGCAGTCCAACATGTGCACTTCACACCGTGGTTGATCTTCACCTATTGCATAGAAGTAGCCTGTTACACTGTCACGGTACCATCAACTTTGAAGGTAGATGTTATAGTTCTGGTCTGATTGGTACGTCTGAGCGGCTTCGTCTTCTTGTGGTTGCTTCTGCTTCTGGTTGAGCTACTCGTCAAACAGCAGATTTCCTTGTGACACTTTCTGCCACATCGGTTACAGATACGATTCCTGAGGGGACAGTTCCGTGCAAAATGCCATTCTTTACAAAACCAACATGCCGAAGGAGGTACAGAACGTGATGGACTAACATGGACTGAATCAGTTCTCGTTCGATTGACCGCACAGATCAAATCGTGATTGCCGTCGTTGGACGATCGTTGAATCATCGATGTATCGTGTTACAGATTCACCATTCGTATGCATTCCGCAGTCACTGGCTGTAGTGTGACGTCAGGGTTCTGCTCGATTTTATGCAGTAACCTTGTCCGAAAATCTGCATCCTTTGTTGATTTTAGACCGCAGACGTGATGAGACACTTGTATTGGTCACTCGTCATTTTGTGAAAATTTGACCGTTCACATTCTCTAGCTAACCCAGTCCTTATCTTCTTTTTTGCACATCGTAAGACATTTGTAACGAATATTGAAAATAGATGTGGATTCTCCAAATATCTGAGATAACACTGTGACCACTTCATCGAACTTTAGATCCGTACTGTTCTTCGGGAGAATGAAGCTCAAAAACTTTTCGTGCTCAGCAGCGTCCAATTTTCGAAGCATGAGCCGAATTTTCTTTTATTCTGACACATTAACCAAACGGGGGGGGCGAGATGGCTCAAGTGGTTAGAGCGCGAATTTACCGACAGGAAGGTCCGTGGTTCGAACCCAACTTCTGCCTCTCGACTTTCCATGTCTAGGCTTGGGCAACCTGGCAGTATCTCAGCCCTCGTGCTTCCCTCGGGTTGCATGGCAGCTAGGCACCAAAAGGGTGTTACAGCTGAATATTAACCAAATCAATATGAGACATATCTTCATATTTATGGGACCAGGATTCGAGATTTAACCCAGAATCAGCATCATAATGGGACTCACTGATATGCTGCGTCAGAGTCTCCGGTCAAGGAACATTATTTGGTGCTGATGATATTGCGATTGCCTGCTTTGAGAAATTCTGCGACGTCTCGATCAACTTGGTTTGATATCTTTCAAATTGTGTTTGCGACTTTTCAAACTGCGCTTATTACTGTTGCAATAGGGTTTGCATTTGTTCGAAACTGACTGCTATGATTGAGTTCCGAAATGAAGATACCCCGTCGCCACTGTTGCATCTCTTCACATTCCCTGATGCTACCGGGTTACAGTCAGAAGACAAGAAGGCGGTCAGAAAAACTGTATTAATGCAAATACAGCGTTCTATTTATATCACCAGCTTGTGACCACATTTGGTGGTTGATCTGTTCCCAACCAACCAGTGTGTCTACTGCACGCCCACACCGGTTCTCGAGCGGTTGTTTTCGTTGTCACGGTTAGTCATAGATGGCCGTCTGTGCGCTTGAGTACGGATTGCACATGTTGCTTTTGCCATCAGGTGGGCGTGAAATGCATGTGTGCTTTTATGGTCCTGCTCCGGCACTTGATGAAATCGGACGTGATTCAGAAGCGTGGACGTACTTGTACGTCACTATTTCATCACATGACTGTTCCTCTGCGCAGTAGGCTGATGCGCGGCCTGAGTACATAGGCTTTCTCAAACCTGGGATTTGGCGAGAAAAAGTCGCTGTGACATACCCAGGATTGGTCAGAATAATATATTTCGACGAGTATGTGGGTGGGCGAACTTTTCAGTGAGGAGGGTATGTTCGGTATGGACATTTTACATGAATTGAGTCACTGTTGACACGACCTCCTCGTATGATGCAGCCCTTGAAGAACGAAATCCCGTTGACTGCTTTGTGGATTGGGCTGCAAGGTTTACTTTCGTGAAATCATGTAGATTGAAAATAAAATTCTGGGACCTGTTATCCCCCGAACACTGTTGTTCATACCTGAGAGCCGGGTTAGAAATAACTTATCCCAAGTTCATAACGCGGTGACGCGCCCGGTTCATCTGGCGGCATTCCGTTTTGGCATACTCCCATTTTGAATTAGCTAGCACACGACCATGCTCCTGACCCATTAACAACTTGTGAGGCATCCTCCTCAGCTGCCCACTTGCCGTACAATGGTTCTACCTGCCACGGTTCCGTTCATCGGTGATTTGGGGAAGCGGGGTAGGTAGCTGCGCATTGGATGCGGTATAGTTGATGCGTAAATACAGGGTTGTCAGTGGACTTTTCATTGGGTAGGTTGGTGGGGGGGGCGTTCTGCACTGAAGGTAACAGCTTGGATGAACGAGTGCCATTGAGGGCGCCACTGGGGCATTGTGAGACGGGTATACTGCCGCCCACATGGACTGTACTTTTGAGGAGCACTGGATGCCCACGCAGCATCAGTTGCTGTAAATCAAGGCTGGTACCATTGAAAGTGTGATTAAACGTATTCCAGAACTTTTTCATTTCTGTGTTAGTGACGAAATTCAGACTATACCTCGAAAAGTTATGTTTGCGGTTTCCACTTTTGCAGGTCGAAGCGTGTTATGCACTACTGTTCGAGTTGCTCGTTTTCCATCTCACTAATTACTACCTTCTTACCAAGCCTCAATGCTCATCTTTCTCCTAACATCAACAAAGAGCCAATGTATTTTTGGAAAAGCGGGTGCCATTAAATGGATTTGGCGCGCCATACTCCTCAGGGGGAAGTGTGGATATAGATATCTTTGGCTTGCTTAGGTGTTTCAACTCCCTAAAGGTTGGGCTTAGAAGCGGTATGCGTTGCATTTTCACCATTTGGTTCCTCCGTATGCCGGAAGGGACATGGTGAGAAGTTCCAAATATTTTACCCATTTCAGTCACTGTCCTAACATAACCTATCGAGTTTGGTGGATGCTTTCAAAACGGATGTTATATCGGTCCCATTAGTTTTAGAGGTAAAACACCACTTGTTCAGTGTTATTTAAGGTTCATGTTTCAATTTTCAAGCGCCCTTTTTTTGGTGTCTTACCCATCTTAGAAGATAAAATTAGGTGATACAGTCGTACCACACTACAGTGTGCTGGGTAAACGGGGTTATGGGAACCGTTGAACCTAGCTTTCGTTAAGATGACTCATTTCATATAATTTTATCTGTTATGGTGTTTCAGATTCGGTCGTTTCATCGATTTTAGCTGCATGTCTTATCTACCATGCTACCCTTTGTCCGAGTTGCATCTGGCGCGCAACGCATTTGTTATGCACTGGTACAATGCGATCCATCGAGACCCGTGGGTCCGAGTTATCCACGACTGGCATTATCGATTTCCACCGTCTATTCGAGTGTTGAATTGCGCTGAATATCCATTCGCATCTGAAGATGATGTCTATCGAATGTTGGGAAAATTTTTCAGAGTCAAGTCCGAACTACTTTGCTTCCTGTAATCATTTCACATTATGCAATTCCATCCTCCACCAAAACGCCAGATTTAGTCAGGATTGTAAAAGCCTCACAGAATCAGTTTTGTCTGATCCCGTGCGTCAGACAGTCACTGTGAAATCATCAGTTGGACCACCCATCTATATATGTGATAACTGTTCTTTCGAGAGTGAGAAACGGCCAGACGCTGAGAAGCATCTAAAGGAAGCAGCTCACTCTTCATGCAGTCACTATGCCTCTGTAACGAATCAGCACGCTGGCTCGACTGAGTCAGAAGAACAATCCACCATAGTTCTATGTCAGGCGCGTGTGATATATAATGCATCCGTTCCGGGCTTGGCTTGGTTTTCTGAGCACACAGCTATCGTGTGTCCTTCTTGCTCGGCGATTTTCCCGGACAAGGTAAGACGTTGCAATCGAAATTGTAAGATTTTGCCAATTTTGGTATGGTGTCGGCATTCAGCAGCCTATCTGTTAAGAACAGTGATTCACTGGTCAGGATTCTGTACGCCCAAAATATCCCTGACGGTTGTGTCTTTAAAGCCGTTCGGAGGTGTCTTTGAAACACTGAACCAACAGTGTCTTCGTAGGCCATTTGGTTTTCGGGAGAAAGAATTCCCCCACACGACACAAACCAGTCACAAGTCATTGATTACACTTGCTAGTCTATGCAGTTCACTTATCAAAGAACACTTTGCATCACGGACCCCATTCTTACACTGCATCGCCTGGGCGAAAATTAAACAGCGATGGACAATCTATGACTTGGCATCAAAGTAAAGGAATCCTACTTGCCAGGCGCAGTCGATCGCCAGATCAGACACCAGCAACCGCTTGGATGGACAGGCATTCCCACAGACCAGCTATATGGGTGATTCAGCCGTGCAGTTTTTGCTTGCCATGATACCACCCTCAATGTGTACCGTTCCTACTCCCCACTGCATGGACCGGTTAGGTGGTCGTCGTAACTACGTGGCTGTCTTTGCCGTTGTTTGTATCCATAGGGTGAAAACTGTGGTAGATGGAACCAACAAATCGTTGGTACACCTTTCACGCCTGATGAATTGAACTGAGCCACTTTGACCTGCATATTTTGTGCCATCATGCGACTCTAGTTTCACACACTTGCCCCTTTATGGAAGCACCATCCTCCAGGCTCCTTGAAGTGAATTTACTGGTAACCTCCCTCCAAGAAAAGATCACCACGCAGAAGAATCTGTTTTTAGGTTTCTTAATGTGGTCTTCCAGAGAAAGAGACTGGTATGGCAAAGCATACAAAGTGCTTTAACCCGTGCTAATTTCGCTACAGTATCATGTAGTTTCCTGCTTAGTTAATGTGCTCCTAACGTTTTAGTACGAACTCAGACGTTTAGTCAGGAGGGGGAGGTAACATGACACAAGCTTGCTATCGGATAATGTTGTATCGTATCTCAGCCTGGAGCCACCAGAAAAGTGTGATGGATTGAGCTTGAGGTCGACATCTCACTCAGTTTATGCACTGTACAGTGCTCCTTTCTAAGTCAGAACTCACCAGTTACTCTGTAGAATAATACAGCTGTGGTCCGCATTCGTCCTACTTCGGGCTTGAAGTCCTTTGACTTGAGGATATCAGTAATCTGATAGTTTTCCACTTGTCTTGATGTACATTCAGCAGCTAAGTTCGTTTGTCACAAACTTCTAGGGGTCAGTATAAATCTTTTAGATTCTATAGGACAGTGTTTAACTAGAGCATTAACCTTGTGTAGAGTTCATCGTGTGGGTTGGGCATTGTGTCTTCCTGTGTTCCGTTTCAGCTAATGTGCGCCTATCACCATCAGTCGCAGCACCCTGGTCACAATGCCAAATTCTCCTACGGTTCTGTCCTCAAGTTTTGCAACTTCGATGTGATCCTTCCCCCGACCTGTACCAACTGCAAACAAAAGTTTTCAGATCTTAACACCTTTGTAAAACATTGGACCACCAGTAGCAGTACATGCCCTTCCCCGTTTTCGCTCATCAGTTCGGATCGTGCTGGCAGCCGTCCTGATCAAATTGTCCAAGTATACTGTCACTCTTGTCGGGCCTACTTCGATCGACTGACGTCCACGGCTGATGGTGCACCGCATGTGATACCTACGGGCACGAAACGCAAAAGGCACGCAACCCCATACGATGGTCCAAGCCAAAATAATTCCGACTCATCCCATTCACTAGATCCTTCTGGTTTATCGGGGTTTGCACGTTTCTGTGTGAATCACGCGTCACTTCACTTAACTGGTTGGGGTGGCCAAAGCGATGTTTGCAAATTGTCCATTCGCTTTGTCGAGGCTGACAAAAATAACGCTCAGACACTTCCGGCCTACTTGAGCGATTCGGACCAAGATCTACTGTTGTTCTCTATCCATGAGTGTAAACGCATGTTAACCTACTTGGACCATTTGCGCACCGGCCATCGGGGCCTTCATCGGCGTGCAAAAGATGAGCTAAAACGACTACTCTCACTTGCTGAGACCTATTCGACGTAAATTTTCTTCCAAACACACGTGCATGTAAATATTTTGTCATACTTGAATTTCTTACACTGTTATTATGAATAACCGACATGTCGCTGAACTGCGCAATCACGGTTTCCGGATTTCTGTCGTACCAAAGGAAAATTCGATAAGTGAAATTAACCAGAGTTCAATACATCTCCCTAACAAGTGACATTCAGGACATCTACATGGTCGCTTGCGTCTTCAGGACTGCGCAGATTTGAGGAATCAAAATTGCTTTAACCTTTCAAGCCTCTCCGTGTGGATAGGGAACAACCAGAATGTTTTCACTAAGGCAAAAAACAGACAATATCGGTTCTATTTAGAGCGGTGATTGCGATAGGAATGAGCGGACATTCAGTGCAGGTCTTCGCTAGTGAATGTCGTGCACAAACCCAAATAATCTGTATTAGCCGCGCATGAGATTCTCTCTACTCTATGCGATCTGTTGAGTTAGGATTTATCCAGCGTCTCCATTTCTTCAACCTCTTTCGAACAGGTGACTTTTTCATCTATCATGAGGTCTGTTAGATAGGGACTTAAGAACCCGAAATTGACATGTCAGACGTGATTGTATTGAATACAGTCATTTGTACCCACAAAACATAATGGGTGCCTCCTTCACTGATTGTAAAAGTACATAGAACCAGATTGCAGCCTTATAACTGGTTTAACTGTGGTGCGTCTTGTTGACCTCGGACGACTGACTCCCGTGCGACTGAATCAGTTGGAGCACAAGCCAATTATACGAGTGTGAATACATCATTGAGGCGAAGTTCCGAACTTGAGAGTCCATCATGACGGTCGGTTTACCATGTCATGCCCTCAGAGAACAGTCAGCAACCTTGGCCATACCCTCGTTTCAGGTTATGATGCACCTGATGAAGGTTGTTGTTGGCTTATTCGACTAGATCAGACGACAATGAATCGTGTCGCAGCCATATAATAAGCCTATGATGGATTTCGTTACTGTTTCCCACTGCATCGTGCCCAAACTTCGTCTGAACAGGGGCGAGATGGCTCAAGTGGTTAGAGCGCGAATTTACTGACCGAAAGGTCCGTGGTTCGAACCCGACCTCTGCCTCTCGACTTCCCCTGTCTAGGCTTGAGTAACCTGGCAGTATCCCAGCCCTCGTGCTTCCCTCGGGTGGGATGCCAGCTAGGCACCGAAAGGGTGTTACAGCTGAACAGTTCGTCTGAACTTGTCGGTTCCATAATTCGCAACCTCAAGTGCTTGAGCCCCAGAAAATGATAGGGACACCACAAAAAGTTAGATTGGAGGATCTAGGGAAGATGTTTGAAATAAGAGAAGACAAAGTGTAGGCCGTTCTGTCAAGACCACAATGGGAGGAAGTACCCCTAGATCGGACAGCAAATGGGTTTACCATGTAGTTCAAAGCCTTCTATGTTGCTCCTCCAACGAGTGCTTTATAGGCGTCTCCTGTAACGGCCATCCTTCGGATTTACTGACTTACTGGCTTTCTAGTACCATATCTACTTTCTGGGTTTCGAAAGCCTGATGCAAACTTTGCTTCTCGAATCCCAGCACATTACTGAAGTGAATCATCTTGCGGTCATCAGAGTATAACGCATCAAGCACCAACAGTCAAATTATTACCATGCTCAATATGTGACAGCAACATTCCTTCCGACCAATGCCGATGAAAGGTCGAAAGTCACATGAGCAGCACAGTTCAGTTTAGGGACCAAATGGCCACTGAATTTGATTCATTTGCGAGGAGACTGGCTGAGGTCTATTGATAAAGCCAGTTGATCAGAGGAGATAATCTTCCACAAGGAGTGTATCTCCCTGAATGCCTAGAAAAGTGGGATGACTCGCTCATTTGGTCGGACGAATCACTATGGGAAATAAGGCAGTAGATGACTACTATGTGTTTGTATCGTCTCGTTAAATTATGTCCAATCGTTTATAAGCTAGATTTGGATGGTTTGGCTGAATAAGTTCGGTTCAGTGGTTAATGATGCAGTTAGTCGGGCTTTGTAGAATGCATTTTAAGAAAAACTGATTGGCCACGAGCACCTGCAAGAACATCTTATATTCGACCGCTATACTCCGTCAAAACGCCTGTCTCGATACATGTTAGATGCTTTTAATTCCACTTAACTGGATGGTTACCAGAATGACGTCTTAGCAAATGTGTTTTTTCGGCTGTTTTCCTATGTGGGACAACAGTACCAGGTGGATTTGACGACTCAAAAAGAACTTCTGATTTCTGCTATGGAACAATGAAAGCGTTCTCCAAAACAACCTTGTTCTGACCACAGGATGCCGTCCATTCTCTCTTGAAGATACTCACTAATCCACACGAGCATTTTCGCCCTTATGGGAACCTATCTGGTGGGCGCACAGACATCTGATACCTGTTCCTTTGGTTTGAATTTTTCGGCTCTTATACTCCGGACCTTGCGTTCTCAGTAGCTGGATGAAATTTGGTTAGGTGTGGAACGTTTTGGTTATAACCGACTCCCGGCCTATTCCCTGACTACCGGTAACTAGTTGGAATTTCTTCTTTCTGAGTAGTCCTCGTGTGACGCCTAGTAATTACCATGTCGTAGGCTTAGTTTTGGAGAGGGCGTTCATATGGATGTCAGTTATTGGGTAAGATCTAATCACATTTGGTAGAAAACATCACAAACGGGAGATTCAGCTGGGGTCCAAGTGAGTCTCTCGCAAAAACCAAATTGATTTGCAAATGAGTGTATTTCTCGAAAACAGTCTTCCTCGTTTATTTGCTTCCATGGATTTGTTATCTACAGACAAGCTATATTATATCTAGTAACATCAGTCTTGACACTAGTGTTCAGGCGGCACGGAATTGGTTAGTTCAAGAAAAAAATGCGATCAGAAAATGATCCGGTGTTAGCCTGAAAAAGCGTAGTGTGAGGGCGAACAATTGAGGTCGGCAATGGGAGCGGAAACCCTATTACCGTCTTGTTGCCACCAGCCAATCGATAGAAAGTTCACGTGGACCCCATCCTTGATAGCGGGATCAATCGACAGTATCCAGCGCCGATGGCAAAATGACATGGTCACCTGTTAAAGTATCGTCTGAGAACAACTTAGATCTGATTGCTTTTGAAGACGTCTCTTCGGTTAGTACTAGGAGCATGGTGTTGGTGGATACCATACACCTGCGGATTACGATGATTTCAACGAGGCTCAAGTTCCAATAGATATCGAGCCGCGACTGGTTCATTTTCCCGATTTTAACGTGAACCCTTTGAAAGCTCACCAGAAATTCTTGTTGCTATCACCTGGTTCCTTCAGAGGTTCCTTCTGGTCATGACTGTGTTACCACGGGTTCCCTTTCGTTTTGTGCTACTAACCAAATAATGTGTTTTGTTTTACCTTCGTCCCAAAGAATCAACTAGTTCTGGAATTTCGAGGAAACATACCTGAGACAAAACAGTTCAGGCTTCGTTATGTGACCGGAATTCCGTCTGACTCCCGTCCAAATGCAAAATTGAAAAGATGGGTTCCTTCGAACTGAACAATTGTTAGATCCCTTTGTTCTAAATGAAGTGCCTGTCGAGCATAAACCATCTATACGAGTTGACATGTTCATTCGGCGTATGATTAGTCGACCGGCTTAGCTCGAAGGTTAACTTTCAAATTTTCGATCGATAGATATATCAGCTGCTGAAAAGCAAATGAGTGGTCTCTTTTTGTCCTCCTAAAATGTCGCTGATACTATTTCTCTACGGTGTTGCAAGGTCACTATCTTTTCTGCGGATTGTCTACTTGACATATCAAGCGCCGTTTTGATCGATGCCTCACACTTATTTGTCTAAGGTTTTCGGTTGCGGAATGTGTTCTGCTCCAAATAGTATTTCTGTTGTGGAACCAGGGTCGATCCTGTGCACATCCCATATATTTTCCTCTCCCTCCCCAACTGAGTCATTTGGAACCATCCTCGATGAAAGTGATTCTTGTTTACCCGGTCGACCAACTCGGAGAGTCTCATCACCGTATTTGGGTTCGGAAAGGACGAAGGATTTACGCTTGAGTACTATTGTGATGTTTTGTCCAACGGAAGAGGAATTACTAAATTTTGTTCAATGTGGAGATTTTGGTATGACGCAGACAAGTCCCTGTCGTGCAAAAGAGGTAACGGAAACGGGTGACCCTACAGACAAGGGCTTCGATTCTGGCGGATCAACGCAGACGGGCATGTTTGTGAACCGAGGTCACTTATTGTCATTCTTTGATGATCCGAGTCATATGATTGCAAGTTTGCATCAAGTTGGAAGTTTCCGAAATAGTTCTATTTCGGGACCTCGGGATTTGAGCGTCCCACGTGTAACAGACTCGGGAAAAGCTGCAGAGAATCGTTCCACCATACCCGATGTGACTTCAACCTATTTGTTCTATGGACCGCAGGATCAAACGGTCCGTGAAGTTCTCCACTCCACATCCGGTGACCGTGACATGCACCGAGAAAGCTTTGCCCATATAACGCGTGGAACTGGACCAGGCCCCAGTGATAGTATGAGACCAAACGCTCCAGTGGATTTCTCAAGACAAATTGGCTCTTCAGCCAGCAACCTTGTCGATCCATCCGGTTCTTTTCTGGTCGACGCGAATCCTGCCTATACCTCTACAACCCATGAAATTCGATGGACTCAGTTCGAACAGGAAACTATGGCTAGCGACAAGAATGTCGCGTCTCTATTACCCATGCCCATAAAGACTGGGTTACTTGAAAGAAAATCTGGCGACTCTTCTATACCAAGGACAACTCCACCAGCCAATACCGAGCAACTTTGTCCCACTATCACAAGTCGCGGACAGGGTGAGCATACGTTGTCTATCAAAGCAAATAAAGTGAAGGGAGAGTCTTGTTCAGATGGTGGTTCGATACCTTATGACCATTCACTTCCTGTGCAGACCATTGAAGGACAAACCACTAACCCGTCTTGGAATGACTTGTCCTTGCTGATGAACCCATCAGATCCGATTACACATTATCTCACTATTCCGAGCCCATTTTCTTCGACTTCAACTTTTGAGTGCGATAGAGAAGGTCATACTAGCTTGCTGGTGCAACATTCTTTTACAAGGCACACATCCATATGTCCGTTCACATGCACCTATCCCACTGGTTCGAATGACGCCTATCCAAACAAACACTTTTGTAGCCAATGTCATGCACTGTCTTCAACGCAAAGGTTAGAGAAGGGGAAGTTCACGCAGGCCAAAGTGAACCATGAACAGTGTGGTCTAGAACAATCTCATTTAGACCAGTTTGATCCTCTTGGGAATGACAGAGTATTCGGTCCAATTTTGAACTGCATTATCCTGGTGCCTCCGATTGGTAGCTATCCACCAGCAGTCATAGTGCGCTTGTCACCAGAACATTTTCACAGTAACATCTTGAAAAAGACACTAGTGAAACTCCCGGTTAAAAGGGATGAGCCCCATCAATCTAATCCAGGGATACAACCAAGTGGGGAAAATGTTCCGATTGCTCCGGGCGAACGAATGCCCCCCAAAAGTTTAATAAACTTGGAATCGACGAGGAAAAGTCAGGACGATTCACTCGTTTGTTTTTCGAGGGTGGATAAGACAGGTAAAAAGCCGAAAGAGCTTTACCAAGTAGATCTGAACAGCACTCAGGCCATTGCTACCCACCCACATAGTTCAGCTGAACTGGAGAACAACGAAGATCATTTAAGGAGTTTTCGTTGCATCTACGTGGAGGTAGTGATGCGTCGTGATCTGGAAGGCGTCGCCCATCCAGATTATTTAGCTCAGACAGAAGCGCGAACAGTGCACATGATGCTTCTGCGTAAGCTCAAAAATGCCGTTGCCACACACATTCTTGATTGCATGAGCAAGAGAACAGATTCTGAATGTACAGCCTCTGAGTCCTCGGATCCGCCTCCTGGCATGTCTGAGTTGGGTGATCGGGGCAGCACTGAGAGTTCGGGAGTTACTTCTCAGTGTTGCGAAAACAATGAGTTTAGAAAGGAACCTCCAGAGTCTGGAATCACTATTTGGCCAAATCATTTTTCAGCCCAGAAGAGGACTACCGGACTGAAAAGCTTCTTGGTACGTGTTGGAAAAATGTATAAATATCTCCCTACCCCAACGGTGGGCCGCAAATATTCTGGTTCCGGTGGTGTATACGTGTTTACCTCAGGTCTGCAACATACGAAGCTTCCCAAACCGTGGTGGGATCACGTGCGGAGCGTGGAAAAACCTTCGGATCATCGAAGCGCGGGAGCCTGGAAAGTCCATTCTCTCGGTTTAATCGTCGGTGGCCTAGTCAATTACGGACACCATTTACAAATTCTAGTCAGTTCAAATGATGGACGTTTGGGTGTTGTCTTCTGTCATGCAGATGCTCTTGTCACAGAACTCATTGGGAAAGGAACAAGATATATAGTTAACCGAAAACCTAAGGCAGTTGAAGCCAATCCTTTGGGAGTGTCTGCCTCTGGCGACTCCATCCGGATGTTCATCAAGTCACCTCTTCTGGCGCGTCTACTCGCATCAAATGGGATGGACCTGGCTCTGGCGATTGGATTGGAAGATCTTGGTTTGGGAGTTTCGGCCATACCAAAAGAGTCTTTGGTAACACATGCGTCCACCTGGGACACTATTGTAGTTTACACAAAGAGCGCTAGCGGTGTTCTGGACCACGGAATGACCAAACTGTTGACTATGGGAATTCAACGGTTGCATGCAGTAGGCCTGGATTTGGCCCAGTCAGCCACAAAACTGCGACGACAAGTTATGCCAGTTGAGTCAATGAACTACTTGTATCGTAAACTGCATGAGAGTGGTTCTAGACTGCTTATGGGAACTGGAAGTTTTTGGCGAAATTTGGCGTTGCACAAAGAGTTGCAAAGCGTGTCCACAATGTATCACGGGACTTTGGGTCATTGTATTCGTGGAAATGCCTACTGTCCAGCTGAAATACATCCGAGAGCACCTGACCCTGATGCATATGAAGTATTTCGCACGCTGTTTGATCCAATCTTATCACACTTTGCCTCCGTATTGAATGCCACCTGTCAACCTGATTCATATTACCAGTTAGCCAAGGAATCGAATACGAAGGTAAACATTCCTAACGTACTAAGATACCGCGTGCGGTTTGTGCGCAATATCGCCGGCTTCCCTTTTTCACCTCTCATGACCGTGAACGAATATGAGACAGTGGAACGGATGTGCAAAGAAGCTCTACTCGCCTGGAAAGAGGAGGGTTCCGGAAATTGGTATAGATTACAAGATATTGAGGGCCAAAATCCAAAGCTGTACCAGCATCTTCAAAGAAGGCATCTTCTGATGCCAAATCAGACTGCTATACGGAAAGCTTGTGGGAACTACCGCTTCTGGCCACAAGGTAGGAGTGTATACATTGCTCCTTCGAAACACCCGGATTGTGATCTTGTCGCTCAAATTAACCACGAAGACCATTTACGTGTAATCTGTGTGGACTGGTCAGGGAAGCATCCATATCTTGCATACAGTCGTGCTACCCGGTTAATCTCATGGCTAGATCGACGGTTAAATTTCAGCAGAAGCCCTAAGTGGGGCTACTTGAGTCCGTTAGTAAACAATGTGGGCACAGGGATGTGTCTGAGTGCATGGTTGAAAATGCCCAGATTAGAGAACAACGTTGCACTGGTTGAACGTGTTTGCACGCGATACCGTCTGCGATTTGGTTCCACATGTCCACATGGCATATCGTCACTGTATCAGATTTTTGATGTAGCACCAATTTCATCATTGGGTCGCAGTGAGTCTCAAATTGCGATAGGCTTTATACAGTCACTGCGTCGGATTTGCAAGGCCTATGGAACGCATTCTCGAGAATGCCAATAACTGAATGTAGTTTGAAAGACAACTTAATGTCCTGTGAAATGCGTGGAAGAACCAACCTGATTCCGGGGACGAACAAATGCCACTTTTTGCGTATCAAAACTGTTCATTTTAAAAACAGCAAACCGCTCGAATTTTTTTAAATTTTCAGCCGCACTTGCGTACACGCGCTTTTGTATGTACGCAAGCATATACACTATGTTGAACTCTGTTCTATCTGATACCCAGATCATATTTTGTGAAGCTTTAGCAAAGAGCGGAATTGTGTTTCATTAAAATTATTTTTTTACCTTGAGGGTGGGTGTGGATAGAGCCTTGTTGCATAAACTGCTTACTTTATGGGACGGATCAAATAAATTTGTGGAGAAGAGGCACGTTATTTGCATCATCTCTTTGTGCGAACCTTGTAAGACTTCCGATTTGCACATCCGCCAAGAAACCTCAGGAGAGCCATCATTGCGAACGATCATTCACTTTTCCAGAACCCCATATGTTTTGAAACGGTTTAGCAGTAAGTCGTAGTGATCGCTATACAGTTGCGGTTTATGTTTTGTGTTTTACAGCAGCTGAGAGTGAATGTGAAATTGCTAAAATCGTTTTCAAGGTTCACCAAACGCCAGGGAGCACTTTCGGGCATGCATTTCGAAAGTTGCAAGTAGGCTGTCGCTTAGACAACACCTTGAGCTCATTGACCACTCCGTCACTGGTGACTAGAAGCTCACCTCTAAATTCAGAGGCCTTCTGGTTAGATACGGTCAATAACTCAGCGCTTTCGGTTTTTGCCACAATCACTGGTTATTCTGCTCATTCTCGGCCACCCTCAAGTAATCATTAACCATGGGGCTGCTGGCAAAATGACATCTGTGCAATCGGCTATTTAGCAATTGTGGTATGTATGTGCGGCCGACGGAAGCCGAAGAAGTTTGAAATTTTTGCGAACTCAAAGGCAGTTGGTTTAGAATACACCAGATTCTCATTTTTCCCTGAGACTGCGTTTCAACACGCTCTAGGAATGCGAAAAGTCCGAAAAGCTCTCCAACCGATACTTCTTATAATTTAGGCCTCAAATTAGCCATCCACACACTCTAAACACATCCAAGACAAATGAAGACACAAAAGACGTTTTCATGGTTGTTACGGGTGGAAACATCACGTTTATATGATACACAGTATAAGAAAATACAGGTGGAATGGGTGGCTTGAAGTGTGACCACAGTGCGACAGCTAAAACCCGCCGACACTAACCTTGTGATAGCCATGGTCTGCATGCACAGTCGTCGTTTGGTACCAAAACTGGAGCATGGTGATATGGGACACACTTCAAGAAATTGTGTCCGTCAAAATGTTAGAGCGCTGATGGGGGTGATCGTAAACTGATAAAACTGCCTTCGGTAAGAATCTGTAGGTAATGCTCATCTGAATGGGTTGTTTTGAAATGAGCGTGTATACATTAACCCAGCCTTGTTGCACGGCTCATATACCATCACAGCGGAGAACTCATTAAATTAAGTGTTAGCAGGTCTAGGATGTTTGTTGTCGATCATTTCTGGATTCAGGAAGTAAGTAGGCCAACGAGCCAAAATGAGTTAGGATTGACCAAAAGGTCACCAGGTAGGCTCATATTAATATTGATCAACATAATCCGAATTAGATATGGTTGTTCGCACCGGCCGAAGCTATACGGATAATTTTGAGCATGTGATATCAACGAAGACTCTGATTTGGTCAGATCGAGGAGAGTCAATAATACAATCATCAGAATAACTGTTTTGTATGATGCCCAGTTCAGAGTGGCGTAAGCAGAGAGGTGACCAACCTTTGACCTGGCAGAGATGTATAAACGAGATTACGAAACGCTTGGGTGTTGTCGGTGCTACTCTCCTTCCAGGATGGGGACCGCGTGATCCCCACTGCGCTTAGTTGAAGACACTACAAGATATGGCTGTCAAGCGATGTCACTGACGTTCATATTGTCAGTTTCTATCCAGATTGCCTGAGTGAATGTTTGGAGGTGTAGGCACGTCGGATTGATTGTGGTAAGCTAGCACCAAGTCCCTTCCCCGTCCACCTTTACTCTTTTCTTCACAATAAGGTTTTCAAATAATTCATGGTTGTACGGCAGTGAAGCGTCGGTGTTGACTACTGATGTCATGCTGTCGATGATGATTCGTATGATGTCACACTCCTCCAAAATCGATAGCACTTTTGACCGTTTGCTGTTACAGGAGTAAGCAATGAAGCATTCCGGGTATTTTGTGATACTGCTGAAAAAAACGGTGCACCTGATACGATCCGAAAATGCTCCTATTTCTGTAACATACTTGAAACCGTAAATTCCAATGAATTGTTGGCCGTAAAGGGCCCCGCTTACTGCCCCTCACGACACTTTATTCCCTTTAAACTAGAGGATTACTGTGGATAATAACTGACTTTGAGTAGAAACAGCAGGTTAGCTCCATTTATATTGGCTCTCATGTACGATCTCTGGTCTAATTTCTTGGCAGTGAACAAGATTATGTTGGTCAACATGGAAATAGGTTTGATGAAGTAGAGCAAAATAGAGGAGCTGAAATAGTCAGAGTAATTGTCCCTAAAAGTTGTCCAATCACTCCAGGCATTCTTTGGACAGAGAACTTCGAATCGGAAGCAAGGCGTCCGAATAAAAAGCAGATAGCTATCATGTGTACGACATAAATTGTATGGGGAATCCGGTGGACAGTTCTACGAATATAGTGTGTGTGTGCTTTATAGCACCAATCCAATTTTGCGAACATCGGTACAAAATCTCGTGGTTAACATTGAAAAACCAAGTACATTTGGCGAAGTACATGGACTTACTGACACTTCCCCTCAACTTAGTGAGCTTATGTAGTTTATTAGGCCAACTGGTGAAAATTATCCAACAATATTTCTAAAGCAGGTGTATTTCTGCTTATTGTGGCCAGTTCATGAAAGTGCATTTTCTCAATGTGCGGTTTTAAAAAACAGAGACAGACGAAAATAACAGCATACTGTGTGCCAACATCGCGGTCCTGATGCAAATCGTCACAGATCTTGTGAACAGCCCGATAACACTACGGATGTAGAAATACGGTAAACAACACACACGCATTGGTTTTTAGTTGCATTCCTAGCTGAGAAGGCAGTAGCAGTCCGAATTTGTTCGTGTAATCGTTTCCACCAGGTTTACAGGCAGTATACAACGATGACGATCTTTTTGAAGAATATTTGCAAATGTCCACCCTACGCATCAGGTGGAATAGAACTTTGTTACCAGTGAGTGTATCCGTGCTGAAACCATCAGCTGTTTGATTTTCGGTAGTGTTATCATGGTTAAATTAACCTCTCGCAGTAAACTGTTAAGACCAGGCTGGGTTGAGCAGCAAGTAAATAGTTTATCACGTCAAATTCATCATCTTCAGTGTGTCAGCACAAAGTAAACTACTGCTGATCAATCAGAATGGGAGTCTGTAATGCACTGGTTGCGTTTTCCACTTGGGTGTCAAGCGCAATGTTAACTGTCATTCCTGTATTATTGACCAATGTACTGCAGACTGCAGACCGAAAATGTATGTGCAATACACTAGTCATAGGCATGGTGGAACAAGGAACACCACTAACAAAAGAAATTCAAACAGTACTACTCCAACGTGTGACAAACAGCAAATGCTGTGTGGCTGTGTCGCCTTCTGGAACCAGGAAATTAGTAGTCGGCTAATCTAGTACTAATCGAACGGTTAGTGGCTTGGCGTTTTAGATGTCATATATCGGTTTACATGTACATAGTTTAGTTTACAACTCTCAAAATATTGTAGCGTGCGTGTCCACATCAACTTTTTATGAGGTCCGCATTAATTCATGTTCCTTATCCACTTGTCCGAAATTTCACAATACAAGAGTTATTACAAATCAATTGTTCAACGGTTTTCCACGAGATTCAAAGGACCTGGGGGTCTCCGCTCTCAGGAATTGCCTATGCATTTGGATTAGAAAAGAGACAATCTTCACGTTACAGGAGAAAATTGACCCGAGTATCAAAGCTGTCGTTGCTTCAATGAACCCATATTTTTACACTTGAGATAAAGGAGGGAGGACAGGCAGGTGAAACCCGCTACTTTGTTGGCGAAACCATATGAATTCTGAATATGAGTACTCGATTTTCAGGCGAAGAATCTGACCAGCTCATGGAGTAGGGAACCTACTCCGTCTGTTATCGGTCTCACTGCAACATCTAGCTTATGGATTTTTTGTAGGCCGTAAAGCCGTGTTGGATTGCACTTTTGGGGTACAATCGATACCAACTACCTTACCCTAAGTGATTTATCACGGACCACAAATATCTACTAACTTCAACGTCATTCATTACAGGCGTAATATTCCCACTATCGATCTGTCGGTAAGGGCCCTCAGCGAGGTGTTGCTTGACCTTTTGTAGATAATCACTCTTGTTCAGGCCTTACCCTTACCCATTTTTGTGATCACTGTTGTTCATCTGTTTTGGGGTGTTTAACGCTCTCGGCTCTTCTGATCTAATAATTGAAGCCCCTGACCACCTATACCTGTAATTTCGCCCCCATCGGTGGGAGTTTTTGAAACACGGATTCAACGCTAGATATAATCTCTTTCGACCTTATCACCCTTTTACTTGCCAAAAGGTCAGGCTATTCTCTGACAGACAGCGTTCTTTCTCAATTAGCGGTCTATTTGATAAAGGTAGCACGTTATAATAGCTAGTAAACGGCTCCCGCTTCGTTACAAACTGACTAGAAAGCTGCGTCTAGGAAAGTAAATTGTCGAACTTATGAATTTGTCGCAGTCTGTGGAAGAGAGCACGGTCTGATTTCTTGGTTGAGCTGACATGTGCTGTGACGGATGTCACATAAACGTCGAGTAGTCAAGTAGTAATGTTTGTGTGCGGTCATCAGAAGGAGTAGTCATCATCTGAATTCCACTTGACCTCACCTCCCCCCCCCCTAAATTGTTGCAGCACTCACAAGTCCACGAAGACCAAGGAAAATCTAACAGTGGCACCCGAGGTGAATCATCAATTGAAGCACCCTGAAGTGAAAGTTTAAGTAACAAGAGCTGAAACAAGAAACCGATCGGAACTAATTTGAAACTCCACCAATCCATCAAGGCAAGATTTTGACAACCACACTAACGGACAAGAGCCGTTAATTGACATTCAAAACAGATCTGGTGCGCTAATATGAAGAGGAATTACTGATTGGTTCCCCGTCTGTCTTACAACCTGGCCAACTTGGTGACCTGTTCACTTGGCCTGATGAAGATTTTGTGTCAAAAGCGAAACGTTGCCCAAATAAAAACTACCGATTGTTTACCAAGCCCTTCTGAAACTAAAGTAGATCCCTTGTCTGAGGAGTGACTTGTCCGCTGATAATGCTCTTCGGGCAGAAGAGAGTAACGTGTCTGGTGGCTTAATCAGTAAGGATGCGAGGATTAAATTGTGCACCAAGCATCTTTTATTGGATATGCGGTGGTTCTCTCAGTTTGCCTTCAACCTAGCCAATCGATCGTAGTCATTTGACAATTTGCGAACACATGGGTCATGGTTGTTTTCAATCAATTGGGAAAAGTTTGGAACCGACTGAGACGTAATCGGTTCAGAAGGGATTGGTACCGATTTCTCACCAGGTCCTTTTGAAACGACGTCCACTCAATCGGTTCCAAACTCTTTCCAATCGAGTACAATCAGTTGTTTACCCTGGACGGCCATCCCATGATGGTGACCGAACTGCTCCTCGATATGTCCTAATTCAATTACCATTCGTGACGTACGATACGCCTTTCAGATCGTAACCCCAAATAGCTGAGATTTTCGCATCAAGATCAGTATGTGAATGTACCAACGACATGAGTTTGTACGAAGTAAATCCATTCTTCATAGGCAATCTTTGTCTCCTGAAGAGGGCACGACGAGAAGAATATGCCTTCAATAAAAGGACAGGATTGTTTAATCGCAGACTTACTGGAATTGTGAGAGATGGGGCTAAAACAGACGGGCCATCTCACCTACATTTAGATGGGATCCCAATGCTTTGTGGGGGCTACGGCCTTATTATCCTTGATTAGAGTAAGGTAGTGAGTTATGTATGAAAAAGGACAATGTAATCAGCGAACGATGCTTTGTATCTTTCAGGTTATTGTAATGGATAGTCTAGTAAAAATGCCAAATGAGGACCATTCACATTCGCAGGTCCGTCGATGAGTGTTGATCAGCAAAACTCGGGAATCCAGCTTTTTTCTAAATTGTAAAGCGTGATAAGGTTCTTCTTATCCCGATGAGTAACAACTTGACGACAAGTTCCAGATTTTACTAGTTATCAGGATACCCACCAATCACATCTTATATGATTTATGAGAAGGTGCGTTGCGTTGATAACTCAAAG
This sequence comes from Clonorchis sinensis, assembly GCA_003604175.2. NCBI lineage: Eukaryota > Metazoa > Platyhelminthes > Trematoda > Opisthorchiida > Opisthorchiidae > Clonorchis > Clonorchis sinensis. The sequence continues at coordinate 23,229,145 of CM030369.1, forward strand.
GGCAGGGAGTTTTTGGCAAACGTGTGTAGCTTACTATGGTTGCCTTCGACGATTTACACGCGAGCTCTCCACGAAGTTGTAACACTCTTTCGGTGCCTAGCTGCCATGCCACCCGAGAGAAGCGCGAGGGCTGGGATACTGCCAGGTTGCCCAAGCCTAGACAGGGGAAGTCGAGAGGCAGAGGTCGGGTTCGAACCACGGACCTTCTGATTAGTAAATTCGCGCACTTGAGCCATTTCGCTGTCCACGAAACTTCTGTCTGAGACTGAAAAAAAACAGTGTATCATTGGATGCATGTGGCAACATTCATAATGCGAACAGCATTTTGTTCATTTATTGTCAAACCTCCTTTATGGTTTGTTACGTCCACAGAAAATGATACCATTTTATGACCCCGTTCCCAGAGATAGAATTCTTATAAAAGAAGGACAATTTTACTCGGGTGTCTTTTTTGACAAATGAAAGAACAATGGAGTTGCCATAGCGACAACTGTTTATCCGAGTGCTCACTCAAAATAAAGATAGATCATTGTGTCTGTAGCTTGTCCGTAGAACAATAATACTTATTTTTGAGAGAATTACTTTTGATCTTTCGTCCCTTTAGGCTTTCGTGAACAGTTGAGTTTTCCTAATGCGACTCAACAGCTAAATTTCATACAAATCAGTTGAAGGCTCCTCCATCAATTTAAAACTAGATTGTCCAATCGTTTCAGTGAGGTTTGGTAAACCATCGGTGGAGGTTTACCGAACCTCTGTGAAACGATGACTACCCAATCTGTCCCAAACATTTTCCAATAGATTGTCTAATCTTACTGCCTGTCACATGATTTACGGGTTCTATGAGAGGGCGGGGGCGGCGACCAAGAAAGAACAGGCAAACGGAAGACAATGCATCCATGAAGTAGTTGGTTCGGTAACTACCAGGGCAGCAGTAGAAAAATTCAAAGGTCCACCAGTTAATCTAAGTCACTAATACACTTAAAAAAACACCAGGCCTCCTAAAAATTCACAGACTTTTAGTACACAGCACTGATTCCAGAGATTTTGTGTTCATTGGATTTCTGTTGATCAGACGAGACTGTGCACAAAGTCTCTCGAAGCAACCCAGCTAGTTACCAGGGTCTTGATTAGGTGACTCCTATGAATCAACGAGTTAAAGTCCGTTTGACAGCGTCTCAATTATCTGTAGTGTATAAACTACACGTTCTGAGTGTGCGGCGGAGGACGCTTAAGGGAATCTGGACTCAATGGTTTTCATCCTCTTTCAATTGCGGTTTCATCTATGCCGATAAGCTGAGCAGCACTTTAAAGCTGTTTCATCCTTGCTGAACATCAAGAATTCGTGGGGGGGATTCGGACTCATAACCTCCCGGTAACCGGCGAACACCGTATCGTCCGTCTTCGAGCAGCTGATCATCAGTTTATTTGTTACTCCTTACACTGGTCTCTTACTATCCGTCATAAAACGAAGTCAGCGAGCTGATGGTGCGCCTCGAATAGTGGAAAAATTTTCCTCACTCAGTCACTAGTTTGGGCTATTAGCCTATGGATGGTGTAATGCTTCCCGTCATGTGCAACAGCAGAGCTATTGACTTTCCCAAAATATATCCACAAGAGGTCCAAACTTTGGACTAAAAGACTTTTTTCACAAATGGCCTAGAAAATTGGGTTAGCCATCTTTCAAGTCATTTCGCCACGTAGCTGCCATGAAGTCAAGGGGAGAAGAAAGGTCCTGATACCCTCAAGTTGCTCAAGCCTATACAGGAACGACCAAAGAATTCACGAGGGAATTTAAACAATGGTTTTTTAGTGGTGAGTTCGCACCATATCCACTGAGTGATCTTGATAGCTCCCTATGTCGTGACGTGGCTTCATTGTTATCGGGTCTCACCTTTGAGATGGATCACATCCCACATCATTTCAGACGGAATTTGGACAAACAACTAGTGTGTGAGGAGATTTGATAATTTTCAACTATTACTTCGTCCACTGACGTTTAGTGATGTCTGGCTGGCCTAGTGGATCCGACCACTCTGTTTACATTAAGCTGTAAAAACATACGACTAAGGAGCAGTTGTGAGGGTCAAATAGGTGTCATCCAGTGAGTTATAACCCCCAATAATCCACAACTTGATTTTCATGAACAGCTGGGCTCATCTGTGTGAAAATATCACGCCAAATCTAATCAGAGTTACTCTGACCAGGGTCTTGCATGGTACTACTACTACTACTGAGTGTCTGGTAGGCCTTGGTCCTCGGAAGCTTTAAATACTCGGATTAAAGTCTTCTTGTCAGTGTTTCCTTTGAGAATAGTTCCATTTTTTCATTACTTCGACATTGAAATGTGCGAGTCCTCTCCGAGCATTCTTGGAGTCGCCTCATATCTGCATTTCAATTTACACTGCACTGTGGACATTGTCACGCCGAAAATTTGAGCTGAACTCATGGGATGCGGAGGTAAAATAAGTAATATCTTTGTGTGAGCTTTGCCTATCCAACTGCGAGACCGACATATCCGTACAATGCTCGTCATTTCCACATCCCCGTCCTTAACTGATTTTCGGGTCATTTTTTACCCCTTTTGGAGTTTGAAGTAGCCGAAATATGAATCTAGATGTACGAAAAAACCAAGCAACATGGAATTCTAGCAGTAGAGTGATACCCATTTTGGATTAAAAATTGCTCTGATCTATTAAATTTCACCTTTTGTACTTTTACCTTTACATTCCTAGTGAAACATCGAAAGCATCCTCCATTTTTGCTTCTGCTGTCTACAGTCGGATACACCTCGCTCCAATTGTTTCCATCTTTGTCACAAACGCGAAGAAAATGACCTGAATTTTAGTAAATGATATTCGAAACTAATACCGATTCACTGACTATTGTGGCCCTAAAAATATTTCGGGAAATTAGTCTGGAAATAACCTCGGTTATCACTCTGACTACTTGAAGGAAGTAGCTGCTTTTATACTTTTGCTGTCTGTAATGTGAACCACACCGAATGAAAATAAGTAATACCTGTTAGTCAAACTGTCTGACAGTGAAGTAACCGAAACGCATGATCCCACCTTTTTGAGACAAGTTGCAGCCATGAGCCCACTGCTATTCGGAACGAAGTAAAAGTCTATGAATTTCGACATGCGCCAAACAACCATGTGCCCTTCTCACCTCCGGACTGGTATCGATGTCTCAGTCTCCTCACTAGTTTGTTCTGTTACTCTTTTTGAGAATAAGCTTGGTGCATCATAGTCGCCAATAATACTAGTAACACTGATAGTGACAACAACAATAATCGTTTTGCTCTGACACCCATTCGCTGTCTGGCTGCCACGCCACTCGAAGGAAGTACAAGGGCTGATATACTACCCAAGCCTAGACAAAAGCAGTTGGGACGCCGTGGCTGGGTTAAAACCGCGAACCTTCGTGTCAGGGCGTTCGCTCTTTCAAGCTCATCAAAATAGCGCTTACCTGAAATCACAATTGATAGGAATAGAGGATTTTACTGAGTAGAAATGTCGCCTTGATACTAGAGCTGCGTTAAGTTTTTATCTTGCTGGACCCACATGTATGGTCAGTTTTGAATCCAAACAATGTAGACAGTTTAGTAGTACACTGTGTCAGACCGTAAAGACTTATGTGTCATTGCTGCTCAATCGTGTCACACAAAAAACACCACATAGAAAAAGTGCAACGATCTTCTGACCTTAAACTTGTGTCACGTGATTCATAAACACGGGCGTACCGTCAGCAACAGACGAAACGTAAATAAACTGAAGGGTGTGTTGAAGGTGATAGTGAATCAGGTGAAATCTCTACGCGTTCAACTAGGAAAACGAAAATCGTGGTCAGTGGACAGAATGGTACCGTCTCGGAAGCGGAACAACAGGCAAGCAGAGGGGTGTCACGACCATCCCTCTAGGAAGCTAGTCCCTGAATGGCTGCACGATCCAACATACATTGTGTTCCGTGAATCTAGCCCAAGCAGTTGAATTTCTGTCTGACTTTCGGTCAACTGAATGTGAAATGGATGTTGACTGTAGTGTATTGTTGACCCACGAGGTGATCTTGATGCAAAAATGTGACAGTTGGTTATTTCCTCTCTATTCTCCCAAGCTTTGGCTCATCTTCTGGGATTCGGGCGAAGTATTCGTGGATTTTGGGAAGCCTTTGGTTAGTATCGGTCCCAAACCTATTGTTTTCTTGTCATGGATGGGTGTCGGAGTGCAAGGTAGCGGAATTCCAAACCGGTCTTACGGCGACGGTAGATCAAACAAAAGTGAGCAAACTTCCCTGGAATTGTAAGCTGGAAAAGTGCATCTCCGTGTGAACAAAATACAATTTAGGATAGAGTTTTACCCAAGACACTATTAAAAGCAGAGAGTTTTGAACAAGGCATTCTGCTGCCATGTGTAGGATGTGGAATCACACCTCACTTTTCCAATCATTGGGTAGAGACGAAGTTAACTTCAACCTGTATCCATGCGGAGTCCATAAAAGGACCCAGGTAGAATCAGGACAGGTTGTTTTATCAGCCTGTTTGTGGCCCTATCAATCTTATTTGCAATTCTCTAAAAAGAATGCCATCAGGATCATGATTCAAGTCTACTAAACGTAAACTTTGTCCGGTTACAGGGCCACGGTCTGTGGATTGGAAAACTATAAATATCTGTCATTTTTTAGACAAACAATTCGCTTTCCCCCTTTTGGCTCACGGGCGAAATGGCTCAGTGGTTAGAGCGCGGATTTACTGATCGGCAGGTCCGTGGTTCGAACCCGACCTCTGCCTCTCGACTTCCCTGTCTAGGCTTGGGCAACCTGGCAGTATCCCAGCCCTCGTGCTTCCATCTGATGGCATGGCAGATAGACACCGAAAGGGTGCTACAGCTGAACAATTATTTCCTGTTTAATAAGGATTTCTAATAAATCACCGGCACAATCAGAGCCGTATTGAGCTTCCACCAACACAATTAGCGAATGACATAAAGCCGTGTGTTGTTGTGTGAACGTTTTCAACCCGTAACACAGTAGGATTACGTGTGATACGGCAAGCTTGAGTCCGGCAAAACATTCTACCTCATGTCACAAGGCATAGAAATTACTGAAGTCATATTTGTACTTACATACAGAAAAGATATTTGCGGTTATGCTCTCAGTCTTTGCATTATTGATCGATGATCCTTCTGTGATGTTTCGGGAAGGTGAAACCTAGACACCACTTTATCAAAACATCAGCAATGAGGTGAGCAAACGAACTTCTCCATAGAAAACTATGAATCCGTACTTTTAATACAATTAATGATTCCGGTGACTTTTGTGTGTCTAAACCTTTTAGATTCAATGTTCTGCGATTTTTAGTGAGCATAATATTAGTCTTAACGTGCGGAACTTTCAGTCTTATGCCTTGAATTTTGTCACGCCTCCAACAAACAACTGTATGGAGCACACAATCATCCGATCAAGCCTTGATTTCTGTCACACGATGCGAGAACCGAAATCCATACACTTGATAGACTAATCTTTAAATAAGCTGAATGAAACGTGACAGGTCATTACTCGATCTAAAGCGGCACTACATTATGTGACCTTTATAGACTGTGCGTTATCAATCGCCACGACAAACTTCATGACAATTCAACCGAAAAATTTCTTGATTGTGCTCATCAGCCTCTCTAACAGGTGAGCAATTTACTTAATAGGCATATTTTCACTGTGCGTAAAGTCCTACCAATAGAAAGCCGAAGCATCTCCATTCTAGTGTTCCATTCTAACTGGAATGACACAAAGTGCTCAGCAACTACTAATCTACGTAAGATGCGAAATAGTGCGCTGAAGCTTAGCACCGTTGAAATAAGACCACGCCTGTGGTAAACAGTCAGTCGGGTCGCAGCTGGGAAGTCTTTCGCTTTTGACACGGAATCTCCTTCGGGCCAGTTAGTTAGGCTTTGAAGCCGACGCAGAATCAGTTGCCAAGATCTCCTCCAATTAGTACACTAGATCATTGGTGAGTGGCGGGGAGGACAGTAAAGTAATTTTGGTCGGGTATGGGTCCTTGGTCTTCCAGCTCATGGCGCGTCAAAAGATAATTACTGATGGGTGTCATTAGTAAATTTTGTTGGTGTGTGCGGGTTTGTAGCTGCTACCAGAATGTGTTTATGACATGTAATCACGTGGAGTTTTGGTCGATTTCGGTTTTGCACTTCAAGACCTCAGCTACTTCTATTAACGACTCTTGTTTACAGATAACCACGCGCCAACAGGTATCGGCTTGACAGATCTAGCACCTTTCTCTACACTCCGTTGCCCGAAAAGGCCATCGAGTTTCTTAAACTGGATGACTCTGGTCTCTAGAAGTTGAAGTTAAAATATACCAAATGAATTGGTTAGAGCTTCCATGTGCAATACAGTTTTTCAAATGAACCATGGACTTTCACGTAGTACACAACACCATTTACTGAAGTTGAAAGAATAAGTAGCACCTTAGTTGTGGTTTTTAATTCAACTGGCGGTTCACTAATTCGAAGAACTATCTGCCTACTGGCCAGTAATCGGAACGCTTTTTCTCTAGTTTCTAGTCTATCCTCATTGACAACGCGATAATTACCAAACCGTGGGTTAGGAATCATGCTAGATATTTGCGAAAAAGGTGTAGTCGGGTACGGAAAACCTTACCAAAGCTTTGCCCTACACATCAACCCTCCTTCGTCTTTTACCAACAACGAAACAACGTATTACCCTGAGTTCAAACCAGTCCTAGTTTTTTACCCATCCTTGGCTCGCAATGATTGCAGGCACCGAGCAATAAACGTACACACTATCAGCAAACGGTAGATAGCTCTCACAAGTCATTCTTCCAGCAGTTAGTCAATACATGACCACGTAATCTGGCTTGTGTGGTTGAAGGATGAGTAACGCTGTGTCCTATCTAACTGAGAGCTAATCACATTGCTGATCAACTGCTCCTGGCCGAACGGTTGAGTGTTCATACTACTATCCGGGAAATCGCGGGTTCGAAACTCCCTACTGGGGCTTCGTTAGATGCGCACTACTGGTGATTCCAAATAAGCACGAAACGGCTGCACAGTGCTCTTCACTATTTCACCGTAGATTGACTTCACTTACAAGACGAAATCTCAATTGAAAACGTGCAACACTTCCTTCGTATGAGTTCCAACGGATTTGCTTGAAACATCGAGATGCAAAGGAAGGATAAGAGTAGTAGAACCATGACATCGACATGCAGCAAGTTCCTTTTGTGATAATCTGGCATCATATGCGAATTACCTTAAAAGTTCATCAGTCTCACCGGACAGGTTAAAACCACCTACTGGTTGAAGTTCCTTAAGCCATCTACTACCTACTGCTAAATTCTGTCTCGGTTTCACTCACCATCCGCTATGGTAGAATCAGAGGGCTCAAATATATCGTAATTTTCCAAATAAACCATAAGCACTGAGCTGGTTCCGCTGGTGTTCCGATGTCCCTTGAGTCTCTGACCTGTCTCGAATACTTTAATATTTGGATAATTTACTTTTTCATGCAGCTCGTTCCATAACTCGATATTCGGTCAAATATATTTCCTCGTTTAGGGCCGGATTTCTTCGGTGTCACCTAATTTTCGCCTATTGATAGAGCGTAGCGAGAGCAACCTAACTCGTGTAGAATTGGCAGTATTGAGCGAAGAAAGTGTTCAAAACCGCTGCCACCCACGACAGATGCCCTTATACGCATGTATGATAGCAGAGATACCATGGCTACTCAACTAATCCGCACATAGGATTTCAGCATGTGGCCCTGGCATTGTGGAAATGGTCGTTTTGTGGGACATCGTCGTCCTATTCCATTTATTCTGTTCCAGGCCCCAAGAGAGTCTAAGCATAGCGAGGCAGACTAGGTGATCTGGTCACCATGAGAGAGGCGCAGAATGAAATTTGCATAAAGTCGGCCATCGCTGAATTTGTGAACGAGTTCTTGTGTGAACTCATAACACGCCTGCCCCAAAACAATGGACAAGTTTTTGGTCGTTCACCGAAAGACATTTTTACGATTATCAAGGAACGATTTTTCACTTTTCTTGTCGCAACAGCTCGAGGGAACTTTTACCCATGTGTCCCGTCACCAAGAAAACTACAGAGAGAATCGTAATGTCGTAGTGAAACACGGCACAGCATTTTCACGGCGGTCCACAAGGATTCGTACCCAGGACTTTGAAACATATTACATGAACATTATATTTGCTACAGTCTTTCACTCTAGCCGAAGTTACTGTGCGCTCTGTCACCGTATCACCTAAATTTGTCTTTTAAGATTATATTGCAATCAGATACCCAACCAACCCAGTACAAAGCGAAATCTTGCCACTTGTAATGTCAGACATGAAAGTTGTAGCATTCCATCCTGCGCGTAAAAAATGTTCAAACTGTTTCTGAAATAAGTCACTTGGGACTTAATACTTTAGGTACTTGCCTGTCTTAGATAGTCAGATGGTGGCTGCTCATGTCTCAGCCGCCACAATAGATAACATGACAACATGGGACTTGTAAAGGTAACGATCAGGATGGAGGATATTTCAATTTAACCCTCAGACCTTATCAAGTCGTTTTGGCAGTGGAGCAAATCAAGGTGCCTAGAAATCCTAGCTCCTCGGATTATCCAAGACTCTGATTTTCACGCTGAATAATGCAGATGACTGCATTTTGCTGTTATCTGCGTTGCTACGATACAACCTTTGATGAAATCTCACAGCATCCTGGGTTGGAACGATTGATCGATTGATATATTGCACACCGTATTCTATGCTTCAGATCTTTTTAACAAAAGTACGAATTCTCTGGCTCGGCAAATTCAAAGAAGGCTTTCTGTAAAAATGAACCAAATTTAGTGACTGTGCATGTTTAAACCTCAGTGGGAACTTCCCAGCTATTGGCATGTGTATACCAAACGTGACTGACCCAAGTACACAATGAATATCCTAGTGTGTCACAGCACCGAAGACCTCAGTTACCAGCAGTTACCTTCGTCCGACACAAACGTTTGGTAGTAATGCTTCCTTCAGTAATGTACCACTAAGAAGTTACTGCGAAACACAGAAAATCGCAAGGTTCAAGAACCGATCCCGTCATTCGGCGAAATTCCATACACATCTATGAACACAGTGCAAGAAGTCGTTTCCATCTTTTTGAAGACTTTATGAACCAAAAAGGGGTCATAACAGTTAAAATAAAGTACAAAGACATTAGGTACATCATGGAACTGGCTGATCGGGCTTTTCGAGACTGCGGACTATTTCACTCGGATTTCGATAGACAAGTTTGTCTTGCTCGGTGACGTAAGGGGATTTTCTTTCTCTAAATGGTGGTGCTGCCGCCTTGACATTACTCCCACTTTCAGCTGCGCTGAGACGACCTTCTTCCCGGTATCGCAAACGTCTCGCCTCTTTATAAACCTCTGTAAGGTAGTCCAGATTTACCAACGTTTCTTCAGATCGTTCAACAAGCCATTTAGGTGGAATGGTAGGAGCCAATTTAATTCGGTTGATAACCTGAACATTCCGATTACTCAAAGTTTGCAGTTACCTTGTCGCGTTCTTCAGCCTGCTCATCAGTCATGACAACAAGTCCAATAAACGTGGAAGTATGCAACGTATTGCGGAGGGGAACTACACTTTCAAATGAAAATGGTACGTTTAAAGAAGCGGAAAGGCCTAAAGATAGAAGGATTTTGGAGTAAAAATAACCTTGCGTTATACGGGTGGCCCATAGTCGGAAATTCGTGCACATAAGAGTATGCGATATTTTTTCACCAAGCATCATTCACATTGTAGGAGGCGAAGTAAAGTATACAACTCTTGTATTTTTAATCTCATTAGATAGGGGACCTGGGTTCTAAGAACTTCTGAAAGGTTATTTTACGTTGAGTTACGTTTGCTGACATGTTTTTATCTGCATCTTCAAGCCCGACGACCTCTGGGTTTTTTAGACAAGCTTCCTCTAACCAGACGCAAGATTTGTCAGCATGGTCAACAGGCATTTCTACCATTAGATGTTTTAGTAGCAATCATTTACTTTTTACTGAAGATGCCTTGTCAAACAAGTGGCGAAATGTGACAGGGACAGAATCATCTGTGGCAACTTGCTGTGCCTTCTGCTTTGTGTAGGCTCCCTTCAGCTGTATTCTAAAGCTTGATGACTTAGGAAGCCTCAAACATGTGTCTTTGAGAAGAGGAGGGAGAGAGAGAGCAAATATACGCAGTAATCTCCCCGACCAGAGACCAGTCGTCAGCTGCGGAAAAAACACCGCCTTATCCCGTGATAAGCTTTCTCATGGCGACTGCCAACCGTAAAATTGACGTTCGGTTGGACGAGTGTCTTTTTGAAGAATGTATGGCTGATACCCCTTAGACATGGTACTCACCAGGTAGATTACTGAGTGTGAAGGTATGTACGTTAGTATTTTTTTTCTTCTGCTTTGTTATGATGTGCTCACAACGCCAACTCAGGCAAATTCTTTGAGAATTGTAACTAACGTGCCTCTAGACACATTTCACCTCAAGCTAGTCTATCGAATGAACACAGCCAGTATCATCTACTCATTCCTGTGTCACTCAAAACGTTACAATCTATGAATAGGTCTCTTGGTTCGTTTTTAATGTAGGAAATTTTGGCTATAAGTTGCACGCTCAAGGAAAAAACTGGTTTCTTATGAATACACAATATTTCGAATGTTATATTTTTGGCGAAATTTTCTTCAAAGCCTCTACCAACACAAGTCTAAAATGGGATGCATGTTATACATATATATATATATAATAGGAAGCCTACATCTTATCAAAGTACGAATCCTACCCAAATCTGATCATTGGTTCCACGATTTCGGCTGACGAACGCATTTCACCAGCTTATAAGCTCTAGCCACATTCATACGACCGATCGCAGCTATGACCATCTGGAGAAACAGATTGAGGACAGTGAAACATTAAGCGTGGCTAGGGTTTTAGTGTCTCCTTAGTACGCAGCGTGCCATATAAGCCTTGAAGTGTCCCGTCTTTCACACTCATGGCTGTAATCTATCCGTATTTGCGCTAGTCTCTAGCAGCTATGTTTTTATTAACTTATCCAGGACAAGCATGCATCTGGACGATTTCTGGCTGAATTGCTCTCGAAAGAAACCCTTTACTACCAATTCTTTAAACGATGCTCTCACCAGGAATCGACACCAGAGCATTAATCGCGAAACGTATCACGAGATCATCCATGATCATTCACTCAACCCCACACTGACCATGTCACCTCGATTAGTGATGGGACATTTGAAATCCAAATGCAAAGCTTGGCAAACAGGCCGACAACTAATCATCCGCACACTCCGAGGGCTTCAAAAGAATGCTAATTTTCGCACTGAACATTTGGACCAGAATAAATCCTCCTCATTAAAATGGGTCTAGGGTTTTTCTCAGTGTACCGGTGACCAGTGAACATCACTACATTTCACTGACCTGTGAACATTATACATATTATAGTGGTTGGTTGTGTGATTGGCGCAGTTTCCGGTTTCGCAAAGTCGGATTTTGGAATCATTCTAAGGTGAAACTGAATTTATGTGAGGTTCCTTTATCGGATTTCAGGGCTGAAGCTACCAGCCTTCGATTCTAGACGTAGAGAGCGGTTTCAGCAGGCCGAATGAAAATTTTGAGTTTACTTGTTGACTGCGCAGAAAAGTTAGTGCCAAATTTAGCCCAACTCATAAAGGTTACCCACTTGTCCCGACGTGTTAACAGCAAAGTAGCTGTCCGTACGTCTTCGGTGTCCCAATGTGTCTGTGACTAAGGCCGTTGCTGATTACCCGCTGTGTATGATAAAGGCGTCCCTCATTATGCTTTGGATTACCTGGCGCTAGTTTGCCCGTACACCCTCACCCTACACAGCTCGACGAATTGGGTATCTGCAATGCTGTCGTTTTTTGTCACATGCCATCAATGAGCACATACAACAAATCTCATATCGGTAACGAAATTGGCTGCAAAACGCTGGATTATCTTAGTTCTTTCGCAAACAAGTAGAGTGGAGCCAAATCATCGTGTTCTTCTGATGACTGCTCCAGTCTGAACAGTCAATCAAAGCCTCTGTATGATCCTATTAAATCAGTGATGACTCCACAAGAGACCAGCATCGATGGTTTCGCCATATTATCATTCAGGACAAAAGAGGATCTCACGCTGTATATGCAACATACTAATGCGGATCGACCTGAGGCGTCTTCCACACTCGCATCGGATGATAAAACTACGCGACCTCGACGTATGTATGTGACAACGAAGAGACGAACCAAGGCGCATTTCAACAGGGCTTTGGAGGATTCTCGTGGTGATATGTTGACAACCATTGGTGGCCTCGAAACTTCAGGTGAAGATGCACTGGGTTCGGGTTCGGACCATAGGAATGGGTGTTCGACGAACGGCCTATGCATCGTTGACGTCCAGTCCGACAGGTCGCTTGATGCGTGTATCAAATTCCCAGTGCCGGATTCGGATTCAGAGAACCATGGAAGATCAACTCAGCTCGATGCTAGTTCGGCAAGCCAGTTAACTCCGTTCCGAATTTCCAAATACTGGCAGTCCACTTCTCCAGGAGCCAACCGCGATGCCACCTTTGAGTCTATAAGCCATGACGAATAGTACGGATCACGTCCGTCTTCACGCCTGTCTGCCGGTACAGTCGGTTCTGGGCGTTCGCACTGCAGACGCAGTGTTAGTGACTACGCTTGACTGTCACCTAGCTCCACAGTCCACCATCTGGAGTGATCATATACCAAACTCGAATGCACATGCGGCTCCATGACATTTGCCTATCGTGTCCAGGGCGAAAGTTGTGGATTTCCATGTGCATCCCGACTGTAACGGTAGCATGCTGAGTGTCTAGCCTGTTTTATCAGCTTCCACTTCTGCTGCTTTGTCTTATTCGAGACCTAAACCATGCCACCGGTTCAGCGAAATGGATATCAAGAGTCAAGAAAGCAGAGGTGATGAGGTTAATTCCAAGGAGAACTCCGTGAGATATCTGCCTCACTTTGATGATAAACGTCTTAACTTCAGACGTCCAAAACAACGGCACTCAAGATCTCGTTGTAATCTTTCTGACGCAAACGATGTACACAATTACTCACCCCAACTTTGTGACTATGACCCATCATCCTTACAAGCAGAAAGCACAGCCTGTTTTCAGGAGTATTGGATCTTCCGGAAGTCTGCGGTATGCAAGGTTAAAAGAAAAGAGCTTGATAAATCACTGCGAAATTGAAGCATAAGTGTCTTTCTCGCAGCCAGCAGCTGAGACAGCCTTAGAGCCCCTGACCCTCACTCACGGAGCGGGGAAAGAGTGCTGTTGTGACGTATTAAAGCGATAACCCCACATATTTTAGAAAAATACTGGTGTAGTTCGACCAGCAACGCCTGAAGGCTGATGCAATGTACCGTTGAATGTGAAGTGCGCATGTACACGGTTCTTCGTTTTGAGGTGTGTATAAACGATCAAACGTAGGCTTTTGCTGCTTGGATTCACTGCTGTTTATCCATCATCGCCTAACGGCATTACGTGTCGATGAGTGCCCACATTACTAGAAAGTGCATATTCTACCTTTCAGTGGAAAACGCCACTCTGTGTGATGAGCACGTCCTCTCACAAAATTTTCTGATCGTTTGCAAAGAATGACACATCGAGACGTACGCTGAGGTCAGTTTGTTACCACATCAACTGAGTAATAAGGATCCTAGGACCATGTCCACTGCAGTGTTGCTGGTCACTCTCTGCAGGCCGTTTATATGCACTACCATCCAAAGTTCTGGGAAACGTTGTGCTATCCACTCGAGGCATCTCAGGCTCCGCCGAAATCAAACATGCAACATAGCTATACTTGCGTCTCAGACAACTGTCGTGGAGTGCCGATTGCGTGTGTCAAATAGCATCTATCAAAAACAAAACAACTTCGTTCTTGCCTAATGGATCGAAAGTGATATACAAGCACAATTTTCTCAAGCACTTTGCCAAAGACAGTGACCAGGCAAACCAGGCAGTGATTTGTGGGTCACCATGGCAGTGTTTTTCGCGAAATGCCTCTGTGACCCATTGTTTTCATTTGCGAAGAAGTTCCCCACAGTCAAAAGATGCTTAAAGCTGACCAGCCACCGGTCCCGTCAGGATGGCAGTCAGCTATTTCGGTAAAAAAAAGGTTAAAGATATTCTCTTCTGGAGCCAGCTAAAACTAAGGCGATTGAGGAGCCACCACCTGAGCCACCATCCGGCTGTTTTGGGCTGCAGTAGACCGCGGCAAGCTTCTCCGCCTGTTTTGCGTCATCTACCATAGTTTCATCAAGAGCTTTGAATATTTCTGGGGCCCGTTCCACTTCCTAGACCCGTGATTACCATAAGTACGTATGATACGCGATGTTCTATTAGGTGATTCCGATAAAGGGTATGGTACGATAGGCGTCCGAGTTTATTTATCAAAGATGCGTGATTACAGGCCGCAATGTATGTGGTATAAATATTCGGGTTTTCAAAGGGAGGCGGTCTGAAATGTGATTAAGCTTTCGCATTAGCCGAATCAACTTCCCGTAGGCCCATGACCAACTTTTTCGGCAGTGTATGGGTCTCACAAAGCCATTGTAGTTTGTTAATGATACTCACCCATTCTTAATGGATATCGCTATTGTCTGGTACATTCCACTCAACAGTTTGGGCTAGCTAACGCAATTCTTCGACACTGGCAATTTGAGCGTTGACTATCTTGATTCTCGTGGACCGTGTCGCTTGTCGAAGACAAAGATCTACCTTCTGTACTGCGTGGTCACACGCCACAACCGGGAGTAAAAGACGGACTACGTCTAACAATAGCAGCACGTTCACGAAAATCATACGTAATTAACTTGGCGAACACTGGCCCAAAAGATGTGCACCATGGAGGACGATCTGGAAAATACTTCTCGTCACTGTGGTGTTGGGCAGTAACGCGGTTTGTGTTCAAGATCTGCCTGGCCCGATGAGTTTAAAACTAAGACAATCTAGCTGTCCTTCACACTTGATGTGACCTTAAATCCTTTGCACCGCATCCTGCACGACCGAACAGCTTGGTGTTAATGGATATATACTTTGATCTCGGCGAGAGTCTCCATCTCAGAATTTCAGGTGCGCGAACTTGAAGAAACACCATAAGTGTAGTCCATGGTCTGAGGAGGCTGCTAGTGTGTTTAGCATGACTCCAGCGATTCTCGAGGCATAAAATGAACCAATTGGCAAGTCAGTATGTGCATTTAAACAACGTAAAAAGATCTTATATGGATTATTGTACAGTTTCTGAACCTGCTTTGGAAAATTCAGGCTGCTTAACACATTTCGTTGCGATCTTTTGTGTGTTGACCTGAGTAAAGACTAAATGACTCCTCTCTGGGTTGAGAAAAACGGTCTAAGGCTCATAAGGAGTCCACAGAGACTCTTATCAGTTTTGCGGCTGAATCCGTATTGATGGGTTCCTTAAGGGACCTTTCGAGTTTGTCAGGGTAAAGGATACTGTCTATGGTGCTATGAAGCACTTTGACGTCACGCACATGTCTTTGAATTAAAGAATTTCGTTGGATCCGGATAGTGATCAACACTAAGCAGTGTTTATGAGACATCACCGTATGGGAATCAACTTGACTGATTGAACCGGCGGCCCACTACCCAAACGTGTGTGCTGTAAAATTCTTCTACGACTATAAAAAGGGCAACATAACAGAAATCGGACGAGAAGGGAATGATTCGTACCAACTTGTACGGATAGGCGTGATGTGTGCGGACTTGGGCAAAACTTAGACACGTCCCTTACCAATGACTAATTCTTGGGATTTATCCATATGGAATTATTTCGGCGCTTGGTTTCAGAATACATTTTAGACCTCCAGATCCAGGTCAAGGTTGTAAATATATTGTCTACACCTTTCCATGTACTGGGGTGAGTTTCTCATTGTTCAAAATCTGGGCCAGAATTTTAGATTGCAGGGTTCATGATTTACGTCAGAGATTAACGATGTAGTATTTACGTCGGGTGTTTGACAGGATCTGGGAGCAAGCAATTTCGGACGAATATCCTCATAGAGCTCAATGTACCCTAGATATTTTTTAAACTAGTCAGTGACTTAGGATTTAACACCAAACTATGCTCCGTATTGCCAGATATAGCTGCAGCTCTATACCGGTTGTACTAAAGTGATGGTATCCATCTCCCATCGATGACACCTAAGAAGGATCTCAAAAACGTGGTTGTTTTATGTCTGGGATCCTCTGCGTACGTACCAAGCATCAGCTTTGAGATTAAAAGGAGCTGTTCGTAGTTTGTCCTTCTGAATGTCACCGGACCACACAGATGTTCCGAGTCCTTCCCAGATGGAGTAGCTTTTGAAATAAGGTTAACTTGCTTCATAACAACTGCGGCAAGCCAGATGAAACACCACAAGACCGTAAGAGAACCGTCTGCGAAGACGCTAATTTCTTACCGTCAAACACCAAATTTATACTCAACGAATCTTGAAAGACAGTATGTCAACTGTTCCCGCAAACAGTCGAAAAGTAAAAGCTAATAACACCGACGATAAAAACTTAAAAAATGGCTAAGGCAAGAACCCATGAAACTCTTCAAAATCAGCTGATGGTGCTCCGAGACATTCAGGCCAAACGGCTCCACTGCAGAGTCAAAGCCTTTGTGTCGGCTTGCACAATCAGCTGGCCTCCTTCAGAGATTTTCAGTGCTAAGTACTGAAATGAGACACAACACGGGGCACGAAGATGCTGTCATTACGGTCGAGTTAAGTCGTGATCTGAATCTATCTCCTCCTTGGACTTCACTACCATCACTGTTAGCTGGAAAGTTGAGAGGGCTGACATAGGAATATCCCGCCATCGGTAAGTTTCTGTGTGGTTTAAGGATATGGCCTGTGGTTTTGGATCTTTGGCGGCTTTCTGGGCATAGTATTTGACGAACGCAACTGCGGAGAATAGCATCCCTCTTTTTTCACACGGGGATGGTACGTCTTCCAGTAGGAGTTAAGGGGGCCGTTAGATACATGTGAGCAGCTTTCTACGCTTTAAGCCGGAAAAATAGGTTAAAAAAATTTGTCTGCGCACGGATGTTGTCGAGCACAATTTTAGATATTGGTATAGATGTGCCGATTGTGTATATAGTCCTCATGTAGGTTGCTGTATCTGTGTCGTCGGGGCTAAAATTATCAGTCCGCTACCAATTTTCTTTGGAGTTTGGTACTAAGCACGCCCCTGGTGCAGGGAAGCAGGATGTAGTTAGACGTTTCCTCAGAAAAAATGCTGCATTTCTTGGCCCGCAACGATATTCGTCCTCAATGATTACACTTGTCCCTCGAAAACAGGTTTAGGTAAGTGAGTGCAGAAGACTCGGAGTTATGTGTCATCCTCAGTCTGTGTTTGCGCCGGGCCACGTGGCGGGGATTTGTTTAAAACAAGGTCCACAGAATATGCTCCTCGGGGTGCTGGCTTGCACTTCTAGACTTGGGAATTATCCTAACTGCGCTGGTTACGACAGAGTTTGAAAGCTTTCGCAAAAGGTCTTGTCCATAAACTTACTTTTCTTAAATCTCCGGGATCCTCTGAAACCCGAAGCTATTCAAACATGTTTATACCTCCGTGAAGTGATCCTTTGCGATCAGAGAGCGATCGTTGTCGTAGGACTTTACACGAGAGGTTATAACTATGTGAGTACGGCCGAATTCAAGTGTGAATAGTTCATGATTGAAGCAGTGATTGTCGTAGCTTTGGTGTCCCAATTCTGGTGTGATTTTTGTGAAAAATGTTCTGAATTAGTTCTAGTTTGATTATGTTTTCCTCCATACAATGAAAGTAAGCTAGAGCTCTATACTTCATGAGAAGCCGGCCAAAAGTTGTCAGCATTCTCGGCCTAGTTGCTCTAGCCAAAGGTGAGACTGAGCGTCGAAGAGCCCACAACTTTTTAGCCGCTCTCAATCAATCTAGCAATGGGTGTCGTCATCTTAGGAACACTGAAAGTAACAAAATCTAAGGCATTACCTCTGGTCTTCCGTAGTACCAGCCATCCATCTACAGAATAGGCTGTTTCCCTGGGTATTCTGCCAATAACCCAGTTTTCACACCCAGTTGGGTTTTTCGGTAGTCTGGCTTCCATCGCTCTATCTTCTGTCTCTTCCAAGGTATTTTGGAGAGATGTCTCAACCCCTTTTTTTCGGATGCTGCTACAGACCTTCAGCTCATCCAAAAACAGCATCCCTCTCTGCCAAATCCTTAGAGGTTGATATTTTGCATGGATTCTGAACCGTGTGGAGCACAGTGTTGATTTCTGAAATTCTCTACTGCCAACTAATAGTCGTTCTAGAAGCTGTCCGTCCTACCTCACCCGGCGCAGAAAGCTGGCTTTCAGTTAGTCTAAGGATGGTGGAAATCGATTTGCTTGTAAAAGGGTAAGAGGAGAAGTGCGATATGTTCTGTTGAGCGCTTCACTGAATCTTTTGCATACTGAGCCTACCTGGCAGTCTCGATCAACCGACCAGGCCCGACTTTCGGATACTGGAAGTAAGTTTGTAGCGCGGGATTGGTGTAACAAAAGATCTGTGCTGCTTCGGTTTTTTGAGACGCTAATCTTCCTGAAGTTTTGTAGGAGTCACTTCACTCATCTCTGTATCATCCTTTTGGCCAGATTTATCAGCCGATAATTGGTCAGCTGCAGTTTCACCTCCACCTTTATAGCCTGATTTGTTACTGATGTCCCTCTACCTTTCCGGAATCAAACCTTCTGCTAAATGACTATAGCTCACAGCAGAGGGGTAGACGAAGATATTTTCAAATGGTTAAATACTAGAAAGATGAAACCCGCCAGATGCAGCCTTCAAGTTTTTTTCAAGTGAAGCAAAAACTGCTTTCAGACAGTTCTAGACAGTTCTCGTGTTTCCGGTTGTCGTTAACGAAGTCGGACCTGTACTATTTCACGACAAAGTATACGTGAGCTGGCACCAACGGGATTTCTGGTTTAAACAGCTTCGGTCTCAAGGAAGGTAACACATTTGCTCTCCTGAGCTATTGGTTGTTGTAGGTCAAAACCCGGCGTGGCAGACTAGTGTAAATTCGCAACCTCCCATTCAGAGTTCATCGGTGAGTAGAATTGACTCTGCACCTTCCCACGCCTCGGGTAACCAGTTGGTGTTTCTTTCACACAGATTCTCAGTGCGACACCCATCAGAGAGACGTTCGGGATTACATTAGCTGCCTTTTTTGTTGCAATGAAACGCCAGCCTAAAGACTAAAGGTTCATTTGAAAATGGATCAAGGCAAATTAACACCCTGCTCTTTTGTAGATCCCAAGACATCCTGGCGGCGGCAGACAGCATTATAGCGAAGCCAGCTATTCATGAATTTGGCACAAACATCTGCATTCTTATGAAACTCCCGGACGACCCCAGGTGAGCCACCAATTTCAGGTATTCACTCTTTGCCAACTACTCTTATACTTCGGGTACTGTCGGTTATCCTCAACCCCGGTGAATAGTAGGTTCATGCTCGCCTTTTGCTGCACCGAGAGGTGTGAAGCAGATTTATCGGCATGTTGAACTAGGACCCTTTACACACCAGAAATAAAAAACTTTCAACACTGCTGATGAAACACGCCTTACAATCCGTCGTCATGTTCCTCACTTCTCTGAGAGTGTGCTCGGTAGTCGATTTGGGAATGCTCCTCCCTCAAACAACTCGACTGGCAAATTATGCCAACTGTGACAGGTATAGTAGGCACTTTTTACGTTTTCACTTCGTTAGAGAGCACGGTGTAAGCGTCTGTGAGAGTTTTGATAAAGACGACCATAAAAGCTCCAATGCATCAGATGTACTCCTCATCTTGTCTGAGTGCTGTCGCTGAAAGCCCTTCAGAGGGGACTGGTGGTCTGTGCAGATGTGTAGCAATAAAACTATATGGCTTCAACTTCGACACTAGTTTATATTACGACCTCTAAGGAATCCCCGTTGCCCTTGCGGGCCATCACCAGCTTCGGAGTCGTTCCCTTCCTCAGGTTGCGCATGATTTCAGATTTCAATATAAACATCAACTATTCCGGTAGTAGTAATCATCAAAGTAACTGTTAAATGCACGTGCTCGGCTCATCAAAAACCAGTGCATTCTACAGCTACGGCACTGGTACGTCACACGCCAAAATATCCAGTCTCTTTCGTATGACGTTTGGTCCCAGAATACCGCATACCGATGAGTGAATTATGTTTTGTATAGACGAGAAGTATGAAAATTTCTCCGACCTTCCAATACATAAAGAAGAGGCATCCAGAGCAATATTTTGCTTGAAATACACAGATTCGTGCATATTAAAGGCTAAGCTCCCCAAGATACCCTAGTTAAGCCTCTTGGTTTAGTGTGTCACCACCTGATACACTACAGCACGGAAAATTTTTGAAATGCCGCGGACGCCAATTAACGACCTTGAGATGTAGGTCAGGAGTATCAGGAACTCATGGATTGATTCACATGATGAAGGCTTTCACCCAAGCTTTCCTGACCGGGTTTGTTCTTGTAGTTGAGCGGTTTTCGTCTAGCTGAAAAGCGCAACCGAAAAGCAGGTGTACCACTGCTCTTTACGTTCTCAGCGCTGGGTAGTAGGCTTGCCACTTAAAAGCAGCTGAAATGTTATTTCAAACTGGCTATTCGATGCAGCGTAAGAGAGGTTATTCCACGCACCAAATAGCCGAAATGGGACAAATTGTTGCCCAATGAGGATGTGTGCTATGATCTTGAAAGATCTTACCATGTTCCCTCTGTGTTAGTTGAGCCAATGGTGAAAATCCTGTAAGAAAAAAAAACATTTTTAAAACACGATAAGTAAGTACGTAAGTCTTAGGTTTCCTCAGATGGGAAGTTGCTCCAGGGTAAAGAGGTCAAGCATCGCGAAACGCGTTTAGTAATCGACGGATGATAGGCCAACAACCCTTTTCATAGCAACCCGTTGGACACGCTCAAGAAGGGCTACGTCTTTCTTGCTTCCTGAGTAGACATGTTGGATGGATTATTCAAGAAGCGGTATGACGTGGGCCCCATAGAGTATCTGGACGCCCGTGCGAGTAATACGTGGGAAGGTGCGCCGAATGATCCGTAGAACAGGGAATGCGATTTTTCATGGCGCATTGTGAATGACATGTTTGAATAGAGCCAGATACAAAAATCCTTTTTGGTATTCATTCTCGTAGTGTCTTCTGATCCATCCATGCACGACAAAGGCTTTCTCTGAGTTTCCCCAGCATGACATGTGGACGCACGTTTATCACTCAGGGGAAGGTGCCTTGGCGGCGACCACTGCTTTGCAGCGTCTACTCCCGATTGGAAGGCGTTAACGCTGGAATTCCAGGATTTCAAGTCATCCGCTAGAAGTAGACATGGACTTGTAGGAACAACTGGAAGGTCACTGACCTAGATCAGAAATAGAAATGGTCCCTCCAAACAGCCTTGTGGGACTCGAATGTAGGCCGGTGCCGGAGAAGAGTTGGTCAAGCCTACTTTCACTCGGAATGTTCTCTCTGATAGGAACGCCCTAGTCAAGCCTAGAATGTCCTCTTGAATCCTGTAAGACCCGACCTTGTAGGGCAGCAAGACGTGCGAGACCCGATCGAATGCCTTTAAAAAGTCGAAAAATATGGCATTCGTTATGATTCCTTCGTCCTCAACTTGGGTTAAACTGTCCACAACTGCGAGCATGTTCGTCCCGCAAGAGCGGTTTAGGAGGAATCCGTGTTGCACAGAGGATGTCAAGTTGTTGTTGGTAAAGTGATTCAAGATGACCCGCTTCAGAACACATTCCATCACTTTACACTGTACGCTAGTGAGTCTAACAGGCCTATAACTTTCGGGCGATGGTCGGTCATCAGTTCTGTGATTGGGCGCAAAATCGCTTCTTTCCAAGCAGGGAGAAGCTCGCCTGATGAAACACCAGGTAGGAATGCTTTGTCAGTGTGATCGACGTTTCCTTCGTGATCCATGGATGGACCTTGTCTGGCCCCAGCGTGCTGAAAGGGTTTGTCTTTTGCAAGAGTTGACGAATATTTCCTACATTTGGTTAGAGGCAGTTCGTTGTCACGCCTCTGTAAGATTGGATGTGACGAGGTCGCTGGGGCAGAAATCAGGCCTGCATATTGTTCCCTGTAGACTACAGATACCTTTATTTGGATCCTTGGTGGGTTCTCCGTTTCTGTTCCTCAGGGAGAAGACGGGCTCCTTATTTCTTCGGTGGCGTCTCATGTACCTAAGTAACACATTCTCGTATTTCCAGACAAGGTCCATTGTCATGGCTGGTTTCCGTAAGTTTCCTGGTGGATTTCTGATTATTGAATCGTAGGTGGCAGCCTATGGGTTGCGCCTGAATTGATCCTGCCAGACTACGCGATAAGCAGAAGAGAGAACACTGCACACGGCTGTATTTTCAGGACAAACATACGGAGCTCCTGCAAAAATATATAGGATGACTAAAAGGCCGATTATGATCGTTCACTTTTTCGTCCCGTACAGCCAATGTTGACGTTCCTGCCGTAGCCAACTTCACGCCCACCCTGCTGGTCACATGCTGCTAAGCCCTGTTTGATAAGCTCCGCCAAAGCACCTGCTATCTGGAAAGTGTGGGGCCGGTGTTGACCTTGGGGATGTGTCGTTCTCTGGACATGAATTTTTTTCACGTCTGGATGCGTCCCGACACTGATTTACAGCGATTTCGCATTTTACAAAATACAAGCTCATCTGTCTTTTGCAGTCAGCCGAATAATTTTGGGTAGCTTTTGTCCGTTCCACTGCACGCTGGTTTTTTGGGGCGAACATCGCACCAGTCTCGTGAATTTTCTGAACAATAATTCTGCATGTCGCCTCCACTGGAGCTAGTTCCGCTTTAATTTGGTCAAAAAGGATACGCATTTCTGAGAAGTGCGTACAGCAGAAGTTTGAAATCCACGTTTTTGGTTCCGAGTTGCTGGCACAGTAGCAGATGAAATCGAAGGTCAGCACACAGTGGTCACCATGTCCCGGTAGAGCTTTAATTAACGCTTCATCAGCAACTTGTCCAACGTTGGTGATGGGCAAGTCCAGCAAGGATGTTAGTTGTCCTGTGCGGCATCTGGTGGGTGCGGTGACATACTGAGTTTAAGAACGCTATTGAAAGAATTTGAGTGACATCGATGCATAATGTCGACTTGACCCAATGCGCTGGAACTCCACCCAGGAGACCTTGGGATTGATAAAATTATCTACCAGCAAGGGGTGTATGATGTAAAACTGAAAGAGAGTTCCTCAGGTGTTTGTATGAGAAACTTCTCATTTCAAGTGGTCGAGGGCAACGGTGTACCAAGTCGGGAGGCGAATCCGTACCAAGGAAGAGCATTTGAATCCACAGGGCATCACAAAATAATGTAGAGATGGTGTCAGAAAGGACAGTCGAGATGGGCGAGGCCGCGTGCAGATAGAGAGGAACCTCATCTACCGTTCCTAACTTCGAGTCAGTACGGAAAACGGAGTAGCCGTCTCCCGAGATCTCCGCGCCAGAGAAGTATGCTGTGAGTCAGGCTTATGTAAGTGCGATTGCAGATGACTGTTTAGGGAAAGCAGACTGTTCACTATCGCCAATATTTTAAAAGGCAGGTAGTTTGTGCGTAAGCACCTACCCACTAACTCTGCTCTGTCCGAAGGTGGGGAACCAAGTGGTTTGCTATCAGATACGAAAGTATATTTCGCGGCTGTACACCGGGTTTGAGTCGAAGACTTTAAAGGGGCCTATGCGGCGTACATGTCTGCTTACTGCCTTGATTATTCCGAGGACTGCTGTTAGTTTGCGCAAGGGTCATCACCTAGGAAACCAGTTTTCTTTGGCACCTCGCCTTTGATGGACGTCGCTTTCCAACTCGTGGCCGAAACTTCCGATGAATGTGGCTTGTCTCTCGTACAAAACCATCTTTTGGACGCTCGAATTTGATGTTGTTCAGTGATGTGTTTTTTCGTTTCTTGAGCAAAGTGCCTCTGCGAGACCCTGTTGGGTTTCATATGCGTTGGATGGCATCACCAACGAGTACTCTGATCATTCTGCAAACCCGTACATTAGGAATGCCACCGATCCTGGTAAGCGTGTCATTACACACCACTTCTTACTTTCGATGGATATCCATTTAGTCTACGTGTGCTATGGTCCACCGATAGCTGTGGAGGAAAGCGGCCTATAATGGCTCATGACTGAGAGTTTGTGGGTGCACCGCAGATATGGAGTGCAGTTTGATGGAGCTTTTTAAGTTCATGTTATTTCTGAGTAAAAATTTCAACAAAATGACATGTGCTTACCATGTAAATAGATTAAACAGCCGAAGACTTCTTTCACAAATTTGCTGGAGCAAAAAACGAGACCGATTTCGAAAGTATCGCTCAGTTGGCCGATGCAAAGTTTGAGGTTTTGCCCAAGCTTCCCGGGTCAGATATGCCCTGTCGTCCAAGGACTCCAACGGAGACCGGTGTAAAGTAGATCGATTCTTTTTCGCCTCAGACGCAGCCAGTGGATCACTCATACGTTCTCCGCTACTGTTCCTCAAGGAAACGGCGGTTTGCATGATTTTGGCTTAGCCTTGGTTCCGCTACCGTTCCTCAAGGAAACAGCGGTTTGCATGATTTTGGCTTAGCCTTGGTAGTCTAAGTCCAAAATTTCTATGGGACAAGATACGTTAACTTCTTGTATTTGTCTAGATACTGACCCAGTTTTGGCTTTGATAGCATTGAAATGGTTTGGAGCACGCTTGTTGCCGCGCCTCTCCGATGTCTGGACCACGGAAGTAGCATTCTGTAATAGGCAGCGCCTGTCGCGATGCTACGAATGACAGCAGTAGACCGACCACACCTGTGAAGTTGCATGAGCTACTTATATCCATGCGCCTAACGGACAACAACCCATCATCACTCTGTTCCAGATGGGGCCTGGAGGAACCTGAACTAGGTTTCGAGCATGCTAAATCATCTACCCGTTGACCACCTTACGCTCCGAATTTTGCCCTCTCTGTAGTCATGAGCTACCTTAGGGCCTATACCATATTCCAGTGGCCTCCCTAGCAAAGTTACTATTGCCAGCTCCTTCAAAAGGGAAACTTGACACTTCCGGTCGCACGTAATTCTCTTGAAGATTTTGTTTAATCCTTTAGTTCTCCGTTCCGTAGCTTCGCGGGAGAAGATTTGGGTATCCCCAAAATTAGGGCTGACGATCCGGCTGACCTCTATGATTTCTCTTTGCGGTCGTTTTTCTTCAAACTCTATATCGGCAGCAGTTTGTACCTTTCTTCACATGGCCACAAACTCGTCACCTCCTCATAACCATACGCTTTATTCTTTATTTAATGATTACGTCCATTCCGTCATATATGGCCAAGAGCTGTACTAAGTACCCGAGATGAGGCCGGCCAGAATCACAGTACGGTGGTAGTCAGCGACTGCAGAAAAGCTATCCTCTCATTAAGAAATTATTTATGGCCCTGCCGGCTACCGCCACACATTCACGAATAAACAATCTACAATATTTTGTATAATATGGGGCCATTTCGCTCGCGGAATCTGAAGGTGATTTATTCATACAATAAGTGTGCGACGAAGTCAAACTCAAGTCTGCTATAAATTCTAAGATAGTCTCCCCCCAGCTTATTTCACTCAGACAAACGTTGCTGGTGAGCTTATCGATAAGATGATCTTGGAAAAGCCGAACCTTTGGCTGCAGACATATGGAACTAAACCAGGCTGCAATTCCAAGAATTTTGGGCTCACCAACGAGGTTATAAACTAGAGTCTGTAATTAATTTCTTGCTAGACAGTCACATTAATCTGATGTTATTGACCGTTAACATGCCTGATAATGCGTTTCTACATTACGTTATTTTTAAGACCCTGCTTTTGGAGATCGTCTTCCGAATTCTAGCTGAAAGCCTAAAAATGCTCACTAAGGTAAAGTAACGGCTTTCGGCTCATCAAAGGAAAAAATAGTGGAAGAGTTCGTCCGAAAGAGGTCCACTGCTCTGTCGGGCTACAGTCACAGACTAACTAACTTAGCTGATCCTCCTTTTTGGGGTATTCACGGTCAAGCTGCACTATTTAGTAGCCCGTTAGCTAACGATTTTGTTCGTTTGGATATGGATTGTGGCTAAATGGCATTCAGTCGGCCCACTCAGAAGATAGTTGGATCCTATTATATTAAGTTCTAATTCGTTTTGACACCTTTAATACGTCTTGGTCGTTTTTGGCGGTCTTGCTTGGGGAATCTTAAATTTCTTATTTGTACCAGGACTTTCCTTTTGTTCTGCAAAGGGTCGGTGCTTTTATTTTTCCGTGAATGCGATAGCAACCCTTTAAATGAACTGATCCCTTTAGGTCTCTTTAGGTCCGGGACTAAAAACGTACCAAAAAGCACTCAAAATGCACCCAAGTTGTCGAGGGTATGAGAAATCTTGGTGTTTTGGAACACAAAAAATAGTTCGCCATATGAAAGTGAATAAATTTTAATCTTGATCGCTTGAGGTGCTTTTGCTTATTCTGATGTATTTTTATGGTTTCAGGTCTGTACGAGTGCTTTACAACAAAGCATGTTATCGCAACGATGGTGGAAGAATGCTTGCTTTTTACCAGGGGACAGTGACAAAATTCCGCACCTTCCGACGGCGCCTTTGAAAAATGAGAATTTTTGCTTTTTGTTGTGGAATACGCGCGTCCGAATTCGGTTCAGCTGTCGAGTACGCAAGGTGTACAACTGTCTTTCGCATATATTGTAAAAGGCAAGCGCACACTATATCTCGCTGTTGACATTGTTTCTGTTGAGGATTGTGACACGTCACTATGCCTCTGTACACGGGGAATTGCTCACAAAGCCCTCGTTGACGCCGTGTGTACTAAGCTGAGTACACTAAGCGTGTATGTCGACCGGTCGCAATTGGCAAACGCAAAACGTATAGCAATAGGGTACTGTGCAAGGAACTCAAACTCCCGTTCTGTGGACGGCATTTTTTACTTCTTCCACAAGATGGGTGGGTTCATTTCGCCACAATGCAAACGCCTGGTGGATGAATTTGTTTTACTGCGTTTAGTTGCCGTTGTCTGCCTTCTTCGTTTTAGGCACCGCATGTACTTTTATTGTGCTTCCGAGAGGAGCACCAATGTTTGCGATGAATCAAATCCTGAACGTTCCCGTGCTGAAATTCGACTGTTCGGCACTCCGGTAGAGAGTTCACCATGTTTAAGAAGATTGAGCATCATGGGCCAAAAATGGGCCTCGAATACCGTGAAAACGAGTGACTCATGTTTGAGGCACACTTGGGGAGGCGTTTGTATTGATGTTGGAATATCATGTGAATTAGTTATAAACTACTTACGATATTCAAGTAATTAAACGAAAGGATAAGATGTGTTTAATAGCCATCACTAGATTTTATTTAGTTACAGTGCACTGATGTTCTGACCTTACTAGCGTTCTTGGTGCACTGAACAGCGCTTGCAATCTTACCGCAGTTTGGTCATGCAAAATAACAGGTGCGTTTGTCTTGTACTACGGCAAATTTCTCCCAAAATGAAACCAGACACGCACCAGCTCTGCTGTTTCTGTCCCATAATTACAAAGTGCCGCCTAATACACAATAACAATTGGAAACATGACACCTAAGTACAACGGCAAGCACACTTCAACATCATGCTTAGGTGACCCTAGTAATTCCTGATAATGTTTTTTGTCGCCCAGGAAATCGGTTGACTACTACATTTTTAAGGACTTTTGGAGTGTCAACTCATGGTTGAGCGTATACTACGGACATTAACACATTATAAGTATTTTTTCTCATTAGAAAAACGGGATTTCATGCGGTGAACCCAAACGAAGATGAAAATGAGAACGGATTCTCGAGATACTTGGTGAAACTGGAAATTGTCCTGCTTGAAGAAGATGCCAGCAACAATAGGCCACCGGAATACACGTTCACACTAGAATTATCACCTATAAAATTTCCAACATTAAAAACACCACAGCTCCGGAAAAATTATTTTTAGTGCTTTTTGTTGTGTGTTCACGGAACGTGAATTGTGAACGTTCGTGGCAAGGATGGAATTGAGCACCAGTCGGAATTCAAGAGCCTTTGCCTGCACGTTAGGAACGTGGTAAGTCACAACGTTGGTTGCTGGAACCCGGCCCAAACAGATTCAGGTATTGCACCATGGATTTAAGCACAGAATGACTATCATGTGACCTTCAGGCCATTCGTTGCAAACATTGGCTACCGCGTACAGCTTTTCTTACGGCTGTACAAATCCGTGACCGCTACCAGTTGACCAAATTCACCAGCCGACACTACACTCATCTTGAATCAGAATAGCGACGTTCATGTAGTACTACAATTCGGCTGCCAGCATGATGCCCAACTGATAACTTGCCAAAGTTTGATCTTGAAAAAGGTGTCATGAAATGCCATTGCAGCGAAAAGATTTGTTTAAGCAGGACCCAAACAGGGTAGTGGAATAAAATACATGTTGGACTTTTCCTGTTTAAGCAAAAGAAAGTTACCATTGGAAATTGATGTTGCGACACTGGGACGAAAGAGTTTCACGTCAAAATAGGGTAGTTGTTCATTTCGTGACCCAGCTTAATGCCTTGGATGATGTTTTGAACCCAAAAGGAAAACGTGTGCCTGAAAAACGTTGAGAACAGCTAGTTTGTTTACACACTCTCAGGCACATTTTCTTGTATGGACTCTTGCTGATTGATACAAATTCCCGACGTACTGGAACAATCTGCTTCTAGAGACAGGAGAGTGTGATTTGCTATGCGTTGTCGTACATGATTTATAAATTATGGGCGGGTGCCCAGTTGTTCAGATGCTGTCGACAGACCAAGCCCCCCTTAGCCAGATGCTCCGCGTAACACCTCAGTTGAGCACAAATATTCCATCTCAATCAACCCCTGCTTAACTATGATCATCCATCCAGTCAAAGACCAGTCAAACCTCTGCATTTGTGGCTCGATTCAGTCTGACAAGTTGAGTGTTTGGTCGTATTCTATAACCTGCTTCTCTGTTTCGCATTCTTCATATTGAGCTGCACCTTCACTGAAAAAGCGTTCTTGGTTTGTAGGGAGACTCTTTTTTTATGAAAATAAAATAAAATAAAATGGAGCTACTTTTGACGGCAAAGTTTCATTCGAAAAACAGGACGAAATGCGTTTGTTTAAAATAGTTGTTCATGTTGCTGGTGGGAGGGGGGACAGAACTCTTGTTCTCAGCATTTGAGGACTCTCTCCTGAGAGGGCTCACACCAAGAACTAGCCATCTTGTTAATGCTTTTGATAAGTAAAATATACCTGATCGTTTATACCAACAGCAGTTTCTCCAACAGTTTCTCCAATCGAATACATGTTTGTTGTGACTGTTCGCCATGGCTGTGTTGTGCGGTGCAAAGATGTTTTTCCAGAAAGGCCACGCCTAAGAGAGAACAGCCCTAATCAGACACCATGACCGACCGATATTTGGTACTTTTTCTAGGTTTTGCTCCCCTCAGCAAAGACACTTTTCGGTTGGCCCATCCCAGACGTCTGTGGGAAGGAGGGTATTATCATCGCCCCTTTCCTGTTGGTTGCAACTGAACTAGGAGGTAAGCGATTGCAAACAGAGTGTAGGGGTGATTCAACATTACGTGTGCGTTTTGACTTGAGAGAGACCACTGTCCTCATAAGGCAGGGTGGTCATTGTTCGACCCCAGTCCAGTCAATGAAATAATTCACGTCCGGTTTATGTGCAAGATTCAAGGGGAAATTTCACTTGCTTGCTGTCCAACTACGTTAAAAAACGTGATCTTTATGTTCAGTCAGGGATGTTTTGGTAAAAAAAGGCAGAAAAATATTCGAGTCTCATGTGTTACAAGAGGTCATAGGAAACGGCTTACAGAGTTAACGACTAATACTTAGGCAAGGAAATCTCACGAGTCAGTTTTGATGTACAAATCCTCACTGAAGTCAGCTCGTACACCGGTTTCGAATCATTTAAAACCTGTCTAACCCAGTTGACCTGCCTCAGCAATGGTACAAAATGAGAAACCAGAACGATGTTGAATCTGCCCTTCTGAATTCGGACAAGAATGTTCGTAGGCAATGACTGTGAGTTGGTCAAACAAGTCAGCTGCACTTATATACACGTTAAACAATCATATGACTGTTAAGAAACGAAAATTTGTTGGCTAAAATTTTGCATATTGCCAGCCATCCAGGTCTTTGGTTCTCTTTTAAAGAGAGGTCAATGTAAGTTCAGTAATACAACAATCACTGTCTACAATCGTTGGAAATAGAAGGATATGTGTGTGTGTTGTGTTTTTATCCCACGTTGTAGTGCATGGTATGAAGCCTAAATGTTCCTTCCTCCCAATACCAGCTTTTCGGCGCCATCCATCATGTCATTGTGCTTATTTTGGGTGCTAACGGGCAACTTACTGACTTCATCTAATAATGTTTGAAGGCCGTTATGAATGGAATTCAAGAAAATAGCCAGTTGGTGCACTGCTGGTTTGCACTGAATAACCAAAGCTTACATAAGAGTCGAGGGCTGGTTACGCTGGAAAGAAAACTCCAGATGGATTGCTTTTCAGGGTGACTGTAAATAATTTATGTGAGGTTGGCACAATGTGAAGTGCAAACTGAAATCGCTTGCATATAAGTAGGTTCTAGGTTGAATTTAAATGGTTCGTACTTTGGAAGAAACAAACAAAATCCATAATTGACGCACCCAGAGGTTATCTAACTCATCAATTACCCAAGAGGCTTGCTGTGAAGAAAACTTTTTCGCAACATAAATTGCTGCACTTGTCTTTGTTCAAGGACGTAACATCTTGAGGGAAACTACTTATATGGTTATTGAAAACTCTTCGACAGCCGACGACCGGGGCTCATCCACTCATCCGAGTTTCCGTCAGCCTTATGTTCTACTTGAACCCGAGTGGTACAAAATTTGTGAATTACACGCATTCGCTCACCAATTTGGTCTTGGCGGAGGATTCACCTGGAACCCAACTGAAAAAGACAGCCTTCACTCAACACATTCAGTTAAAGAATATCATAATGGTAAGCTTTAACTGGGATTAAGGTGAGCTTCCCGTTAAAACCAAAAACAATATCCTTTGTTCGAGAAATACACCAATTTGCAAATCAATTTGGTTTTGCTAGAGAATCACCTGGAACCCAGCTGAATCACCCGTTTGTGATATTTCCAGGCAACTGAATGTGCTGCACCAGGCCGTCTCATGTTCCAGTTGCTACGATATTCGAGAGCTCAAAATTCTAATTTAAAGAAAATACGGCCTGTTCCACTTGTAACTAGGCACCAGCAAGATATCGGTCAGTTTGAAAATAATTCACAATGGTTTCTCAAATGACTGCAAGTGAACAACGAAATCAGCGAGGACTTGAATAACACAGTGAAGAAAAATATTTTTTTTCAAACAGTTATGTTAATCAAATCTTCCTTTCGGAGACATCTGAACTGGTCCTTTCTATCCCAGTCCTCATGGCCGCACCCGATTTGCAATGCGCGTTAAGGACATCGCGTATAATACGTTAAGTGGAGACAAGCTACGGACTTTCGACATTTATTGATTAGAACGAAGAAGAATAATGGAGCAAAGGTGAGAGTTCGAAAACAACTGAAGCGTATACCGGTAAGTGGCACCTCTGATTTCTGGGCTTAGGCAACTTTTTTGTTTGTGGTCCGTGATTGACAGGCATAAAGTGTAAATTCGGGTAGATATTTGCATGCGACCCTCGGCGAGCTGTTTTAAACGGGCCCCGGTCAAGCTGATGAAGTTTTGATGGGAAGCACATCAGGGAAGTTCCTCTGATTGAGCGGATCAAATCTTTGTTCGACTGTTCTATAGTATGGGTTCTACATTGTGGGTTTAAACGTTGCTTCCCTTTGTATAGTGGCTACCTTAAGTAGGAAACAGGTAGCTCTCATCAGCCACAACAAACACTTGTGAAGTTCATCGTGTGTCTTACATCCAAACATCATTCACGAAGTTTTGCTATTTACCCCAATAGCTGAGACAGTCGAGCTATTAGAAATGCGTGGTAACTACTAACAAGCGATTAGTAACATACAAAGAGGGGATAATGCACAGCAATGAAAACGGGCTCAGACAATGCATCTCATTTAATACAGTTCTCTGACCAGATAAGCATGAAAATGGACAAGCCTACGCGCAGGTGGGTGAGTAGGCAACCGGACGCTGTGGGCATATGCGTCTACGAAGCCGCAAGTAACTGGACTGGACAGTCCAAAGACCTCCCACACAGTAGATCTAGGATACGTCAAATACCCTCATGTGCATACTAATTCCCGCTGAATCTTCCATTTATTATGGTCTTTTCCAACCTAATGTGCCTCACAACGCCGCCTCGTATTTCAGTCAGTACGATTTTCGAGATATCGCAATACGTTGTTGTCTAGACGTAACAGATTACTCATAAGGTTGCTGTCAAACGGCAAGTGGATGAGCGGCATCTTATGCCTGGATCTATAATAGTTTATCTTGAAAATTCAGAGCCCAAGCGTGTAAATCTTTCTGAACATGTAGCCTAATTTCCACTTCTATAAGGTTTGATACCAGCCGCGAGGAAAATACGCTCAATATGCTCAAAATCCAGTCTAATCCTGTGCTAAGGCCGTGATCTCAAAGCAGGGAATTGGTTGATTAGCCTAAACGCGCGGTCTGGGTGTCTTGGCTGAAGGGTAACGTGTAGTCTAATTCAACGACGGACGATCAGTAATAATTGAGGTGAAACCGGATTCTACGAACTTCACCTGCGTTTGTTCAGTGCTCGCAACTGGGCAGCAAACAGTATATTAAATTGGGCAGACAGTATAGATAGGTAGACCATGGTTCTATAAGAAATGAACAGTAAATAATGAGCGGAATTAAAGGAAAGCTTACACTAGATTGATCTTTGGGCAGTTGGCAACACAGAAAGGGCAGCGTGCTATCGGACAAATTAAGCGGGAAAAAATGTTGTGCAGTTAAGAGTGGAACAAAATGTTCAGAAACCAACCCAGAAATGAATGTGAATAAATCGAGCTATGAAATCATTTAATATAGAAAACCAGAATCGACTTTGTATGAAGTGGAAACTTGAGCAGTCACCGGGAGTGATTATTCTGAGAAATATGCAAACATAAATAATTACGTCCTGTAATTAAAAGCGGTTTTACCACCACACTTCTAATATCCAGCAAACATACAATCTCCCCTTCCAATTGCAAATAGACGGGTAATGCATAGCGTCTTGTGTGCTTGCATTATTTTCCCTGGTATTGGCCAATTTAAGCCATTTATCGTCCTTGTATTCAAACAAATTCCACACCAAAAAACTGGTTCTGTCTGCACTACCTTCCTAGGGACTGAATTTTATTTTTCTAGACTTCCACAAACAAACAAAACAGACCCCAAGACATCGCATCCCTTGTACCTGTCCAATTGTGGCGTCCATATTTGTCATGTCCCTTCAGACTTTCCACAAGCTGAGGTGCATTCTTCCCACCCTCTTATAGGTCTGCTGGTCCGCAGTTCTTCACCTCGGCTCAACTCTGACAGACAGACTGTTGTAAATGTCATTGGATAATGAAATGACGCGGAAATTCAAGCTGGCTGCTTTCACTAGCAGTGTTTGCAGAATTCCCATAAGCATGGGGCTTTTATCAATGGGATGGGAGTGGCAGTTTTACCGAAAAAAATCGTTTGAATGCGTTTTTGTCTGTTCAGAAAGTTTATGCTCCCTTGACTAATCGTCCATTCAACCTTGTGGCTTCTAGGTTCGCTTGAGCTACAAGTAGGCGGATGGTGTTTTTAATTTTAATGCTTATCGCGGATGCACGCGCCACTCAAAATTTGTGGTTGAACTGGTTGGTGGTGGTGTGGTTGGTCAAGAATGATAGTTTGGCTACTCTTGATCAACTGACCGTTAACTGAACAAGCTGAAGAACGTGTATTTGTTTGTTTCACCTGCCTTAACACGGAGCGATGCATCCAATCAGCAATTTTGCCTCATGGTGGAATCGCTCAGTCGGATAGAGCTTGCCAAGGTCCTCCTCCGATCACGCTTAACTGTTAGAAGTTCAGGGCATCAGACCACTTGATTACCGCGCAGGTAGTAAACCGGTTGAGTTGCTTAGTTCAGCGTTCACTCATGCATAAACTAATACGCTCGTCTCGTGTGTGACTAGGCAAAGACCCCCACCACAAATAAGTATTCCTTGTATAAAGTTTATACATTTTTAATGCACGGCCATCTGTTCATGAACAGCAAGAGACTTAATCAATTTAGTGAATTCCATGCCCAGCAATCTTTTCTTTGCAGTCTCTCGGATTGGGGGCGGAAGCGAACTCGGGAAAACAAAACTTATCCATCCCAATAGAGAGTATTGCTGACACAAATAGTATTGAGAAATTTAAAGTTTTTTGTACTTAACGAAGCCAATATAAATGGCAATTCCGACGAGAGTATTGCGTCAAAACTTGTGAGCACTGTGCACAGTCGTACATACATTGTAATTACCGAAGACACTTCATCTCTGTTGCACTTGAACTACACATTAATACTACTAAACCGAAAAGGATTCCATCATTTTGCGGGGAAAATAGCTAAGGATTCAAGTTTTATAGCTTTAAGTCTGTGAGGTGTCCATTGCAATTACGTTTTACGCTGTTTAAGCTGTAAAACATCTGTAGAAGTAATACACCACTCATAATGCTGCTGGCAACTCTTCGACAGCCCACGACCAGCTTCATCCTTCTTGGGGAGGCATAGTCTCCCTTAAGTAGATTGAAAAAGGTACTGAGCTTTTGAAGCGTTTTAAGCAAATTGAAGGGTGTTGTTTTCGGTCAAGAAGACATGCTTCCACATCTCGAATGTCGTACAAACTGAAGCAGGAGAAAGCCTTTATCCAGCAAGTTTAGTTGATAATTTCATCAACTAGAAACTCAATTGGGATTCATTTGATACTTCATTAACTCCCACTTAAGTTGTAGATGATTCCTCTTCGCCACAAACGACATTTAGGTTTAATACTCTTATTTCAGGAAGGGAGAGTGGTCTGTGACCGTTTGTCTGTGGAAATAAGTAGGGCAAGGAATGTTGAGAATAACCGCTATAAATAGTCACAGAAATAAATGAAAACTGTTGCCTGTAGTCCTAAGTGCTATGAGCATACAGTGCACCGTGCAAGCGGCTAAACTGTCCAAAAAACAAGACGATGAGCACTACAATTCTGACTCCAGTAGTCAAACCAGGCAACTCAAGATTTTCGAAGACTTCTAACGGCCCCGTGATTCATGCATTGTTTTAAACACCGTTAGTCTTCTGTTTAAAATTCTTCTTAAATAAGATCATTTCAATCAGAAAAAATATATGTCCTTGCCACAGGGTCATGTTACCATGGTGAGTAAAATACACAGGCCCCGATCTCGCCCCACTTTTACCCTGATCTCGCCTACAAGGAGGATAGAAATTAACAGCATTCTGTAGGATATCACGACTGATTGCCGTCAGCCATGCAAGCAATTTGTGTCTTATCCTACCATCTTTGCAACCTGTTCTCGGCGGCTGTGGGTACGGTACATTGAAAGAGCATGCTTCTGTGGCTATTGTAACCGAAACTAGCCGAAAAAATTTTTGGCACGACGTTTAAATTGTCTGGCGATTCCAACTACTCACCGTTCGTGCCAAAAGATGGTTTCTCATCGACGTAAAACAAATCAACTTGCCATGAAGCTAGGTGCTTGAATCCGTGTATACACATCAGTGTAAACAGAGTCAGCAAGCCTTCGAAGTTTAACGGTCACAGAAGTGGAATAATTTGGCTTTCTTCTGGATTGATATATTTATCAGATCAGATATTCCGCTTTCCGTCCACTCATAACGAAACAGACAACTCCAAGGGACAATTGAAATGCATGTATTACCACAGCTATTTCTCGAGTGACAACCATTGAACATCATCCCCAAATCTTCTTGGAAACGGCAACATTCGATAGGGTGTAGATCGAAGCCTATAAGTACTTCGAACTGGTCGGTTCACTGTCGGTTATTTTTTGGCACGTCGCAGAAACTAGTCGTCATGATTCTAGATTATACAGAATGTGATTGTACAGCTCTTGAAGTTGGGACGCTACAAACTTAAAAGGGCTCCTTTGAAGCGGGAAAGAACCTCTTCTTTGACTGAAGCTTTCTGCCATCTCCATACAGAAACGCCAATTAGTCCGCACTGAGTCAGCTGAAGAAAACAGACCATGCAGCATTTAGAATACCGAGAGCTTGTGATGAGTGTCTATGGGAATAGCAAAAATTATTTCAAGTGAGCTTAACTAGTGATCAAATCAAAATCAGCATCTCCTTTCGTCTTTGCTGCGTTGGAATTCTCATGGAATAAATCTGCTCTCTGAGCAATTCTAGGCACTCAGCTCAAAGCAGGCTACGGAGATGGACACTGAATTAGGGGATTTGCTTTAAGGCACTTCAAAATTCTATGAGGATTGCGCTGCTGATAATTAATTTTAATCCTAAACTCTAAAGTTCTAAGAATCGTAGAATGAGCACTGTCTCTGTTTTAAGACTTCTTTTTTTATCGCGGGCTAAGATGTGTTTGTTAT
This sequence comes from Clonorchis sinensis, assembly GCA_003604175.2. Lineage (NCBI taxonomy): Eukaryota > Metazoa > Platyhelminthes > Trematoda > Opisthorchiida > Opisthorchiidae > Clonorchis > Clonorchis sinensis. Next base: position 23,265,880 of record CM030369.1, read on the forward strand.
GTGGATGCATATAGGTCGAGTGATAGACGGGGGTTTGGGAGCATCTTAGGTTTAATATTCATGGGGCGACCTGCACAGATCCCGACCGACGTACTAATATCTTGGAATTTCGGACCCATATAATTGTTGGCCATTCGGACTGCCGATCCCAGAAGGTCATAGAAAGTAGCGGGGGATAAAACCGTCATCTAACAGGAATTAGGGCATAAAGTTAGGCACCGAACAAGGAAGATTTTCATTCAACCGCAACAATCCCTAAGATCTGTGGATGAAGGATAGGCTATTTCACTTCTGTTCGTGGGTTTTAGCGTTCTCTTAAATATAGCAAAATCAATTTTAATTTTTGTGATTAATTCAGTCTTTCGTTTGTAATGAACTGTTTGTGAGCTTGTGATCACGGTGTTTTTTTTTTCATTTTTTCATGGATCAAGGTGTAATGGATCCGGAAGAATATTTCAAGAGTTTTATATAATCTGAGTAATGGGGAGGGGGTCAGATGACCGGGAAAGAAGTGTTCACGGCCCGAAATTCCAGCAGCCAAGTTGTTCGTGTTCCGACGCGTCAACCTACTGATTTTTTCTGGGGAGCAGAAAAAACACATGTGAATAGTCGAGGTAGTCTTTAGTTTGGTTAAGTGTTACTGTTAGCTAAAAGCCGGTTGACCGACAAATCATAGAACTGAGGTCAGCAACCGTTCGAGTCATTTCTTGTACCAAAAGACTATGGTGATCCCTGCAGGAATAAAAAACAATTCCAATTTATTCCGATTGCGTAACGAAGCCATCAAGGTCATCACTTCAGGTTTGCGTTCGCTTTAAACAATGTTTGTGACAGATGTACACAAGGAAGACAAAAAGAGTCGTAATTTAATCCTTTTTCACCAGACCATTTGCCAGTTCACCGTATATGGCAACCTTCTGTATTCCCGGTTAACCAAACTGAACCGCGCACTGGCGATACCACCTCGATTGGTGATGAACTGTTTGCAATTCAACTTCCAAAGCTCGGCGAACAGACCAACGACCGAGAAACGCACCCAAGCTACCTATATTCTGCAACATTACCAACAAACTTGAGTCAACTGGTTTCAAAATTCAGACCGTGAGTTGAGCAGATCGATAGACTCACCAAACCTCCTGATGTGTAACACCGCTACAATGACCACATAGCTTTCTACCATAGATATTAGTAGTACACTTAACCCTTTGTGTATAAAATTCGATTACCTAGCCGCTATGTCAATGTACAGATGTCATGATTTTGGGCTGTTAGTTTAGTTTACATAATAGATATTCTTCTGAGACCATAACGTTATAAGCTAGAATCTGGCGCATTAAATTAGGAGTTCTCTTGGCTGAATGGGGGGTTGGTTGCCTGAGATGTTCTAAAGAGCTTAACAGAGTTGGTCCAAACTTTTCAATTGTTTTCCGCGTTTCCGACATTGTTTTCATATTTTTTAGTGTCAACTGAAGGACCCCGCCAAGCAATACTGTAAGTGAAACCTCTAAGCCGCCGGAATAACGAACTTCTAACGACAGATTGTCGACCCGAGTGATAGTTTCTGTTTCACTACACACCCCACTTTTCATTTTCCGCTTCCAAATCAGACGCATGGCTTCTCGAGCAGAACGCAAACTGAAAGCGAAGGGGTTGCCTCTCTCCAGTTGTTATTTGTCGACTCCCTTGGATTAACAATCCAATCCGGGGAATATGAACCACTACCCCCTGTCGACAAAATCTCACCTTGAGACCATACATTTGTTTCGAACTTTCGGTTTATTCAGAAGAGCGTTTCCGAAGATTTCAATGTATGATATGAGAAAACTGCGTGACCCTTGATACAGAAAGGTGTGATAGAGATTCCGAAGAATTCGTAACGGGTCCAGGTGCTTGGGTTATTCGTATGCACACACGGGTACACAGCCGATAATGATCAAATCCATTCAGGCTTGGTCGTAGAACTTGTGAGGGAGGGGTCATGGTTTTTTTGTTTCACACACAGTAGACTCAAAAGTTTACTGAAGGATCACGTAAAGTTGCACGTGGTTTGTTTATCATCCTGAAATGTTGTGTTTATGCCTAGTGTGCTTCAAACGTGATTCCGATAGGCGAGAAGAAAAGGTCATGGTAAATTCAATCGCACAGTTTATTTTTGGGGTGCTTGTGAAAATAAAACAGGGAAAGCTTGCGTGTACTGTCTCTTCTAGGTAGTAGACGCGTTGTAGGGTTCCAAAGAAAATGTGGTGAAGTTTTTTTTCGAAGTGTTTTTAGTGAAAACGTTGGAGAAGGTCTAGAAGAGTGGGGTCGGTCTGTGAGAGGCTTGCTGCCTAACCAGTTATTGACTTTGGAGAAACTGCAAGCAAATTTCGATTTCAACTTTTGTGCGTATGCAAACCTACTAGCTAGTAAACTAACAAAAAACAGATATAGGGCCAGGCTATGTGGTACTGTTGTCCTTTTGGCTTGCGACTCGGCAGCAATCCTTTTCTCGATGCGACTGTATTTATTGCCCTGAAAATTGAGCCGATTAATGAGTCGATTGATGAACAAATCGTTCTGTTCCAGTACAAGGCTGGTCTCAATTAGATTTAAAGAAAGTTCCACTGAAACCGCATACCAACAGACTAACTCTCAATTAATGATCACCGTTTAGTGATTACTGTGGCTTTATTGTAAACAGGACTCGTTTGTACTAGATCAGTAGCCTAGAAAACATTGCGCAGTTATGTCGAATGGTTTGGCCCGAAAAGTGGAGACTGAGGAGTGGCGTTCCTTAAAACAAATAAACATTGTTGAAAAATAACTCTCTTAGGGGAAGCATAATAGTAGTTATATAGGCTTTAGGCGCGCATATCTCTATGAAGGAGGTGGAATTCATAGTATTCGGCAAAACCGGCAGTATGGCGCCCGTGGAGTTCATGCGGTGTTCATAGGCTAAAAAGATTTTTTATCTTACTCAAGCATACATATGTATATATGGGGATAGTTTGGACGAGTTTTTACTCTCTCGCTTGAAGGATAATGAAACCAGAATGAAGGGGTTGTGTAATAACTCATTCCCCCGGAGTTTGTGCTGGTTATCTTTAGATGTACTAGGCACGATACCTACTAGACGCAGTGTTTGTGACATTGGTTAACAGAAATGACAATGTAGACTTCGTCGCAGCCAGCCCGAGTAAACATCCATCCATCCGGTCAGTGCTTCCTTGTTTCAACACCATTTAGAGCTCATCAAGTAGGCATGGTTCCCAAAATTTTTTTCACCTTACTTCCAAATTCAACATCAGACTGTTCGTTGAGGAAACTATACACTCATCTGTGAATTAATTTACTCTGCTAACAGGAGACTCAAGTGGATCGCTAAAACGACAGACTCAGCCAGCTCAACAACAAATGTGGAATATTGACTTAATTTTACTCTTAGCTATGAACTGTGTCTGTGTCATGTCAATATTCTAAGGGCAGCTAGGCGTTTCAGCAGAAGTCCATGTAAATTGAAGTCGGCATTTACTGCAAAACTGGAAGGAACTGTACGGTTGTGTGACCTTGTTGGAAACTATTCTGAGCGTCTCAGTCCTCCAGTCTCGGTCCGTTTGAAGAACAGCGCCAATAGAAAGCTGTCCAAAAAGATGTCAGACCACGGAGGTCATAGTATAAAATCGGAAGTCGATATTTCGTCGAATAAACACACGTTGTTAAAAGATAATTTTTCCCAGAGAGGGAGAGAAATGGTGTAGTCAGACGATATAACATTTTAGCCAACTAAGTGGTTTTAGCTCACAATTGCAGGACGCGTAAAAATGAACCCACGTTCACCCATCGAATAACTGTGCAACTAATGTTAACAACTGAGCCAAGTGACTGTGCGTTGATTCAAGGAGGTGACAAAATCTCCAGTAATGATGCAAACCAATTAAGCGTTTGATTTCTTCATTTGTACTGACCAACATTTCTGGAAGTTTTACACAGGACTGACTGACAGGAATAGCTGTCGCCTACCCTATATCGCTTTTGCTTTTAGTGCTTGCCAAGCAAATTCCTACGTACCAAAGCTCGGTCCATATAAAATCGTGAAACTATCCGGTCGGCTGACAAACCAAGCTTCGTTTTTCACTTGTGTCATCATATCAGTCACTTAGCCTAGAAAACATTGCGCAGTTATGTCGAATGGTTTGGCCCGAAAAGTGGAGACTGAGGAGTGGCGTTCCTTAAAACAAATAAACATTGTTGAAAAATAACCCTCTTAGGGGAAGCATAATAGTAGTTATATAGGCTTTAGGCGCGCATATCTCTATGAAGGAGGTGGAATTCATAGTATTCGGCAAAACCGGCAGTATGGCGCCCGTGGAGTTCATGCGGTGTTCATAGGCTAAAAAGATTTTTTATCTTACTCAAGCATACATATGTATATATGGGGATAGTTTGGACGAGTTTTTACTCTCTCGCTTGAAGGATAATGAAACCAGAATGAAGGGGTTGTGTAATAACTCATTCCCCCGGAGTTTGTGCTGGTTATCTTTAGATGTACTAGGCACGATACCTACTAGACGCAGTGTTTGTGACATTGGTTAACAGAAATGACAATGTAGACTTCGTCGCAGCCAGCCCGAGTGAACATCCATCCATCCGGTCAGTGCTTCCTTGTTTCAACGCCATTTAGAGCTCATCAAGTAGGCATGGTTCCCAAAAAATTTCCCTGCTTTTCAGACTATCTCTTAACTCCGTTTTTGTTTACGGTATTCGAGAAATGGAGTCGACGATCTTATTCCAGAAAACTCCCATCTCCAGTTGTTAAAACAACAGACACAGCCAGCTCAACGGATGACAACAAATGTGGAGCATTCACTTTATTTTACTCTTAGCTATGAGCTGTGTCTGTGTCACATCAATATTCTAAGGGCAGCTAGGCGTTTCAGCTGAAGTCGATGTAAATTAAAGTCGGACTTCGCTGCAAAACTGGAAGGAACTGTACGGTCGTTTGACCTTGTTGGGAACGATTCTGTGCGTCTCAGTCCTCCAGTCTCGGTCCGTTTGAAGAACAGCGCCAATAGAAAGCTGTCCAAAAAGATGTCAGACCACGGAGGTCATAGTATAAAATCGGAAGTCGATATTTCGTCGAATAAACACACATTGTTAAAAGATAATTCTTCCCAAAGAGGAAGAAAAATGGTGTAGTCAGAAGATATAACATTTTGCCCAACTAAGTGGTTTTAGCTCACAATTACAGGACTCGGAAAAATGAACCCACCTTCACCCCTTTGAATAACTCTGCAACTAATGTTAACAAGTGAACCAAGTGACTGTGCGTTAATTCAAGGAGGTGACAAAATTCCCAGTAATGCTGTAAACTAATTAAGCGTTTGATTTCTTTATTTGTACTGACTAGTATTTTTGGAAGTTTTACACAGGACTGACTGACAGGAATGGCTGTTGCCTACCCTATATCGCTTTTGCTTTTGGTGCCTATTATGCAAATTCCTACGCACCGAAGCTCGGTCCATATGAAATCGCGAAACTATCCGGTCGACTGAGATACCAGGCTTGGTTTTTCACTTGTGTCATCATATCAGTCACCATTGGTCTATCTGAGGGCTTGGAGATATCAAACCCCTAACCCCCAGCCCGATTGCTCGGTCGTTTATCTGTGCTTCACCCCTAAGGTGTTAATGTAGGTTGTGTGGTGGACAGAGTACGTTCCAGCATTGGTACTTCATGGGCACCATCTTCTTATGGTAAACTATTTATTCGTCCGATTCCAGAGAACCACTGAGTGCATGCATCTGAGGCAGAAAATGTTCACGGACCGAAATGTCCGGATTGATAGTTCACATCACTCGGATCTTTATGTAACCTTCCGGTTAGTAGTTAAACACTGTGCTGTTCTTCCACGAGGAGCCGATCAACAGCGTGATTAACGTAGACAGGATATGGTGCTGCCCATATTTCAGTTATGCAGCTCGTGTCACGTGTTTCATTGTCAACTGGTTCCTCGAGCAAACTTCTTCGGCAGACTACTTATAATTTATGGGTACTGAGGAGGCCTATGAAGTCTTAATCGATGTTTCATCTTGCAGGTGAAATCAACCTATGCCAAGAACTTCTGTATAACTGGTTTATCCTCCACCCAAGAGCTAGACCTTTCGTTTGAACCTAAATGACCCCACCTAAGGTCCGCTCAGTTGTTCGTTGAAACCGAATAATGAGTGCGTTGCACAAGTAAAATTTGGTATTTTATACTTTGTCCGTATCCTAAGCCATCTTCTCTGGTTAAGTGGTATTACGCCAGTTTTGCGGTATTGCCATGACTTACTGGTCATTAAGCAGTTCAGAGCTGTGGTTAGTCACGTGCCTTTAGATTTCAAAGTCATAAAGCTGATGAGAAGTCTAGTCATCTGACAAACCGACTTCACCATACTTCTTCAGATGCTAACAGGAACAGGGATCACGAATGGAAGTCGATATGAATCCAAACGCCCTTCGAGAAGTCAGTTTAACATTCTAAGTTTTAGTTTACTTAATGTGCGTACCGACTGCGTGTTAATCGACATTTTCTTCAAGAAGTGAATGTTACCAACGAATGTTCTGTTGACTGGATTTAAACGAAGTCCACTTAGAAGCAATAGGAGGACAATAGCCCCTCAAAATACCGTTCGATTTCGTCAAAGTTAAGTAGTTTGATCAAGCTTTTCAAAACAAACACTTGTCATTTTCAGATCTCGAGCCTGAAGTATTTCGGGTCCGTAGCATGGACACTTTGCCGTGACTGCGGCGTTAGGAGGCTAAGTCTAATTGAACGTAAGAGATGTGGCTAACAGGCAACACATTGCATATCTTTCCTCCACTGCGTTCTTCAAGCTTGGTAAAACAACGTCGACATTGCAGTGAGAAATGTTTTCACAACATGAGACAGGATTTTTCGTACGGAAGCCTAGGACTCTGGAAGAGACGCTTTACAAGCACGTTCTGTCCAAAATCTCAGCTGGAAAAGGCCGGAGACAGCAGAGAATTAGAAGTCTGCACAAGATAAAACAAGACCAATATGACTGAGTAGTTTGACTGAGAACGTTTGGTTACTGACGCACAGATTTCCCGCCACTAACAACTCTGGATAAAGTGATTGCAGGCAAACAGACTAGCGGTTATCCACACGACCTGAGCTACCAACATTCCGTAGAATCCAACGCAGTAAAACACACACAGTTTTTACGGTAAGATTTGTGCCCGCAACCATGGCTTACTACCACATTTCATCAGCTACATGCTTTTAAATGAGAGCGCGGGTGAGGCACCTAAAGCAACCCCAACGGGGAAATTGATAGCTGCATAAGATACTAAGCATAAGTCATGCTGTGTGAAAGAGTAAGACCTGACAGCGCGTATGGATTAGATATTCATCTCATCTGCAATGAGCTGCATCGCAGTGTTTGTGCAGTGAAGTGTGATACCAAACACTAACGAAGGATATCCTTTCCCCACAGGCCCATGAGAGCAAATCTAATCGAGTTAGCCCACGCCTGGAACAATGGGTCAGCAGTCATGCATATCAACTTCTAATGTTTTGTGATACATTTACCAATTCGTAATTCAAACCAGATTTGTTTCAACCAGCGACCCATTTCACGGGTGGAGCTGTGCGGATGGAGACTTCCATATTCTGTCTGAATACTCGGCAACCACCACAACCCAATTCCTGATTATGCACAGTTGCCTTTTTATGGCACCTGTCACACTCGTCCTTATCTCGTTCCTGTGTCTCGCTGACTGGTGGGAGCTTTTCGATCAGCCGTAAGCTCAGTCAGATTGACAGTTAAATGATGGCTGCACAAATAAATGAAGTGTAGTTTTCATGATTATCATGGTTTCATGCGTGTCCATCTATGGATTTGGTTACTCCGGACATACTGGTTGAAGGTGTTTTGAATAAATTCGTTAAGGTTGTCGGTGCAGGAAAACAGTATTTGCTTTAACTTTTAGGACACACCAGTTCCCCTGCGCAAAGTATGGAAGTGGCCGGATGAGCTCATCATACTTTTAAAATCATAGCGCAAGTAGAAGGAAACTGGTTAGGGCAGATACTAATGCGTCGGTACCAAGTTATCAATTTTATGGCGTCTCTACAAAAGGGAGGGAGCAGTCTCGTGATAAAGGGGACTAGTTACAAAACTCGTGGAATGCTCCGGGTAGTCTGGTTGTCATTTGGACATCCTTCTTGATAAACAAGGATGGATATAATCGACTGACTGCTGTGGTCTCAGCAGTGGTCACAGCACATGAGTTCTGATACTGGTAAAAACTAAGGTCAAACCAGCTCGGTGACATATAGCTAAAACGTTGGCTGCTGTGGGGGTTGACGACCAGGCACATTTATTGTGTTTTGGACAGCTATCCAAATTCGGACCCAGACGGGTACGTGTTTTCTCGTTCGTACATCGAGAGTCCTGTCGATTCGGCCTCGGCAACTTTTGTTACCATTACATGTGAACTGTTAAACACAGCTGGACTTTGCCCCATTTGGTGTATCTCTTCCGATTGAAAGTAGCGACAATCCCATGAGACTGATTAAAAACCTGGAATTCTGCAACCTGGTATGTCTTCTTCAGTGCCGAGGCTGAGTAGTTGTTTGTATTAGCGGATTTGCAATACGGTTGGGAGGGAAATCCTATAAAAATTGACTGCTGGATACTGTTTCACTAACAGGAACTATCTTCGGTCCAACGTGCCGTTTAGTGGAACTTGCATGGTAGCCGTTTCTTACCAATGTCTACGACAAGTTCTAGGTAACTTGAGATGTACGTGAGAACAAAATGGGAGAAGCTTTATGTTTCAGCTTCATAGGTTTCAAACCCAAGCGACGTATGCTTTGATCTAACCGTGTAGGTCTCTTTTAAAAAACACATTTAACGGAAGCGTTACATATATGGGTAATGAGCACATATGAACATGCTCCGAATTCTCACTCAGAGTAATGGCTACCTTCATTTAAGGGAGATAAACTAAGTGGGACCAAGTCCAACATTGGATATCACTTCATGTGCAACCGAAAGTTACAGGGTGTCTCAATGCTCGAACGAAGAACATTCTTGGTTCAAAGTCGGAGAGTAGCCGAAAACTGGACATATTTGCTGATCGTACTACAGTCATCTTTTGTCACAGGTAACCAGTTTGATTTGACCCCAATGATCACCGGTATACTGATCCAGTAAGACCCACAGGTTATGAATTTTGCCGAGACCTCAACAGTCAGTTGATTATAGCCTTTCTTGCGTTTCCAAGAAAAATTCGATGTAATACTCCCTGAGATCACCATGAGTTTTGTAATTGTCTATCTTATCGCCGAGTAATCAACACTATGAAATATCTTTCGGTCATTAGTAATTTGGTATTGACGAGCCAGTCGGATAGATATGAATCTGCCGATTCTCTTCTCCTCACCAGTTTGCCCAAACTATCGGTGGGTTAAAAGCGCCTCAAAATTCATACTGTTCACATCTGGGTGTCTATTCTCGTGTGCAAAGAACACAAACTGCATTGTTTCCTTTTCTATAAGTAGCAGACACCGAAGAATGAAGTAACCTTTGATTGACTGAAGCGCAACTTAGACGCATAGAATGCTGTGGGTCATTGGTGATTTTGAGGATGTCACACTTTGTACCTCATTGTAAACACACCTGACAGGTTCTGTCCGAATAAAAGCACAGTGAACACGATTAGAGTGATGGCTTCAAAAAGGATGATTGACCAAAAAACAGATTACAGTAAACAAGCAAAAAATTAAACCCAGAGCACATGACCTGCGTTTTCTTCAACAAAACGCACATCACTGGGCAATGCTGGTATCAAGCTCAAACCAAATCACGTTGAATCCCTCGGAAGAAGGAAAGCAAACCGGGGCTATGGGTACAAATGATCAATTTTAGAGAAACTAACATGAATAGGAACATAACCCTAATTTGGTCCCACCTTGCCAAACTGAACGACACTACTCTAGTTTTCCTCATTCCATAGGGCCAAATAAATTAGTTTGGGCAAAAGTACAATAACGTTTTGAAGTAACATCTCCAAACGTCAAAAAAAGACTTTTTCAAATGAATATCCACAACAGAGGTATTTAAGGCAGTACGAAACAGTGACACGATTTATTGATCTGCGGGAGTGTACCAACTAAGCACGTTTGGTTATACTAACCGCTCGAAAACGTCAAAGGCTTGGGTGCGAGTAGAACCGGAACTTTTTTAGTTAACCTTTTTATGTAAGCTGATGCCGTTTTCCTTCGCTACTTGATAATGGCGAGGCGATAACAGTCAGGCAACTAATATCTTTCTGATTTTAGGAAACCCACTTTCCACAGATTAAGACTAGCTTATTTGCTATGAGGATTTCATCTTGCAAAGTGGAGGTCACCTAGGCCATAGAGTGTGTTCGCGTGACGTTTTTTGAAACAGCAGTATCCTTGTTGTATTTGGAGTGAACTGAGTTGTTTCAGCATGGTCGGTAGCCTGCGCTGAGGCCTGTCTCCAATAATAACACTGTGCAGATACTTGACCCTCAGTTAGAATCATCAGCAGTGTCTACGACGTGTATCTAGAAAGCGCATCCCTGATATTAGTCAAAATTCTACATTTCAGAGCTGCTAAATGCTATGATACTATCACGTGACCCGATGGTGACCGCAGCCTCTAATAACGAATCATCAGAGGACTTGTTTGACTTCTTGAATATTTTCCTCTTTCAGAGTACTACTCATATTTCCTAGTTTGGGTGTCAGCAATGTTTGACTTTTTCTTCATTTATAGAACACATAAACAGATAAAAATGGATGCAACTTCTTCCTAGGTAAGCTTGATGAAGCTTCTATGAGAGGGGTATCCACCGAACTGAAGTTTAGTGGATAAATAGCAACCAGCCGATCTTGGGAAGCATCAGGCAAGAATCATTCGTATCAAACTGTCGGAGTGAATTTGTTTATCAACCGGACACAAATCACATCTAGAGAGGAGGATTCACACTAACTTGAGCGTCCCTTCAAACAACCGATTTCGGTGTTTTGGGGTTTCCCAAGATTCAACTCGACCAATGCAGGGAGGAGGGCGGGATCAAAGTTGTACTATCCGCTCCACATAAAATCTGCGACAAGAGCTCACCATTACCAGCACCACAATCAAATCTCCACCTGGAATTCATGTAAACCGGAGTCAAATTTCATGGGATCGCATCTTGCATGTCCCTTGTCATAGGGGGAGTCATTTACCAATACACCTTAATCATATGCCGGAGCTCGCTGAGAGAAGCTGAATATTGTCAGTCCTGCAGCCATAGTGTATACCGATACGCGAGCTAACAAGCGCAGGCGTGGCATCGGGCGCTCACCCACACCCATCCATACACACACACACACACACAAGGAAAGCAATTTTTCTCCCGTTCTCGTTTCGACTGCCATGTTTCGTCTCCCTTGTGCTTTTGACGATCGCCGTCTGTGCCAGATGCCCCATGCCGCAACGTTGTAACAAGACACCAAAAACACGTGGACCCTATTGCGCACTACACAATTTGTCAGACGACAGCGGAACGTTTGCTTACCACTTACTAAGCAAACGATGATGATGATGATGATGATCGGGGCTATGAGGAGGACACACTTCCAAATGTCTGTCTCCTAAACCTCTGCCCATTAACGTTGTTACGTTGAAGGTTTGAAGGGTATGAACATGATGATATGTCATTTGCCATCTGGTTAAAGTGGCAGTCAAGTAACGTTGCCATTCCCACCAGGATTATCATGTTTACGCACTTGGTCTTCCTGAACTATGCTAGTTGAATGCCGAATTTATTGTCCTACAGGTCACGTTTCGAAATCACTCGTTATTATCTCATTCAGAGAGCTTCGACTGGCCTTTTTAATGTTTATCGAGCAGAGAATAGCACTTTTCTGCTTGATAATTACTGTGGAAATTGGTGGTTATCATCCGAATTCTGTCACAAATTGTATGCTGATTTTAACACCGATGTCACTGTTGATGAGATAGTCACCACTATATGAATGCGGAGCGATGAAACAACACTGAACTGGCATATGAGTGATCCACCCTGTTGATCAGCCCCTCGTGGCCTGACACTATATTCCTCAACCAGTTGTCCGAAAGTCGCAGGTTCGAATCCGAGCTTCGTGAGATGCACACTACTGGTGTTTCTCAAACCACTGCACAGTGCTTCTCCGTTTTTCGGCAGGTTTTGATTTCACTTAAAGGACGAAAGTCCCATTGAAATGGCATTTGAATGAACACTGTAGGTTGGCCATAGTCTCATCATACATTGACTCATTTCAGACGATATATCTTTAACACTTTTGAAATATAAAAAACGGCTCTGGCAACTAAACCAGACACGAAAAAACAATGCACGTCTAACAGGGAAATGCACGGATATACGTGAGTCGTAAATCATTGAGAAGGTGATAGAGTATTCTCTAGTAGAACACAGAAACACCACTGGATAAAAAGCTATATGTCTTTGAAACTAAGGATGTTTACTTGTGTCCTCTCTTGTGTGCTCCATTGGATGCTTGCGTCATAGAAGCCAATAACTGAGATGGCATCATCCTCAAAGGATATCAAACACGAAATTTACCTGGGTCGAGATTGCTTGCTCCGAGATGGTTGCCCTCGGAGAATCAGTTGAGCTTAATTGACGCTACTGCTCACGTGTACAGGCAGAATTCTTGTTCACCAAATTCATCTGCTAGTTTTGTTGGTTGCAATCAAGATCCATACGATAATCCAGTACGCCTGATTCATCGGGCTTTCAAATCAGTTTTGGATTACTCATCTCAAGCATCCCTGAGACTCAGGTAGGAAAAAGTTAGATCTTTCTCATCATGGTTTACATCCCCCTGGCAATCGTTTTCCAGCAAGACTTATGGTTCCTAAAAGCTGAGGGACGTCTTGTACCTTTGGGATAAGACATGAATGAGATCTATCCAGAGTAGATTCTATTGTGTTTTGGACATCCTGTCAACAAACAGGCAAGATTATCACTTTTATGAAGAAATCAGTCACGCATGCAATTGTTGGCGTAGTTATTTGCCGATCAAATAGATGTTTGCTTTATGCAATAATGAGTTTATGAAGGGGGTTTGTAGCTATCTGAGCACAACTTTCCACGGGTCTTCCAGGTATTGGTGCTAGATCGCTTTCACACAAGGCAGGCCTCAACGAGGTGTTTGGGATGGTAACAGATGATATTTTATTGCTAGTAGTTTCAACCGGAAGCATAGGTGCGGTGAGTTTCTAAGGTTGCGTTTAACCAAGCCATAAGAAATCAGACCTCAGAGAGTCGTACGAATCTGAGTTGCGGTGAGTAAGTTATTAGGTCCAGGTCCTGTTTTGTCGTTGAATTGGCATAGTGAGTAACATGTGCCTGAATGACTTACGAATTCTTTTTTTGCCTCGCGGCTTGTCTACACGTGAGTTGAAAACAATAAACCCGCAGCAGCTTTCCATTGGTGAGTCTACTGTAAGCTATCTCATCGGCCATGATTTGGTTCAAACTTCAAAAGGGGCAGCCCCGAAGGAGCATAAATATCCCTCTAGTCTTAACATCCTCTCATGGGAATCACTCTAAACAACTTTGTCTTCATAAAAAAACCGGCCACTGTACTCCGGTGGTTATTCGTGCAAAAAGCTATTTTCGCATGAAAAATGAGATTGCATTATATGGATAGCCCTTTAAAGAATTTTTCGTTATACGGTCTTTGAAACATATAAATGACTTGCGCTACACTGTTTTTGGGTAAAAAAAAGGGATCATTCTGAAAACCTGGACTTTGTCCCTAGTTAGTCCGTGACCCCAGCTGATAGCATCGGAAGGTAACCTGAATAAAAATCAGCAGAAAACTCTATCAAACCTGATTTCTCTCCCTATTCAATTTTAAGCGGACGTAAAACATTGCCGCTTCACATTATCCGCACTGACATTTACAATTAGTTACACACAAAAGCACATCGAGCCCTGACCGAAAAAGTATGTCTCACGTCATGTCGGCTGAATGCGGTATTTCCCTTCAAATACTTCGAACAACTCTGTGATGTTCAGGTCAGGAAAAATTCATAGTCGATGAATACAGGCCAACCTAATGCGGAGCTTTTGTTTGAAATAACCTAAAAACAAACAAAGCCCTACATCATGGGGTGATGAACGCTTAGGTGATAGTGAACTACGTCCTTGACCTGTTTTGCCAACATACTTAGGTTTGTCGTACAACCGGTGTGGAAACCGCGATGTCAGTGTATTTCCTTTTATCGAGCATGATTTGGAACGGAGAACGGCTTTCGCATCTCAAGGGTTCCAGAAATTGCTATTTTATGCCAGCAGCTGCAAAAGAAATTGGATGATAGAAACAGTTTTTCGAAGGTATCATCTATTACGCCACCACAGATTGTGTGGAGAAGGGCGTCCGCCTGGACAGAAAACAACAGCCCAATCTGGTTAAATTTGTTGTAGTTTTTAGTTGAGATGTTTTTGAGGAAATTTAAAGGCAAACTACTTAAAGGGACTCTTGGAGAGAGAAGAACATTGGTTATTGCCGCTTCAGTGAAACCCTGAACAATAAGGACGACCCGCTTCCATCATTTTCCAGAAGTGGGCGCTGAGTTTCTTCAAGTAAGAGGATAGGGAAATTCATTAGACTGGCAGCGTCAGTATAGGTCCAAACAGACGAATGAACAAGAAATACGAAGGGGCCTTATTCGTGGTAACTCAACGTTCAAACACTCGGTCAGGTAATCTGGATATCAACTGATCAAGGAAATGCCTTTTGGCCTAGGTTTCCAATATTCAGGTTGCACTGCAAATGTCTTCCACTTACAAGCAGTTTTACTTTTAGGTACATTTGACCTACCAGCTGTTCGCTCTACCGCGGTGTGATGGCGCTCAACTTTCTAGTCAAAAGCAAGACCAGCTATTACGAAGCCACGTGCATCAGTTGTGGAGAGGGCACTCATCAGCTTTCGCTAACCTAATGACAATTCTGTAGGATGAATGTCAACTGCAAGGAGCCAGAATGTCAAAGCGAACGAAACGATTAGTCGAAGACTTTCTACGAACACCTAAGGATCAAAAGTTGGGCCCAGTTCAATAGGTCATTTATAAAGTGATGAATGGCGGACGAAAGTAGATGTTTTTAGCAGGTTCTCTAGAACTGTCGTGACTGTCTTTTTGATTTCACAGTTCCGTGGCACTCATTGAGCTTACCGATAGTTTCAACCACTTCCCCAAAAATTACCTTAATGATACACCGTAATCGTCGCATGATAGTTCATTTACCCTATCAGTTGTCCTTTCACCACCTGCACCTGCGTGCGCGGTTTATCGGTTTATTTAGATCTCGCGCATGGTTTCCGTTACACTGCTCACTCGGTTTTCTGAATTAAAACTGGGTCGAAATTTGTCCATTCTCTTCGTGTAGTATCCTCTTGATAAAGCATAAAATGCATATTGCCCATCTCGAAGCGCGCACCAGAATCGTGGAATGAATTGTTAGAAAGCAAGTATTAACGAGTATGAAGGACGGAATGCTTGAATTAGTTGTCCCAAGAGGAACAAATTGTGGACTGTTTTTCACAACTATATGGACCCAGCAGGAATGAACATACAACCGCAATGGCAGATCCCAGTTTGCGTAAGAAGTTTGAGCAATCTGAGTGACGTCTGGATGAAAGCTCTGAGTCACATGTTGTCAGCTAGTTCCAACCATAATCAATTGGGATTTCATCCCTTGAAGCCAATTTTTACCGAAAAGCCGAGAAGCACTGAACACATGTTTTATCCTTATCGGGAATCATCAGCAATGGGCATCTCGCAAAACGAAGAAGTTAAGAACCCGCGACCTCTGGGCTAGCAGTTTGAAAGCCTGGTTGTCCGATCAAGAACTGTTGATCAGCAGTGTAATGAACTAACACGTGGAGGAGATATGGTGCCATTCATCCTTCGATCACGTGATCACTTGTTGACTGGCTCCCCAAATCAAAATTTGGCCCACATGAGTCTTTACGAGCGGGACCGAGGCCTGGTATTCTGAACTCCAACAGTAGTAGTATGATCTACATGAGCTCGAGAATTTCCTAATCCAAACCCGAACGGCTTTATCACCACTTCAGTTAACTTTGTTTGTAATCTTGGTTGAAGTAATGTTCATTATAAAACGCGCCCTCAAAGCCTCTCTCTTTGATCACTTGCAAAGATGCTGAAAAAAGAGTTTAATAGGACTTCGAGTTTAGATTCATCTGTTTTCTCAAATGAGGGGTAATGTTCATTTACACACTCATTTAGTCTCAACAAGAAAATCAAACGAACCCGGCTAAATCTCCCGTTTATGTTGTTCCCCGCCAACTGAATATGCTGCAAGGGCAGCTTCAAGATTCTGTTGATGCGCTATTCGAGATATTGCAGTATGTTTTCTCGAGGAAACATACTACTAATAAGGCTGCTGAAAAGTTCTTCGCAACCTAATTAATAGTATGTTTCAGCACGTATATGATGCTATTTGTGATAAGTAAACAGAGTATTCGTTATTATCCCATTTACCTGCTTTCTGAAGTAACGGGGAATTGCTAAGTAATCTCTGTTAGTGGTGTTTAAGAAAAGGAGTTTTTTATGTAGGCTACAATGGACAATAAATACCGCTTTTATAAGGGCGCTACTCACCAGGTTGCTGCAAACTCATCGACAGCCCACGGCTGCTTTCGGCCTTTTTGGGCCTATCAGACAGACGCAGTTACGAGTTTCCGTCAACCTTATACGCTGCTCGATTTCTGCAAACTTATGAATAGTGTTATGTCTATATCATGTATTGCTTTATATCTCGATATCTCTCTTGTGATATATCATACCAAGTGGAACATGAGGTGGCCTGGTGCAGCACAGTCAGTTGAGGAAGAACATCATGAGCAAGAGATTCAGCTGGGTTTCAGGTGAGTCTCCCGTGAAAACCAAATTGGTATGCAAATGAGTGCATTTGTGGAAACGCACCTCTTGGCTGGTTTGCGATCACCTCACTTCATGTATTGTTGACGTAGGGGAGAGTACGTTGCGCTGCAGGCTCGGAAAATAACGCTGTATTGTCTGGGAGATTTGTGTTTCCCTCAACTCATTCCCACTTTTTTCAAATGATACTTCATAGACCTTTATACCTTTTGCACGTTTTCGTGCACCGTCCTTCGTCCTGCCGTTCCCAAATCTCAAATTAGATCCAGTTGTGTGCGAGATATGATCTGGTCATCAGTAGGCTGAATACCATTTTGCCCCCCCCCCACTGACTGGAGCTGGTCACAGCTCGTCCAGTCTCCCAGGTTCCCTCCTGTATCAATTTTTCTTCGCTATCATCCTAGTGCCCCGTAAGTCTTCATTGGATTTACTAACATTCATTATTACGCCTCGTTTATTTTCTTTCAAAAAACTTATATTGCTTTTGAAATACCTTATTACTCAACAACGGCCCAAAGTCTTCTTCCTAAGGTCCAAATCTACTCAACCCTAGACAGTTACTGCCACCTTTGGAGAAGCACTTGTTCTCGATTCATTCTGACCAACTCTCGCCGTCCCTACCTCACCCGTTACGCAAACCTTGATAGCATCCGCCATCGTCAGTTTGTTTCATCTCACAGTCAGTTCCGCAGATGTTTGTCGGAGCCGTCTTTTTCTGTACCTATCCCCATGTGGCGCAAACCTGAAACCTTATTTTGTCAATCCAGTTATCCGTAAGAGGTATTCAGAGGTCTCTGTTCAATTATTTTTCTTTTTTCTTTGAAACAGTGAACCTATTTTAAAGTCTACTGCGTGTCGCTTGACTGTGGATCAAAACACCGAGCACACTCGCCTGACTGGTAAATGAGGTTTGAACTGGTCTGGTTGCGTTGCATTGTAAAATGGAAGGAATGAGGTCAGATACTACAAAATTCCAGGCGAACCAGTTTGAAAATTCTAAGTGACTGTATGAGAGGGACTGAGATAGGAGTCAAATTATCTTAGTTTTTGGGCTATATCATACAGAAGATAATGACGGAGCTGGTTTCAACCGAACGGTGGGTTAGTGCTGCAGTGGACGATACGGTCAGGCCTGCTGTGACTGCAAGCAAACTTTTGGGTCCAGTATTTGTGAACCTAACCTTAGTAACAAGCTAGTTTTCCCTCTGCTTTGAACAGGCATTTACTTCAGCTGTCTTGGAACCATAAAATGTTTGCCACTGGACACCAGTTGATGGATTCAGATAATTCCTAGCCTTCTCCAAATTTGTAATCTGACCAAATCTCAATGAGGGTTTAACCAGTCCTCTAACGGAACATGCACTTTTACGAAATACACTTATTTGCAAACAAATTCGGTTTTGCGAGAGACTCATCGGGAACCCAGCTGGATCGTTCGTTTATGATGTTTCTAAGCAACTGAATGTGCTGCACCAGGCCGCCTCACGTTTCATTTAGTACATGTACATGTATAGACGTAATACACTACTCATAAGGTTGCTGAAAATTCTCCGAGGGCTTACGACCGCTTTCGCCCTTCTTGGGCTCATCAGGTAATCGCATTCCCCTTAAGGTTGACAGAAACCGGTCTTATTCCCCGTTCTTGCGGAAACTAGCTCAATCCGTCAGAGATCCCAAGTACCATATGTCAATTCACTTCCAAAAACGGCAAATCAGACCATCTAAATCTAACCGTTCTTGGCAGATCTGGGGGTGCCCAGTTGGTGGCGTGGGAGTTTTTTACAGTCACTTCAGAATAATCGGTCCCCGCCAGGTGTAGCATGATAACACCTAATCCCATATCCTTCTTTCCACACCTTAGCAAAGCGGGATTCTATTCTGTCTGGCAAACATCCCCTCGCACGACCAACATACAAAGCTCGATACATGTTTGTGCAAAAACCAAATGTAAACTTCGATGGCCCATCTTTCAGTTAGGACCTAAAAGAGACAGAGATGAGACTGAAACTCAAGTTTGGATTAGGAGCTTTAAACGTGGGACCCATAATGTTTCTTGGCCTTCAGATGTCAGAGTGCGAATTGAACCTCTTTCAAATGGAAGATTGGTTTAGGTTTGCCTCTCCACTATGGAATGCTTTATGGGTTCATTTTCCGCAAATTAAAAAGTGGCTCTCAAGTAAAGACAGTAGGATGTGAATTGTTGGATTAGTGTACCTGATGACCGTGTCATGTGGTTGCTTCTGAAGAAGTCTGGAAGAATAGGACCTAGCGGGGATCTTACAGGGATACCACCTTTCTGTCGGTATACTGCGCTGTTACTACCAAGTAGGATGATGTGGTTAAACACTAATAGTGTTTTCTTCCACGTCATCGCGGATTCGAACCAGATATCATTTCACTTGTCTCAGGGTTAGGCATAGACAAACGCTGAATTCCTTGTCGGTCATGTTAACCGTCTTATTACGTTTACTGTCTACCCGATCACCGAATAAGCAGTTCGTGGTTTGCCTGCTCCCTGAAACAGATGAAAGCACAAACCGTACTTGGGAAATGCCAAACTTGCTGTAACTAGAACGGAAACATGCCTTCGCTTGTGAAGCAGGCAGCAAACAACAGGGTATTCAGTCACCACACTCTCCGTTTTTTTCTAGTGATACACCGTAGGACATTTCACATGAGATACCACGGACGTCTAAGTTGAAGGGAGGTGCTGGTTGGCTTAGCTATGGATGGGCGGTGAAATAAGACAAGTATCAGTTTCGCCTTATACCAGGCACTGCTGAGATGCTATTGCGCATGTGTGTGTGAGTGTGTATACACGCGTGTGACACCAGCGGGAGACAAATTTTGGACATCATCAATGGCGCCAGTTTTCTTGTTGTCTAGTGATTAGAATGCGCACCCCCGAAAACAACCACACCAAAGTTGGTAGTGGTCTGAATGCACTGTGTCGAGCTGCGAATGGCATTGTCTGGAAACGTTTGGGATCAGTCGTCAAAATAAATCGGCAATGAGAGAGGCGCCGTCGACGTGCGGCATGTTAAAAACCACTAATTGTCCGTACACCATACAACCGTAACTAGCAGCTGTTGTCCGTTGAGGAGCGGACGCATCTGGCGGATGTGTTTTGAGGGAGGGGCGTTCCGGGAAAAACAGTAAACGTTCGGGATAATTTTGGAAACCTGTGAACAGCCGCAACCAATACCTATACAGTCAGCATGACGAGAACTAGTGGTGACTGAGAGGGACATGACTTTGTAGTGAAACCGCCTCATGGTACGCAAACGCTCCTACTCATTAGCTGAGTGTTGACAGTTTGGTTGACAATGATTAGTATAGTTGCAGAATTAGCTGGTATATTTTTAGTTTCATGTCCTGGTTTGTTCTGCTACCAAAGTGGGATTCAGACGGGAAAAGTGCCTCGGCGATGAACATCCGAGTATAGCCGGTGTTTTACCTGAGGGTTGGTGAATACTTGGCAGGGTTTTGGCCATTGAGAATCGAACTTTCAGGCGGTGAGAAAACTTCACCATTTTCCAGGTAATTCTTCGGTTGCTCTGGGGACCGAAGACGAACAGGGGTCAAATGTCTTTTAGTCCGACAATGTCACGCTTCCTGCCGTAAAAACTGAACTAACAGAGGTGTTGTATGCAGGTCCTTTGGGAGAGGAACAAGTCCGAATGTAGTCTAAGTTAGAGTACGCTCCGCGAGCTTTGTTTCTGCCGATACTGAAACTTTTTCGCAGCTAAATGAAGTAGTGAACTAATTCAACGTTTTTTTCATCGGCCTTTGGACGGAGCTTCGTCTGTTTGTTAGTATACATTTGCACTTGAAGAAGATGGAACGCTTTTCGGTGTTAGACAGAGGTAGCAGGATTGCTGGAACTAGTCTAAATGGCTTGAGAAGTGTTGCAGGCTAGGAATATCATCCGGATACTTTAGGTCTGCAAATCTGTCTCCTAGCATCAGCTTGATATCCGCGTAGATTGATATGTTTATAAAACCTGTCACAGAGTAATCAACGAATAAATTAGGCTGGATTATGACTGTCTACTGTCACAATCCGCTGTCATAAATACTTCACTGTGGGCCTAGATATAGCGGTTTGAAGATGTTAACAGTTTACACACGCCATTTCCAACAGTACAGCTCCATATATGGGGGCCACAAAGCGTACGCCAAATGGTTGCAAGAAGTAGGAACTCTCCCACAATAGATAAATTACTCACGGTTCATAGGTTACGCTGATTGGAACAAGTACTCCGCATGCCAGAAAACCGTCTGCCTCGTAAAGCTCATTTTACCCAGCCCTGTGCCGAGTGGACGCGACTGAGAGGTGGATAATGCCTTACCTGGCAATGAAGCATGAAGGCACTAGCCAGTAAACTAAGTCGGATCGACAACTGCTGCCTTCCTGGATGGAGCCCCTGGGACTCAGATCAATGGTTATTGACGCTGGTTTAAATGGTCCTTCAACGCGCAGTTGCCAAGTTCTCGAACTAACCAAGCATACCGCTTTGCCGTATGTTCCACACCCTTCCACTCTCAGGTGACCGAGACTGTGGCGGCTGGAACCAATACACCCATCATACATGGTTTATAGCTGATAAATTGAAACCGATTTGACATGGCGAATCCACCAACTAAATCGAAGGCGCCTTCGATAGCGAGGGAAATGAAGACAAATCGACTGCAATAAGTACGGTATTTACCCAACAATTAGCGCCGTGTGAATATTTGGTCAGAAAGCACTCTTTCAGTGTGCAACCCTGCTTGTCGTTTTTTAATCTACAGCTGGAGATTCAATCCTTGCGACAAAGTGTGATCAAATCGAAAAATTCATTGTCTAGTGTGCCCGGTCTTATAACTAGCTGATTATAAGTAAAACTGTACTACTACCCTCTGCAGTCCCAAGTTAAGAAGGAAAGCCGATTACGATTTACTGGTCCAGAAATGTATGTGATAATAAGTTAAGTAGGTCAGCGCCAGCCAAGCACATGTCCATCTTGGTAGATTGTCCAATGTTTACACCATATCGAAATCATTCCAACCGCTTAGCTCATTGACACCAACGTTGATCAGTTTAGTGTTTGACTCGATACTCATGGCTCTTTCACACAAGTAGTAGCGGAAATCTGATTATCGAAGTTTTATCCTGAAATTCCTGTCTCTTTCTGTAAATTGGGTGCTATGGTTTTTATAGTACAGGCTGCTGTGATGATGGATCGCTTGGCTGACTAGTGTGCTGCTGATTGGTCAGTTTGGTCCATTTTTAGAAACTGAGTCTACTCCTTCTGACTGGGACATCTCGACTTTGTTTGCATGCGAAAATCATTGGGCAGTCAGTGTCATAGGTATTGCTTCGGTATACCATGAAAGATTTTCGAAAGTACGAGATGCTTGAATACGACGCACTCAAAACAGTTATCAGGACGGGATCTGAATTTCACCCCCACTTCTGAAGCATCGAGCCAAAGTCCTGCGTCAAAATATTGTCTGTTTCATCAACCTTCTCCCTGCGTTAGACTCATCCACTGTGAGCTTTTATGCAATGTCCTCCTCGCTGGTAGTTTACCAGTCAAACACAGTACTGTTACCAAACATTATTGCGCGTGCTGACAAAAGCTCGACTTGTAGGTTACGGCAAGGAGGCCTCTATGTTTGGTTTAGCCTCCGGTGTGTGACAAGCATGTCCTTTGTCACCGACGTTAGTTATCTCCATAACTGACTAGGTGATGAAGAAACACTCTGTCGTCCAACCCAGCCGCTGCAGACCATGAATAAGCTGATGACATTGTCTTATTCAGAAAAAATAGGTCTACAAGCTTCGTAATGCACCACTCATAAGGTTGCCGAAAATTCTTCTTCGCCCTTCTTGGGGCTCATTGGGTAGGCGCAATTCCCGAATCTTCGTCAACCTTATGTTCTGCTTGAAACCAAATTGCACGAAATTAGCGAACTACACTCATTTGCAAACAAATGTGGCTTTGCGAGAGACTCACCTGGAACCCAGCTGAATCTCAGGCAACTGAATGTGCTGCACCAGACCGCCTCATGATTCAGCTAGGTCCCAGGTGAGCCTCTCGCAAAACCAAATTTGTTTGTAAAAGAGTGTACTTCGCTAAGGTCTACAAGCTGTTCTTGGTCGATTTAGCCAACATGTAGACCAGTCGGACTTAAGACCAACATCAGTGGGATAAAATTCTTCTCATGCAAACGAATGTTCACATACAGGTGATGAAACTGAACGCGTCAGTGCGTTCCGCTGCCTGCGTTCTACCATTCTACCTAAGGGGCAAGCTAGGGAAGTGATTGAGTCTCGCACTGATACAACAAGATACGCCAAAATTACGAAGACCCAAAGGAGGAGAAATGAAATCAGCTTACGCACAAAGAATCGAGTATTCGGATCAGCAATCTGCCCCGTCTTATTGTACGGTTGTGAAACTTGGTCGCATTGCGTACAAGACAATCATAAGCCCGATCATTGGTGTTTAAGACCCATTCAATGGCTCCTACAACATATCCAACTCAGTGACTAAGGAAGGCTGATTCAGTGTTTCACGTCTCGGGCAAGTGTTGTAGCTGCCGTCACTTAATGGTCGGGATAAGGTGCCCGAAAAATCGAAAGCGAGTCTTACAAACTTGTACTGGCTCCTTCATCATGCCCCGGTTGGCGTTGCCGTTTTGGAGGGTATCGAAGAACTTGGATCGGCATTGTCAAGTTAAGTTGTATTTGGTTTTTAACTATCCGCAGTTTTTGGAAGACGGAGTTGGATCTAAATCCGTGCAGACCTAGCCTGTGGCCTCCGGTTGTAGGCAGAAACAGAACGGGACGTTTGTGAATCCGAGACAGGGTCCCTAAAGTAAAGTGAATAAAATATTTATGATTGCAACTTAACCATAAGGTCTCGTGTAATCCGATAAAATGAAAACATTTTCTCATTGAATGATTTACTTTAAATCATTTAGTATGGCAGAGGTCGACAACGTCGAGGAGCTTGACACTTGCAGAAGGTGCTTTTCTTTTCAGATGTTGCCCTAAATAACTTTCATGCCTTTTGTAGAAAATCACTCTCCGGATACCCTTTGAAACACAATTGGGCCCTCGAACCAGCATCGCCTTAGAACAGGGCCCTAATTTCTAATGTCCGCTATTGTGTCTGACTGTAGTTGGCTTCTTCCGTTCGACATGATAGTTGGTGACCGATCACTTGAGTAAACACGGTCATTTACTGAGTTTTAAAGTAGGAGTCAAGTCGAAAATCCGGTGTACTACTTCTGCACCCGCCGGCTAGATAACTTTGTAAACAACCAGATTACTTGTGCCACTGTGGTCAATATATTCACTGCGATTTACTATGTATGTTGTTCGGAAAACAGCAACAGTCTCAGGTCTTTTTCATCTCTTTTAAGCAGCGGCATTTACTGCAGTTTCCTCACGTTTGGTTTCCTGACTTGATCCTCTCGGAGGGTAATTTTTGTTCAACTCATTTCTGTCACGGCACCAGCGTCCGGATCAGTGGTTTTGAACCCTCTCCACCCTGTATATCACCCTATATAAAGCAGCGAATCAAGATATTCAGCCTGATATATGTATATTTGTTGAGCTTTTTTAAACCTGTATGAATCTGTTAGTTTATGGACCACGCCCGACCATCTTTGCATTTGAGTGGCCTGAACAACGGGGGATGTGCCCCTTGTTTACGATTCGTGTGCACATAAACTAACATGGCACGAGCCTTCCACATTCGTCTTGTACATTCGTCTTGAGAGCTACGTAAACTGCACTGCGAATCGACGGCTGAGAGCTGCCGAGAATCATCGTTCCTCTATTGATTTTCGCCAATATAACTCACCTATCCAGCCCCCTTCAGCTATACGAATCCTATCGTGACCCTAACGACCACCTCATCCATTTTTGCTGAAACGAAACGTGAATGGGGTCACTTCAGAAGCATTGTATGCATCACAGGAAACTTGGTGTCTTTTTACCTTGTTTTTTCGAGTTACCAACAGAATTGGTTGTGCGTAAATCCTACACCAGTGGTATGGCACTGAGTCGTGAAAAATACACCCTACCACAACCGACCGCGATCACCTTTAACTCCAATGTGTATCGGTCCGCATCGAGCGAACCAAACGTCCTAAGCTTAACGCATCGAACTTTCTTGAGTGATTTGCCTTTGTTGGTCAGACCGAAGATACTAGAGCTGTTCTACGGTTGTTATTCTAATGTCACAAACCCTTGACTGAGTCGTCGGAAGGCAGTAAATTTGTTAGGCCCTGGTTCTCGCCCCACATCTATGCGTTCTCAATCACGCTGGTGAGTAAAATATAGTTTGGTGATAGGACGTCGTCTTCTGTCTCGCTTAGATTCGTCGTTTAGGACGGTTGGGATAGCTGTGGCTCCGTTTCTCTCAGAAAAATGAAAACCTGGGTCGATGATCCCCCCCCCTAGGAGTGAGGCTCACACAGTGCGGATAGTTTGAGCTTGGCAATAAGGCATGGACTAACCAAAGTGGTCAAATTCTACTGGAATTCTGTGGGCTTGAACATACTTTGAGTGGTCAGGTAGCAATGTGCTTCACCTTAGGAAGACGCCATACACCAGTCTCTTATGAGGCATATTTTGGGACTACTGAACATTCACAGTTGCGATTTCATTGTATTGTGAAGAACAAATGGCTATTGTGTGCAACTAGTCAAGAAAAACTAACAGTTTGCTGGCTACTCACCATGCACTGTTGGTGTCAATTAAAAGCCCCAGGTGAAATAGAGCTTACTGTTCATTTGCCTAATAACAATTCACAAGTTTGTTGTTGCAAACTGTTGCAAACATCTCCTTACCAATCGAGGTGAAATCATCAGCACGTTGTTGTGGGGAGCGGAGCTGCGTATTGGTTGTTCAGCCTACCTAAAATACAAGACAAGTACAAGACAATACAAGACAAGTAAAGGGGCGTATGGCAAACTTTTGGGTATTTACAAGTGTTCGCTACTCACTGCGCTGTTCCTCAGTCACTGTTGCAAAATCTACCGTTAATTCATGATGAGGAATATGTAACCTCCTACAGGCTCCAGCTTATGAACCGATTATTTTCAGATGATGTTGAATTGATGTTTCACCATCTATGTTTCGTGGCATACTGGTTGATTTGTTAGTTTGAATGATATGCAGCATTTGGCACTCTGGTTACAGTGATTTGCTGCTTAGATGTACCGTTGAATTTGACTGTGGTGGCAGTTCTGGTGATGGCAGCTGGGATGCTTTGAACAGGCTGGCTATAACAACAGCAGCATTGACTGTGAAGATAAACGCTCGATTGCAAAGCGATTTGATGATAATGGGTGGACCATGTGCACCAAAAAGGGACGAAACCGGCAATGGGTTGTCCAAAGTTTTCATCAAACTTGAAAACAGAGTCACGTCAAGCTACAGGTTTCGCTCGCCTTTTTTACAACCTAGCACCAGTCGAAATTAAGTTGTTTTCGTCAGGTGCGAAAACATCCTGGAAACTCAGAGATCACTTGACAAAGGCCTCGTTGCAATCTGCTGGCCTCGCACGCAGAACACCAGAAGCCCTGTAGACCAGAGCAGGCCTAGTCAGCGATACCTCGATTGACTAGGCTGAAAACTACGATTCGCTTTAAGGGCGGCAGACCGAGAGTGGTCCACGCAACGCAGCGCACAGATGCGAGATCGGTGCGAAGCCACGACGGCACAAATGCAAGGTATCCGCCCTTGGACCTCTCAACCCACAGGCAACTTCAACAATGAAAATCCTGTCAGAAATACAGCACGTGTATAGATATAATACACCACTCATAAGGTTGCTGAAAACACTATCACGTCTGTGCAATGTATCGTGATATCCCGAATATCGTACCAACTGAAAAATGAGGCAACCTGGTGCAGCACATTCAACTGCTTACGAACATAAACGAGAGATCCAGCTGGACTCAAGATAAGTCTCCCGTCAAAAAAACAAACTGATATTCAAATGAGTTGTCGAAATTGGGCACGTGATTTACGGACTGCTACGTTGTGAACAAGCCAACACCCACAAATCGTCCAGACCAAACAATAACACACCTTTATCTCGATTGAAATAAGATACTTTTGACCACGCGTGGCAAAACGGTTTATGATAAACAAACATTGTTTACGGACCAGCTGAAAGAATGTTTTTCTCTATAAGGCAAGAGAATGACCGGATAATTGGAGTAAACATCCAAAGTGTTGGGAAGAGCAACACCGGGCCATCGAGTCAAAATTCCAAAAAGTTTTGCGGTGGCACAGACCGAATAGAAATTCTGGCGATGGAAAAAAGTTTGAAAGGTCGGAAATGGGTCATGCACTGCAAGCGACGAAAAGAGAGACAGCAAGGTAAAACTACCATGGACTTTAAAAAAATTCTCACCATTCCTGTGTCAAAGCAACTGAACGAAACCCTCTGTCAGTCACATGAACGAGTAATAATAATGCACGACCCAATTTTTGAGAACAACCTGGTGATACACTGAGGCTAATGAATTAATAATGTGACCTTTCTGTATAATATATATGTATATATGTATAATACATACAAGTAGGAAAAACTCTGTAAAGTGATCACCTCTATCGATCACAGAAACCGCTACCATGGTAAAGGTTAGTAAAACTCCCTCACAAAGTCATCACTTTACAAACGCTGATCAGAGTTGCTCCAAAATTGTGCGCAGTTTCAGTGTGGGCCTTCTGTTCAGTGAGGTACAACTCCAGTATCAAGGCGGTCTGAAGCTGTCTAAGCTATCATGTTGAGTGATGAGATTAGTACATACGGTGTGGCATAATCAAGTTATACTCTGGTTCATGGTTCTTTGTTACAATGGTATATCCCGAGATGGAAGTCGTGATCGTGAAATGTCATCTATCTGGCCCATACATCAGTCGTACATTCCCTTCCAGAAGAGACCGCCTTACAGAAGACACCATTTTTGTTCGTCGGTACTCTGAGTCGATCTTTTGAGACGGGGATGAAAATATCGACTTGAGTCGTCATGCCCACAAGTCAGGTTTTCATACCATATCCCGTTCACGTGCTTTTTTTCTCTGTGCAATAGAGTTGAAGCTGGTCGTTCCTAGGTGTAAGTAAGCAAACCGCTTTTAGCTAACGGGCTCGCGGTATCATCAGATCACAGGCACTTGTCAATCAGTGTTTTTAGGGTATATGGCCGTACACTCCATTGTGTCCTACTGCTTGTCGGAGTAGTTTTGATAAGACCCTTACGGTTACAAAATGTCACGACAAAGCGGACGACTTCCATATTAATATCTTATCATAT
Source organism: Clonorchis sinensis (assembly GCA_003604175.2). NCBI lineage: Eukaryota > Metazoa > Platyhelminthes > Trematoda > Opisthorchiida > Opisthorchiidae > Clonorchis > Clonorchis sinensis. Next base: position 23,294,187 of record CM030369.1, read on the forward strand.
TAGTCATGTCATACTAACCATACATCACATATTAATCATACGTCATAGTATTTTCATATATCACATATCTTAATAATCATACTAATATCCTATCTATCATTGATAAATCCGTGTCATACCAATTTCTGGAGAATTTTTGAATTCTACCATGGTATCTGCAAATATCATCATCATCATCATCATCATCATCATTATCATCATCATCATCATCATCATCATCATTATCATCATCATCATCATCATCATCATCACCATCATCATCATCATCATCATCATCATTATCATCATCATCATCATCATCATCATCGACAGCATGACATCAGTGTTCAACACCGATGCTTCGCTGCCGTACAACCATGATTTATTTGAAAGGCTTATTGTGAAGAAAAGAATAAAGATGGACGGGGAGGGGATTTACTGCTACTTTCCATTCCACAATAATTCCGAGGTGCCTACACCTCAAAATATTAACTCAGGCATTCTGGAGAGAAACTGACAACAAGAAAGCCACTGACATCGGTTGACAGCCATATCTTGTAGTATCTCTAACCAGGCGCAGTGGTGATTACGCGGTCACCATCCTGGAGGGCGAGCAACACCGACAGCACCCAAGCAAATATCTAAAGTTCCAAGTCTTTATTTCAGAATCACTGAACCGATCCCAAGAAGACCACGAAGTGCTATTGCCTGGAGTAGTCGAAATATGAATATATATACCCGGTCTGGAAGGTGAATATCAGCTAATCTGTGTGGTGTGCGGGATAGTATATTAGAATGAAATTTTCGAGCAGATGACCTTTCCTCATCGCGGGACCATGCAACAGATCGTGTCTATTGGGGAGCGATGTTTTGCCTGTTCGCCGTGGAGAAGTCCTTCTTGATGGCAATAGTGTGTACCAATTTACGTCTCTGTTTTCAGCACGTGTTTACCACAAATAAAGAGTGACGGTATAGTACATTGTGCACGAGGAACAACTGGCCTGCACAATTTAAACAAATTTTCCTGTGCCTGAAGCGAATGTGTTTCGTAGTTCAGATGCGTTTAGCTGAAAATCATGTTTAGAAAACTTATTCGCGTTGACGAACTTATGCCTAGCTGGATTCTAAGAAAACGGAATCCGAAGCAGGAATCTTGTAATCTGGTCATTGTTCGGGGGATACAGAGGGACACCTAGAAAAGTCCTCATTGGGATTTGGGGGATATTGTAGTTCACAGTAAGTCAGAAAAACGTAAGTAAGGACACGGGTGTATTGTGTACATGCGGCCAACTTGGTCCGCTTTCGTGGCGGGTCAGCAAACAACTGAGTACATATCAAGTCAACCCACAGCGCTCACACGAGCCAATCAATCGGACATGCACCCAATCAGCCACTCAAGTCACACGCCAGATCGATGGGAAAACGACGAACGGACACGCACACGCGCAAACTCTCTGACACACCGAAACAGCTACTACAGGGGATGACCTCTCGGAAGGCATCAACTTCAAACCAAGTTGCATGGAACCCTGGTAAAGTGGTCTTAACTGTGGAGTGGCCTCTTTTGGGGCGAAAATGGTGGATGTTCTGCTGTCTTAGTATTCCTGATGATTATCAAAAAAGTCTCTGAGGACATCGACTGACACATCATTCAGTAGCTTTAGGTTCATCATTCCTCTAACGAACTAGTGCGAGATCTTTGTTATTTATTCCTGAACTTGACCGGCAGAGGAACAAACGACTCCCCGCCTGTTTGTGCTTAATTCTGTTCCTTTTCGAAGGATTGCCTTTGAATAAGTTGCAGTTGTTTTATGGACCGCCGGTTTTCTGTTCGTCCAGCTTATCGGCTGCAGACCACGTACCAAGGATAATTTGGTTCCAGCTGCTAAATTTTCGATTACCGGAAAATGGGAAAACATGGGAGATGTAGTCAGGCATAATCAATTTGTTCTCACTATATTTTGCCCTGTGGTAACCAGAAACCGCACAACTACGCATTGAAGGCGAGAGCTACGATACAGAATTTCTACTGACTGCGTGGTCGGACCATGCTTGTCAGTGCCGTTTATCATTCGTCATTTGAACCCTGGGTGTTCCCATCCAGGTAGGCGGCAGATGTCAACTCAAATGAGTTTACTGATTAGTGTTTTCATGCTTCCGTGCCATTTCAAAGACAATTCACCTGTCGGGCTCATCCACTCGGCACAGGGCTGGACGAAAAAAGAGCGCAACGAGGCAAACGGCCATCTAGTTCTGCAACAAAGAATTTTTGGTATGCAATGAGTGACCTCAATTTTAACGGGATTTCAAAGTTGTTATACTGGTAATGCGTTGGAATATTGGTAGCTCGGGTGAGTTTATTGGTTGTTGATCAGGTGGCCGTTGATCTGTTCGCCGAGCTTGGCAGTTGGCTTGCAAACGTTTCGTCACCATACGAGGAGACATCATCAGTGCGCAGTTGGGTGCGCACTGATGATGTCCCCTCAAAAAACGTTAACTAGGAATAATCCAACATCTGGAACGGACGACACATAATCGCTTACTGCATTCTGAGAATTTTAAGCTATTCGTTGTTCGAGGAATGACCTGGTGTGCAACCAAAACGATTCGATATCCAATAGGATAAATCGCCATAAAAGACAGCTCGGGGTTTTTAGGCTCTGCTCTCTACGGTGGCTAACTTCGGAAAATAAATATTCACCTTTTCTGTTGGTTACTGACTTCATTTTGGAACCATTTGTTAGAGTTGTTCCTGAAGTTAGGCAATAGCCCTCTTACCTATGTAAATAGTAACAGCAATATAATGATAATAATCGTTCAGCAGTAGCATACTTTCAGCTCTTAGCTGCCATACCACCTGAAGCAATCATGAGGGCTGATATATATATATATATATATATTCAATCCAACTAGGCCCTGGTGTCATCTGAGTTATTGCGGGGCAATTTACGCGACCAATCTCATAGAATACAATGTGGACGTGTCAGTATGAATGCTCGGGTAAGGCTACACTAGGTTAGTCCAGGTGATAGGCTCAGAAGATAAATTAAAATGCAAGACTCATAAGATTGCTTAAAATTCTTTGGCAGCCCACGACCAGTTTTACCCTTCTTGGGGCTCATCAGGTAGGCTCAGTCACCGAGTTTCCGTCAACCTTATGTTCTACTTGAAACCGAATTGCACCAAATTAGTGCAACACACTCATTTGCAGACAAATTTGGTTTTGCGAGAGACTCAGTTGAAACCCAGCTGAATCTCTCATTTGTGATGTTCCTGATCAGCCTCAAGAAGGGCGAAACCGGTCGTGGGCTGTCGAAGAATTTTCGGTAACCTTATGAGTAGTGCAATACGTATATACATGCATCGTGATATCTCGAATGTCGTAGCAACTGAAACAAGAGGTGGCCTGGTGTAGCACATTCAGTTGCCTGGAAACAACACAAACGAGAGACTCACCTGGAACGCAGCTGAGTCTCTCGCAAAACCAAATTTGTTTGCAAATGAGTGTATATTCACTAGGATGCAAGACGTTTTCCACAGACAACCACATCTATCTGTTCAAATAAATACACTACTCCACTCGGCCGGTCGAGTGGGAATGTTTGAATACCTTGCACAAACAATTTAGTTAAAAGGATGCAATTCATTAACACGGTAGGATAATACGCTGATGTTCGTAACAGCACGAAGAGTGTTTTGTGTCTAATCAGTGTCGTACAAGTTGACAGCAAGTCCCGCTCTCTGGTGAGACTACAATTTTTGTCCCCAACCTGTGCTATGAACACGCCATTGCCAGAGAAAGTGAAACGAGCGTCGGTGAATTGGCCAATCAGGCGTGAGCTTTAGTCACTTCATTGGCCGATTTTCATCCCATTGCCAACATTCCATTCGTCTAGCCTGCGAGTCCGTCATGACGTGATATGGGAAGTCTGTGTGGTTCCATCCTCCCTCCCAAAGGAGGGTGTGACTATCACTAGTTCTGATGTGTGTTTTGTTTGCCCAATGTCATAACGTTGCTCCGGTGACATTTTTAACATGCACGCAAACACGCCAAGAGAGAAAAATAAATCCCTAAAGTGTAAACCAATAGGAACAAGCCTCGTTGACATCAGCACACATGCGCTCAGGCAGAAATGTTCTAATGGGGAATAAGATCTAGTTAATACACAATTAAGCCAGTGACCCGGTGATTTTGACAACGAAACTATGCAGTCCAGTTCAATCAAATCCAGTTACGACAGAGTTCATGGCCTGGCCAGTGCATTCAGCATTAGGGCGATGCTCAATCTTCCCATATCCAATGAATCAGATAATGAAATCGGAGAGGAATGTCTAACAGACACAAAGGAGAACTACGCTAACGCGGAGCTACACGTGGCAGCCTCGAAAAAACTATTACCTCAACGAAACCCGCAAATTTTAGAAAGTCTGACTGTACAAACCACCACTGGTCAGTCTTCAAGAATGAAACCAGAGCCTGGCTTCCATATGAGTTCCCCAAAGGCACATGTTTCGGGACACCTTGTACGAGGTTCTGATAATCAAAACGGACACACAGATGAGCCGCCTAGTCAGTTGTCAATGTTCACCTTGCCACCGGAAAGTTCCTTGTGTACTTCCCATCTCGGTTCTGGTTCAGAAAGCTCTGGGTCTTCCAAATCTTCCCCATCGGTGGCGCAATCCAGTCCAGGTGGTCGGTATTCACACTCTCCTATTTCTCCTCAACCCATGTCCCGAGATGCAACTGATGATCATGATGGAGCCTGTCCCTTAAATGAACAGTCCTTGCAGCAGAAGGACAAGTGTTGCTCTGAATCCAAGCAGGGTAGAGCTTTGAGTAAACCGACGAGTGTCAGCGACAAACCTCCATTCAGTTACAATGCACTCATCATGATGGCCATACGAAGCAGTCCGGAGAAACGTCTCACATTGAACGGGATTTATGACTTCATTACAAGCAACTTCCCTTACTACAAAGATAACAAACAAGGCTGGCAAAACTCCATTCGTCACAATTTGTCATTGAACAAATGTTTTGTCAAGGTCCCTCGAGCCTACGATGACCCTGGCAAGGGAAATTACTGGATGCTTGATCCATCCTGTGAGGATGTCTATATAGGAGGCACTACAGGCAAGTTACGTCGACGTACGAATTCACTCCAGCGAAATCGACTATTCAGCCTTCGTTTGGCTAGTTATTATGCCTCGCTGACTCGAAATTATCGGGTTCCAGATTATCCTTATCCAGGTGTTGCATCTCTGTACTCTCCAAATTCAGTACTGAATGCTTTACCGCAGCTTCATTATCGTACACCTCCAACACCCCTATCCCCATCTTCCTATCTTGGTATGTTTACGCCGGGAAGTTCGTTTCCTCCCCAAAGGTCTGAAAACCTGCGAGACCAAGAAACAGAACAAATACCTCCTTCCGTTGAGTACCGCACAGCGCGTCAAACTCAGTTCCAGCAGTCGTCTGCCTACAGACTTGACAGTCATTTTAGCCCCAGTCGAGCTTTGACACCAAACGATCCGAAGTGTTTTCCCCTCAATGGTCGATCAAGTAATCTCAACCAGAGCAAGTGGATTACACGTCCCACTTTTGAGCCACCCAATATACACTCGGTTTCGAAAGAAGCACCAAGTTGTCCCACCACGGAGACAATACCTTTTGAACCACCAGTGATAGCCACAAATAATATCCGTTCTCTTCGGACGACACCTGTCCTTGAGTTGCCTTTCCCAACAGATCAACTCCAACAGGCCGATCGACGTCCGGTTGAAATGCTCTATTCCACCAACCGTGATTTATCGCACTATGCAAAGTCGTCACTACAACTCAAGGCCCATGAGAGACGGATTCGTGACTCGATTGGCTTATTGTTCAACGCTTATGGTTCCGTTCTGTCAAACCCCTTACATGACGCAAAGCTTGTGCCATGAAACGCCCGAATCCAGTTGACTATTTCTCCCAGATGATGAATAACTCTTGACTCAGCTACCTAGAACATTGCACGCACCGGTTGCGTAAGTCACGAGTTTGTAAGCCTTCACAAATGTCTCTCATTATGAGCAGGCGGTGGTGATTTGCCTATTTTGATTCCTACATATACTCTGTGCATTGATACACTAACTAACGCACTTATTCAGTTTTATCTTCCGTGGACTGAAATCGCTTGTATTTAGATTGTGTATATGCCACACATATATTTTTGATCAGTTCATTAGTTTACTTTTTTTAGTACGCATTAATTAGAACAGTGCTTTCTATCCAGCCGGAACAGAAGGAGTTCGGTCCGACAAGAGAGTTAGCTGGATGGGGAAGGATGGATAGTCGTTTCTTTTAGATGAGTGCCTTGTTAGGGTGGACATCTCTACGGTGGATGACTAGCAGGCCTGGAGCGTCTGGATACACGTAACCACGTATTTTATATTTTGAGGCAATACAGTTTACCCCAGCTCAGTTTTATCAACGGTAAACTTCGTCCTACTGGTCCGTGTCAGTAAATAACTGTTGAACTAAGTCAGTATTTGTTAATCGTAAGACTTTCTCATAACAGAGATTGAGTCACTTTAGTGCAGATTTTGAACCCTGACCATGGAAACAAATGTTCCATAGAGCCTTTTTGTGCTTGGGGATTCAAATGCTGATATGTTCCTCCTTCGCAAGACGTAACTTTCTGATTGTTGGTCTCATTGCCGAGCTTGGTAGTTTGATTGCTAACTTTTCATCACCAATCGATGTAACATCGTTAGTGCTCCACTGAATTCTGCACCGTTGATATCACCTCGAGTGGTGCTAAGACGTTTGCCACACAAGCTCGGCGAACAGACCAACAACCAAGCAGACGTGCGTAACAGACGTAACTTTTGCCACAGCCGACTTTGTCACCTTTTGAATGAAAACTACCTGCCAGCAGATCGCGAATTTCGGTCTATTTGCGGTTCACCAGGAAGGTAATCAATCCTTAGTTACGGTCACCATTTCATCTTGCATCACGTCTCATTTTACACAAACGTATACTTTAAATAGTTTGCGTGACAAGTGAATGCAAAAAGCAGAATCAGACGAGCTTCGAACGCGGCACCTGTGTGAGACGCTTTTCACCGAATGTGCGGCGCGAAAGCTGTTCTCGTTAGGCCGAGTGATAAGAAAGAGAAAAACCTGCTTATATACGTAATGTACTACTAATGTCTTCTTCAACTGAGAGGACTGAACCAGTAGATTTTTATGAAGGAAACTACTCACAGGGTTTCTGAGAATTCATCGACAGTTCACGACCGGTTTCGCACTTCTTGGGGCTCATCAATTGGGCGTAGCCACATATGTTTTGCATGAATGTCGAGTCAACTGAACTTTGTGACGGTCTTTGCTTTGCACACTCGGCTGAAAACATCACGCACGAAGGATTTATTCGAAGTTTCTCTCGATCACTCATTGACACGAATTTCATCTGCAAATTGGTCGTATACTAACTTCTGGCGCAAAGGGCGCAGTTCGGGACGGTGGCGCGAGTTCCAGTTTGCGCCAGAACACAAGAGTACTCGCACCTAGCTGAATAACGTCTACCGGTCCTCAGTTCAGACGCTGGTGTGTTTTATTTGTAAGAACCATGGGTGCTAGGCACTTAGGAATGAACACATTCCACGCTTGCGACGTTAGTGTTATTGTCAAAGAACTTTGAAAAGACAGCTACAAGTAATGTGCAAGTCTTCAAACTGCAAGTATGATTAGAATGCCGGATAGACAAGTGGGAGTTGGCAAGCCCTAGGGATAACAAGAAACTTTCTTGTTTGTATGCATATTAAACGAGGTTGAGTAGGACAGACCCAACCACTAGGGGCAATTTCTAACTGTATTTCTGGCATGTTCTTCGTAACAAATGGAATCGAATCCCAAACCACGGGAAATTTAGTTAGTAACCACAGATTCCCTACTTTTCCAGGCTGCTTTAGCACACTCGTTTAGGGAAATGTATACATACTAGTTACAGGATTCCACTGGTCTAATCGGAACGTGAAATTACCGTATAATTTACCCCTGTTCTAAGGCTTTTTTGGCGTTTCAAAGTGGAGGATAGGTACTGAAATTTGAACTAGTCAACCTCAAAATCCCGTGTAGTCTGAACACGAATGACCATGTATTGTATGTTGGTCAGTTCCTAATACGAACAAACTCAGTCACTAACAGTGAAGAACTGAAAGAATTGGGGGGACAGAACTGCTGTAATTTGCAGAGGAGACAGTTCACTGGATTTATCCAATGGTCCATCCTCTCAGCGACAATGCTACAAAGTGTGTTATTGGTCTAAGGACCGTCTGATTAGATGTAAAAAGCATTGCTAAGTGCACATACAAGTGATATTTATAAATCACCCTTGTGGATTGATACTCAGCACAAATTCTTATTCAGAACAACGGACCGACGGTGGCAAAACACAATGACCTAAGTCAGGAGCTGATTCAATGTAGATGGAGCGGTGGGCAGTACTCATTCTTACTCTCCTTAAGTGAACTGTCTCTACGAACTGATCTAATTTTTTCGAGTCATATCAAGAATGCAAGGAATAATGCATATATCCAAAACATTTCAGCGAAGCTATGCCTTTCGCTCGGCACGACAGATGCAACATACAACCCCAAACATGAGTCAGTATGGTAAGGAATTCACACGATAAGTGTGCAGATCAGCGTGAGTCAGGTTATGAGTATAGGCTGATTGTTCATGAAAAAGTCATATAGGAAACACGTCCGAAAAACCAAAAGTTCAAAACAAGGACTAGTTGACGTCACTCTGGGACTGGACTGAATCAACTGAACATCGTGTTCAGGATGTCCTTTAATCAACTAAACTGACAAAAGACCGCCCCATATTTCAGACGAAGCGATACTAAAAGTAGGGGAATAGTTTTCTTGAACTAATTGTGCTTATAAGGCCAATGAATAATAAAATAATCAGAATCATAATAATCATTCAGCTGTAACACCCATTCGGTGCCTAGCTGCCATGCCACCTTAAGGAAGCACGAGGGATACTGTCAGGTTACCCAAGCCTAGACAGGGGACGTCGAGAGGCAGAGGTTGGGTTCGAACCACGGACCTTCCGGTCAGTAAATTCGCGCTCTAACCACTTGAACCATCTCGCCAATGAATATTCTTTCGGAATTCACTGGCGGTTTTTGGGCGTAGCCACATATGTTTTGCATGAATGTCGAGTCAACTGAACTTTGTGACGGTCTTTGCTTTGCACACTCGGCTGAAAACATCACGCACGAAGGATTTATTCGAAGTTTCTCTCGATCACTCATTGACACGAATTTCATCTGCAAATTGGTCGTATACTAACTTCTGGCGCAAAGGGCGCAGTTCGGGACGGTGGCGCGAGTTCCAGTTTGCGCCAGAACACAAGAGTACTCGCACCTAGCTGAATAACGTCTACCGGTCCTCAGTTCAGACGCTGGTGTGTTTTATTTGTAAGAACCATGGGTGCTAGGCACTTAGGAATGAACACATTCCACGCTTGCGACGTTAGTGTTATTGTCAAAGAACTTTGAAAAGACAGCTACAAGTAATGTGCAAGTCTTCAAACTGCAAGTATGATTAGAATGCCGGATAGACAAGTGGGAGTTGGCAAGCCCTAGGGATAACAAGAAACTTTCTTGTTTGTATGCATATTAAACGAGGTTGAGTAGGACAGACCCAACCACTAGGGGCAATTTCTAACTGTATTTCTGGCATGTTCTTCGTAACAAATGGAATCGAATCCCAAACCACGGGAAATTTAGTTAGTAACCACAGATTCCCTACTTTTCCAGGCTGCTTTAGCACACTCGTTTAGGGAAATGTATACATACTAGTTACAGGATTCCACTGGTCTAATCGGAACGTGAAATTACCGTATAATTTACCCCTGTTCTAAGGCTTTTTTGGCGTTTCAAAGTGGAGGATAGGTACTGAAATTTGAACTAGTCAACCTCAAAATCCCGTGTAGTCTGAACACGAATGACCATGTATTGTATGTTGGTCAGTTCCTAATACGAACAAACTCAGTCACTAACAGTGAAGAACTGAAAGAATTGGGGGGACAGAACTGCTGTAATTTGCAGAGGAGACAGTTCACTGGATTTATCCAATGGTCCATCCTCTCAGCGACAATGCTACAAAGTGTGTTATTGGTCTAAGGACCGTCTGATTAGATGTAAAAAGCATTGCTAAGTGCACATACAAGTGATATTTATAAATCACCCTTGTGGATTGATACTCAGCACAAATTCTTATTCAGAACAACGGACCGACGGTGGCAAAACACAATGACCTAAGTCAGGAGCTGATTCAATGTAGATGGAGCGGTGGGCAGTACTCATTCTTACTCTCCTTAAGTGAACTGTCTCTACGAACTGATCTAATTTTTTCGAGTCATATCAAGAATGCAAGGAATAATGCATATATCCAAAACATTTCAGCGAAGCTATGCCTTTCGCTCGGCACGACAGATGCAACATACAACCCCAAACATGAGTCAGTATGGTAAGGAATTCACACGATAAGTGTGCAGATCAGCGTGAGTCAGGTTATGAGTATAGGCTGATTGTTCATGAAAAAGTCATATAGGAAACACGTCCGAAAAACCAAAAGTTCAAAACAAGGACTAGTTGACGTCACTCTGGGACTGGACTGAATCAACTGAACATCGTGTTCAGGATGTCCTTTAATCAACTAAACTGACAAAAGACCGCCCCATATTTCAGACGAAGCGATACTAAAAGTAGGGGAATAGTTTTCTTGAACTAATTGTGCTTATAAGGCCAATGAATAATAAAATAATCAGAATCATAATAATCATTCAGCTGTAACACCCATTCGGTGCCTAGCTGCCATGCCACCTTAAGGAAGCACGAGGGATACTGTCAGGTTACCCAAGCCTAGACAGGGGACGTCGAGAGGCAGAGGTTGGGTTCGAACCACGGACCTTCCGGTCAGTAAATTCGCGCTCTAACCACTTGAACCATCTCGCCAATGAATATTCTTTCGGAATTCACTGGCGGTTTCATACTACTTGGGCTCATCAGGTAGACGTAGTCTCCGAATTTCCATCGTTTGAGTCTGCCAATGAAAATAACGTAGGTGAGTGTCCAGCTCAATTTGTGCATAATTTGGTGTTCAATTAGAAAATGAGATTGATGGAAACAGTAGACTACATTTACCTAATGAATCCCAAGAAGGGCAAAACCGGTAGTGGGTTGTTGAACAGCTTTCATCAGCCTCATAAGCGTTGTCATTGCAAGGAAAGGGAAAAATACCCTGCTTCCTATAAAAATCGGCTCCACTGATGTGCTCTCGTGCTAGGGCAATTTTACTCAACTAATGCTTGTAGCTCACATAATCGAGAGATAAACCGGTCGGTTGTCTACGCAATCGGGATGTACTTATGGAAGTTATGTTTCCATCCAATATCGTCGGTAGGTACTGCACATGTGGTAATTCACTTATTTATTTTTTGCAGGCACTGCGGTTACTTTTAGGCATTACTTTTGAAAGTTAGTTGTACGGTCGGGAAAATTTAGACCACTTATAATGGATGTTTATTGCTCATAGGAAATATTTTATGACTAAAATAAGTACAATAGAAAAGGCCAACCGAAACTCAAATATGACACCCGTACAAAAAACTCGGTACATCCTGCGGCAGTATTTAATGAATTGGTTCCAAACACCGCAGAACTCATTTACGGAATATTGTAGGACCATTCTCCAGCGTGTTTTGACACTTCTTTCTTTCTGTCGGTTGACTCACTGGATGATGTTCACTATGTTTTTAGGATGTCAGTTGACGATCTTCTTATTCCGTTTTGCTTAAAATCAGAATTAGTTCTAGGTATTTTATTTGATTCGACCTATTCGCGGTAGTCCAGGTTTCACCTACGTCATGCCGATCTTGGTTCTGGGTAGTCAGATAAACAGGCGATGTTTGGTGAGTTGATAGGTTGAAACCACAGATAGAGTTCCCAAGTTGTTGTTCGAACCACCGTTTGACGGAAGTCGATCACCCAAGTTTGCCGCAGCATGGTAACACAAGCGAGAGACAAAAACAACACTGTCGGAGTTTCTCCGAGGAAAACGATCCGTTCAGAGTCCTATGAATTTTCTCACTCGTAGGTTGATATACAGCGGAGCCAATTCATCAATACATATATTATATACCTACGTGTGCAGTGTGGAAACATAGCAACTAGTCGGTTGTTTGTCTACACATTGGTGACCACATCACACGTACCGAGAGACCACGAGCACTAGCAACGAGTTTCAGGCGCCTTGTAACCCGAGAAAGGAAGCCTTGGAGTCAACTATCCTGCTTTAGAACACATCGTGTAATCTCGCATGTTGGCCAAAAAAAAGCGGAGTTTGGAGAAGTTATTGGGTTAACGTCAGTGGTGCTACCCAGGAAGTTTTGCAATAAATCCAAATAAAACGGTTCGTTTTTTTTTATAAAAGAAAACAGCAATCCGTGGGGGGAATGCAGTCTTTTCGTTATGACAATATTGTCAGTCCGTCTGTAGGCAGCCTGTAGGAACGACCTCAGGATACATGAAGTTTTCTCTTCATGTGAGCTCAACTTCAAAAACTCCTGGTTCCATTTTTTGACAACGATGCGGAGGAATTAGGGTAAACACAGTAAATACGGGCAACGTCTAAAACATAATCATCATCTTCGGGTGTCAACAAGCTCCCGCAAAACAATTCAGTTGTAACTCCTGCCAAATCTATCATCTGTCAATCAGATAACCATCTGTTGGGTTTCGACTGGACTGGAACGAGTTACAGCGCACGGTATCATCCTGATACTTTGGGATGATGTATAGTTCGGTCGATGTCGTTTTGCGTGTGTATGTGTGACCCTGTTTCATCAGTAGGTACTGATGTTTGCAGCGAGCAGTTAGGGTAGGCAAGCGACCAGACGCCAGATAAAATGATCTTCCTTGTTCATTAAATCCCACGTTCATCAAAGTGACCATTTTAGCTGCACAGAACATTTTCATTACAACCCATGCTTCCCGAAAATGTGACCATTTTGAGCAAAGTGAGGAGGCATACAGGTTTCCGAAGTCGTTTGCATGGCTCCTACGGGAAGGTGCCAAACCACTGCCCCCATTTTCCTGGATATCATTCGCATCGAATAGTCCATGTCTTGCACACAGCTGATACATTCACTCGCCAAATTAGCAAACAGTTTGAGATCTGATACAACCGATAAATAAGGTCTTGGATATGCACACAACACCAATCGTTGGAATATTTCACATTACCAACAACTGAAGCTCATAGAACAAAAGGATAAGGCAACGCAGGATAACTCAATATTTCTCACTTTATCAGTAATCATCGTCGACTACTCTCTTCAAGTCTGGATGGATGGAAAAACACATTTTTCTTCATCTTCTGTATAACGAAGACAACGACCAGTGCACATAGGGCCACAATGCTGCGCATTTGTGTATGAATCGAAGAAGCGTTTAATATCTACAGCGTTTAATTCAGACAAAGAGATTTAATTCAAGACAGCTGTTAAAAACGCTTGGAATTTCAAGAAAGGATGTGATACCGTCCCTATATATCACCCTTCCACAAAGGATCACCGAAATCATGGAGGGAGCATTATGGAAGCTGTCGAAAGTGGTTACAGAAAAACAAAGTAACATTTGTGGTTTTTACTTCTTTACTAAGTACCTTCTAATGAATAGGACCACCACGATGTGATGGAGTTGTGATCTCCACTTGAAATAGCAGTACACTATGCCGTGCTCCAGAAAGACTCATGCTCAGGCTTATCTGATGAGCGAAGCCTTCCGCTCTGCACAAGATTGACCTTCTGATTTGAAGACTGATAAGTCAAACTGAGTCTTTGTTGGAGCATCGACAAAGGGTTTTGCAATGGTATTTAGGACTTTTGACAAGATTCCTGTGGTGTAGACCCACAGAGGTCTCCCGCTCCACCAACTCATGTGTTTTCACGTTTACCTGCCTAGCTGCAAATCCATTTCGAGGTAAGCAGAATGGACAGCGGTTCCTTCATGATTTGCTTACTGTTTCATTAGGTTTACTGCGGCTCCCGTTTCGCTTGCTGTCTCTAGTAGTCAGTGGCTCTATACGCTATGCTCTCTGAATCCTGAACAAATACGCATTACCTCTTTGGCTTCACAAACGCCCCCGCCCTATGTAAGGTTTAGACGAGTATTTTTTGTTACTTTTTGAGAATTCGCCCTTTTTGATCCTCTGTTGGGTCTTGGTTCCAAAAGTGCGTACAGAGCAGAATTTGTGCGGAGTGTGCTCAACAGGGTCTCTAATATCTGAGAGCAGTACATCTCCCAGAATTTCTTCACACATTTGAATTGGGTGGCTACAAAATTTATAACGCTGATTGTAGGGTCATTTGCCTCTGTATAAATAAGCTCAGGGTGAATCCCCATTCGCACCCCACTCCAAGGCTCGGTCGCGGTTTTGTTGCTAAGTTCAACGTGGTCAGACTTTGGCGTTTCTGTTCAGGATGCACCATGTCATTACGTAAGACATGCGTGTCATCAGGATCGTGTTTATAGTGGCACGTGCTGTGAATTGCAGGACTGATCTGTTGTCCCGGATAGCCATAAATAGTTGGCCAAATATTGCTGTTCATAGCAATCCCAAGTATGTACCTGCGTAACTTGCCATCAAAACTGAAATGCACCCTTCCGCCAAAAAATTTTGTGGAACAACACAACTCATCGATTTAAATGGTTGTACGATCCGAGTGGACACGGATCACGTCAATAGTTCCTTTAATCAACACGGAGGTAAAATAGAATTCCGCGCAGTTTCTGTTCTTCATCTGTTCAACCAAGTCAAGATTTGGCGTTCTGATAGGTTCGAGGACTTTCGTGAGCCATTGGATCGGTTTATGATGAGACATGTTTGTCATCGGAAGTGTGGTTTGAGCGGGTGGGACAGACCGTACAAATGAGTATTATTTTTGGCTTTGAGTTACTGCAGGTGGTTTCTTCTAGGAGACTACGGGGTCTCAGATGTTTTAGTCGCTTCCACAAAGGAAATTTAATTTTCGCGGTAATGTCGTTCTTCGTCACTTTCATAGTAAATTTTATTGTATTTTTGTCTAGCAACGCACCTTTGTCCTGAGAGTATAATAAGTTCAGTGGTGGAAGTTAGTTAGTGTAATTTACATTGTCCAGTCACTAGTCATTTCGGATTGAGCAACGATATCTCACACTGGACTATTCAGTGACTTTTGATGTGAAACGAGGACATGTCCAGGTTTGTCACCTGAGCTGGGCGAAACACAAGTCACTCATGGATAGATACGAACTTGATTCTTCAGTTTACAGTGCGCAATGAAATAAAAAATTGCACATTTCTACACCAGCCACATTACACCTTCCCTTGACCTTCTCCTGATGCATCGCAGAAACCTCGTACGAGCAGGCATTGTCAGTCCGTGTTCTTGGCCGTCCTGTCCCTCGGAATTTGTGAATCAGTCTAACAAGAGTTGATCGTACAATCGACTAGTGTTCACTGTGTTTCTGGCTAAAACAATGCAGTGTTTTGAAGGCGTTTTCGTCACATTTTGCATATGGAAGTATGATCTCAACGCTTTCTTCCTGACTCACATGGGCCGGACTTTTCGCAGAGCATTTGTCTGTTCCATGAC
Organism: Clonorchis sinensis; assembly: GCA_003604175.2. NCBI lineage: Eukaryota > Metazoa > Platyhelminthes > Trematoda > Opisthorchiida > Opisthorchiidae > Clonorchis > Clonorchis sinensis. The sequence continues at coordinate 23,309,860 of CM030369.1, forward strand.
TAAACAGCAGTAGAAAACGTCTGACGGTGGTGCAAAATCAGCCGACGTTAGTCACACCGTAGAGTCTGGTCAAGTTCTGTCCTCCACTGCAACCACCACAAACTCTGTTCTATAAAACGCCGTACGCATCCGTATGCGGCTGATACGCGAGGCAGTACATGGTTAAAGTTGATGGAATTCTGCTCATCCTCACACGTGCACGTACATGTTACACACGGTCAGCTGATTCTGAGCACTGACAACCGACGTTTGTGAGGTTGAAAATCCATGTGCGCCATTTTCCTGTCGTTTAGCGAACAAGGAGACATTCAAAATCCTATACACAGGCAAAAAACTCTGTGGCGTTAATCGGTAGCCTACATGACACACCAGCGAATTTGACAATTTGATCAAGGCCGGCCGGTTGACCGTACCGGCCATGGGATGCGTGGTATAAAAATCGTGTGGTAGATGATGACACATAGAGACAAACAACGAACGATATCGTGATCAGGTGTTGTGCAAACAGGTAAAAAAAACTACTGAGTCAGAGTCGTCTGTTCAAAAGCTACAATCATAGCGCTTCGTTATCTAGTCGCTCAGAAATGTTTCACTTACTCCCAGAATGGGGGAATGGTAAATATTTTATACTGTTTTCTTCCATATGGTTTTCATGATGAGACATCCGTCTCTCATTCAGGGTTTGAAAGTTTATTATCAAACTGAAGAAAGGGCTCATTGGATCGACTTTACTATGGAGGAGAATTTTGGTAGCTCAGGTAGCACAAATGATTAGTGGCTTCTCTTGTGGGGTTTCGCGGGGTATGTATTTCGGTTCATATTAACACCACTCCCGTTTGAAAGGTCATCCTCCTGATCTGGCGTAATTATTCTGGTGAGTCCACACCAAAAGGAAGAATGGACTGGCGGGTCAATCGATCGTCACAACCAGGACTGCTACCGGGTCGTCGTTCGATGAGTCGGGCACACCAATCACATCGCTCAAGCGTGAACACGTTCGCCTGTTCAGACGTGAAAATTCAGATGCTTCCAACCTGCGTTGGTGGAGTAGTGGTACCACGCTCGCCTCGCATGTCATTTGTCCGCAGGTCAAAGCCCGGCACGGCCATTGGATATGCTCTGCTGATGAGCTGAGTGAAACCCGAGTCAAATGCTTCCCTTCTGTGTGGACTCACCAGAATAGTTACGCCAAGACAGGAGGATGATTAGTGGTTTCTTTACTGAGGTAGACAATTTGGCTGCAAACTTGGCATAATCGTACGTGGTGACGTCGTAAGTATGTCCTTAGTAAGCAGTGTTCTTCGTAGAAAGTAAAAAATAACAACCGGTATGATACAGGTAAGACTACAGTCAACACTGGAGATGGCTGAAACGATAATGAGGCTCGAGGGTTCCTGAATCAAGCAAACGACCTGGGGCTGAAATCGTACTCTTCTCTGCGATAGGAGTGTGAAGGCATAGGACGTTTCTCCCACGTGACCAGTACGTCCATAGTTACGGAACAGCAATGCTGCTTTCTGCCGAGCACACTGCAATCATCAAACGATGGACCGTGATCGCCGGCGCATTATTCAATACCTTCGAAAAAACTTTCAAGCCAGAGATTCCAGTGCCGCTCAAAAGGCACCTGCTGTGCGCGGCTGCACTAGGAGTGAAACGATAATGCCTTGCTCTCTGCACCCTCGGTGCAGTCCGGTTTTCTGCGGCCAGATGGGTCAGACCATTGAGTTATTGGCTCCGGGAAGGGTCCCCCAAGACAACCTTAGAAACCACTACCTCCTGGTTTAGACATTTGACTGAGAGGCTGAGGGTAGGGTTCCCGAACAAAAGCCTACATCCTTCCACTGTTTCATGGATCAGAGTTTTGAGTCAAAGGCTCAAGGTGGACTACCTCAATCAAATGCAGTTCTTTGGATTGGGCAACCGGGAAGTATCATTCTATACGGGACAACTAATAGAAATATCCAGATAGCTAGGATTAGAAAAGATGTGGGAATCATTCAGCGGCATCATATGAGGTTCTGTGGGCTATGAAAACTGTCTAAGGGTTCAGCACCATCCTAAAGGATAAAGTTTTAATTTCATCTCATCGCTGACTTTGACGGTTTTAACGAAAATGTTGCTCGCACGGCGAATGTGGCATTGGCCAATGAACGGTCAGTCACACGTTCGTTTGGGAAAAAGGAGCAATTAGGAGATCAGTTTGGCGATAAACTTTTGCACTGTGCTTCATGAGAGAATATATCGTTCATATTTCAGAGGAGCATGCTAAAATAAATTTCTTCAGAGAGAGAAAGTCATTGATAGCAGTGGTAATCAGTCGGTATATGTGAGTAACATTCTAGCAAAATACAAAATATGGCAGAATTACTGAAAAATCACGAAAATTGAGAACATACTTGGAGGTTGTATCTGACAGCCTCACTCTATGAAACTCTACCCAAAATCCCAAGAGCACTACTTGAAAAGTTGACCAAGGTCATTCAGTTCTTTGGCGTGTTTCGAGCCCATAAAGTGCAGATTAAGGTTGTGCGAGGTGCAGCCTTTGAATACGTCAATGAAAATTCACCATGACACTGGAAGTTACATTAACTCTGTGGGTAGTGTGGCAGACGAAGTTAATGCACGAATTCCAAGGACCGAAATTGTGATTGCCAATTAACTCCACTTATAGCATCAAAAATGCATATAGCTGGATCCCAAAGGGCGCGTATATCAGACTACGGTACTGGCCGTATTGTTGTGCGGCGGTGACACTTGACCACTATGGCAAGAGCTTATGGGATACCTTTAGGTGTTTGACCAATGATTTCTCAGAACTATAGCTGGAATGAGTTAGAACCAGCTAATTCACAATGATGTGATCAGGAAACAGGTCTTTAATGAAGTAGATGGTACTTTACTGAAACGACACATCCAACTCTGCAAGCTAAGTTGGTCGGGACATTTGCTACGCATGCCGAGTTTCCGCCTGCCGATTTGAGCTTTGTTTTCCGTTCCTAATTCGGAGTGGTGGAAACCTACAGGTGGACAGAATTTAGCCTGGTAGAGGGGAATGAGGAACTTTGCAAAACGTTTGGGTGGTATTAGTGCTGTTGGCCTTCTAGGATGGGGTCCACGTGACCTTACATGGGCTTCGCTGTAGACACTGAACAGTGTGGCGGTTAACAGATATCAACAACATACTTGCTGTCATTTTCTACCCAGATTGCCTTACTAAATGTTAGGGGTGTCAGACTCAGTTTCTCGGGAGCCCGGCTTGTCTGTAAGCTGTGTATCGATTCAAATTGACCACCTTATCGATCAGTGACCACTGAATTGTTATCAATTGTTTCCGATTTTAGACAGTGAGCTTTCTCTATATGGGCACCGACAGTGTATACTCGCTAAATTCTTCTCAAGGATATACATTTACGTGGTTTTGAACGGCATACTAACATTTACAGTACATGCTGAAGTATTTACCAGTAGTGTTCTAAGTTTTTGGCGTTTTTTTTCGCGTCAGTTTTCACCCATGACGTAAAAAGCCAAAAATAGAAGGGGATTGTTGGAACAAGTGATCCCACACAAAGCGAAAGTGTTCTTGAAATGATTTATTTGGTTCATCCGACGCGACGAATTCCATTGGAGATTTTGACTGACTGGAAGCCCCCGGGTGAAGGTTTCGAACTTTACACGACCCTCATAAAAGACCTGATAAGCAAGAAGGCAATGAGATTTGAAGGCGCTAACCATTAATTGTTTGTATTGAGCGGGGTAGTGGGATTCGGTCTGTTGTTAACTGAACTCGTCAACCTGTTGGATATCTATTCGGTTTTGAACTCAGAATATGTAACGTCGGTTTATTGTGAATGGCATATATGGAGGGTATAAAGTGCTACAAAAAACTGCGTGGTAGTGAGAAAGACCCATCTCTGGACAGCATGAGGTACATGTGTCTTTAGCATCCATAATGCGAATCTACTTATTGCGCATGCCTTCAATAAAATCCCGTAGGACTTTGGCCTCCAATTCTCGCCAAGTCCACTCACTGTCTGAAAGACACGATCATCTGCACACACACACACACACACACACTACTCCAATTTGAAACCGCAGACAGGCTGATGCTTGGAAGTGTACTGAATAGCACAAGTGAACAGGGGTAGGAAGGAGAGTGTCCCAACAACGTGGCATGAATGCAGGTTTGACAAACACCACATTTGCTTACAACAAATCAGCAGATTCTGGACCGATTAGGGAAACACAGTAACACGAAAAGCTTCGCAACCATATTTCATTGGCTCAGTCTGCCTGAATTTCAAAGTGTTTCAAAATTCATTCATGTAAATATCATGCTTGTCAGTTTTAACAAACATACAGTGAAATCCGTTAAACTTATGGAAGCATTCCGCAAGTTTTGGATTTACTACCTGATGATTCGGAGAAGTGAAGTTTACTAGATCAAAGATTCAAAGTTTTGGTGAAATGAAGAACTCTGAACTGGATTCTGGTGACTAATTTAGACGAACCGAGTTTTTACGGGTTGCCGAGATCTCAAAATGTTGGAGACAAAAATGTTGAAACAAACAAAAACTGGCATGCTAATCCCAACCCACTAAACGCAGATATCGTATTTCAGGTTAGTTGACTATCTGCCAGGGACACCAGCCCTGATCTAACTGCCTAACAGCACTGGTTCGAGACAAAACGGGTCACTTTGAAGAATTATCCAATGCCGTACCAGCCCATGAGCAGCCTGAATTAATTTACATAAAACAGGGGTCACTGAACTATGATCCACTAACCGAATTCGGCAGCCACCACTGAAATCTTGCCTCCTTTTTCAACGAAGATTAACTTTGTTGAATATGGTTCAGCAACAACTACTCTCAGCTGCACACGAATTTGATTCGACAGAACAGTCGACGGAATCCAGCTGAATCTCTCTCTCCCTCAACTGAATGTGCTGCACCCGGCCGCCTGATGTTTCAGTTAGACGGTCGAAGAGTTTTCGACAACTTTGTGAGCAGCGCAATACGTTTAGAAAACTCAGCAAACTTTTCAGGCGAAAACAGATTAGGAAGCGAAAGTAATCTAACCAAAATGCTTGAAGACCGATTAGCTGACCGGTAGGATAAACCATCAACTATTCTGATACAGATCGCTTTGTTACTTCTCATTATGTGTGCAGCAGGTGCTTTTTGTCACACTTGTTGTTTTGAGAACCATGAACTAAGGCATCAATCAGAAGCTTGACTTTCGAAACATCTAAGGTCGCAATATTGGTTGAAGTCTCAAAAACCATCGAACAATTAAGTTTGCAGGTGACGAGACATTCGAGTTAGTTACAAAATGGCCTGAGGAAAATCGGCTGCTGCTGAAAATATCATCAAAGTATAACATCCTGGAAACTGTGTCTTGGGCAAGCCGATTTAGTTGGAAATATTCGCACTTCTGCAAAGGCAGCTGTAGGGAGGACATAAGACACTTGTGAAGCAATGTCAGAAATGGCGGTGCAACTAACAATTCCAAGTTTCATCGGAGTCGACATTGATGTGTAGCAATTGATGGATGAATAATGTCTGATATGACAGGAAAAATTAAACACCATTTAAAATGTCTTGATTTGGTGACTCCAGAGTTTACAAATTACGTCCTCCGTGAACAAGCACAGTAAAAAAATATACTGGTACATATTCCTTTGTGAAACCAGTGGGTTCTGCGCTAGACTTGGCTGGAGACTGTACACTCCTGCATCACCAGTTTGAAACTTTTCTCGAAAAGTTTGTTTATATGTCTTATTCAGTTCATTTCTGACAAAATTCTTTCACTCCAAACAAAAGGGGGACGCCACTAAACTGATAGAAAGAGCAGATATTATATTTATGTATGCTTCCGGATAAACTACGCTTACCAAATCTGTCTCAGATTTCTGGGCTTATTCGAAAACAAAGCCTGAAGGTGGTTTTCTGTGACTAACGTCGTACTGACAGAAACCAAGGAAATGTCTAACACACTGGACGTGTTGGTGTGCTGGTGGTGCTAGAAGTGACTCTACAAGACCATTTTCATGAGGATTGAATCAAGTCGAACCATGAATATCTACAGAATTTTATGTGGCGTATTGGCAAAGCAGGCTCCCAGTTTACATGAAACAGACGGGAGTGGGCTCAAATGCTGGTCCTCCAGCCTTAATCCCTCACATAGCTCGGAGTTAAGTCTACAGCGGTGCTGTAAGTCTCCTTCTACAGAGCGGACTGAATATTGCAGGAGACGAGCTAGTCGTGTGTGCCCCGGATGCGTCTGACGAGTGGTCACTGGGCCGCCGTTGGCATACGCTATGCATCTGGTGTTCAGCCCTTCTGACTTTAACTGAATCAGCAGTTGGGTAGGCCGATGATTTTAGGACTGTTCCCCCCTGTTAACCTTCCAGCCATATTCTTTCGGGTTAGTGCCAGCTACAAGGCCTCTATTTGACTGTATACGCGGCTCAGCACAAACTGCATGTGACATTGACTACTGTGCCTGGAGGCCCATCAGCATGGTTAGACGTGATGGACAACTCCTAAATTGAAGTCGGTCCACCGTGAATTTAATTAGCACCTGATGTGTAGCCAATTTTGCAAGTTAAAGATGGCAGAACTTTTTATGGTAAACTTTAATGGGATTTGTAAAGAGTTGTCATCGTAGAAAGCAAGCCGCTTTAGACGGCATTCCCGGTTTGCCTTTGGCTTTTTTATCCGGTCCGCGGTTGAGAAGGTCTCACAACTCTTGAATCTTGAATGGCTGAGGAGCAACAGCTAAAAGACACCCTTCGCTTTGCATCGTCCCTTTGAGAGAGAGGTTCGGTCTCATGGGGCTGTGTTTGTGGTCATTCGTTCGGTTCAGCGAGAAGATGAGATTCTCCAGTGTTGGCTAAAAATAAGTTAATGAAGAAATTAAAAATGCATGCAGATGAAGGGCACGAGTGTTTGACGTATTCTGTCACTGTCACGGCTCGATTTGAAATCTGTACTAGAATCTGACTAAGGTGCATCTAGCAGATGCACAGGTGACCGAATTGTTATTCTTTGAAGGAGCGAACAGATATTTTTTGACAGAACACACTCCCTGTAAGATTGCTGGAAACTCTCCAACAGCCCACCACAAGTTTCGCCCTTCTTGGGGCTCATCAGGCAGGTGCAGTCCCCGAGTTTCCGTCAACTTTATGTTCTACTTGAACCCACATCTCTCTTGGTTTCCGTCGCATCTTCTCGCAGAGGTAGCGGCATTTGAACTACCAAGTGTGATTCGGAGTAAATGTTGTTTGTCAAAACGAATAATAAATGGTTCACTAATCGCGTAAATTTTGGTGATGGTAGCTCAGCTACTCCACTTACGTGCTGGGCCCCAAGAAGGGCGAAACTTGTGGTGGGCTGTTGGAGAGTTTCCAGCAATCTTACAGGGAGTGTGTTCTGTCAAAAAATATCTGTTCGCTCCGTTTTATCCTGTCCACAGGTGTTTGGGTAGTTTTTACACATTTCAAGGTCATGCTTTAAGTTGCTTGATCGATCGGTTCTATTCTGAATTTGACATTTTGTACATAATGAATTTATCTGAGTCCGAGGGGCCACTGGATGGCCATATTGGTGGCAGGGATTTTGTTGGGTCAGGTGTCTTTGGGTCAAATAATCCAGACACCGTGTACATGGGTTCGTTGCGTTCGGAGTTGCTTCGACCGTGTGTAGCTTGGTCACATGTTAGCCGTGTGGCTCATACCTTCCGATGGGGCGCCAGAAGCTTTAGGCTTATAACGTATTAGTTTTGGTAGACATCCTGGTATGCTGGTCAAATCTGTGGCGGGCAAGCTGTGGATGACGGATGTGATGGATGGAAAATAAGTCATTCCTTTAACTGAAACCCAGATAACTGCACATTGCACATCATGGATACCCCTACTCAAAGGGTATGCGTCCTATACTTCACGTCCACTTAAGTCTAGATCCTTACTTGCTGCGGTCGGTAAATCTATAACTTATCTCATCGGTTAATCCATGCCTTCGGTACTCATCCTAAAAGAGATCCAGCTGAAGAGGTACCACGTCTGTTGGAATTTCATAAGCAGGATTACGGGCGTTCATGATCCATTGTGGAGAGCCCTCTTGGGGAAAGCATGTCACCCAGGAGGGTACAAATAATTCTTTGTCTCGTGGTCGTTTTCGTCACATCCAAATGATCATTAATCAGTAGTCAGATGACACATAACTGAACGCTTATCAGGTGTGCGGTTGTCCTCCAAGAAGGGAACACCTGACATCAGAGTTATCGTTCATTTGTCTTTGAGAGCGTTGTCCGGAGACAGAGCAACTCGTTAACTCAGCTGCAGCAACCATATGAACTCATCGAGACGTCTACACCCCTTGTATTGGTACAAGTAAAGCACTGGCGCAATTTCTCACTCTTTTTTTCACACGACTGAACCAAGAGGGCGAGAAACCATCAAGTTCTGCTTGACCAAACCTCATGCGGAGTTCAACTGAATTCACGCAAAGACAATAGGTATATACACAGACCGGAAAACGCTTGCTTTAATGCATGCCTCATTTACACAGTGTCGGCAAGACGACAGGTGCACAGATTGCAAACTTCCCCACTTCAAACAAATACCCGCCCTGAGGCTCATACACACACATCTCCAGGCTTATCTTTTGCTTCCTTGATTGACAGTAGACCAGGCATCCAGACCGGTCGTATAATTACTCCCAGTTTTGCGCTTCTAGTTGTGTGTCTGTGTGTGTGTGTGTTCGTGTTTTCATGCATGTGCAGTGCGACTTTACTGACAATAGTATATTGCACCCATCAACAATCAAGCGCTGTTGTTTCATTCTTTCAATAACTTTTCAACTGACATGGATGAGGTGAAACTTTGTTATCGGATGCACCTGTCTTGGACAAGGCAGTTCAGGAAAACACACAAGTGGCGGGGAAATAAACAGTCGAGAGTCGTGATTGTTGATTCAACATACAGTCTGTCAAACTGGCCAAATTTAACCTGAATCACGAGGGAATCACGGTGGCGATTGTGTTTATGTTCTATGATCAGACCGCCCCAAGTTGATGGACTACTGCTAGGTAAACGTCACCCGGGAGGGAATTTTACAGTCAGTGGACTGGGATTGCTTGCCTATATATATATATATATATATATAATTTGAGAGTTTTGCCAATAATGTTCTATCGCCGGCAATATGATGTCCATGCGGTAGAAGGATAATCCTTTAGAGTATGCAATTGTACAACATAACAACGACGGAAACCCAGCCAAATCATTGACAGTGCTGTGAGGCGGTTCATCTTGCTGTTCTCCTATATTATTCGGAATATTACAGTACCACGATCAGTGTGATGCAACCAGGATTCACATATGGATACAGTAGTCACGGTAAATGTGTGGTTGCATGTTACAGACCTCAGTTACACGGGCGATTTCGTATTTATTGAGGATCATCATTTAAGCATAGCGGATTAGGAGACAAACTTCGTTCACAGTTCCACGTTTGGGTTGAGCCTCCGATGGCGAGTTTGTGCAGCTGATGAACTTGCGTTCTGTCCAGTCCTTCTACATACCCCTGAAAGGTCATCTTGAAAACAAAAGTAACCATATAACTGAAGTTTTCGATTCCAACTACTCCTCTACTCTAAACTTCTCACGAAATCATCGCTTTTCCACTTTCAATAGGTCTGCGAGCATTGACCAATCCATTCAGAGCGCCAAATTTAGGGATTCATTACTTTCATTTGATGGAGAACACTGCAGAGAGGCTTCTCAGTAGAATTTTCGGTTTCACTTCAATACTGAATGAGATCACAGCGAAACTTCCTAAAGCAAATGAGCTCAGTCACTTTCAATACTAGTTTCCACTGTTGAGAAGAAAAGTGTACACCTTTGGCACACCTTAACAAAACGCACGCATGTGTGTTTCGGGTGGCTAAGACGAAATATGTTTGGTTAGAATGTGGAAAACAAGTTAGAGTTTGGGCATTTATGTTGCTCACGCTCTCTCAAGCGGTGTTTTAATGCAAAGAAGATTTAAACCATTTGTAATGCACTACTCATAAGGTTGCTGAAAATTCTCCGACAGCCCATGACCGGTTTCGCTCTTTTTGGGGCTCATCAGGTAGGCGCAAATGAGTGTATTTTGCCAAGATTTAAACCAACTGTCCAGGCATTTTACATAATGTTTCAGGAACTCAGGTGTTTGCAATCACTTGTCCTCCAGTTTGACGAGACCAGCCGAGACTGAGCCACAGATCATACTAGTCTCACGTAAAATAATTTTCTGACCACAGTGGCTTGTTCGTATTCAGTAATCAGATAGTCGCTGTGACTCATTAGCAATTTAGATGGAAATCTCAAGGATGGATTCTTGTTTAATAATGACAAAACTGCCCATAAAACAAACTCTAGAGAAAATACACTGGGCATTGCACTGAACGGTCTGTCGTCTGCATTCGGTCTAAGCACTGCGTATTGCATTGAACGGTCTGTCGTCTGCATTCGGTCTAACATCATTAAATTGAGGAGAAGCTGTCCACTTTGACGCAGTTTCCTAGAGGTAATCTTGATTTGTGTTAAGCCATTATGTATTGATAAAATCCTTAGATTTATTAACAGGGTTCTTAAAACCCACCAGTAAAAAATTAAAGATGACGTCCTGTGGGTCGCACAACACCACGAGTGTGGCATACCAAAGGTTAACCAACCCTGGGGACACTTCGTCTTCTTCCGTAAAACTGTAATTTCTGAAGATTCATCTCATGAACTTTACCGAAAAAACGAGATATCTTAACCTGAACAGATAACGGATCACTCCCATAACAAGTTCCTATGTATAAGGTTGATGGAAATTCGTCGAAAGCCAACATGTCTCGCCCTGTTTGAAATCGCGTCAAGCAAGCGTTATCTCCGAATTTCCATCAGTTTTATCATGTACTTGAACAAGGAACTTGAGTCCCAGGTACTCACAATTATGGCTTGCACATGCTCATTCTAACCCCAGTCACACAATGGTTCCCCCAGTAAGCTTCATCCCGGTTTATGTATTACAGACATGCAAACACGGTGATACGTGTTGCGGAAACCTAATTCAGTGGGGACAAGTAAGACGCCCATTTGTTCTTCCAAAGTGCTTGTTGTAAATAAGACAGCACCTATATAAATGAACAATTAGCTTTGCGCAACAATTTCCTCTCAATTAGCACTGTGTTACGTATATCATTAAAGCGGTTTGGAGTTGTAGAAAACGGTCAGTAGCACATCTATTATCGATGCACCAGACGCTGTTTTTTTGCACAGCCTCGTGGAACTTAGCCTGCGTCTGAAAAAAAACACCAGCTGACTTCTACGGGATTGTCCTAAACTTTCGGCTCACCATAGCGATTATCCTATTACCCCGGTAACTAACATTAGCTACGTTAAATATCTGGCGCGACCCCCCCCCACCTGATAGTCGGCCGACCGTCTGGAGGATATCACAACAGTTGCAACAATGTGGTGGATGTATTTACGCATGTTTGTCGCCAGTATTCGTGGTGCGGAGCTTTTTCTAAATCAGTCGTCAACGTCGATTTGTGTATGTATGTTTGTTTGAATTTGATCACCTGCTGCGTCGCAAACAAGTTGCCATTCAGGCTGCCTGTTTTGCAATTCTCATCGCTGTTTTTTCAACTAACCCCTCCCCCCCACCGTAGTCCCAACAGAATACCCATGTTCGTAGCTCATGTTGTTGTTTTCGCTAATTGTTGCTGTGGTGTTGCTGTTACCAACTGTTCATGTAGTAGTTTTTCTTGTACTGTTCCACAGCACAAAGCATGTGTATAGACTAAACAAACTTTGAACTTGGCTTGCGTACGTGCAGGAAAAAAGACACGAACACATGCTCTCGCGGACGAGTGCGTCGGTTGTGAATTACCCATGCGATAGTTCTCGGTAGAACAAGACGATGACGATGGTTTACACGCTCTCGTGTTTGTAAAAATAGGTCTCAGTTCCCTAATCCGCTTGACTTGACTTTCCCCACACATCGCAGTTGCGCCTCCCGTCTGTGTACATGTGTACGTTATGTCCGCTTTTGGAGGGGTCAGCTCGCCCTGCGAGTGATAAGACAGGATGAAATCCAATGTTGTCTTGGTGACAGAAGCAACAACGGCTGTGAAAATCTGTTCTAATTTTCAGGGACAACTGACATCTTGGCGTTTACCTGTGAAACTTGATCAAGATAACTTACTTCCACTGGAGAATGTCAACTGGTTGCAAGTGGTTCCATGCTGTTTTTCCATCGATCACTGATGTTTGCACTGGGAAATATCTGACACAAGATACAGGCAAGGAGCCCAGTTACTATGACAGCCAGTTAGTTACCGTGATCTGTTGACATTTGTTTAAATATTTGTGTCGGAAACGCCTGTTTAGTGCCAATACCAATGAAAAGAGGAAAACTCTCCGCTAGGAATTTACTTCTCAGCAATCACGAACTAACCAGTTACAAGCCGACAGACATAAAAGTAAATATCTCATATGTACAGAGTTTTTAGAAACTGAACATTCTCATGCGTCCTCATGAACTTTTCTGGACAGTCACTGACTAGTAAACAATAGTAAACAAACTCTGCAAAGCAGTTCCATAATTTCCGCAACAAAACTTCGCCTTCCATCAGATGCGGGGGCGGAGCTTGGACAGCAGACCATAGGCTACTTCCTTAGTTCATCAGTAGCATACATCGTTGCACCAGTATTTGTAATTTACCATCGTCAGTTTGATACTGACCTGTAGTTGACGTTCGCCTCTACAATTGCGAACCTCTACAGAAAACCTCTTCACGGGAAAGGCAACTCAATTAGTCCTAGGTGATGTGGTTTAGTTTTATCTGAGGTGTTGCATTGGTCCTGCTACGAACAAGCATCACCACATATATATCGACTCCTTCACGAACAGACTGGACCTCACCGTGGTATGATGGTTTGCGAGCCTCCGTAGCCTATTGAGCTATACTGGGAGTGTCCTTGCGGCACTCGAAGTCTCATATTGGGTTGGTCAATGGGTACAGGCCTGAACAACACAACCTTCAGGTCCTCCAGGTTGGGGGTTTGAAGATTGTGGCGACTTGTCTTTTTTTAAAATGGGATGCACTGGCAGCTGCACTCATTTGCACATCATTTCGGTTTTCAAGGGACACTAGCCTGAATCCCGACTGAACCTCTCATTTATGACATATGTCAACCGAATGCGCTGCACAAAGGCTGTCCCAAAAACAACGAAACTGGTCGTGGGCTGTTGAAGAGTTTTCAGCAGACCTTATGAGTAGTATGTTACGTTCATAACCTGAGTAGTCCTCTTTCCTAACGAAGGAAGAGGGTGGCCTAACGCTCACTGTTAACACACACATTTAGGTAAATTTTGTGACTTGTGTTGCTCCCTTATTTCGTATCACAAGGTACACAGCTAGAGGAATGAAGCAGTTTAGGGTCATTGTTTGATGTCCGGGAAACCATTTCATCTGCTGTTGGTGTGTAACACAGGTAAGTAAATCGGTATCTCAGAAATGAAACCCACTTCCAAGGAAGGTCTGCAATAACGTTCGCTGTCAAAAAATAGGAATGCTGTTCACACAAACGGCCAAAACAGCCCGCTTCCTTGTTGGCCCATCGCTTGTGGGGACAAGTATAATAAACGGTTAATAGATGCACTAACATAAACTGGGAGAGGTCAGTTTATAAATAGGTATGTTATGATTTCGGAACATGATGGAATTTCTCATGATATCACGGTGAACTGGACGGAAAATTTTCAAGACATTGTGGCAGAATGTCTACTTGAACATGTGTTCACTCTAAGGACGCACTGCTGCTTGTATTTCATCAGTTTCTCAAGAACAAGTGTTTTTTGTGTGGAATTTGTGGTCCAGCAAGGAAGGCTTCTCCTGCAAAAAACATGATGGTGTCCTTCAAGGAATATCATCAATGGAACACCTCAACGAATTGCCGAGTTGTCATCGCACGGACATCTACGATGAGACTCTGCTGTGGTGAGTAGCCTCAGAGGAGATCACGACACTAAATGACTTGAGTTGTGAATGATTTTGAACTCACTTCAGTACACGGCCCTTCTTTATTCAGTCACCAAACTAGACGCGGTGTTTTTTGAGGAATAGTTTCCTTGGGGGTAATCTCACAAAGAGCGTGTCCGCGCAGTTGCGAATCGCATTTTAGCCCCCGAGCTCTTTCTGAGATATGAATAAGATACCCAGAAATCGCACGAATATTAGAGGACCTGGTGCTCGAATTCCGCATTTTCGCCCTTGCCGCGAGGATTTCTGCGTACGGGAAATAAGTGGAATGGTCTTTGCATAAAGTTGAAAAAAATCTTCAGAAGGATCTCAAACGAGGCAAAGCAAGACCAGGAGTACTGGGCTTGAGTGAATAAACTTGTGCTAGTCGGTGGATTTTAGGAGCAGACTGCTGTACGCTATAGAATTAGAACTCAACTCCCCGAAAATCGAATTCCGCAGAGTAGCACTCATGATCATTTCGTAAGCTCTCCTCATTTTGACTAGAAAAGTCTTCAGTCTGAATGGAGCCCGACGGAGTAAAGCCATTGTAACAGCCCGTAAAATCAATGTTTCCATAACCAAGCCAAATAGTAACAACACAATATTTATGAGGAAAGTGACGATACTTTCCGAGCCATTTCACCGGAGGTAAATTATTGTTCTGCTATCTTTTCGACACTGTTTCATTGAATAGATTCTTTCAAACCTTTGTCTACGAGGTCAGGCTTCCTGAACTTTTATTCACTCATAATTAGCGAAGCAGTTTTGCTCTTACTGGGGTTTATTAGCATTGCATGTGCTGGGGTCCCAACAGTGAATCATTGGGTCGATCCTAAGTACAAACCCGGACACTCAGCTGATCAAAATCCATGGTTAGGTGTTGCGATGTGCTGTCTGAACGAAGGGAGACAGCATTTTGTTTAGAATCATGAGTCTGCTGTGGGCCTCAACAAACACCACAAGACCTCGTGCCGCAGTAAACTAAGCTGGTCTCTTGGGAAAGTTAGAAAAAAAGCACAAACGACGCAATAATAAGCACATTTGGTTGGTCAAAACTCGAGTACAGTGTACATGCATGACACTTATGGCTTACCAGAAATGGAAACAAAAAAAACATCAACGAAGAGCCAATAAACCGATTAACAGGCGAAAGAATTGTCTTTATGAGCACAATAAACAATCGTTCAGCTTTAAGACCCTTCCAGTGCCTAGGTGCCATGCCACCCGAGGGAAGCACGAGGGCTGAGATACTGCCAGGTTGTCCAAGCCTAGACAGGGGAGATCGAGAGGCAGAGGTCGGGCTCGAACCACGGACCTTCCGATCAGTAATACTCAATACTCATTGAGAACTTTACTAATCACCTCTCAACTCGAAACTAACGACTGTCGCTGTACACACTAGAACCTTTTGTATGAGCACAGTGTCTGCACGGATAACATGAGTAAAACACATCAAATTTAAAAATACTCTCATGTGCACAAGAATTTCGTTTTGACACAAGAATCAGCTGAAGCCAAGTGAATCTACCGTTTATGATGATCCAACAAGGTCAAAACCGGTCGTGGGCTATCGAAGAGTTTCCAGCAGTCTTATGTGTTAAGTCTAGGTCAAATTTACCTCCAAGAATGGATTCTAGATACACCGTAACCTCTGTTCGACGACTCACAACCTATATATTATACGACCCTTGTGAGACTTTGCTTCTTACTCACGATTTACAGCGAATAAAACATGGGGTCTTTTATATCCGACATGAACGTATATATGTATGTCCATGAATACAAACCGTGGTTTGTCCACACCTTCGACAGTCACAGAAAGTTCCAATTAGATTGCGCCCAGGGATAACCAGCCTGAGTCCCCTTCAAATCTTAACTGATTCCGTTCTTATGGTGTGGCTGTCAAAAAGTGCAGCACACTGGAACTCTCCCAGTTACGTTAAGCAGGCTATTTCCTTAATTTTCATGAAGGAAACTAGTCAGAAGGTCGCTCAAAACTCTTCGACAGCCGACGACCGGTTTCGCCCCTCTTTGGGGCTTATCAGATATGCATAGTCCCCCTCCCCCCAAATTGAACTGCTTTCGACAAAAACACTCATTTTCAAGTCATTTTGGTTTTTACGAGAGACTCAACTGAATATATCGTTTATGTTCTTTCTTCAACTGAATGGGCTGCACAAAGGCCACCTCATGTTTTATTTGGTACGATATTCGAGATATCGCAGTATATTTTCATAAAGGAAACTACTCATTAGGTTGCTGAGCCCCAAGAATGACGAAACCGGTCGTGGGCTGTCGACGAGCTTTCAGCAACCTTGTGAGTAGTTCCCTTTATGAAAACCCCCTTCAGTTATATCGAAAAACTCATTGTGTTCCATTTTTATGTACTTGATGAACTTTGTCAAAGATGTCATTCGCAGCGACTTTTCAGATACTCTAAGATGCAGAAAAACCGAATATTAATGCACCTGGCTCAGAAGTAGGAGAATTGCCATTTGGAAAACCCTTCGGGGTGAAATTCATTCACATCGATCCGAATATTAAATCAATGGGAACGGCGACGGTAACGAAGGGTACTAAGCTAACTGAGTGCCGCAAAGCGTGAGGCGGATCATCATCACTGGTGAAAATTTGCTGAATGAACGAATTTTTCAGGCAAGTAATTCCAATTTGTAGTGCACGGTACCGGAAGTCGAGCGGAAGCTGCCAGTGGGCTAGGAAATTTGTTTGTCGACACTGAATGGGAAGAAAACTACTGAGATCGACTTTTGTTTGATTTAGGGTGACCACCGTCTTGACGAGTTTCGTTCAGGTATAATAATAACGAAGCGACGAAACAAGAAAACAGTTCTTTGAACTGCAGAAGATAGCCGCTGAAACCTCCTCAGTTTAACGCTCATTTAAAATGGTGTCAGATTGAATTCCAAGGAGTTGTTAGTTTGTTACACAACCCTCTGAACGTGTTTAATCCACATGGTAACATGGAATAATTTAAGTGCGTTTCAAAAAAAGCTAGTTAGCCCCTGGCCATACTCCTTCTGTGACATTTGAGCTATGCTTTGCGGGCAAGTCATTTTCAGACGACAATTGCCCCGGCAAGGGGTCAAATTGCTGTGGAGAAGCTGGAATCTAATGAATTTGTCCATCCATGTACACACCAACAAAGGATTTGGATACCAACTTGGATACCACATGTGGAACAACATTCGTTGCGGACGTGAATCTATCACGTATCCTTGGAAAATACACCGAACAATCTTTTCAACCGAATGCCTCAAGCCATTTGAAACCCCATGAAGGGAAATTGCTCAATTATGTTCTGGAAGCATACATTTTAGAAGTGAATGGCAGGCGAAAGTTTTTGGAAAACATTTACAAAATTCAGGAAATTTGCCGGCGAAATTCACGTCTACCCCTTTTTTTTTTAGTCTTCATGACGGGCTAGACCGAATCTCTCGTTTGTGCTATTCGTCATGGTTGCCGGAGTTTTGAGTAGCCTGATGAGTAGTGAGTTCCGTCTAAACATGGTACGCTTCGGAAACAGATAAAAAAAATCTCTCTGAAACGATGACTATCCAATCGGTCCCAACCATTTTCTACTTGATTGAACACCTCACATTTTATTGTAAAAAAGATTAGAAAGTTAGTTATCCACTGTAAAAGTATGTATGCATGAAAGTAAATTTATTCTGCCAGAAGAAAGAACCAGAAGATGACGTACTATTTACATGGTCAGCGAATTGCCAGCATGCTGTCGTCTGAAGGTAAAGAGCCAATGCGACCTCTTTTCAACTTTCCCCTTCAGATTTAGTACACTGTTGACGCGCATCGATAATCATCAGAAACCACCCACCCCACTTGAATAAAGAAAACGAAATGCAAAAAATTGCGACCATGGACAATCTGAAGCTCTGTTGGGATTAATGGCTGTCGTTCGCTTCTGTTCAGAAAAAAAATACATGAAGAAATCTTCAGGCGACAACTCATGATGCTCTACGCTAGATTATCTTTGACAACCGTTCCATTTGTCTTGGCAACTTTAGTATTTTATCGCAGCTTGATCATGGAACACGCCGCTGACTTTTGGAAAAGGGGTGCTTTTTTAAGTTGAAATCAGTTAACATGGCGACATAACCCTAAATTCCAGTTTCGTTCACCAGACTATTGTATTTAGTCACGCTCATTCAAGGGGATATCAATAAACAATGAATGGTGCAATCTTGTGAGATTATAACAACTTGAATGACATCCATCAGTATCTGTTCACCATCAAAGCTGAAACGAAAGCAGCAAGGCGCGGTAATGGTAGTTTCAGCCAATACCTATACGGAAACCGAAGAAGCCATCATCCGTTGAGCATTGGTTTCTTTTGCCTCTCATCTGCTGTATCAAAGTAGCATATAAAACGGTTTGCCCATGGCAAACGTAAAAGTTTTCGTCTATTTGGTGCACAATGCACATACGGCTTCTGTTGGTTGGATTGCTGATATGCTTGGGTGGGCCACTGTGAATCCAACAGGCGATGTAGAAAAGCACCGAACTATTCCAGTGACCTGCGTTAGGTGAATGGTTGTTCCAGATGCCACTCAGTCGCATGCATGTCTAAAGATTCTGTGCCATTTCCAGCAACTGGTACTAAGTATATTTATTGTTCTTCGGCTAGGAAAAGAATGGTGTGGATCGAATCAGGTAGTTAGGACCGGACGGAGCAGGAACACGTGAATCTGTCCTTGTTCCCTATTGAATCCTACGCCTCCAGAAATCGTTTGCACACAGCAATGGCACGAGTGAGAATACGTGAAGACCGGCGTCAACACAATGGATCTCTCCATGTGTTTTGCAATAGTTACTAATGTAACGTAATGCAGCTCTCGCACTATCCACCGCCACCCAACAACGATACGCACAAGCACTTTCAAAGTGCTATCAGAAACGATACTTCATTAAACCTCGAATGTTGTCAAGGCTGATAACTTAACTTGTAAATCAATCTTCATCGGTGAAAACAAGTTGTGGCCTGTAGATCAGTTTGATTCAAGTTGCAATGGGCTCTGTCCTCGTCCTTCCCAACTGGACCTTCCGTCGGTGCCGCTGACTGGTACAATTGAGCTTGAAAAACACACGGGTCGAAAGTAATCTACTATGCCAAACGGACCCTAGATGCAATAAATTCACGTCGTTTGCTAGTGTCTAAATGCGCACGACGCAGAAAGTTAAACTTAGTTGAACCAACCGTAACACCCTCCGATGAGATGCTCAGGCTTACATTTCCAAGGATAGGGTTTAGACAATTTGTACGCGTATTTGCTGATCGCCGTTCGGGAGCGCCGAGCAACTGTAAGCATAGTCTCGGATGGGCGCGGAGTGGCCGTGTGGAATGAGAAATAGCAGAAGTATGGTGCTGATGAATTTTCCCTCGCCGTAATCTCAGCCCTACGTGCAATTGGTTGTGATGTGGACTTTTTGGTCCACCAACCGATGATCATCTCTTATCGAGGGATCTGCTTTCCTCAATCCGCCAAAGCTGTTATTGGACTGGGACTTTCTAAGGTCACAGTCAGTGACTTGTGTTTGCTCGCCATTGTGGACTCTCTGCGTACGTACGACACTTTTATGCGTGGCACATGGCGTTGAGTGTACATTCTTGCCATTGAATCTCACACCAGACCCAGTATGACGGACACTTTGTGCCTGATTTGCGAGTCTTGACTGTGCTAGCGCTTACCGCGCCTTGAGGAGCATTCAGCATTGTTTGTCCTTTCTTCGGGGAGTAGTGTAAATCACAAAACCGGCAATTTTCAGGATTTTTGTTACAGAAATCTTGAGGAGTTAAATGAATGAATTTTTTTTATTTTGAAAACGCAGTGAGCTTCAGCGGTCGTGAAAATGAATTTTCATTAATTTCCCAGTCTTTCTAGACCAGGCTCAGGATTGTCCTGTGCGGCTGCAAACGTCCTGGAATTAGAAAACACCAGTCTGCTCCAAGATCACCGAGCCAACCGCAAACGCCATGCAACGATCCTGTGTGGAATGTTCTGTGAAGTCATTTCGCCTGCATGGAGGCGCAAAATACAGCACATACAACTGCACACGAAGACACTGGCCAACACATAGCCCATTCCGCTAAATAAAGGGGCGGTGGTGAGTGATCAGGCTCAATTTCTGTCACGATACGACGCATTCTAACATTTTTCTCAGTTGGGATATAGTACCAGGGCGTTTTCAAAGGTTACAGCCATCAAAGTACGCTGCGCAGTTACTTGTTACTGTGTCAGAATAACGCGTGCTGAACAGACAAGATATCTTGAACATCGCAAAACAGAAGATGCCATTGACTTGGACGCTCACCAAACTCTCCACCGACAATTAACAACAATTTCCGGCTCTGACTTGCCACAGTGAAATGCATCTTATATTTCTGACTATTCGTACAAACTTGTGCCAAATTTGTGCTATCCAGTATCCAGCTTTCACATGGCAATCGAGAAAAAGCCAAACGTAATTTATTTGTGCACGTACGTCTACTCTTAACAATTTTGAAGTTCTACCTCATCGCCTAGTTTCCGTGCTAATATCTGCTCACTTCACAAGTCTAAAATCACCGGTCTACGTATCCTCGAAATTCGAAACGGAAACCGCACTCTCGGATGCGATGCGGAGAAAGCTGATGTTTGGGCACAAGACCTAACACACAAAGGCATTTCAATAGCGGGTCAACAGTTTATTATGGCTCTCATTACCATATGAATCAGTTGGGCAGGCTAGCGGATAAGCAAACTCTCAAATGGCCATGTCACGAGAAGAGGATAACCCGTGTAGCTAAGTAAATTTGTAAAGCTTAGATAGACCACCTGATGTAAGACTGTTGGCGAAGACAGTTAAATCTGTTCAGAGTCGCGCTATAAATTGCGGTATGAACAACCACATCACTGCAACAGTTGTAACATTGGCCGGATTTCAACAGTTTCTAACACAGATCACTCAGGAATACTGAATAGGGCTGAGAGGTAAAAAAAAGAAACGGATCATGATTAACCTCCAGTGGCTGCTTTTTTCCCAGGCACACCGAGCTACTTCACTTTGATAGGTTGGATGACGTCTATTTATGTGCGTGCATACATGTGGTCACGTGGTATATGCAAGAACGGTTGTCACAAGATTAAGGCATGATAAACAGTACAAAAAAGTGGCAGAGTAGCCACTGTTTATCATTGTTTTATTATTATTATTATTTTATTATGCACTAAAACACGGTTTGAATTCTGAGGACAAGCCTATAGACAGACTGATAGTGTTGCTTTGCGGAGCCACTGGGACCAATACTGGGAGGTCATTTTTCTGGTGAATACGTAACATTCAAGATTCACTATGCGAACTTCGCGTTGACGACATTTTGTTGCCACCAACGATGGGCATTTGCAAAGCTTCTTTAAAATTTTTTGATTCACTTCTTCCAACTTTTATACAAACCTAGATTGCCAGTCAGATGACAGTACAGTTTTTTGTACGCATGCATGTCACTGGGCATTTTGAGTTGAGTTTATCGCAAGACTAGTTGGAGTTGAGAATGCTTTAGCCCTGAACTGAATGCGTATAAACATGAACTAGGAAAAACTCTTTTTCGACGAATACACTCATTTGCGCATCAATTTGGTTTTCACGAGAGACTCAACTGAATCTCTTACTTATGATATTCTTCAACCGAATGTGCTTCACAAAGGCTTCAGTTGGCACGATTACGAGATAACTCAGTAGATTTTCATAAAGGAAGCTACTCACAAAGTTGGTGTCGAAGAGTTTTCAGCATCCTTTAGCAAAAAACTTGGTTTACAGGGCAATGCGGATAGGTGGCATGAGGAGTTTGTTGGCTAGTGGCTACCCCGTCCGCTTTATTGTGGTCCAGAACAAGTCAAAACAAACTTATCCCGTGGTTCAGGGAGCAGAGAAGAATATATTTCTCTCAGTTTACAGACGACATATAGCCGAACAAGTCACCCCGACCTGGCTGATGCGGTTAGTTTCGCAATCAAACAACACGAGTCGGACGTTAAACAGAAACTGAGTGATTCATCGCGAGACATTCCCTTGATGCCGACTGTTGAGCCTAGGTTGTTGCAAAACCTGAACGTCAAGTTGCTGACAATTCCCGAGGTCAATAAATGTCTATTTTACAAATGTTGCTTTCAGACTTGCATCTCTTACGTCTGCAACTCAATTTGACGAAAGAAGCTTTAACATATCACGACATACGTCTTCTCTGTGGCTTGATAAGATGGATAGAAGGAACCCAATGTTTTAGGCTTTCTACAGCGTTGAAATGGTGGTCAACGGATCCAGCTAACATTGAAGCAGGAAAAGTGATGAGACCTGATCTCACGGGTACAATCCACTTGAAATTCACAGCGTCCATCTAACTATCCCAGCTTCCGAGTGTTATCGGCCATATCATTAGGCCCACTAGCGAAGTCATCTGGTTTTCAAGAAAGATTTAAAGGTACTGCGCTTAAGTGAGACTTACTCAAGTGGTAAAATTAGACTCATTTTGGCTTCGTAACACATCCAAAAGCGTGTTGCTATGCTCATAGTTTCTGGGCTACTCAAGGGACTGCTTGAATGGGAACCACGTCAGGCATGTTTTACAAAAGGTAATACCACTCAGACATCTACGAAGCAGTTGAAAATAACTAGAAAAATAAATGTGTGGACAGAAGACAGCTTTTTGTTAATAACGCCTAATTTACGATGACGAAGAAATATTTCCAACAGCAGCCTCCGGCCTCCAGTTTAGCGGAGTTTGTTGTGACATGGTTTATTATTTAACTGACGATTCAGGTCTGCAGTGGGTTTCCACGTGACGTCGAGCCAGGGCCAGGTTAAGCTTGAGTAGTGCAACATTTGTATCACAAACAGCCAGCTCCGGAAAGGTCTAAGATGCTGAGGCTACCTCCCACGGTAATCCGTTGACACAATGCCGGAGCCCATAAGCATCATAGCATCAGTTTGCTACTGTCCATCAGCTGTCCTGATGCGTAAACAAGTATTTAGTGCACCTCTTACCATTATAAACACCCCCATCACGGTTGGTCCCACAAGTGAAACCCAGTAGGTGGGCTTCCGCACACACACACACCTCAAGTGGTAAGCTATCCACATCCAGTATCGTGATTTCCTATTTCTGCTTGACCAATTCCTCAATCTTTCAATGTTCTCCTTGCTTCTACGAGTTTGCTCTCAACAACCCATATGTTCAGACTGCACGATTGAGGTAATTCTTTCGTCTCTCTATCTGTCGAACGTGAGAGAGCATCAACAGAGGGTAGGGAGTTTGTAACCAAATATTTTCACACACACACAAACACAAGCCAAAAGAGCCATCGAGATACCCGGAATGGGCGTCGTATAGACCAGCTAAAGACTGTTGTGTTGACGACGACAGGTAGGACACGCAGCATTGACGGTTTGCCTCCCCCCTCCCCCCCCACGCAAACTGAGTCAAAGCGTTGAAGTTGGGTGTGTCGAAGAAGCTGAGAAAAGTGGAATGTTTATCCAATCACGCCGAAGCTGTGGAGATACCAAGTTTTTCCAACCATCAAAGATGACAGCTAGCAATTTCTGTGATTCGGAAGATAAACATCAAGTGTTTGCGGCATATCCGTCGATGAAGTAGGGGGCTCACACTTTGTGAGTGAGGTTTTACATCAGCGGTGTACTTCATCTGCGTTTTGAAGATAGGTCATGCATCAGAAAAAAATTTACCCTTCTTGGGCGGCCCCTATCTCGAGTGGACTCTTTGATTAAACAGGTTTGACCACTGTCAATCAGAACAGAGAAAAGAACGGAAAATAGGAAATCGTCTCTCAGAACAGTAAAGCGATTGCCAACTGATTATATCCATATATTGCTTCCGCTGAGTATGGAACACACATAGGTTTGCCTAATTCGGCTAGACGGCATACAGGAGTGATGTTTTACAAACAAAATCTCTGAAAATGGGATTCTAATCAAGATAATAGACTTGGCTGTTGTGGCTTTTTGCAATCGTGGTGTTATACAACAAAACATTTACCCGGCGTTTCTGAAGGACAAAATAAAATCAAAATTGCACTTGGGCTGCGCTTTCTCTGATCCGTGATCAGATTCTCCTCACCTAATGTAAGACGTGCTGCACTCTGTTCGATGATTTTTAATTTTCTTTAACGGCAGAATTTACTACCCTAGAATTCTGCGAGACCACTTTGACAGGACGAACGTCTGAGCGCGGTCTGAGAAATCAGCCGACAGGTTCAGAAACAAAGCCAATGCAACGGGAAAGCGAGCCTCAAAGTCATTTAGCTGTAACAACACCTTCTGTCATTATGTTTGAGGGCGTTGTCGAATTTGGATGCCCAAGTTAAAGGTTCTCCATATCCTGGTTTCTGCTCCATAGATTGTCTTGTTTGGAATTGCTATGCTACCCTGACAGCACATGTCTTTCCTGTTTCATCCGGAGAAGTTGAGAACTTCAGTTCCCATATTTTTAGAGTGAGCACAAAATGAAGGTCACTTTGCAATGCTGTAAGGCTAGTCAGTCTGAGTAGCAGCCTGTGGTCAGCTATTGCACGCGCGAACGGACAAAAGTCGAAATTTGAGTACGTTATCATACCTGCAAAGTGAAGACAGATTAATATTATATCTCCCTTCAACGCTTGATTTGCGGAGTGTGAGGTGGGTCCAGAGTGCACGACGCTGGTAAACACACCAAACCGTGAGTGTGAT
Source organism: Clonorchis sinensis (assembly GCA_003604175.2). Taxonomy (NCBI): domain Eukaryota; kingdom Metazoa; phylum Platyhelminthes; class Trematoda; order Opisthorchiida; family Opisthorchiidae; genus Clonorchis; species Clonorchis sinensis. The sequence goes on from CM030369.1 coordinate 23,334,685, forward strand.
GCTGAAGTTGTGCCGCATCAGAGGCAACCTTTTTGTCTAACTTACCATGGTCGTCCTGCTGATGCATTCCATCCGCAAAAACGCGGTTACGTTAAAGTTGTTCGGTTTTGGCAAGGTAGACCGAGGGAGTTTTCCACACGAGCACAGGGCGTGATGTCCGATACTGATTATGACCATTAGTCAAGTCCCTGGGTTTTCTGAAGTGGGTAGCCTCTCAAGAGATGCGAATTTTTATGCAAATCGAAAGAGAAACGCCTGAAATGGCCCCTGAGGGGATTAATTCTGAGTGTGGTTAGTAAACGCCAACAAAGCTTCCAAACCAGCTGTCTGTTTAACTGGACAACTGACGATCAATATGCCACCGCTGAGAGTGAAACACATTAGCCAGAAAGGTATACCATCACATACAACTTCCCTCCGGTTACCCAAAACGGTTCACTTGGCATCATATCATCGTTAACGGCACAGCCTCCACGTATTTTGCCTTATTTGTGCGATTCATTTGGCATCATGTCAGTTCTAACAACACAGCCTCCACGTATTTTGCCTTATTTGTAACCACTTAACTCCGAGAGTTACCCAAGATACTTATGCCGTTAACATTGATTCTGAGAAAAACTCTGAGAGCTTTCGTCTCACTGTTTATGCAAGTAAACCGTTGTATCGCATTCGGAATCAAGACGCACTGTGACTGCAACTGACCGAAATCAGTGGATCGTTAGATAGCATTATGCCTTGTAGGATCTCATAAAAATAAATCTTATCAGCAATTACTAATTCATTCTAAGCAAACACAAACATCGTCACTACAGATAGCTTTCTTATTTTAAAGTGGAAATAGTGGATTTCTGGGTGGGGGGGGCTGTAGATTGTCTGCAATATTTCTCGAACGAAATGCCTATGTAGGGCGACATAGAAGAGGGACATTTTGTTTTTAGACAGAACTTCCGCGTTGCATTCCGTTATTTGCCTTTTTCGAACGCACTTTTGCCTCTTGCTGCTACCTTCCACGAGTGACTCGAGATAACTGCATTATTGGTTTTCACGAGTAAATTATAGCTTCTGAATATACTACTTGCAAGTGAAAGTAGTCGGCACTCAAGAAAGAATACCATCTCTGGAGCGGTTTTGCTGTCATGATTGCTTTCAGTCAGCCAAAACTCTCATTTCTAGAGTACCACTATGCAGCTAGATCAATCTGATGACGATTAGTCTGGCGACGATCGCCTTGGGCAGTGTCGATACAAGACGGTCACGTGAGCTGTCTTAACAAACATCAATTACCCAAACCTGCTACAATTGACACAACATCTGAGTGGTTGTGTTTGTGCATTCCTCACCTTCTCATTTTAGGCCGCATCACATGAGTGCTTGCCAGGCTGTGATTGAAATGGCTCTGCACAAAATATCGTACTTATTGAGTGCGGTTCATTTTAATTATGAAAAACTCACTTTTCGGGACATTAGACTGATTTAGAAAACAGGCAAAACATGTCCCAAGTTAATGCATAACTTGAGCGCATAAGAGGTCGTAGGCGAAAAGCCTCCCTTTATGCACATTCATTCCACATTTGAGTCACACAAAGACCATGGTGGTTCTTCAACGAGCAGGGCTCTTCACCGTCTCGCTCCATTGCTTGTTGGTGGTTTGAAGAAATCAAACTTGGATTGCCTTTGTGACATGACTTTACACCCAAACATTTAAAAAATGTCCTTAAAAACATAAGAAGTGTTTAGAATTTACCATTCGACCACCTGAGTTGTTTGACCCTACATACAGCACAATAAGATACTTCGAGATCTTGAACATCAACCGGATAGCAGCTTGCGCGCTGCATACTTGGTTCCCGGTCCCCAAAACCTAGCGATACGTTTGATTCTGCATTGAATCCCTTTTGGTCACACTAAATAGTATGTAGATGGGCTATCTATCGAAATTTAATGACTGAATAGCCCACAAACACGTTTTCAATGATGCAGTAATGTGTTAAGGCCATACATAGTTGACACCCAGCTAACCTGTACTATGATAACTAAAACTTTACTCCAAACATATACAATGGGTGCTGAGCAAAGAATTCACCCTTCGTCAGACTTAGCAGCATTACGCGTGCATAAGACTATTTGTCCGACGGCCGGACGCCTCCCTTAGGGGAATACTGAACAGCTGCTAAATCCTGCAGAGTACACTCAGTCCTCGTTTAACCAGTTTCTCGACAATACATCTCGAAAACGCACATTTTGTAGGATCTGAGCGATGAAGTCGGTAACCAGGATGATATCACTCAAGTCAGATATTTATTCGATTACTCTGCTGAAAGCTAGAGGACCCAGCTAGTGGTTTTGACCAGTAAAGACTGAGCAAAAGACAACAGTAAAACATCCGTATTGGACTTGTTTATCCAATTATGTTCCTCAGGTCAACGCACGTTGACCCGTTAAATAACCCCCCAAAATAATTCAATTACTTCACGGCGACTTTTTCCTGCGGGAGTATGAGTTGGCTCCATTGACATCTCGAGTCGTCCCTGCTCACGCGGCAGATTGCCAGCAAGGTGGGAACACAACGTTACTAGTTTAAGTTTCACTGTTTAACCTTGTAGAACACCTGCAGACCAAGTAGAGGAACACAACATTACTAGTTTAAGTTTCACTGTTCAACCTTGTAGAACACCTGCAGACCAAGTAGTTGAACGTCGACCTTGACTGTTGTGAGCCAGGTTTTCAACTGTTCGCCGGAGCGACAGCGCTATCGTGAGCAGGACAATGGCAACAAGCAGTCCGGTTTATGGAGGACAAGTTGCAGCCACTGGAGCAGTTTTGGAGGTGTAGAATGCTATATCAATGGCCCCTGACACCACAATTGGACGCACTTTCGTTCCATCATACTTTGAATATTATCCTTGAGCATCAGCGGTCAAATTTCGAGTATTTCAAAACCGACAGTTAGGAGGCCAGGTCTCACACACTTGTTAGTAGGGATTAGACGGTTGCATTTTACACACTAGGCTTCATTCAGAGGCCAATAACCGACCGGTGTGCAGCCGTATTGAAGGCCTTAGCGTTGTCGATGTCAACGGCCCTTCCTAGCCGTGCTTGAACAGCCATTTTTCAATTGTTGTGGTATGGTTTCCCTGGCCTCACCAAGGGTTGCTGTGACGAAATAAAGCGCTCACTGAGTTGACTCAGGTCGTCCGGACAAGCGGACACGAAGGTTAGTAACATAGACTGGCTTGGTATTTTCTGTTCGCTTCACAGATGTCCTTCATTGTCACAGTAGCCGAACAACTCCGACAGCGTCCGAGTCAGCTCAGCTCGCCACTGTTGAAATCCAGAATCCTCTTTATGCTGAACCGAATAGGTCTACGTCAACCTATTTGGTTCGAAAGGGAAAGCGAACTGATGTGTGCTTCCGATTTCCAATATTGCGAGCATAAACTTCGAAAAGACCACCCATACGTGACTCTTCAAGGCTTAGCTGACCGAAATGGGCGTTCACATCACCTTTAGGAATCACAACATCCGTGAGTCTTACTGAGTGAAACAACTGTGACAGATCCCGATAATTGCAGCTGCTGAGCTGCTGTCTGTCCGACCTAATGTTGATACGACAAACGCACACCTAGCCGAAAAGCTGCTTATCGAAATCCAGTCCAGTAAGTGAGAGCAAGAGCTGCCTGTTGCCCAAATGGACATAGGGCACAAACAGTGGAAGACCCAATGTGAAAGAGATCAGTAGGATTTAAAAGGATGAAATTTGGATGCGAACAACGGTCAACAAATTGAGTTGAGGCGGCACAGTTGCCGAAAGGATCGGCAAACAAAGGCCTGTAAGGTGATGCATTTCGGCTGCTCAAGTCCGCTATGCAGGCCCGTTTGAGATACGGTATATGGAATCTTCGACTTGAAAGCTTGACCTAAAAAGCAGTCAGATGCAAGTTATTCGACGAGCAGCCGCAGTCATGACTTAACAGTCTGACATGCAACCCAGCAGGCGTGAGAGCTTTTACGGATCCTTCCCCGACTCAACAGTCTGACCAACTTAGTTGCGGAGGTTGGCTCAGCTCGGGGAAGCGGGTTGTAAGACCTAGATGTCTGGATTCAGATGCCGAGTTCGGAACTGTATTGGGATTTTTAGTAATACGTAGACCATACTTAATAATGTACCAGTGGTTATGGTCAAACGCTTCGGGATCGGAGTGCACAGTTTTTAGGACCAGTCTCTGTTGACATGTCCTTCTTCTGGGAAATACGGTATCGGTGAACCCATAGATTGGTGAATGCTGTCCGCTTGGAGAGAACTTCTTACTGCCTACGCATTTGTATCCCAGAGGCTAGTGCGACCGCATCCAAAGGTTCACTCATAAAACGAATATTGCTTCTCCTGTTGTCATTCTGATACGGCTGGGCCTCGAAGAACGAAGTTCTAGTGGATCAGTACAACGCGCAAGTCCGACTAGAAGGTTAAAGTTGGTCGGGGTCGAAAAGACGTGGTAACCTTCCAATCAATTGCAATGAAAAGGTTGGGCCGTCGTAGATATCAATCATGAAGACATTTGATGTTTTGGAGTAAATGTTTCTTATAACATATTCGTTGTTGGACTGTAAAGCATTTCACTCAGTTACAATTTCCTTCAGGATGTGCCTTCTTGAAGATGGATGGTGGACTTGTGATTCCTTCTTTGATGAAAAAGGACCACTCGAAACAAGCAAAGAACAACAACCACCCAACGAAAGTATCCATTTAGGGAAGTACTCTTTCTCGGCAATCTGGAAACGAATCTTAATATAAGCGTAACCTCGTCCATATCACAGACGGATATACTATTCTGCAAAAAACTCCAACAACGTATTCACACGTAAGGTGGTGATTGTGGTTGCAAGCGAAGGACGACTCATCTTGAATGGAATCTGGCTCAAATAGGTCAAACAGCTGGAACAGGCCACATAGCAGTCGATATATCGGGTTAAATCGAAAGCAAATACAATACAGCTTTTTATCATTTCGTAAATAATGAGGTTGTTGGCCATGTGCCGAATCCTGGTTCAGTTTAATTTATCAGATGTAAACTATGTACCACTGTAACACTGGTCTCAGCTGCTACAGTTCCCGTCACTGGAAAGTGGGGAAATACAGACAAGCATTGGAGACGGGGTATGTTCAGTTAGTTCGGGAACTGGGTAGCCAAGCATTGAAGGTGATAGCTTTGATGCAAGATAGCCACGGATTGCGCAGTTGGGCCATTTCTGCCAATGTCATTAACCATTGGTGAGTTCAGTCCCGGGGTGCCCATCCAGGGAGGTGGCGATTGCCGATTCGACCCAGTTTACTAGTGTTTTCATACATCGTTGCCAGGCCAAATTTCGGTTGGAACGATATCTCGTATGCAAACATGTTTACGTACCAAACGTTAGAAAAAACTGGGGAAGTTGGACAACTAAGATTTTCATAACCTGCACGGTTAACAGCTTCCATACTGGATTCAGTAAAACTAGGTTTCACCCTGACATTCATGCTCTGAGGTCTCAAGAGGCATCACTGGTTGCGAGCTCCTGGCCTAAAATTCATTTACCATTCAAATAAGTGGACAATTTTTAACCACTCCATAACACGGTAGCTCTAAAAACAATCGGTAATTCACGGTATAAATTTTTAACCTGAAGAGATGACCGTGGACCTGTTCCTCTCCTAGTGGTTGGGGTTTTGCCAAGTGAAAGTGAGGACGCACTGCTGTTATTCATGCTTACTCGAAACTACTCATGAGTAGGCACAAAATGATGGCACTTCATGACTTGCCGCATAAAGACAGATTCGGATGGACTGGAACAGTTTAGATCCTACCCGGGGCTCTAAGGTACCTATGGTCTAAGGAAATACACAGTAACCAGTTGTATCGCACACAAACAACACAAAAAAGCGAAAACAACTGCAACACGAGTCATTCTCTTCAGCATTGACAGAATCAAAGTTAGCATGTTTGGAAATAACACAAGGGCGGGTGTCATGTACTGAATGTACCAATAGAGATTGCAGGTAAAGTGGCACGGGGGAATACAATCGGTCCTATTTAACCGGGTCAACAATTTCGTATCGTATCACCGAGGCCCAGAAAGGCGGTTGGCATGTGAGACCCGAACGCTGGTAAGATGAAGCACTGCAACAAGGAGTTACAACATGAATACTTAGGCGTGGATTCGTACATATATCTTATCGCCGTCTTCTAAGCAATAGAATCCAAATTCACGTGTGTCCGAATCCAAAGCAACTTCTGTATTAATCTTCCGATGGCGCTCGCCTTGTGCAACCAGATCGAAAGAGGATTTTGCAGGAATTTTGAATAATCGACGTACCATCATTCTCAGGTGACCGACAGTCATTCGTCCGTGAATGCGGCGAGTTAGTTCTTTCTGATTCACAAATTGGGGCGACGATGACGACAGGACTGTGGGCGACACATTTTTGTTGTTTGGGTCTTCTAACACGAATGTGATGTTCATGAGCCCTTCCTTAAGTGATCGGGTAATCAACTAGATAGAACAGTAAGGGAACAGTAAGTAAAACAAGGATGAGTTTAAAGGAAAGCACTAAATGAATACAGTGGGTGAATGGTATGAGTTGTTCCGATTTGCGCTGGAACAGATACAAACATGACGTACAGTTCCCTTATAGCAGACAGTCACAAAAAACAACGGATTTTTATCTCCATAGGCGTGATCAGAACAGTGCTTGTATTTGGAAATTAGTTGTCCGACACCCTTTCATGTTCACTGGCTTCAGTTTAATCACTGAGTGAGTTTTAGGTATGCAGTGCTGAAAAGATAAACCACAGCCTCATGTAAGGTGAGAATCTTCTTCAGCTGTGGCACCCTTTCAGCGCGACCAACGCGCGCGACCCGAAGGGAGTAAGGGGGGCTGAGATGTCGCCAAGTTGCTCAAGTCTAGGTAGGACCTGTCAAATAGCTAAGGTCGGGCTCAAAGCACAGTCCTCATGGTCAGTGGCTTCACAACTTAACCGCTGAGCTATCTCGGGAGGTAGCCAGGGGGGAGGGGGTAGAGCTAATGTGGCAGCAGTATCGCGCCAAGTTAAAGATATCCTTGAAGACCAACGGTGGATGACACATGTCCAACGTTGCGAGCCCACGGAGTAAAAGCATAAAAGGTACACGCGACTTAGTCGCTAACTGTAACTTATTAGGACATCCGAAATACTGGAACTCCGAGTGAATTGTCACAGGGATTATTTAACCAGTGGAGCATGACGAGCTTGTTCGCGGGGGAAAATCCTGTCTCTCCAAAACTACCTGAAGCAGTGAAGCGTTTCTGATCCAGTGGTTCTGAGGAACACTTCTCCGGAAAACGCGCGCTGCCCCGTGGTAGACTCTAATTTTGAAGAGGAAACTGGGGTCACACTGGCGCTAAAAGATCCGAAGGTTTGCACCCCCGTGTACGGGTTATAGAAAGCACATAGGTGGATCACTGAAATCGCAGATGAGCATGCCAATTCGTCCGCCAATGACACTGATGGACAGTTGTGTGAATCTACTCCATCAATCACCTACATTCAAGCACTAGTGTCAGAGAGAACAGTGGGATTGCCTTAATCTTTGAGAAGTGTCCCGACCGGTCTCGCATGACATTCAATTCAGCGAAGTATCAGATGTCGATTGAAGATTCGTGGGCACGGCGAGCGTGGTCTGGTGGATATGGAAGTGGCAAACAATGCCGGGAATATCCAAACATTATTTCAGTAAGATGGGTCCATTAAAACCGTCTTGAAGTGAAACCACCAAAGATAAAATTGTCTCGATCATCTTTACTGAAGAAAAACGCTTCGATCGCTGGGACTGGAATTCTGGCGACTACTTACAGCAATTCAGTAGGGCTCTCCGATTGCATTAGAACTTTGGACGGTGAACGTGGAACCGCTTTTGGTCTCGGAGGTTTATGAGTATATATTTTCTCTTAAATGCCAGTGTGCTGTTGGTCCGGATGACCACCCACTGCGTCGTACGGGGATGGGGGTTAGTTCCCCAGTCATGAGTTTCTGATTCATTTTTATCTATCTGAGGAAAGGAGACTAGCCCAAACAAGTGCAATGAATCAACAACAGTGCCCACTTTCAAAATAGGGGGCCGCGGTGAATGTGGCAACAACGGGGATCGACTGACTCCAGCTGTAAAGAGATTCATAGCTACACTTGTCCTCTGTTACCTCATGACAACCATGAAACATTCAGTCTAGGCCAGCAAGCGAAATTTTTGCCTCCTGAGGATTCATTAGACCTTCACGCTCCGTCAGGCGCCAGATCAATGCCATATACGTGCACGCGACCCACAATTTTGATGTTCCTGGATTTCCAAGGTGCTTTTAACTATTGACTAACCTGTTCTACTTTAAACACTTGCACAGCAAAGAGCGTCCAGGAACTTTGTGAACGTATGTTCTTTAAATCTACGGACTTTCGGCGTGTGAGAGTACGTAGGCTCTCAAAAGAGTTTGCCGACAGAAATGCTAACGTTCTATGCAATTTCGTGGTAAACGAAACGAGCTTAAGTTTCAAAAATTCTGACGTATAAATAATTGCTGACCTAGAATGCACAGACTACATCGTCCCGTCCCCGTCTTCGAAGAGGATCAAAAGGCACAAACGTTTTTTTATGGACTACTAAGGCCGTACTGCCTTCTGGCATGAACTTTGCTCCCACAAAATGTAAGGTCACCCCCTTTTGGAAATGCGGTCAGTTGCAATTCAAGGAGAGGCACTAATTTCACCTGTTTTGGAAATTTTACAAGTCCAGATAACGTCCAACTGACAGGTGAGGTTAGTACACGAATTTCAAGGCACTAATGTCACCTGTTTCGGAAATTTTACAAGTCCAGATAACGTCCGACTGACAGGTGAGGTTAGTACACGAATTCCCGAGGTTCGGATCACATTTGATAACGTGGCGACAAAGCAACGTATCGCTGAACTTCAATGGGCATGTACACCAGGCTAAGATACGGGCCATTTTGTTGCATGATTTGGAGACGTAGTCATTGGCCACTGTAGGCTGAGGCCTACGAATCCGCAAAGGAACAATCAGAAGACGGTTGTGAAACAGGGACTCCAATCGAAGAACGTATCCAATAACAGGAAATACGGTGGTTCGGTCACACATTGCGCACGTCAAATCACGGACTGCGGAAAACAGTGCTGTTTCCCGTACCTAATTCGCATTTGTGCAAGCACAGAGGTTGCTAGCCTTTGACATGGAGTATGAAGGTGATTACAATGTCTGGGTAGGGTCGATGCGGCCCGTCTTTCATATGGGGTCCACGTGAAAATCCCTGTGCTTGACTTGAGAAGTTGCAAGACCGCCTCTAGTGGATATTAATGACCTCCTTGCTATTTTCTATTTAATTTGTCTGAGTGAGTGCCTGGAGGTGAAGGCAACTGGGAAAGCTTGCAGCGGGAAAACATTACGTAACTTCATTCTCTCCTTCCATTCTTCCTGCTACAAAAAAATTTTCGAAGAAATTACGGTTAGGTGGTAACGAGGTGCTGAGAACCGCTGTTTTGCTATCCATAATGATGACGGAGCAGGGTGGAGACAAACACACTGTTACCGCTGTTTTGCTATCCATAATAATGACGGAGCAGGGTGGAGACAAACACACTGCTTGTTAGCTCTAATAAAAGCGAAATTCGAATCCCGTGCTTCCCGCCCGGGTGCGGAACTACCAGACGAAAAGTTGTTCAAACGAGGAGCGTGAATCTACCGTGTGTTAAATGGTGCCAATTATGAAAAATTAGCTTTTTAATCAGCCTCTCATTTAGAGAGGCGAAAATTTAATATAGTTGGGGAAAATCCTGGCTGCTACGTCCAGTTTGTCATGCTGATGTTCTCAGTTATCAGCTCCCTTTCCTCATAGCAGACGGCGAGACAGAGCGACGTGGGCGAACAGTTAAGTGGGTAACATACACATTCGCAGGGGTCCCGGCTACTAACACTGTTATTAACCAAATAAGTATATAAACGTAAAAGCAAGTAGCAAAAGCCAGTGAATTCGTACATCAGCACAATTCTGTGCACGCCCCCAGCTGATTCAAACAGCAAAGATCGGTGAGGAAAAAACTGCAAAAATAGTTTTGTCTCATTACCTTCGATTCCCCATCGTCTGGTACGCCCCATTTACTGCACAGCTTGACAAACACCGGATGATCTTGTGCAAAATCCGAGCTCATGGTAATGGCGTTCTTATCATCAGCGGGTCCAGGACCAGTGTCTGTTGGTGCACCTCCCAAGGACCGCCAGACCGCGCCATAACGTTTTAAGTAATCTAGCTCAGCGCCACGCCGTTCGTCTGGACAGACTTGGATCCGATTAATGCAGGACACGTGTGGAAGGCGAGCAATGAGTTCTTGTCGCGCAGTTTCTCTGTCCGCAAAATAGAAGAATGAAGTGAACTGTTTTCGCAACCGAAACCAATGAAAACTGAATGTGGTTTCTAGAACAGTGATCCAGGAACAAATGGTAAACATCAGCGTTATAAGTGAACATTCACACCGACGACTCAAGCGTCTCAGGCTGGTGCATTTTCTGATCATTAGTGCTGGGTATTAGGCAGCGAGAGATTGAGTAGTAATTTAGGAAGGAAATGACGCTTCAGTTGTGGATGCGGATTAGTTTCTCTGTCTCCCGCTTTTCCCTTTTCAGTGACCATCTGTGAATGAGGGGCCAGTTCGAGTTGTGACGATCCCTCTGATATGACGGAATACACTTTCTATTTTGAAGTCGTTACACATGGCAAGATAAGATGGCGGAGAAAGCGCCCTCCGCAGATCACAAGGAAGTTGCTACGCAACTAGGAGCCAGAGAAGCAGAACAGAACAAGTAATAGCGGCGGGATCTTTATCATCACCACTGCCACTGGAAATGCACAGTAACTTAGTTCTAGCTTTCAGAGTTTCGTTCCCCAATGATGTTGAGTGAACAACGGTTGACATGTTAAGATGCCGAATCCGATAGTGAGGACGTGGATAGGGGGATCGATCAACACTGCCCAAGCAGCCAAAGAAGAGGTCTTAGATGTAACATGTTCTTGTAAGTTGTACGTATAAATGGCCCGTAAAGTCGCAGAGGATTCAAATATCATTTTGAAATAAACCGGAAATTGTTTCCTCGATTTGAAATGCGAATTCTTTATATACCTGTATATACGACCTTAGGTGAAGGGGAGCTAAGTGTAAGTTACCAAGAACAACCTACATTGTCAAGTCCTCCAGAACCGGACAATCGGAAAAAGTCAACTGCTCCAATCTGTGCAACCGTAATAGTTGTTTTATCGGATGCCAGTTAGTGAACGCTGTGTTCCTCATATTCAATGTGTGGAGCGCTTGAAACCATATAGAAGGAGCAAAAGGATCATCTGACTGTACCGCTTCGGGAGAGACGGGTAATTCAGGGAAAACTGCGATAGGATTCTGACCCAGTAGTAATGTGTCCAAAACCGTAGATGGTCCGAGGATGGAGAATAGGTAACCGAGCTCACTTGTTCCTGTTGCAGTAAGGTCCAACTCAACTAATCGGTGAAAAGCATGCACCGTATCGACGTCCAGATTGGTTGGTAAGTTGCCTAACTGCAATACAGAGAAAGAAGGCCGAGTTGGGCATGATGCATTTTAAGGCTTGCCGAGGAGTTCGTGAGTACTAACAAGGCCATTGTAAAGGGAAGGTCGAATACACAACACATCGGTTATTGTGTAAACAAGATGCCGTCAAGTAACGTGACAAAGCATAGACCTCGAAGCGGAAACGTTGTCCTCTAAAACATCGTCACATGAAAAAATGGCTCCCTGGGAGAGATGTGTCACCCGTGCTAAATGATGACACTCCCTGAACTCGCTTGGGATGTGGAGAAGAATGATTACTAGAGGATGTTAAGGTCGGCTCTGCTGTTGGTATTAATCGAGACCATCCAACTGATTTGTTTGCAGGAAACATGTGAGCTACCTGTCGTGAAGAGGATGAACCTTATTGTAATACGACGATTTGCGTATCTAAAAACCCGTCGGCTTACAGTTGAGGATACCTGTACAGTATCCACGGTGCCCTTCCACCAAGTATGTCAACAAACAGAAATTTAATCGATATGATCCCTTGGTCCTCCAGGTTGGAGGTTGCAACAAGCGTGGCACTTCTTGCGTTAACTTAGACTACTGTAATAGTATTAAGACGGTCACGTGATGACATCGGTTGAGTCATATAATCCGCTGCATACAATAGGGCGGATAGGTGCTGACGCCTCTACTCTTCCTTCGTTATCTCCTCTTAAACTCTATGCCTCGTTTTTTAATCATCTTTTCTCAGGCACGTCAGTCGGGCACCCAAGGGAGTGATCAGTAGCGCGCCGCCACTGAAACCCACCGCTTAGCCTTTACTAATTAGACCCCATTTTTACAATGGTCATGGACCTTTGAACTCTGAAGTAATTTGGCTTACAGGCTCCTGTTGTGCTCACCATTGATGCCTCGTCTATAGACGTCATCAGTACCTCTGAAGTTAGAATGAAAGATCCAAGTATCCCAGTTGAACTGTGAACTTGAAGACCCTTTTCATCAGCTGCAACTTGATGCGCCCCCGAAATGAGGCTTCTTTCCTTGATTGGACACCCGTCGCAACGCTGTTCGTCTGCTCGCTTGCATAGGGAGATGCAGTCGCCGAAACAGTAACCGCTGTTTGTTTTTAGTTCCTGCTTGTGCCAACAAATCGTAGATCTGACTCAGCGAAGGGCAAACTTAATCATGAAAAATTCGGAAAGGTTCTTAATAGCTGGAGACCTCAAAGCATATGTAGGGTACCTCAAATCATCTGAGAATGGTTCGGCATCATGTATAATTTGGACGCAAGGTGCAATGATCAGCGTCTCATATAACTTTATGCTGACCACCAGCTGTTTGTCGGAAGTACTGAGTTTGGAGATGGTCGATTCAGTTGTCTTGCGTGGCACCACCCGGCTAGTGACATTCATGGAGTTGAAAGGATCACATTACTATTAGCAACCGGTGGCGAGGCTCAGTACTCGAACACCGACCGTTCTGAAATAATATCAGTTCAGACTACGTTCACCCTCTAATCAACAGGGACGGGGTTACACCAGTAGTGGGAACTATCGCTCAGCTGCCATACAGCCACAGAGAGAGGGTCTAGAATATGAAAAGGAAAAAAGGGAGGCATTTATTCCAAAAGTCCCATTGTTCCTAAGGAAACCTGCCAAAAGCAAGGTACAGAAGACTTCCACAACCATTGAAATAAACACACTTGAGCATCACATTCGAGCAAGACCAACGCCATTTGCGAACCTCATCGTCATCCTTAAAAGCATATCAGTATACAACACTGACGATTCGCTGCCGAACAACCATAATTTATCTGAAAGACTCATGGTAAAGAGAAGAACAAAAGTGGGAATGGACTCATTGCTAGCTTCCCACATTTATTCTGAGGGGCCTACACCTTCAGACACCCATCCAGACAAACTGGATAGAAACCAACGGTAACAACGCCCAGGACACAACTACAGACATACTGTATTTAAGTGGTCACCCTGCGAAAGGATAGCAAACTAGCCGCTGGGATCATTTACACCGTATGTCTTTTACGGGTTTCTAACAATTTGAATCGATTCGAGAAACGAAAACGTCTTCAAAGGTCCGATCGTGGATGCCTTTCGGCATAACAGCGTCAGCTGACTGAACCTTGTTCGGAATGAGGTGGCGTGAAGCGATTACTTGATAACCAAGTAAAATCAGGAGAGGTGACCAGGTTGCGGTAGGGAGATGCACTGCGCGTACGGAATCCCTGCCTACTTTGTTGTGGGGATGGGGGTATGACACGGCAACGCGAGATGAACACGACCACAGACAAACTGAGTGCCCCTATTTATAAGTTATGAGTAGTTTGTCGACAAGACCATGTCGAAATCATACAATCGCAAACGATGTGTTCTAAGGTAACCAAACTGAGTGCTGGGAGGAATACACGTCCAACTGATCGGGGTCCATGTATATCGTCAGGATCCCTACAGGTCATGACAGGAAACCGGTCCCAGTGGCTAGCGTACCGTCACTTCCCAGATGAACTAATTAGTTTAAGTTTATCCCTCCTTCTTTGTAGGACTCGTGCAGGGCGAAGTTAGTAAATGAGGTTGGATCAATCGCAATGATGATGTCATATCCTGATATGATGTTTAAAAGCGCTTGTTTCGCTGCTGCCTGAAGGCGTAAACACGCTGTTATAGATCGTTTTCTCGAGGAAAAAGGGCTGTTTACACTAGGCCGCCATTCTACCTTCATTTCCACTTTTTACGAGGACATTCTTCTTCCACAACTAAGTATCAGTATTTGCTACTGGTGTATTGCCGTTGACGGCAATGATTGTGATGACGATGATAAGGCTGATGATGTGGTAGGTTGGAACTAGGTCACCTCTGCTCTTTTTCTTTAGCTGGTGCCACTTCACGCACCGGCGACAAGGCAATTAAGGGGATAACGTCGGATTGTTCTACTGTAGATTAGGGCAAAACAGAAATAGAGGGAGGCGTGGTGGGTTGTCATAAACAAGGCAAGTGTAGTCGAGAGCTTTCGAAACAAACCTTCGAAGACGATACAACAGCAATGTATCAGTGCCAGCGATGACATTCACATTTATGGTACTGAGGAAATGATACATTGGACACACAAACAGCAGTCACAAAGGTAGACAAATCACAATCCAGCTTACTGCAGACAGTCAACATCAAAGAAGCATCGGTGATCCAACCTGTTGATCTCCATAACCATATAAACGGCGTCGAACATTTGAGCTTGGTTAGCTACAATCTGCACTTCAGTAACGTTCCCATTAAAAAGTATACCCCTCAGATCGATAAACCACAATGTCAAACAGGTTCGATGCAAGCTGAACACCCTGTGAATACGGTATTTCTTTAGAATAACTGAACCTGAACCCCACTACACATGACGTAAAATCATCTCTATTAATGATAGATGGGTTTAAGAACTAGTGGAATGAGAATGGGAAAAGTTTCTAAAGATAAACAATAAAATTACCTGATTGTAAGCAACTGCCAGAGATTTGAGCGAAGGCATCCACTTGATGATTCGCAACAAACTGGGCCAATCCAGAAATAATGAGCGCACAAGTACAAGACAGCAAACATTGGGGAATGCTTGTGAGAACAACTTTTCGTCAGTTGGATGTGTATCCAAGTCGTACTTCACACGGAGTGTTTGTTCTGCATCACCTGTTTCGGCGTCACCAATGGGGATGGCCAGGAGCAGAGGAAGGCGGAGGTGATTGCTACTGAGGTTCAATGATTTCAACCACGGCAGTTGGATGCCAATCTAACATAAGAGAGTGAGGCTAAATTTGCAAAATGAACATACTTCAGCAACCTCCTTCCACCTGCTAACCAGGCACCCACTAAGATCCAGTTCCGTCAAATTTGGGAGGTAGTGCCCCAGTGTACCACCAAGCTGCGGCCAGAGACTAGCCTTTTCTGGCGATGGAGGACCATGTAGAGCACGATATATGGGGACCAAAGTAAATGTCGCCGTGCGCAAATACTTTAAGGCTGTCTCAGCACCTTGAGGACCGCAGCACATCAACTCAAACCATGAATTGGCCGCTCCGATTCATTGGACATTCCGCAATATTCCAAACTATCAGGATCCGTATTAGCCCCCATGAGAGCGGAAAATCGACCTGGTGAATCGGTAGGCTGGAACAACATTTTCCGTGGATCTGCACGTTCTTTGTCCACACTACTACTAGTCTCAGAAGGATTGAGAGATGCAGACAACTGACATTCTGCACAGAGTACATATCGATAGACCAGCGCCTCTTCCAAACTAGTACCCAGCGAAACTTTCTCAGGTCTGGGGACAGAACAGACAGTAAGCAAAGAAGACTGAACATCGGGCCATAAAAGATGATATAAAATGAGTGTGAAAGCAAATACTGTAAGTCAAATAATGTAACGCCTCATCACATTCAGAAAACCCTGGGCACAAACTAGCGTCTATCTGTACAGCTAGAAAGATACGAAAGAACATGGTTGTGCCTAGTTTGAAACGGGGATTCTCTTCCATCCAACTTTTCAGGAGAGAAAAATGACATACCTTTATCCCTACTTGCAAAGGAGTCTGAAGAAGCCGAAGAGTGCTTTCCTTTGGGAAAGATATCATTAAAACAGGCATCAGGGAATCAATCATCATTGTTCAGCTGTAACACCTTTTCTGTGGATAGCTGTCAAGCCACCAGAAGGAAAACAATGGCTGATATACTTCCCGATGCCCAAGGCAAGACAGAAGCAATTGAGATCCTGAGGTTGGGTTCGAACCACGGACCTTCTAGTCAGTAAGTTCGTATGTCGTTTCAGAAATAAAGTGGAGACAATGTCTAAAAAAATTGATTATTCTATTTACACGTTTGCTTCGGAAAACCGTCGAAAGCGGCTGGGAAATTCGCGCGCGTATGTGATTGTGGGTTATTTTCCTAGATTGATGGTAACCTCAATTTTAGGAACTGTTAGTAGAGATTTTGACCTGCAATTGAAGCCAATCTGTGCTAAAAAGCCCCGAAGCACTGTACAGATAATTTATTTTTATTGGGAATCATCAGCGGTGCACACTTCTAACTAAGGCCTGAACGGAGATTTCGACAGAATCGCAAAGTGATCCAAGCTTTTTGTCAAACGAGCAGTCACCTCAAGCCTCCTATAATCCGGAGAACCATAGATGCATGAGGGTGACGAAAGTCGTAGTGTTTGCGAAGGAGCGGAGTACTTCTCAGCTACTCCAGTGTTAAACCTGAACGTCTTTGGATGTGAACAAATCCCTCCAGGTGTAACTTCTTCATTGAAGTTGTGCAAGCAGATGTTGCACAAATTTCTCCCGGGCCAAGACGAAACGACAGGCAATTGCATAGTTAAGTGATTGCTGCTCTCCCGTTAGCTTCCCGTGACACAATACTTTATGCAGACGCATGTCAAATTTCATTGTCAGATACCAATCCCAGCTGGGAATTGGCATGCTTTGGCATCGAAACTAATCCATACACGTAGCAACGAAATGTTCAGCAAAATGTTATTGAAAGGAGTATGAAAAACACGTCGCAATGAAGAATCGCACAATTTGAAATTCCACGTTTGCATTTATGTGACAAATGTTACGTGATGCATCGCCCTTCAACTAGGTGCCATCAACATATAGTTAGCAAGCCAACTTGGACCAAAGGATTCAGAAGAAAACACCATCGAACGGAAATACAGATAGACACTCTGTAGTGTAAGCGACAGTCAGACTACTACTAGTGATGACAGCGAATAGGAAGTTACAGATTCTCAGCAATTTACATGTGAATGTCACCAGTTCGTCAAAATCTCTAACTCTGAGTATTAGCCTGCTGTTTGACCTCATAAATGAGTATACCTTCAAAATTAACATTTCTCCCTATATGCAACAATTTCTGCTGACCAGTAAAGACCGCCTGAGCCATGTTAATTGTTGTTTAAGGAACAGTCTACTCAAGAGCAGAGCCTGCGAGTTTTGGTGGACGACGGATGAAGACTTGAATGGTCAGGCCACGAGTGGGGAGTTTCAGGCTATGGAACAGCGCAACCGTAACTAAAAACGGGAATTATCTGATCAAATCACAGTTGAGAGTGTCTTCTATGGAGAAAGATTGTCCTCTTGCCTTTTAATTGAATTTCACGGCGTGGAGTTCGAAAATTTAATTGAAAGGATTTCCTAATTTTTTGGCACATTCCGACAACTTGAACGGCTGATAAATCAATTTTATCGTACCCATACGTACATAACACCACTTCATTGTCATGCAACTTTACACAAACTACCTACTGAGCAATGTCGACTGGCTTTTTTCAAACATCAAGGGTGACGTGACCTATGTACAGAGGTAATCAAATGCGCTATCTGCCATAAGAGAGTGTAACAGAGGTTTTCTACACACTGCCTTTGTAGACACTTTTGTCAACGCCTGCTATCAGAACCTTCGTGAAGTCAGTTACCTATTCAGGATCTGAATCCACATATCCTATGCGGGACACCTTCCTATCTGTAAACTCCAACAAGGCATCCGATAGGTCGAAATTCGAAAGAAAGACCGAATCGTTTCATCGAATGCAGCCCGCACCGGATCTTCCAACAGCTGAACGAGTTAAGGCAGGTGGACTGCGTTGCTAGTATAGTAAAACCCAGAAACAGAACGGATAACTCAATATCAAAGATATCGAAAACCACATTGGACGTGCAGGTCTCCAACTTCTACGCATCAGGGGTGCTCGTCAACTTACCAGGCTGACGTCCGCCTCCTTGAAAAATGGAAATATCGCAGCAGTTGAGACGGCTCGTGCTCACCACTGGGTAACGGGTGTGATTCACGAGTTTTTCAATGTACGTGAACCTATGCCTCCTCATGTTATACCGCGGGGTGGGCTAGGTGCTGAAACGACACATCCACACACTTCCCTTGCCCTTAACAATGAGGTGACTATTGACCTGAGTAACCCAGAAAAGAACGACAAGTATGTCGAACCGATTCAACAAAGGGCGATGGGGAATCGACATTTATCGACAATACTCTTGAATTGAAGAACTCGACATAGTCTGGCAGTTAAGGTGCGAAGCTACTATTCGGAAGGTTCGCTGTTCGGACGCAATCCTAGTTTTTCGTTTATTTCTTTCTAGGCTTGGGTAACGTGGCGACAGCTTAGTCTTCGTACTTCCTTCGAGCTGCACAGCAGCTACTCAGTGAAAGAACGTCAAAGCTGAGAGATTATTTATTTGAAATAAAGGATGGTCAGACAGGGCATCAAAACTGTTTTGAATGACAAGAAATCAGAGTCCCTTGCAAGTGATGAATTGCAAAGCGCATTCGTTCTACATGTCGAAACAACGACTTCTTCAGCTCTTGAGTCATGGCGTTAACGGCAAAGAAGCACTCCATCCAAGCTAGAAAATGATAGACCGACAATGGGCACAAACAAGAAAAAGGGCACATAGGGACCTCCTCTCAACTAGACGCTAAAATGGGTACCGTCAACCCTTCACGGATCATCCCAATGAGCTTTCCCAGAAAGCATTAGGACTTCACTTAGAATGTTCATATACCGATACACATGGGTTTTTCAGTAGGCTTTTAGAACTCCGTCTGTTCTTCAAAAACACTTCGGTGTGGTATCAATCGCAGAAACGCGAATATCGAATGATATCTTTAGTTCAGAAATACAGTAACCAGGAATGATTCTGGCGTGTGGGGCGGTGTTACCCCACTTGTCTTCCGAAAAGAAATAGAATGGGTCGCTCTGAGTGACCATTTGCTGACATGTCGCGTTGTGCTTCACGCACACTGATTAACGATATGTGCATTGTGGCGGTCTTCCATGACCCCAGATAACCACTATTCCCAGCATCAACGTGTGATTTATCAAAACGGTTTCGCCAGAAACTCAACAAGAGAGAGTCCTTTGTTCCCAACCTTCTCTCACCGCCAAAGAACTGCCACTTTGTAGTCTTAACGGCCTTATTACTAGCATTGCATTGCGCAGTCACGTAACAGGAACAACGACTATGGCCTAGGATATATCCCACCTTGGATCATGCCTGGACGAACAGAGCCAATTGGATAAACCATGACTCATGCATCTCCACGTAACAGTGAAGTGAACTGAAGTGGTGCTGTTCAGAAGCAAATGTCACACCATCGGGCCACTACAAGCTAAGTTAAAACTCCCAACAATATCCAAGATAAGGGCCAAAGTTGATATGCTAAACCAAAAACAAGGGCCGGGGACGATAAGTCGATCGCTTGGATGATCTTATTCTAGCTTCCTCTTCCATGCCAGCCATCCCATATTCGCGAAAATCGAAGACCTTCATCCAGATCTATAACTGATTGATGGGCGAAGCTTGGAACAACTACCAACATAAACATAGTGACTCAAACTGGGAATGCCATACACTGTTACACTACTTTTATTCGTAAGTGTGAGCGAGGTTTACAACACACTAAAAACCTAAGTATTTGAAGGTACTTTACAAAAATGTCAGCGCAGCTGCCTCATAGCGGTGTGATAGGATCTCTCTCAATCAATTCAATCAATTTATGAGCTAGAAACCGCAGGCACATGGGTCCCAGCTGCTACAGTTTCGATCCGAGTGTGGGACATATAGCCCAGTCTTGGGGACGATCAGATATTCAATTAGTTCGGGAATTAGGTAGAAATTAGGCACTGAAAGCGATAACTTTGATTCACGAGCACCACTGACTGTGCGATTGGGTAACTTCTGCCAGTGTCACTAACCATTGGTGAGTTAAGTTCCGGGGTCCCCATCCAGGGAGGCGGAAGTTGTCGACCCGACTAAGTTTATTGACTAGTGTTTTCATAATTCGTTGCCAGGTCATACATTGTCCACCTCTCGGTCGCTTCCATTCAGCTGAGCGAAAAAAGCTCTGCGATGCACACGGTCTTCTGGCATGCGGAGGACATGTCCTGACCAGAGCAATCTACGAAGCGTGAGTAATTCATCTATCGCGGGAGGGTTCATTCTTCCCAGGAACATCTGACATATCTCAGCATTACTAATCCGATGTTCCCAACAGACCTGACCAATGCTCTGGAGACACCCATGAGCTCTGCCCGTAACAGACAAACTGACGTCACATCGGCGCCATAAATGTCAGAGGTTGGCGAAAGCTGCTCTGGCCTTCCCCATTCGAGAAGTAATCTCATCTTCAACCAGTTCACCGGAATTCTTAACTCTTCAGGCAAACAAACTTAACTACCACGCCGATGGGCTCGCTTTGCAAGCATGAGTTTTTGGGTTTGGTCCTATTACACTTTTACACCTTTACACTTTGCAGGTATGAAGCGCATGCAAAACCATGCGGCAGAGTTATTTAGGTTATCTAAAATCGTTTGCATTGAAGGATCTGAACCGAGGAGAGCAATGCTTTCCGCATACTCAGTGTCTGTGAGCGAACGTCCGGGAAGCGTTTCGGCACCCGAGGTTTCAGAAGCAGGCAGAGAAATTTCAAGCAACACATCAATACCAAAGCTGAAGAGGAAAAATGAGAGGGCAGCCTTGTCCTACACCACTGGACGTGATGAACACAGGCGAAAGCTTGCCATATACTGGTACGCGCCCACAGGAATTCGCATACAGTGCCCTCATAAGGGATATAAATTTGGAAGGGACACCTCTGATCACCAGACACTGCCGGAGTTTCTGGCAAGCAACAGAATCAAAAGCAGCTTACAGATAAAGAAAAACCTCTGGAGGAGTGGCGCTGTTCAATTTATTTCAGGGTGAAAATATGTTCGACGCGTTCTCGACCAGGGCAGAACTTAGCTTTATTCTCACGAATGTCTCTCCTGATAATCGAGCAACCCGGGCAAAATAATGTCAGAAAGCACCTTAGATGCGGCAGATACCAGGCTGATATCACGATGGTTTTTATATGACTTTCTTGGGATGACTGTCGAGGAGCTTCATTCTGTTTTCGTTCCAAATCTTCTGCAGTATATTTGTCAGAATGTTCACGAAGACCTCGCCACCTTCCTTGAAGAGTGCAGCGTGTAGACCATCCCCACCAGGTGCCTTGTCGCGCTTGAGGATTGATATCTCACGCTGGATTTCGGTTGCTGTTGACGGGTTAGTGTCGATGTTCCAATCAGGCCCACTGGGTTGTGTTGAAGGAGACCAGCTGAACTGTTCTAGGAGGTGCTCAGCCCACGGCTCAAGACGACGACTGAGGGAGTGAATTGCTGTTCCGTCTTTTTCCTGCGGCGAAAGCCTTCTCCATCTCCTGGACCTTCGAAAACTTATCATTTTTCAAGCCCCTGATTATCCGGTGTTTGAGGGATCTGTGTGTGCCATCACGATCGCTAGTTGCTGGTATGGCCTTTTTGGCAGCAATAAGATTTGCTGACCTCGATGATATTGTGTTTATTTAGTCGAGTAAGATGGCCTATACAAACAGTTCTGCAAGCTGATAGCATAGTTTCTTTAACTCGTCTCTATTCAACCTTCAGGCATTCTTCGTCATCCACATGACTGTGTGATTTTAGTAGCTTCCTAGTCAGATCAACTCGATACTCTTCAGCTACTGAAGCATGTCCAAGTTGTTGAGTGGAGCTGTTCTTCTTTGGCACATGTAATGCTGATGGAAAGCGAAGTGCTAACCCAGCCCGCATGATGGCATGATCAGGGTCAATTGCGTACCATAGAAGTGACGACTATCAGTAACGGAGGCTATTCTTCTGTAATTGGTAGCCACATGGTCCAGCAGAGTCCACGACTTTATTGGTGGCCTCCAAGTAAGTGGATGTGAGCGTTTGGGTTGGAAAGTCGTACTGGACAGGAAAAGGCTATGATCTGCATGCAATTGGATATGTTGGTCCCCATTATCCGTACGCTCAGCATGGACTCCAAATCTACCATCTAACTGTGGTTCTTCCGGAATTGGTCGTCCAACCTGGGCATTCATATCACCCACCAGGATTACCATATCCGTCCTTCTTGCCAACCGAAGCATTCGTGACAGATCTTGATAAAACTCTTCCTAAGTCTCAGAAATGCAGGCGTTGGAGCGTATGCTGATACAACAAATAGAGTGCTGAGTGTTGAGGCTGAGTGTTGCTGAGGCCTGAGCTCTTCCCAACGTCGTAGATAACACAAGCCATTGCGTCAGGATCACTGGATACCGGAAGAGTGAAATGTGGAACATCTGAGCTCTTCCTAAGCGGCTTGAGGTGAGCGACCGAAGTGGGGTCTTGTATGCGTGTTTCGGAAACATAATATACATCGACAGACAGGGAAAGCAAGATTTTAGCAAGGCATGCCTGTCGCCCAATGTGACATAGAGTACAGACTTTAAGGAATGCAATGTGGATCAGATCTTTTAAGGTTAGTGATTATTTTGATTTATTTTTCTGGGCGAAGATTAAGACACGGGATAGTGGCTAAGGGAGTGGCAGATGGATTGACCGCATTGCGTTGTTTGGTGGATGCGGAGGGAGTGTGGGAGAAGGCCAGTCAGCGAAGAGATGCAAGGGCAAATGATATTTTTAGTTGCCTAAACCGAAGAAGTGGGGTTTAGTTGAGGTACCTTACCTTGAGCCTTTGACTCAAAAGTCTGACCTAAAAGACAGTGGGAGGATGTAAGGCTTTGGTTGGGGACCGTGTCCCTAGCCTCTGACTCAAAGGTCTGATCCTCGAGGCAGCGGTTCCTAGGGCTTTCTTGGGGGACCCTTCGCGAAGCCAATAACTCAAAGGTCTGATCCACTTGGTTGCAGGAATCCGGCCTGCCCCGGGGGCGCGGGGAGTAAGGCATCACTGTTTCACTCCTAGTACAGCCGCGCACAGCAGGTGCCTTTTGAGCAACACCGGACTCTTTGCTTTGAAAAATATTTCGAATAATGCGCCGGCGATCATGGTCAGAGGTTGGGTGATCGGATGTGCGATTTTTAGGACCGACCTTTTCTAACCGGTCCTTCCTCGGAGGAAGGCAGCATCGCTGCTTTCATAACTATCGACATGCTGGTCACGTGGGAAATACACCTTACTGCCTTCCCACTCCTATCACAGAGGACAGTATGACTTTACCTCTGGACCGCCTCGTAATATGATTACTCGCAGTACGGGGACTTGCTGTTTATTGTCGGGCTGGTCCCCATTGGCCTTCCTGGCATGGTTGAACCTCTAGGAACTGAGTTCCAGCCAGTATAAACCAAAGGATCATTGCAGCACAGAAGCCCAACCACCACGACAAGGTGACAGCTTTAGGTCTGGGATACCTCTCATCTCCGTTAGCGGATAAACTATTGCTATGCGGTGGTTGTCAATGTTTTTGGCCACTGTTATGCATCAGTTTTGTCTCCTCCCATTGAATTCGGCGACCAAATTTTTTACCGTTACCCATCACTGTGCTACCTTTCATTTATCTGTACCCTTAGCGGGGGTTGGGACCGTTTCTTGTTCCCCGAACACCGTTCTTTTGCGCACCAGCGACATGCCAGCAGCCCTCAAGTTAAGTATCCTGCTGTTTATGGACAGTTCATTATGATCAGCATCTGCAAAAACCACGCACGTGCAAAACTCTAGAGATCAGTGAGCATTGACATCTAATCGGACTGGCCACATGATCATCAGCCTCAGGAATGATCGCTGCGCAGGTGGATCCCTTTTAATGTGCACAAGTGCAAAGCTGTCTCCTCAAAAGAAGCAAAGTTAGTCTTGTCGCCTCAAAGCAGATCGTGTTAGCAACCGACCTGAGAATCATTCTATAACGCACTTAGTTTGTTCAACTTCTCCCAAAGTTTAAGTATCGACTGGATGACCGCTTTCTGAATGCTCATTCACTACATTCAGGACCACTTACACTAGTCATCCGACCCACCAACAATATCCTACGGGCCCTAAGAATTGCTCATATATTTTGTGAAGTACAGTACTTCCCACAATATATCTAAGTATGCGTTTATTCGTCTTATAGAATAAAGGTTAGTCCTTGAAGGACCAATTCTTAACCGACGTCAGGAGTACGCCGTTTTTTATGGCTACGGGATTCAACTACTTTCATTGGTGACGAACTAATTCGGGGTACTTAATGCACACATCATGAGCAATAACATGGAAGCAGGATCCGTAATACGGGACTATCACGTCCTCTAGAGATGACCTTAAATTCTCTGTAGCATACGCGATGCGGCACTCCAACGAATCGATCGTCTCGAGTACTCGCGGTAGTGGGATCGTGAACACTAACGGAGCTGCGGACTGACAACCACCCACGTTGGTAAGGAATGCTGGCACTTGTCGCACTGACCGAATATGAACATGACATGCGGGGAATAGTTCAACGTTGTGGTACGGAAATTGTAACCAAGCTCACGTTTCACTTGAGTAAATGGGACTACCACTGACGTAATCCACATGAGACGAATTCTCGGACGAGACCCTAGTATATACCTTCGTAAGTGCTCATATTCACCTTCACTGGGAACCAGTTTGCAACTGCATAAGCCGCAGGGATTGCATCTGAACGACCCGTGGTGAATGACTGGAACAGCCCGCCCGAAACGGTGGTTGCCACCCGCCGAGGAATGCTTTAAGGTGCTACTGGATTAGTACTTCAGCTATCAAGGGTGTCACTCCCGTTGTTGCAACCAACCTCCAGATCAGTGTCCACTGGCGACCCTACGACAATGTTCAAAATGGTAAGAAGTTGACAGGGGACTACCCGTTCTACTTTCTATACCTCAATGAACCTCCAAGAATCTCTTATGACGAGTTCTTAACAGTTCGTTTTGCGAAAGGCTGTGAGTTGATTGTTTATGACGGTTACTAAAGACGCTATGGCGCTGAATATACTGATGGCTGCTGCCCAAAAAAAGCACTCCAGACGATCATTTCGTTGCATTGACGAAAGTTACTCACCTTACGAAGGACCCCGACGTTGCCGTACTCGTGTGGAAGTATTGAACACCACGATAGGTTCCGTCGTGGCGGCCCCTGGAAGGATTGTCCCAATCCACACCTAGCCACTGTCCAGTTGAACCTGGTAGTCCTCCGACGTAACGTATGGTACCGAAGTGCTCATCGTGGACGACGCGACGTCCAATGAGGCTCACATCCGGAAATTTTATTTCGCCGCATTCGGTGCCGTTCAGTACATTTGGAATGATCTTGGGGGGCTCATCATCTACACGAGATACCTCAGATTGAGTTAATGCACTCATGTTAAACTAACCATGCGGCAGGGACAAGAAGGGCGCCTGGCAGTGGTTCCGGTAGAATCGCGACTGCCTATTGGCCAACGAGGATCAGCGGTTGACAGGCCTCGGATACGTTTACTCGACGTCAAGGTCAGCGTCAATAGCAATAGGTTCAATAAGGACGTACATGAGTGGAATGCCGGGCCGATCAGTATTTGCACAATGGACTTGATTTCACGAAATCTGCGACGTGTTCAGAGTTGCCACTTCATAGTGTAGACTGTCTATGTATAAGGTATATGTTCGTGTATTATTGCAAAATCTCTACATTAGTGATTTGTTTAAGTGAGCGAATCTTCAAGGTTAGTAAACACCACCGACTGTGAATATGCTGCCTAATGTACTAAGAAATCGCGCATTGCACAAAAAGGTCACTCACTTACAATGCATGGAAGTTTCAGTTAGTTTTGCAGCTGAAATAATTCTCTGAACACTCTAGAATGTGCATGGTCCTTGTGGATGCAAAATATGCGGTGTTGCCATTCCTGTAAACAATTTTTGCTCGATAATTGCTGTTACAAGTTAAAATTGCGTAGGCTGCGTTCATTATTGGCGAAAATTGTGCAATTTTGTTGTTAAACAGCAGAGTCTTCCGTTCTAGCCTGCGAATTATGCTAGGAAGACCATGATGTTGATCGATAAGCTGACGCACACGACTAACATGCGGCTAGTGGTCCACGATGCCTAATCAACTAGCCACATGAACCTACGTCGATCATAGCGGACAGATGAACGAACCTAGCTGACGCACACGACTAACACGCGACTAACATGCTACAAACGAACCTAGCTGGCCGGAGCGCGCACGTCCGTTTTCACCGGGGAAAAGATCCAGAAGAGACAACATAAAAAGTTGTATTAGTCGTTTAGATGAGTACATATGTTCTGAGAGGACGCGCATAGACTTCTTGAAGAGCGTTCACTTGACCATTGACGACCTGAAATGAGAGCAAGATATAAGCTAGTTATCGATATATATGATCATGAGCAGGCGGCTGACAAACTGGGAGAAATGCTTACCCCAAAATGGAGGCACTTCAGCGGCTATGATATCGTAGAGGCTTGCCATCTTCAGCGGCTAGTTCGCATGCCTACTTACTGTATTCATCAAGAAATACGAGACTTACATGAAATGCACGGGGCCTCATTAACAGATGAACTCTCTGGAGTTGATGGGTTACATGAAGTCATCTTCGTCTCTTTCATCCAACTGGCGCTCTACAGCGTTAGTCGTAGTAGTCAGAAATGTACTCACGGCTGTTGAGTAGTTCTTCCTTGGACCCGAAAACACGGACACGCACAGACTTCCGGGACACTGTGCTGGGATTCTGCGCTTCGGTCCAGTCAACATCATAAGACGCTCTCTTTGCGGACCGGGTGGCAAGCACACCTTTGCGTTTTTGGACGGGCCGGAAGCTAAGAAGCAAGAGTAGATTATTATTCTGTGGACTCACCTTTAGGACAAGCCTGAAGAGCATCACCGCACAGCGGGCAAGGTTCACCATCATAACAGTTGGCGTGATATGATACGCGATCCGTTGCACACCAGCGGTCACTGGTAGTAGTTGGTCGGTCACAGAGCACACAAAAGCCCAAGTCTGTGTCCCTAGACCGCCATCTGTGTTGGGGTGCAGTATCCTCGACCACAGACGGCAGGCCACCAGTTGCAGAATTTGAGCCTTGACGAAGCAGGATTTGCCCATGAGCAATCAGTTGCTTAAAGCTGGCTGTGGCCTTTCTGGGTTCCCACCCCTGAAGCTTATCCATCAGTCGGTTCATTTGTTTACAGAGGGCGTCACAAGCTGTCGGCGGTGGCCTCGGAACAAGTGTAAGAGATACACCTTTTTCCGGTAGGTTGTAATCCGACAGCCATCGTTGGTGGATTGGGAAGCAAGCTAAGAAAAAGTTTATGAAGAACTGTTCTTACTGCTTGGAACCGATTGATCTCTAAAATTGAAAACAAATGTACCCACGGCAGCCACATCGCCTGATAGAACGGGCATGTGCATTCCCAGCACAGGTGTAAACCGTCTGGGAGGATCTGGGTGTGTGGACCACAAAATTAGTTAACGTAGCTTGAACTCACCTTGTTTGTGCCGACACTGTAGGGCCTTGGATCGCTGTCGAGAGCATGCATACCAGTCATTCGATCTGACCTTGTTCTGATGCTCTTCAGGCTTCCCTGCTCATGAGGTGGCCACCAGTTTACATTGGATACAGCTCACCGCCTTGGCGCTCATCCTCTAAAACTGTACTCACACGCCAGTCATGCCTTTATGCTGACTCAGATGATCATGCCTGACGGCATGCAGAAGTTATGAATAATTATTATTATTACCACGTTCAGAACGTAGCCGTCGCCTTCGATGATTTGCCGCCTATCGCAATGGTACGATGTATGCATCTCAAATTCCCGCATGAGCCACTCGGCGTGCCGGGACACCTTTTGTATGGCATGCTCCAGTGTGTCGGCGTGGTGCACCCGGTCTTTAAGGCGGCCGTTTGCATTCTCCAGACGATTGTTGGTCACATTGCCAAAGTGAACCATCCCGGACTGTGCGTGTACGGCCCATTTTCGGGTGATGTACAACCAGCGGGCCGTCAGGTAAGAAACAAATCTTGGGTCCGTTCGGCGCAGCAGCTGCAGATCTTGCCGGAATCTGTGTGTATGTAATACGATAAGCAAAAACCTGTACGGCGTTGTCTAGTCGAGCCATGCGGTGGAAGATGTGTCGGCTGTTCGCAGAGTGTGTCTATGACCAAAAATACATGGATACTAAATGATACATACGTGCTTCCTGATGGCTTTCTGATATGAAAGTAGCAAAGCATTACATCGCAGCCGAACACGACTCTTGCCGCCCGCATTTGCGCGCCAACTTATCCTAACTGGATACTGCTCGCCCATCATCTCCTTGAACAAGCCGAACAGTCTACGCATAGGAGCAAACTGTTCGCTCTCCACGAACGCATACATAACCGGGCGCCCGATACCCATGCCGTCCGTTATCAAGAAGGTATAGAGCTTGTATCTACAGGCCGAATATTAGGTGCTTTAAAAAATTACCCAAAACGGTTTGTGGCGTGCGTTCCGTCACATTCACGACATCCGGAAAGCGTCGGAACAACGCTATCTGCTGCCATCGGGAGAAGCATATGTGGCTATAGTGACCTTCTTCTGACTGCCACACAAGCAACCGTCCCGTCTCCCGAAGTTTTGCCAGCACCGAAGGCATATCATCTGCCACAATAAAATCCAACTATGCGGCACCTACTCAACAGAGCCGGTCGACACTTCCGGCGGTAGTTGTATATATCCTGAGTTGTGAGGATCTTACCGAATTCATCGGCCACAAACTGCCGCACCTCACACGATGGCGTTCCGTATTTCAGAAGGGCCCTGCAGGTGCCCAACTCGTCTTCCGTTAGCCGTCGATTAACTGGAAGCCGATCGTACAAAAATTTTGACAACTTATGGTTGTGTTCAAGAAAATAAGAGGTGACTGCCAAGTGGTTCCTTTGCCTCCGTAAACAGAACCGCACTGGACAGCCGGTGCTTCGCGTACTGTTTTTTATTAGCGAACACGCTCAGCTTACTAGCTTCTTCGGATTCCTGACTTTTCGTTGGCCTTGGGTCGCCTGCTGCATTTGTAGTACACCCATTCGTAACGCAAAACAGCGTTGGTGCTTCGATTACTGGATGAACGCACAAATACCACATAGTTCTCCTTCATGTACTGATTTAAAGCATCCTCAAATGCCGTGAAGGATGAAAAAGAATCAGCCCCGAATTTCTCAGCAAATGCCTGTGCAGCCACTTTCGATGCCACTGTACAGCAAGTTCAAAGTTAGATGTGCGCCAAAAATTTCCAAAAGAGATTAATTAAAACAAATCGCAAAAAATGACCGCAGATGAGGGTGATCTTTGGACTGAGCACAAATGCAAAGAAAAGCAAGGTTTTGACGTAGAAAGTTTTATTTCGCTCGCAAGGGTTTTGCAGAAAAATGCATTGTGCATCCGAGGCACGGCGAATGCCGGAGGATCGTTGACTCGCTTTAGAATGTGTTTGATCTTAGTCGCAGTTCTGAGGTAGAGGAACATTTGTCACGGATTCACGGATTCGCGGATTGATACACAGGATCGAGGCTTTCTCGTTCTTTTCGCGACTAGGTTTTGTTCTTGTCGTTCAGCGGCTGTCGTTCGCCTGAAAAGCACAACTGAAAAAAGGGTGTAGCACTGCTCTTAAGTCCTCAGCGCGGGGCAGTATGCTTGCCAGCACGAGGACTCGCGTAAATAAGTGTCTAATATTGTCCTGAACTGAGTTCTAGAGGGTGTGGCGTTTTGTACCTTTATTTTGCTTTCATTATAACACTACGTAGTTCATCAATTGCATAATCGTTTTTTGTTTGAGTACGAAAAACTACAAAAACGCGCAGTTGTACAATTTCACGCAATACAAACGTGGTCACGTGCTTTGACTCTCTCTTCTGATTTCGCTCGCGTTTGCAGCGGTCATTTGCGAGTTCCATGTGCTAATTCTGGTATTAAAACATTTCAGACACTCTTCAGAATCTATTATATGTGGGAACTGTTCAGAAGATGACCCATGGAACACCATAATTGGATTATTGTTTATTCACTGACCTTTTCCAACGACGAACTATTTTAAAGAGAACAATTATTAGCAAGTCTGTTCCATCTGACCTCTTTATTATTGTATACCCAACCTAGCGCTATTATTTTCATTTCTTTGCCACACACTCCTGGTGCATCAACTTATTGGGCAGCCAAACCACTACAAGGGAGCGTGAACAACCGTCTGAGGAAGGTTATTCCACCCAGCTACTACCTTAAATGAGAAAAAAGTTTGCCTAATGAAGGTATGCGCTCTGAGCATAAAAATCTTCTTGCCGTGTCCTTGCCGTGTGTTTGCTGGGTCAACGGTGAGAAACCTATTGGCCAAGCCTTGTTCAAACAGGGCGTAAGTAAGAAGTAAGTTTCCTCGGAGGCGACGATACTCCAAGGGAAAGAGGTCAGGCACCGCGAGTCTCGTTTCGTAGTCCATGGACTTGAGGCCGGTAAGGTGGCTCCAGGGCTGGGGAGTGAAACCGGGCCTTCCACGTGACAGGCGGAGATACTCACCATTACACTACCGAGGAGCCAAAGGAGGAACGGCCTCAACACCCGGCATTCCCAGCCGGCCACCCATGCAAGTACTAACCGGGCCCAACGTTGCTTGACTTCGGTGATCAGACGAGAACCGGTGTTTCCAACATGGTATGGTCGCGGCCAATGACTTACACTTAGCTTTCTGTGTAAATAGTGATGCACGACTTCAGTCTTCAAGCGACTGCAACGTTTTTTGAATTATCTGTTAAAGTTCTGCACTTTTTGGTAACCACTTGCACTCATTGTTTCCACTGGACTTGGTTAACACTACAAACCTGAATTTTTGAACAAGATGTTGGAAACCCTTCTTGGATAGGTGGCGTGTTCAATTCGTTTCCCTCCTAAAAGCTGCGCTTTCACGAGCGCATATTCAATTTCCTGGATCCAGTTTATAGTACCGAACCATAATGAGCTCATCGACAATCAGCCAACTACATTGCCTGTCAGATCCCCGCCTGATGCCGGCAACAATGTCCGTTGCCGACATAACAGCCACCACCAATCCTTACTTTTAATCTTGGTGGCATATAGATAAAATGCACGGAGTTCATATTCGGGATTGCTTGAAGTCAACCCTCTGCGTTCAGTAGACACAAATTAAAGGAAATAACCGCCAAGAACAGCTAGGTTGGTACGACACCGGCTCAAATCATGGATTCACAGATTGGTACATGGGATCGTAGCTTTTACCCAAGATTCCCGATGCAGGTTTGTTCCCGTCGTTCGACGGCTTCCGGTCGCCTGAGAAGCAAATGGGGGAAATGGCGTTACACTGCTCTTTAGGTTCTCGGCTCTGAGAAGTAAGACTACCAAGGCGAGGGCTCCCGTCAATAGGTATCTGAGTGAACCTTGAAAGGGGTTCTAGGTACGGCGTGAGCAGCTGTAGGAGGAGGGTTATTCCACGCATCAACTTCAGCAAAATCAGAAAACTGTCGCCTAATAAAGGTGCACACTCTGAGCCTAAAGCTCTTCTTACAACTTCCCCTCGGTATGTTGGTTGGGACAACGGTGAAAAAGTAGCTGGGAAAACGTTGTTCAAACAGGGCAACTGTGAGTAACTAGGCCTCCTTGGAAGCAAAGATAATCCAGGGGAGGAATGCGGTCACCTCGAGACGCGCTTCATAATCAACGGATTTGTGGCCAACAACCTTGTTCGTAGCAGCTCGGTGGACACGCTTAACGAGGATTAGGTCTTCCTTGAGTCAGTAGTAGAAAACTTGTTTGTCATATTAAAGAACTGGCCCAGCGTATGCCCCATAGGGTATCTGTAAGGTAACATGGGGGAAGATACGCTAACCATGCGTCGAACGACAAGTGCCTTTCGGGCCGATTACTCATGGTGAAGCGAGGGCATGTTTGAAGAGAGTCAGCTGCCTAAACCCTTTTATTGTCTATCCTCGCAATCTCTACTTCACATGCACGAAAATGCGCTCGCCGAGTCTCCTCCGAAAGATCTATGGACGCACTTTCCGTCATTCAGAGGAAAGTGTCAGTTCAGTGGCCACTCTTCTCCAGCATCTACATCAATTTGGGGGGTGCCGGCGTTAAAAAGCTAGGATTTTGGTCCGCCATGTACTTGAAGCGCATTTGAACGTTTGCTGACACAGATAAGAAGTGGTCCTAAAGCAGAGCCTTGCAGGACTCCAGTAGAGGCTGACGCTGAAGAGGAGCAGGTTGAGCCTACCTCCATGTAGAATGTTCTGTCTGCCAGGAACGTCTTACTCAACCGTAGAATTTCTCCTTGAATTTCCTATGACTCGAGTTTCCTAGTTTTTCCCATTTTTTTCGCCAAGCATTTGTGGTAGGGTTTTCTTTGCGTTTGGACCATGGAGAGAGATATTGTCGGGTTACCTTCAGGATGGGACGCACAAATGAAGAATGGATAACAATAGAACTCCGTTCAATGATGTAACGTTGGATTATGCTCACAAAGTGAGTAACTTTTCACGGCCATTTAGGAAAACCGCGACACCGTTTACGGGTATAGACTGTCATCCGTCCGGGGACCGTAGACACAATCTTGCCCAGTGGCACATAAAATAAATGGCCCACTTGATATACATGCCGTGAAGCTGGCATCAATAATCTTCGAGGATGCCGATTGAGTAGGTTTCAGGAATTAAGAAGTAGACGATCCCCGTATACCAGGGACCCGGACTTAATACTCGTCTAGATAATTTTGTGTTTACCCGACCACGAATTGATCCATCGGAAGGGAAGAGTAGTCAAAAGACACTACTAAGAGGGTATGACAATGGACAAAATGGAGTCAGGAGTCAGGTTTGGTGGGCATTGCTCCCGTTCTGGAATAGTGAATAGAACGATTCATCACTTGTCAATTTCGGGGGGCGGCCAAGGACAAAGTAAGCGTGGGACACGAAAACCTTGTCCGTCTGGAATACGCAAAGGATACCTTTCTCGTCTACGAAGAGGAGAAGAAGGCGCATGTGTTTTTGGATGGACTGACCAAAGTCATCTCGCCCTATGGTATGCACTTTTAAACCACAGAATATAAGGTCATTCTTCCGAACGTGCAGTCAATAAACGTGCCACTTGCAATCCAAGGAAAAGCGCTCAAAGTTGTGGAGCTTTTTGCGTACATTAGGAGTTTTATTAGTTCTGAACGTAATGTGACGGCTAGTGAACGCACGAAGCTGAAACGCTCGGATCGCGCTCGCTAATTTGAGACAACTATGGCGTCACAGAGGTATAAATGAATCTCAAGGGACGTGCGTGTCAGGCTGCAGTAGGGTTTCATTGTTAAATGGCTGTAAGATAGCCTGTTCGAGAAGCTGAACTGAGACGTCTTCAGGTGTTCGACAGTGGTTGTCTCAAGACCATAGTTGGGGTGGTTTGGCGTTGGCAACTCCTTAAAGAGGCAATTAGAAGATGAGCTTTCGGTTTGCACTAGGAACTGCAGTTGAAGTATTGTACAGCACCAGAAGCTGCGTTCGTTGAGCCATGTATTGCGTATGCCAAACGATCGTTTGCCGGAGAGAACACTACTTTTCGTGCCCAAATTAGAGTGACGGAATCAGAGAAGTGGCTAACCTCTGACCTGGCAGAGGGAAAAGAAAATATTACAAAACGTTTAGGTTATGTCCGTGGTAATCGCTTCTCAGAATGGGAACCACGTGATACTTATTGAGCCTGGTTGGTGACGCTGCAAGATATGGCTGCTAATTGATGTCAGTGGCATTTTTGTTGTCAGGTTCTATCCAGATTTCCTGAATGAATGTCTCAGGGAGGAGTTGGATGAGGCCAAAAACCTATATGACGGACAGGGAATAGAGTCTCAAAATGGCCTAGAATTGCGACCAAATTCCAACATGTTATATGTGTCTGAGATATGGTAGCTTAATTATATATAACTGGATACTGAAGATCACAAAAAAGTCTGTTTAAAAAAGGTTTCACGTTCGATGACTGGTTTCCCGAAAAAGAACCCCTAATTAGTGAGGCTGCTACTGTAGAAGCGACTTACCAAGAATATGCTTCCGTTCCTCGCCATATGTGACAGCCGATCCTCATAATTATCCTCCTTTACCCGATAAACTGAATCCCTCTTGTTTTGGTGAACTATTTTTATAACTTTTACGGATTTTGGTTGGACATTGTCTTTTGTGGTCACTCGCCATCAATATCTGTTTCCTTGTGACGATATCGAATTTATCGATTTATCCACAGGCTGGTGGTTGTACCGCGTTATTTTGTAACTTTTACGGTATCTGCAGAGGGGCATCTGTTATGGGTTGCTGAAAATGTGTATTATTATCCTGGCAATAGTACCGTGATTCCAGAAGTCGGATTCCTTGGTCCTTTTTCGTGAATTAGCACGCGTCACTCAAGCTCAAAAGGCAGATAGCCGTAGAACCACCTGATTGCAAACCTTTTATCATCGATCAAAGGGGTATTAATAGTGCGTCTTTATGCACAGGAGTGGTATGGTATCTCAGTTATTGTAGTAATAGGTGATGTGCATGTTTTGTAGGCTTTATGTGACTCTCAAAGATGATGATCTACCTGACTTGGCAGCTCTACTGGTCGGGCCATGAGTTATAGCATGCCAGCTGTAACTGGCGAACGGTATCTTCGAATGACGCGTAATACCAGAAACTTCGGGCAGGCAAAACAAAGTCGGAGCTGTGTTTCTATACGGTACTATTAATATAAGACAAATTCACAAATTATACAAACCTCGACAGTAGATACTCGTCCGAGACAAATGGCCCACTTGGACTACAAAGGTACAAAACAAAGGAGCAAACAGGCTCCCACGTGGGACAGTCACACGTGCACAAAGTCGGTCACAAATGGCCGGATGACCTCAAGGCCGAAATGGGTGAAGTGGTAAGGACAAACAAACGCTAGTTCATATACACGCACTAAACACAAAAGTGGGGCGGGGGTTACAAATAGGGACAGAATAAACGTGGGGAATTTCAAGTTTCAACGTGATGAACGATACACCAGCGTCCAAGCAATTAGCATACCTGTTTGGCCTAAATCACGCCAAATAGTAGGTTCAAATAAGACATAGGTTTGGCTTTTTCGTGTTCTGCACGAGAACGTTTTCTGTCGATTCTCCATGCAGCACGAATGGAGGTCCGCTGCTTGAATTTGACCGCTCACTATGTTTACCCATGTACCTCGGGAGAACGGCGTCTGGTTTTTACTTCATTTATTGCTTGATATTGGGCCCCAAAACACTTTGCATCGCTTTCATTTTTTGTAAGCTTGTAAAGATGTATTACTGTAATTCTTTCTCAAAACCCAGCAAACGTACCACAAGGCCCAGGAATGTGTTCTTGTTTTTCCATGAACATACCGCCCGTTGGAAAAAAGGGTGCCTTTATTTTCTTGTTACAAGTCAAAGGAAATTAGTTTTTCCGTTTAAGAATCAAAGCCTCCCGGAAAGCTGTAAAAGTCACCTATAGTTGCTGTTCCATTGCTGAATTGAAGCTAGATGCGAGCGTCAGTGAGAAAACCCCTGGCGTTTTTACTTATTCCCTAAGGTTTTCTCCACGCGAGATGTGCGTGCGGCCTTTGAGCGGTCTGGTGGCAAACACAAGCTCCCCTTGGGATCAGTTGATTACTGTGTCCGTAAATTCTCCAGTTTTGTCACCTGACTGCCCTGCCTGAGTATGAAAATGTTTGCATGAAATGTTCGCAAAGGTATGGAGCGTGAACTACAGTCAATCAAGTTTTTGGCACTACGGAAGAGTAAATTTTGCCAGCGCGTTGTAAAAGTAATAGCGTTAACTCTATGGAGCGAATTTTTGTTACGTTTCCTTGTAATGTTAGTTGTGTGGTCGCCAAACATGCGTGGACTTCAGTCATGATAGCATCAGTGCATATGGAAGAGGACAGGTGCCAGCTGCCAGGTGCCAGGCCGGCCGCCTGCCAAGTATATTCAGGAAAACTTTGAACGCCTGAAGATAAATGAAGTTTGGATAAGTTGTTTCCAAATGATTTCCCTTTGTCATTTGAGGAAAATCCCCCTCAGCGGGACAGTGCGTGTTAACCGCGATACACTATGTGAAAAGCGTACGGACGCGCTAAATGGGGGCTCGAACGGTGACACAAAATGTTTTGATACTTCAGTTTGGCTGATCTCTTCTCACGACCCTATGAATCGATTCAGTGCTTGTTGAAGAAGCGGAGATTTGCATGAATGGCAAGATTGCTCTGCTGCGGTCAAAGTGGGTCTGGGGTTTCCCGAACCAGAGTCTGCTAGGCCAGGTGCCTCTCTGGGCTCAGCCAAGGGCTGATGTTCATGGCTTCAAACCAAGTTTTCAAAGGGCTCAATAGGTCTGTTGTGGAGTGAGACTTTGGAGGCTTGTGGACTGGGATACCAAAGCGCTTGGTATCTCTTGCAGTTCGAGCTGTGGTGCTGGAAGTAGAGGAAACGACTGCATGTTATGCATATAAATGGCGTGCTTAGAGAGGCAAAATGAAAACCAATCAATGGCCACTAAAAGTGTATAAACGAAGTATGCGAGTGAAAGAGGTGCTGCAGTGCTAGTAAATAATTCATACCAGCGAGATTTCATATGATCTCTCTTGTTAGGATAGACAGTCACGTTTGAGCGTAAAAGGGAGACTGCTTAGTGTGCCAGATGAGCGGTTACGGGATGCGCAAGAAAGAGAGTGAACGTTATAACCGGTGCTTGTTAAATTTTTGGTGCTCGTAAAGAGCATAGTATGCAGATTTTTTAGCATTATTGAGTATTTGGAAAAGAGCTGCATAACTATGTGTGAAAACAGGCAAAGCTTTGGCAGTTAGTCACCCTTGGCGTGGGTGGCCTTTGTGAGGGGTTGGAAGGAAATATTTGATAAAGAAAAATCAGGGGCGATTGCGACGCCAGAACCCTGAATGTTTGCACAGAAAGCGCTGATTTGAGGCCTGTTTCATTATAAAGCGTAAATGATTAGGAATACGGATCTCAGAAAGCCTTATGTATAATTTTGACGTTATTGATTATGAGGTTGGGGTATAGAGCCTAAGATGGCCCTTCAAATGGTTTCAAAGCGGGCAGAAGATGTTCACAGGATTGAAATGTGTTGCCTGGCTGAAGAAAGGGGCAAGCGGCCGGGGGAAGAGAGGGCAATTAGCGTCGAGCGTCGATCTGGTATGGGCGAGAGTTTTGCGCAGGATTTCCTCAAAAGCCTTCAAAAATCAAAGTTAAAGCGAGTGTCAACTCTTGTTTTTTTCGGGGTTTTGAGATCGACGTACCACAGAACAAGATCGGTTAAGCAGGATGAAACCTTATCCGGTACGGAGTAAGTATAGTCAGAATAAGTGAGAAAATCGCAGTTCCGTTTCTAAACAGCAGAAAATACTCATGAGACTCAAACGACGGAGCTTGATGGGGCCATGTTAACGTCCTTCTTTATCAACAGGAGTGGGAGGTGACCGGGGATCAAAACGTAAGGAGAACATTGGACAAAATGCTTATAAAAGGGGTTCCGGTCAGAAATGATAGTTTCTAAGGATCTTAGGCTAGGTGACATTCAAACCAGGAACTCCTCTAGGTTTGTGCCCAATTGGTATTGGCTGGATTCAGGGAGCGTGGAAACAGGTCGATGCAGCCAGGGATATTGGTTGATTTCGGACAGAGAGCGGTCGTGATATAGGGACGTGCGTGAGCCTCTTATTATACTTTTCTAGGTGTATTTGAGTGACTTCATCTGCAAAAGATAACCATAATTCTGAAAAGATAGCGAGTGGCGCGGTAAGAGCTTGGTTTATCCTCCAAGACTGGACGCAGAAAGAGATAACTTGTGATGGACGTATCCCCTAAAAAGCTATCCGCCCCTACTTAGTCGCTTCTGGGCCGATTGGGGACGAGTTGATGGTAGTGGTTTTGGCTCACATTGTTATTTTAAAAGGTATATATTTCAGAATTATGTAATTCATCACTGTTCTTTATTATTAGGGGAATGTTGGATTGAATTTCTGCACGTAGACTTTGGTAAGCTGATGAGGTAAAGCGGAAGCGGTGGAAACATGCGTCCAATGTTGGTAGAACCATGAGAAAGGTTTGCTTTTCCCCGAGAAGAAAAATTAGAGAAGTACAGAAACGAGTCATTTTCGAGAACCTAATACGGTAAAAGACGGAACGCGAGACAGCTAGTTTACAATAACAACTGGATTTCTAGACCCGACTCTCATGGCCTCCGCAGAACGCGTTTTGAGATGCCGTCTATCTTTAGGCGTTCGTTGAGGATGATATTTAGAAGGAAAGGTAGCCATTCATTCATAAACTAGGTTTTGGTAGTGGTGTTCTGGTGCAGTCAAATAAAGTTAGCTTCATTCGGAAGTACAGCGTTGGAACATGAACATGAATTCAATGTCAATCGGTCAATGGATGGTGTTTAAACTCACCCAGGACTATTTGGTTTTGGTAATAATGGAATGGCAGATGCGAAAAAATTCCAGAAAAATGTAATATGGTTTATTCCCAACTGGTGGGCCGTAAGAACGATGGACCTGATGATGGGCCTTGCCAGTGCAAACTTAGCCTGCTCCTTAAAATAATGACAAATGCAAGTGAGGTAAAGGGTTCTTTTCTGCGTTTATAGATAGAGCAACCTGGTTGACGATGCGCACACACCTGAGACCACAAGGCAGTTCAAACAACGAGCAACGCAACTAAAAGGTGCAAATTTTGAGCCCACTCCCACTGTGTACATGAGGCAGTAGAAGCTAGATTCCATGTAAATTCGCGCCCTCATTGGAATATCAGGGAACTCAAATACATCTTACCGCACCGCTCCGTTTGCACTAACCCGTTCCACGAGTTCTTTCTACTTCAACATCTGTTGATCAGGGATAATTTGCCTAAACTGTTTCGTATTACCAGACACCACCGCAGGTTTGTTCAAAATACCGGAAGCTCCTTATATGTGATGCCATTGCGGTTAAGTGATGCACCACTCCACCTAGTCAAGCTTATTAGCTAGATCAAAACCATCTTTAAAGCTTTCGCTTTCAAAAAACATCTCTGCCGTAGGTCGAATAAAATCATCACTTTCCCTTGCCCGGTGCCATGCTTCTTTAAACCCATCAATGTTTTGCCACGCCGACGGTTTACTTTGCAGACATTTTTCAGTTGAATACAAGAAATTATTTCCCTTGTTCTTCGGTATATTCGTACACTTGCACGGCGACGGCGAACTGAAGTGATGGTTGGGTAAACTGGACAAAGAGCCTGCCCAATGCTTCGCAGCCAGTTGCATATTTATGTCCACAATTATTCAAATAGCATGATTCCCTGTTCTAGTACCGTGCTTCTGAAAATGACTACTACATGCATAGAGATAGACGAAAACAGAATCGTTGGCAAATGCACCTGTCGGTGCAAACTTGGCCTTATTCTAGAGCACACCCGTTAAATCCTTCCATACGAGGTCGCAAAACGCTACAGCATGTAGAGCGATTTAAAAATACCCAACGAAAATGGTGAGAGGGCCTCGGAATCAAATTGTTCTACAAGACACAAACTGTCTTCTTGGCCGTCACTAAGCCATCCCGATAACAACCCATCCAAACGTATGAGTACGGCAATAACATGTACATCGTTTTTTACCTGACCTGTTACCCCAGTGCGCCCTATATTACCAATCCTTGTCTTCTCACTTCAACCCCTCTCTGAATCTGCAACTGTTGTGTGCATTGAAAACCCATGCGGAAATATGAAATGTTTTCATGAGCGCCCAGTGAGGCTAAAACCGTCCCTATTCACACCCTATTGGTAGTAAGAGGCCTAATATTCCACATACTAGACAGCTGAATTTCTGGGAAAGGCAGCAGTTGTATTAATTGCTCAAAATTCAGCCGCATCTCAGTAAACTGCGTGAGAACTTGCATCACTGGTACCCCTTTGTGCGGTTGTTCTGGATGCTCGTAGGTTTCTGAGGCTATTTCACGAAAAGGAATCCATTATCAGTGCGGGTAAAATTCCACACGCAAGAGGCTTTCGGAGATTTATGCTGGATATGTAGCTGACATACATAGAGGGCAACAACCGTTGATCAACCACCTAGTAATGTCTCAACAATTGTTTGGACCACCTCACTGCGGCTATGTAAAAGCACTGGGGGTCCTAGCACTTGGTCCTAGCAATGATGAGTCGATGTGCACAATCACCACGATCAACATAATCGCTGTCACCAACACAACCATCAGCACCGTCGACAGGGCAATATTAGTATTTCACATTGATGCTTCGCTGCAGTGCAAGGCTCTCTTGTGAAGAAAAGAACACTGTTTGCTGGCGAAGGGACTTAGTGCAAGCCTGTCGCAAGTTTCCGAGTGTGTATATACCTCCAGACACTCCTTCAGGTGGTCTAAATTGAAATGAACATAAAAATCCATTGACACCAGTTGTCAGCCATATCTCTCAGCGCCTGCAACCGGACATGGCAGAAATCCCGGGGTCCTCATCCTGGATGGTGATTCGGCGCGATGCAGATATTGCGTGGTCCCTTTCTTAACCCTCTACCTAGCCGAAAATTAGCCATTACTCAGCTTGCGCGAATCAAACTTTTCACGCAGAGAAGAGCGCACTCATCGGACGAGGAGGAATCATGCGAAGTATGTGGCCCAAAAGAATGGTATGTTGTGCTGGACCAATTTCTCGAATAAGGAACATGTTGAACAACATAATACTCGCTTATTGGTAGTCTTGTAATGGGTTCTGAGGCGTCAGCCTACAGGAACTATGGTCCTGAGACAACGACCGAACAGGATATGGAGGTGTCGTAGTTTGGTTGCCCGAAAGGCCAAGTCTCCCATAAACACAACAAAACAGCATGTACCGTAGCCTGATAAACACAACGGATGTCTCAACTTAGCAAGCGCGACCTGAGCTTCGATGACTTGTGCATCTGTCGCACTATAATCAGATTTACTACAACCACTGAGACTAATGCAACGCTCCACAAATTCCAGCGTCTCTCCGTCGACCGCAGGTGGCCTGTGCCGCGGCTGAATGTTCAAGAGTGTGACCTTACACTTTGTAGGTGCAAAGCACGTGCCAAAGGCGGAATGCCCAAGAAGACGATTCTGACACGTTGGTCTAGGCTCGAGGGCCGCCAAGCTCTCAGTTCCTAAGCAATTTATTCGCACAAATACGCAGCCTTGGAAAACAAACGGAAAAGCAACTCCGGATGAGCGCGTGGTTGGGATCCACAGATGTGTTCCAAAACAAGCGGCAGTCGGTTATCAATCCGCACCCTCGTTAACTGATACTCTGATCAATTTGAGTTCGAATCCGGTACGCGGTTAGAGGACACTGTGTGGCCAGACGAGTTTGGCCATTTCGAGAGATAGTGCTGCATAGAACAGCATGCAGTCAGCACACATCTGAAACGGCCCTCCGCCACTGTTTTAGTGGTCTGGATACCCAAAACGCTACTTTACCAGGAGTGCGCGGCAAAAAGTGAAAGTAATGACGCTAGATTGAGTATACGATAATAATGTGGTCAGATGGAACGGACTGCTAAGGATTGTTTTCTGCAAAATAGTTCGTCGTGGGCCCGA
Organism: Clonorchis sinensis; assembly: GCA_003604175.2. Lineage (NCBI taxonomy): Eukaryota > Metazoa > Platyhelminthes > Trematoda > Opisthorchiida > Opisthorchiidae > Clonorchis > Clonorchis sinensis. Next base: position 23,376,748 of record CM030369.1, read on the forward strand.
GTCAGCGGATGAATGACAGTCCAGTCCTGGTTGTCCAGGGGTCTTTTTTGATCAGTTCGCACATAAAATAAATTTCGAAGATAGTATGAAATGTTTTGATGCCAGATTTAGCACATGAAACTCGGGAATGACCGCTGTAATCAGAGGAGAAAGTCAAAGCACGTGACCACGTTTGTGCTGCTTGAAATTGTACAAATGCGCATCTTTATAGTTTTTCTTATTCAAACAAAAAGCGTTCATGCAACTGACAAGATACGTAATGTCATAATGGAGGCAAAATAAAGATACAAAACACTACACTACACCCTCACTAGAGCGGTGACCATGAAAGGAGAAGAACGCACGAATAATGGAAATAATGGATGAAAAAGTTGCTCACTTCTAGTTTCATAATCAGTCAAGTGTTGAGGGAAACGAACGGGTCGTCCGGAGAGAATAGTGGAAGGAGTGGGTTTGGCGGTAGGGGTACCGTGAGTATGTGCTGGTGCTGGTGGGATAGCAGGATTTGCTAAATGTGGCCTGGATGCTTCGACGAAGGCAGGCTTCAGATGACCAATGGAGACTGTATCATACTTTCCGGTTCTTTCTAAAACGAAGTATCCAGGGTAACTTTGGATGACTTTGAAGAAACCATCATAACATGGTTGAAGGAATTTCTTTGTTGCGTCACGTCGGACAAACACAAATGGTGTAGAACAAAGATTGGTAAAGATGGGCTCTTTTCGTGTTGCTCGTCTTGTCAGCGTCGCACGAAGTTCAGAAATTTACTGTTTCAGACGGGTGACGAAGGTGACGGGTGAGTCGGGTTCTGCGCCAAAAGAGGAAACCAGTTCACCAGGTAACCGTCAAGTTGTACTAGTTCGGCTGGTAGACAATGAAGATCCCCTTCAATGGTGGAACGAGTAGGAAGCGAAATGAGGGGTAAAGAAGCAGACCACGAAGATGAGTTTATTTGGGAAGTCATTGCAGCATTGAGTTAGTGATGGAAACGTTCAACCAGATCACTGGAACACTGGTGATACGCGGTTGTCGAAATGTGATGAACCACACCGTCTGTGTGTACCAAATCCGATAAACGTCGACAGCCTAATTAAGTCTCAGATGCGCTAAACCCGCCCGCTTGTGCATTTAAATCTCCGGCAATCACAAGGATATCTGACTTTCTAGCTAGCCTTAATGATGCACGTAAGTCGGCATAAACCTTGTCTATAATGGTGTCAGAGCTACAGTCGGCTGTGACATAAGCATGCACAACAAACACGGCGGTCAGCTTCCCACCGGCTAGATCACTTCCAGGAAGTTGCCAGAAGATCTACACAGAGGCGGCTACCAACGGGTATCCTTTCAAGCAGGGATTGTTCCACTCGATGACTTAGGACGGTACCAGCCCTGTGCATTCTGGCATGACGGCCTCAGGATCGCCGAAGGCGCGCAGCCGGAAGCGCATGGAGAGTGATGGAGTGGTTAGCTCAACCACCGGGCTTGCATCTTGAATTCCTGATTCTGGTATGCGGAACACGTCAGTGTCAAGTGAGCCCAGTGTGAGAATAAGAGATTCGTATTTGGTCCTACCTGCTTCACAGTGTGGATATTGAGAGCAGCCAGAGAGAATACGAGTCTATGCTTGAAGATCGATTTTGAAATACCTGAGACTGACGGCGCCGGATGATGCGCAGATATTGCTGCCAAGGCTGACATAAGACAGACGGAGTCATTAGTACCGACTCATGAGCCTGCAAGGAGAGTTAATAATAGGGTGGAGTGCAAGAAAAAGAAGGGATGCGTCCACAGGAGCTCACTTTCACTTACCTACCCTGCTGTATGTAGAAGGTAAGGTCGCCCGTCTCATGACACCATGCGACGGCCGATGTGATGCAAGATCATTTGTGAGTATGGAATTCATTTTTGTACGTGGGATGAGGGCCTTATTCTCACCCCAGAAGAGTGTGCCCAGCCTCAACGACAACGCAGAAATTTAATCACCCCCAAGATGCAAGCTCGCCAAAGGGGCTACCAGTGGTCTCAACCACTTATCTCAGGCCTAAATTATAGTGGACAATTCTCGGTGAGAATCGTTCAGACGTATAATGAGCCCCCGACAAAAGTGGCACATACGAAGCACATCGACAGCCACGAACACATTTGGAGAGTCAGGGACTATCGTATTTCAGATTGTGTAAGGATCGAAGCAGCGCCAAAAAGCAGTGAATCACACATGTGGGCGTTGTCTGCGCTAAAAGTGGCATTGATCGACAGCAACTAGGTCGACCTCAATTATGATGGGGTGCATAGGTGCGAAGCCCGTATCACACGAAAGGCACTAAATCCCAAAAGGCGACAGGATTGATACAGGGGATGCAGCGTCTATCTTATGACAAGAGACCAAAAAACTGAAGTTGCCCTGTCTATAAAGGAGGCGGCTGAGAGGGGCATGATACTCTCTCACCGCCCTCTACGAAGGGGTCCTGACCGGTTCATTCTCCAAGCCGGAGTGTACGAGGTGACCAGAGGTCACCGACCTGGCCTTTGCAAACAGGGTGATGGGAACTTAGCAAGAAATTGTTCGGGAATAGGGCACCGAACGTTTGGGGTAAATCTCCAGCAGGTATTCTAGAAGCTCTGAGGAGGCTGGCTTTGGAGGCTGGTCGTGGTGCAAAATGGGAAGAGCGGTTCCCTGATCTAAGTTAGGGCCGAATCACACACGGTGGATTCTCAAGTGTTTTGCTTTAAGACTGGCACATACTTCTTCAATTTCCTTTAGCGCACACTATCATCAAGACAATGTAGTTGGGACTGTCACACCAATCTACAAAACTGATTACCGACTATCGCCCGTCAGCTACGGACTTGCTAGCCTCACTAGCGTACAGTGCAAAGTAATGGAAAGCATTCGGGAGTGGGCCATCTTAAATCGCCTCACCGCCAACACCTTGAAAATAAGATAGTCGTTCAGCTGTAGCACCTTCTCGGTGCCTAGCTGCAATGTCGCCTTGAGGAAGTTCGAGGGCCGGGATACTGCCAGGCTGCCCAAGTCTAAACAAGAGAAGTCGAGGGGCAGAGGTCGGGTTGGAAACGCTGACCTTATAGATTGTTTCCAGCAATCTGTTGGACCACGTTGAGTTACGCGCAAAGCCCCAAAAGCCAAAGCGTTCAAATGGAGGTTTATCTACAAATGCGGTACTGTAAATACAATAATAAAAATAACAAAGCTTTACAAACCGCAAATCGTGGGACTACGCCGGCTTCTATACACCGGTTTAGGAACTGCTAATTCCTAAAGGATCCCAAAGTCCACACCGACTCAAAGGCACGTGTCAACAAGACAACGAAACCACGTGATGACTTAAACAACACGTGCAATGACAAGGTCAAAGAACGGTTTACGTTCAGGTCAAAACAAGAAAGTTGGTATAAGCGCAAAGGCGGAATAACAAAAACTGGGAATAACGTTGTACAAAATAAGGATAGAAGAAAAGAATCAACAGACCTTCGGATCAGTAAATCCGTGTTCTAACCTATAAGCCATCTCGCCCACAACTGAATATCCTGAGTGAAACACGGATTCCTCCAAAACCGTTGTTGCGTGACGAAGGCGTACCTATTTAGCGACAGCCTAACCCAAGCTGAGGAACAAGGACTAATGGTGGAGGCCATGTTTTTCGATTTCCCAGAGGCATCCGATCGAGTCCCACACGTCCCACTACTCCAAAGACTCGAGTCTCATGAGATTCGATGGAAAATTCTACACTGGATTAAGGGGTTTCAATCAGACAGAACAGTCAGAATGAAAGCAGGCTTGACGTGATATTCTCCTGCGCCAGCTTCCACTGGAATTCATCAAGGCTCCGTTTTGGGACGACTGCTGTTTCTGATATACGTCAACGACTTCCCAGATGCTCTAGCAACTCCATATATACTCTTTGCGGAGGACGCAGAATGCTGGACTTGCCGTCGAAGTGAACGTAGACGCTGCAAAACGGCGGCCCTCGAACTGGTCCCTTCCCCTGAATGACGAAAAGTGCGTCCATATATCATTCGAAGGAGACTCAGCGAACGTCTTTGGCGTGCATGGAGAGAATGGACCAGAAGACATCACGAGGATAGATGCCAAAAATGATTTAGGTATCTGTCTCTCTTCAAACATCTCCTTCTCACTGCGCCATGAGAACCCGGCTCAAAAGACCGTTCTAAGGATGAGTCGGTGCACCTTTTTCCGTCCTGCTCGCGTAGACTTCCGAATACTCCTTGTGGCCTACGTCAGACCGCCTCTTCGATATGCCAACAAAGTTGTATGCTCAGGACGCATGAGCTTGTCCGGCGAGCTGCTACGAAATTGGTTGGCGGCCTCAAGTTTGTGGACTGTGAAAGGCGTCTCGTGGTGCTTGATCTCTTTTCCTTGGAGTATCGTCGCTTCCGAGGAGACCTACTTCTTACTTATGCCCTATTCGAACAAGGTTTGGCCGACAGGTTTTTCACCGTTGATCCAGCTAACACACGGCAGGGACATGGTAAGATTTTTATGCTCAGAGCGCACACCTTCACGGATTCACGGATTGATACACAGGATCGAGGCTTTCGCCCAAGTTTCCCGGGTCGGTTTTGTTCTTGTCGTTCAGCAGCTGTCGTTCACCTGAAAAGCATAAGTGAAAAAAGGGTGTAGCACTGCTCTTTAAGTTCTCAGCGCGGGAGTATGTTTGCCAGCGCGAGGACTCACGTAAATAAGTGTCTAATAGTGTTTTGAACTGAGTTCCAGAGGGAGCGTGGACAACCGTCTGAGGAAGGTTATTCCACGCAGCAACTACCCGAAATGAGAAAAAGTTTGCCTAATGAAGATGTGCGCTCTGGGATTAAAATTCTTCTTACCATGTCCCCGCCGTGTGTTTGCTGGGTCAACGGTGAAAAATCTGTCGGCCAAGCCTTGTTCAAACAGGGCGTAAGTGAGAATTAAGTCCCCTCGGAGGCGACGATACTCCAAGGGAAAGAGGTCGAACACCGCGAGACGCGTTTCGTAGTCCATGGACTTGAGACCGGCAACCATTTTCGTAGCAGCTCGCTGGACACGCTCAATGAGGATTACGTCTTTCGTGCGTCCTGAGTAGACAACCGGGTTGGCATATTCAAGGAGCGGTCTGACATATGCCCCATAGAGTATATGGAAGTCCGTGCGAGTAATACGAGGGAAGGTACGCCGAATCATCCGTAGAACAGCGAATGCCTTCTGAGCCGATTTCTCAAGGTGCAGTGAGAAGGACAGGTTTGGAGAGAGCCAGATACCCAAATCCTTTTGGCATCTATCCTCGTGATGTCTTCTGGTCCTTTCTCACCATGCATAACAAAGGAATTCGCTGAGTCTCCTCCAAATGACATATGGACGCACTTTTCGTCATTCAGAGGAAGGTGCCAGTCCAACGACCACTGCTTTGCGGCGTCTACATCAATTTGGAGAACACTGGCATTGGAACTCCACGATTTCAAGTCGTCCGCAAAGGTAGACATGGACTTGAAAGAACATCTGGAAGGTCATTGACGTATATCAGAAACAGCAAAGGTCCCAAAACGGAGCCCTGAGGAACTCCAATGAAGACCGGCGCCGCAGAAGAGTAGGTCGAGCCTACTTTCACTCGGAATGATCTGTCTGATAGGAATGCCTTGATCCAGTGTAGGATTTTCCCTTGAATCCCGTAAGACTCGAGTTTGTGGAGCAGAGGGACGTGTGGGACTCGATCAAATGCTTTTGAGAAGTCGAAAAATATGGCATCCGACACCGTTGACCCAGCAAACACACGGCGGGGACATGGTAAGAAGATTTTTAAGCTCAGAGCGCACACCTTCGTTAGGCAAACTTTTTTCTCATTTAAGGTAATAACTGGGTGGACTAACCTTCCTCCGACGGTTGTCCACGCTTCCTCTAGAACTCAGTTCAAAACACTATTAGACATTTATTTACGCGAGTCCTCGCGCTGGCAAACATACTGCCCCGCGCTGAGAACTTAAAGAGCAGTGCTACACCCTTTTTTCACTTGTGCCTTTCAGGTGAACGGCAACCGCTGAACGAAAAGAACAAAACCGATCCGGGGGACTTGGGCGAAAGCCTCGCTCCTGTGAATTAATCTGTGCATTCATGAATCACAGAAACTAATATGCTCTAGTGGTTAAATTCTGTATGATTTCGGCCAACAATGCTTTTGCTCCATACAGATATCAAATCACTTTACCTACTAGGCTTCATATGCAATGTTTTCAAGCATTCTCCTCTTACTCCTTCAGATACACACAGAATCCATATTCATGTAGTATGGGCCCATCCAGGGACTGGACCAAGCGATAGTTTGTAGACCAATGATTTGCGAGATTTTGGTTTGGTCCACTGGTAACGCTTGGGGCACCTCATCTGCCCCCAAATCTCTGGAGGGTCTGTCTTGTACAAAAGTACACGAGCATTATCTTCCGTAAAGAGCGAGCTGGTGAGGGACTGTTGGTAGTTTCACCTTGCTAAGGTTGGTTGTGATGAAGTGGCTGGAGCAGACTACAAACCTGCATAGTTTTTTCTGTAGACTTCGAGTATGCACATTGTGCGTAGTGTGCATAGCTTCCACTCCAGAGAGGGAAAGCAAGGCCCACGTGGTATGGAAACACAAGAAAGATTGCTGTGCAGTGCAATAAAAGCATCTTCGTGGGAGGACACTGACCGTAGCTTGCAGCACGTGACGCCGGCAACTGTTTGTGGTGTTTCCCAGTCACTGGATCTCACCTCCCTGATGCGAGGTGCTCCGTTCTTTCGGGCTCAGATTATGATTCGGCTAGGTGGTCGACTGGACGAAATCTCAAACGTAGCTTATGCGTGCGCAGAAGCGCGATGGGACCAGAAAGCTCAAGAACTGGAAGAGGCCAGTGCGGAAGCTGTTCCAGCCGGCATAGAGAGATGGTCCTAAAAGACTTCATCAGTGAGTTAATTGGAGATAATATTGGAAATCTAGTGTAAGATAACGACCAGCGTATAGATCACCGGAAGAAGTACCCTCAACGGCCGTTTGATTGGTCCTCTGCTCCTGCCCCTCATCCAGCCCACCCATTTTGAGTCATGGTCCGTGGATTTTGACCTCCATCAGTGTTGAAGCGCCATCGGGCTGCTGGACCAAATAAGCTTCGTCAGCGTTATTCAGATTTGGGGCACTCATTCTGTTTTACCTTCACCAGGCTGTTTCTAAGTATTTTGAACTGGAGTGTGTTCCAGAGAGTCGGGCCAGTCGTTGGCAATACCCTTGTTTAAAAGTTGTCCAAACTTAGTTTTTCAGTCGTAGGGTTATAAGTGCCACACTGTCGCAAAATAATAGATTAATGGCCAGCTGTAACACCCCTTCCATATCGACTAAAGGAAGCACGAGGGCTGAGATACTGCCAGGTTGCCTAAGCCTTAACAGGAGCAGTCTAAATGTGAAAATCGCGTTCGATCTACGGACCCTCCTGTCATTAGGCTTGCGAATTAATCACTGAGACATCTGGAGCTCCTTGTTATACCACAGCCATTGGCTTATATTGGAATGCGTATCTTGGGAACGTGAGACGTAATCCGAAAGCGTCAAGCGAAGTCGTTACCTGGTGCAGGGTCTGTTGACCACACCTTTACATTACGTCAAGTGCTTGGGCAGCGCGACCCACACTGCAGGCCAACAATACCTGTTGTCTTCGAAATGTACTTGAGCCTATAACTGTGTGGGTAGATTGTCTTCGCGTGATCCTCCCGTTAAGTAATTGGAAATTTTGCATTATATGGCACTTAGCCAATCTCAGTGTAGGGCGAGTGCTATCACCTCCTAGCTGTCTGGCTAATGTTTGCGTGACGTTCTACGCAGGGCTCATGTCTTGTGAGTTTTGCAAAGGACGCTGGGTCATTACCGCGGATGGTGCCTCACTTCGACGTGATGCTCAGGTATTTTTATTCTAATGCTATCCGAAGGTGTAAACACCTTGTGATCGTTGCGGTATGGGAATTCTTCGTGATAACCCCGTTCCGTTTTCCTTCCGTCCTTCACTTAGACCTCTCACGGTTGTGTGGCAGTTAAGCGCCAGTATTGCTGGTGTATTGGTATTAGTGATGATGATGCTGAATACGCGGCGCACACAGTGTACTAGACGCCGAAAACGAGTAAAAAAAACGTGCACAACGGGTAACATTTGGAGCGCAATTAACGACAACACTGGAAATTCGGATGCCTTCTGGACGCGCCGTTATCTACCAGTATTCAAGGGAGCCTGACCGGCTGTTATGTCCACATTTTCGACCAGTTAGAGTTCGCTTGGACCGGTCAACAGCCCCATCTCTTGATCAGCACTTTTTATTAGGCTTGTTGGTCGCTGGATTTTGCGTAGTATTCCGCCAAGCAATCAGGAATCCGATTGCAGAGTACCAGTTGCCTGTTGAGTTGTTGTTGAAAGTGTTCAGGCCAATGATTCGAGTATTTTAGAGGTGAGTAACGTTTAGAGGGATTTTATGCACCAAAACATTGCACGGCAGAAACGAATGGAGGATCTCACGAAAATACGTGCTGTTAGTGTCGTTCGCCTTCCAGGATGGAGCCACGTGACCGTTTCTTGAAAGATATGGTAGTATTTACGCTGTCGATTTTCATCCAGATTGATTGAGTGTGAGGTGTACACACCCTGATTATTTGTGTCAGGTCAGTTCTAGGCCTACTTCATCGACCCATTTTCCTTTTTCTCATTGGGCTATATTTAAGTAATTTGGCGTGGTTGCATGGCATCGAAGTTCCAGTGTTCTCATGTTGCTGTCAGTGATGATATTGATAATGACAGAGTGCTGCTGAATAGCGAAGGCCTGGGGGATGGGGGGACTTTCGGGGTGGGGAAGTGCATCCTTTTACTTTCAATCCAACCAGTTGATCCAAGGAGGACGAATGTTAGTCAAACAATTCACGAAAAATGGAATCTGTCCATTTACAGAAACGTCACTTTGGACGACGAGCTCAGCACTCTGAAGGTAGTTCAGTTTCTCTGGAAGCAGCTCAAGGACATGAATAGAATGCCAACTGGCAGCAAAGAAGTGGACCAAACGGTGGAGCCGTTGTGGCTTGCCTGGTGGTCTTACTGGAAAACATGCAGACTGGAGCTTGCCGACAGAGACTCTAGTCTTCCCGAGGCATACCCATATGTCGTCCAGAAACCACCGAGGCATCATTATGGTAGGAAAAACTCCCAAAGTGCTCTCTTTTACTCTCCAGCGCAGGTTGGTACACCATCGAGAGAGTCAGGTTAACAAGAATTAGACCTTTTTACCTGGCTGAAGTTTCGTCGACTATCTGACTGACTTTGCGCCAGTTTCTTAAATTGCTTCATTCCAACGAACGATCAGCGGAGGTCGTCTTTTCATTTGAAAGATGTTTTTAACTCACTCGGCCTTCAGAAACTACAGAGCTATCTGGCAATGAAAACTATTCCTTATAAGGACTTCCTCTGCCTTCTCCGGTGGGTGTGCAGAATTTCGCGACAAACTCACCTAAATTCGCCACATCCGTTTGTGCCAGGTAAAGACACTCTCTCCTCGTAACTTCATAATGGATTTGTTTTTTGAATCCTAGCTTCCACTAACACCTAAGGAGTCAAAATGCTTTCGGGGCGTTCGCTCAAAGGGATTACATATGCTAGCGACATCGCACCCTTCAGAACTGTCCACCAATTTAGCTAACCCAAATAATTCCGCCGTATGACTGGGCATGCACTTCACACCTGTGAAGTGCTGGTGTGAAGCTGGGTGAGATCAAATCCATCCCCAGTGCTTGAAAACGAGTCCATCGATGTGGCAGACAGATTCATCTCTTTGGGTAACCGCGGCGAATTGGTGAGGGAAGTGTTTTTCCTAGCCGGAAAGGCCAGCTCAGTGTTTGTCGACTTCCGAAACCTTTGGTCTTGATGTGATATGAGTATAGCATGATGGGTTTGCACTACTGTGGCGCCATCCATCCCACTCTATAACCGAGAGACGTGGTCGCCGCGTCCAGAGGGACTAAATGGACTGCATGTGTGGCCATCAGTACCTCCTAAAAATCTGGTAAGAACACCGGATCTGCAATGCAATCTACAATGACAGAACAGTTGTCTCTCTCTCTCTCTGTAGGCAACAATTGTTAGGACAAAAATGCTGCACACTTAAATCTTCTGCGGACTTACTGAAGTGCGCTTTTTTGTTACATGAGACAAATGTACATTTCATGCTATTTTTTCGCTCATCTTTTTCTTCCAACTCCCACAGCACCTTTTCCAATTCCCTGGGGCCAGGCAATTTATACATTGAAGGCATCTATACAATGTTGCTTTTCATCCTGTCGGCTGTACTGTGCTGTTATGCTGCCATGTCTTATATACTTCTGCGTTTCCCCTGCTTGATTCATCGAACGAAACCGCTTGGACCTGTCCCCGTGCACATCAGTCATCGTGGAGGTGAGTCTTCTTGCTCGCTGGCTTGTAATCTGTTTTTGTTAGGTGCTGGCGAACGACTTGAAAACACGATGGATGCCTTCCAAAAGTAAGCCACTCTCTCTTCACTTTATTTCCCAGTGCTGTCTCACTGGGTACCGATATGCTGGAGTTGGATTGCCACCTCACTCGTGACAGTGAAGTTATCATATTGCATGATCCGAATTTGAAACGAATTACCGGGGTTGATGTGGATGTCAGCAACGTGAACTACAATGACTTGCCAATATACTTGTCCAAGTTGGAAGTAGAATATCATCCTGGTGAGTTTAGCCCAAAGAGCAATCATACTTTCCGGCAAAACCGATGCCAACTTGATGTTTATTGTCCACGTTCCTCGGGCTGCGGATTCACCAATCTTCTAGATCTTGTTGCCAGTTAACGTTTCTAGGTTGTATTCAATGTAACCATTTAGGACATATTTCTTAGAAGAACTGGACTTAATTAACATTGAATGAATTGCCAACCATTGCCAGAGCATAACAATATATACCTTATGAGATGCATTTACACCCAGTATGAAATGCTTTCTCATTATTCTCTAAAGTAGTTTCAGTGCTAGGTGAGAGTTGATGGGGCCCTGTCCAGAAAAACCGAGGGCCTAGCAGAACAAGATGGAAACGCGCTCCTGTTGAGGGTAGTTAACTGATCCGTGTACATCCAGCTGACGGATGAGTTGAGCTAAGTAAGCTCGCTGTGGCTACTTGGTCAATGGCGATTCAGTCGGCATTGATAATCGAAGGCCATTTGGAAGCCATTTGGACCCAAGCGGAACGATTGACTCAGTTGTTTGGTTAAGTGGGATAAAGCCGACTAGTCCCTGTAACGTGTCCATGTGTGAGCTTATTTAGCCGTCGGACTTGGCTTCGTGCATGGACCGTGTTTATCCGTTGGCAGATAGTACATAATTTATCTTGTGTCTACAGTGCGTACTTCCGAACCGCTGTGTGTGTCAGCTGCGTGCAATTTCTAAACCCAGATGTAGTTGGTGAAATGTGCACTCCCCATCTAGTGTCTGCAATGTATATATTCAAAGGAGGGTTCGACCCTGGTACGACTGTTGTGTTGCGTGTGTTCTGTGCGATCTTGGAGCTTTGCTGATGAAATGTGCAGTGCCAACTCATCAGAGAAGTGGGGCCATCCATACTAGCACTGATCAGCTGGATACGCGACCTGTGAATGGCCCATTACCTCAGTTACTGAAGGTTGCATTCGTTACCCAGCTCTAGTATGATGCTCGTAGGTTATTTCGCCACTCATTCTCTTTCTGATTGTCGGGAATGTCTTATTCAACTGAGATTCGAAGAAATTTCCCTTCATGTCATTCTTTAACTCAATGTGAACTCAAAGGGCCGCCACCGGATCCAGCTATCTGATTATTTTCTATTTAAGGTAAATATCCACCTGAGATTGGTGTTGGCTGACTCCTGACTGTGCTAGATGCATGGAGCCCGGTCTTCTAGAACAAGAAACATTAGGAGATTGTTCTTTGGTAGGATACCATGTATTTGGATGGTCGCACTCAACTTTTTGGCTGGAAGGTAGCTTGAATGGGAATTATCAACTCACCCTCAAAACAGTAGTTCCGCGGCAAGTGATGAAATAAGAAATTTCTGAACGATCTCCGAACTACAATTCATGAGGTTGTTTTTTCCTGTCTGTTAAGACTTGCCGCTATTGTGCTATGCTACAAAAAGGATCAGAAATTTGAGGCTTCAAATCATTCTTTTGATTATCAGAAATAACCTTCACAGCGATCAGTTTGTCGGCTAGTCTTATTGCTGTCAGGAATTCCAGAGAACATTGTCAATTCGTTGGACGTTCCTCCTTACAAGAACATTACTGCTTATGAAAAGCATGCGTTCAAGAAAGGGGAGACAGTTCGGTCGCGGATTTTCTTCTACAGTATACGGAACGGACAGCCTCTCAAAAGTGGTTTCCAAGAAGACAGCAGCCTGGTCATTTCGTACTCATAACTGCCATTATGGCCGTTCAGTTTGGGTTATCTGTTTGGAATCCGTTGATTTAGACACAACTAGTATCACTAATGCCACCAAATAAATCCTATGGTGTGTTTTGTAGTGACGTCCACAACACGTCCGTTTGCGTCAGGAATCAGGTTTTCATGCAACACATATTGTAGGACGCTTACACACGCATGGAATTGCATCAAGGTACGGTCAAGGTTATTTTGACTGGCGAAATGCTGCACTTCACCTACATATTCAACGATGGAAAACCCAGCACTATGAATTGCTGCGGAAAGTACATCTTTGACGACTATGGCGCAATGTACAAACCTACCGAAGGAATGTCCCGGTGAGAAATTTGTGTCCAGTCCAGTAGTCCATGAACATTGAATCTGAACAAGTCTCGGCGTTTCAGAACATCCCACTGTAAGCCTACATATCAAATGAGGGGGAAGCTTGCGTAGAAACCAACCAGCAGCTAAATGTTTTCGCAAAAGTTGAGAATGGAGGTAGCCGTATTCCGGAAAGCATAACCATACTAGCGTAACTGAGAGTAGCATACTTCTTTACGTGCTCGTTCCGTGAGTGCTTTTTGTCTTATCTGCCAGGATCAGATGCACTTCATCGAAGGAAGAAATCCGTGAAAGACGCTTGATTGTTTTCCTTTTCCTCGTTATCCATGAAGTTCTACTTCCTGCAGACTGCAGGATTGACTACCTAGCGCGTGTTCGTGCGAGTTGGTTTCCAGTGAACAGTTCCACAAAGATACGGCTGAAATCGTGTGCCACCCCCAAGATGAAGCGTCTTTTTTGGCCAGTCCAGAAACTGTTCCTTGGAGACGGCACTATACCACATTTGTTTTGAAGACAGTTTTGCGAGCATGTATTGGTGTATTTCAAAATACTTTGGTGGCAATCTTGAAGATATTGCAACCCAACCACAGTCTTGACCCCTGATTTACACTCATCTAACGTGTAAAGGTGGAAGCCTAGGGGAGGGGACTTTTGAGGATTTTGTCAACATTTGATGAACTGAAGTTGCATGCATTTCGAAGACTGCTGGAGATGTGTTAGTGTGTCTTGAAGCGTCCACTTTGTGAATAAACCCTTTTAAAGCTGATATTACGTGATCACAACAACACACCAAGGTTGGCGATTACTATTTAACGCCGTTGTTTCAGTCGTTCTGAACACTCTGCCCATGTGTCAAGAAAAGACAAAGTCACTTATATTACTTAGTGATCACTTACTATCACTTACTTACTTAATGATTTTGAGCTTACCTTGCTTGCTTTGGGAATATATGTAGGTGTATACTGATGTGTATACTGATGCGTTTACTCGTTAGTCATCATCATCACCACCGACAATAAAACATCGGTGTTCAACACAGGTGTTTCTCTCGTCAGTACCTTGTGTATACACAAGTTCGGGAGTTGAACGTGTCATGTTGACATGATTTGATTCTATTTTGTCATACAGTCGGCGATGGCTAGACCAGCCCTTGATTGCACTAGTTCAAAGACCCAGCTTTTCAAAGTACACCACTGCAGCTCAGGCCAAGTACTCTTTGGAACTTGAATTATCCTTTCTGGGCGCGGAGTGTTTTTACGAGGTTTCAACGCAACCTCAATTACAACCGTTGCCCATACCTGTTAAGACTTAGCATCTAAAAAAAACATAAAATACAGCCAATCAGCTCAGTCCCTGTGTCTTGCTCGTCTTGTTGCTTTTAGGACTTGATGTACCACCTAGTGATACGATTCCATATCCAGGACCGCCTTGCTTAATCCTGTGAGGCTTGGGTTAAAATTAATACTGCTGTGACTGACTGTGAACACCGGCTCCAGAACATTAGTGACGGGAAAAGACATTCAACAGAAACACGACAGCTTTATTGCGAACAGGCTAGTGCGAACTTACAGGGAGCGTCGTGGTATTTAAGGCTCCTTGACCTTGAATCAACGCTGTTCGGTCGACGTTGAGTGATTGATTGGCGTTGCTTCTAGGACATGCCTGAGAACTTGGGATCGTCAGTCGTCGCTGACTGACTACTTGAACGTGCGGTCAGTAGCTGGCTTTCATGACCTTTCTGAAACGATTTTGGTGGAGTTGGCGATTCCCAGCAACTTTTGGGCATTCTGGGATTATTTCCGGGGATCTGATTTTCCTGACAGATGTCTTTTGAGCGAGCACCTCGAGGTACAAACAAAGATCACTTTTAATGTTTACATAGGGTGAAATCCATCCCCACGTGGACTAGCATGAAAAACACCCGACCTTATATCCCAACACCATGAAAGTATCTGACCAGTCACACTGAAACGGTTTCGTTCTCACAGTTTTAAAACACTGAGTTTCTTGTATTGGTTTGAATAAAACAGCAAGCCTGGCCTTCCGTTCACTTCTGGTAAAAAATGTCAAGCAAACAGCAGTGAATAATGTTTGTTCAGCTGTAACGGTCTTTTGGTATCCGGCTGCCATGCCATGCCTAGTCGATGTTACGTTCGAACTACGGATCCTCCAGTTAGTGAAGTGGGCGATTCATATGCGTTTGAATACATATTAGTAAAAAACGATGAACGACAAGGCGGTCCGTTTAGGAAGAGAGTCAATAGTGCATCGACTCAGTCCTCCATTTTTTGTGCCCACAAATGGGGTTCGTGTTTCTTGGTCAGTAGTGTTTCGTGGAACGCAGGTAACTGTTTTTTTCGAGAAACAAAAAGTGAATTAGTGGGGTAGAAAATGTGATCTTTGGCCAGAACGCTTCTCCAAAGAAGTGGCCGGACTTCACTTCCCTCTTTCTGGTGTTATGGTGTTCTTTACCCTTCATCTTATCACGCACTTCGGAATATACTCCGAAATGCCGATCATTTCGGCCTGTGTATATGTCCACGCAGTGGAGACTGACAGACAACAAACTGATCGGTGTGGAAAGTGAATACAATAGTGGTATGTAGTAGCCTTAGTTGTGCCATTGGGTGGGGGCAATGAAATGTTGAACTACACTTGTTCGAAGTCATGTTCTTCGTGACCTTCTCTTTAAATTTAGAGTTGAAATCGCTTCCTTTTTTAGTAGGTTGATGTTCTGATGCTTATTCTGCTTAGTTGGACTATGTACACCCAAGTCTGTCAAAAGTAGCGTCTTTCATGTGTGTGGGTATATCAACTGAGCCAGGCTTTGGGTGGGTGGGATCTCTTGGGAATCTTGTCCTCAAATGTACCATGGGCAGCAATAATCTTATGTAAATGGGATCTTTAAACAGTCCAGCCGAGTCTTCCTGATCTGCACAGACCCACAGGAATTCTACGCATTATCCTTTCCTTGTTGGTCGTGCATTGTCAGTGTGCACTTTTGTAGCTGTTCTATAATGGAGATGTCCCGTGTCATGTTCGTGATAATTATTATTGGGGTTTTCCTCAGCGGAGCAAATGCTATTCACTTTCATGGACTGCATTCTCAATGCTCTTTCACTATGGGTGGCTTAGTGGTTAGAGCGCGAATTTACTAACCGGAAGGTTCTAGTTCGAACCCGATCTATGCATCTCGGCTTCTCCTGTCTAGACCTGGGCAACCTGGTAGTATCCCAGTCCTCGTGCTTTTTTCGGGTGGCTCTTGCACTATATTTTTGATAGTCGAGCGGATCAGTGAGGGGTGAATCGGAGCTCTAACTACTTCTGCTCGATCTTTATGGTACTCGTCTGTTTCCAGGTATATCATTTTTGGACACTATATGAAGCACGTTTTTCAATAATGAGTTCAAATTTGGGTTTGGATTGTTTGTGTACGTTTGAGTATCCTTGCAAGTAAATCATTGACTCCAGTAGAGTTCTAGTTTAGTCTTCAGGTCTACCGTTGCCTTTACCGCTAAGCGTTCAAAATGGAATTTCAACAGGCCAAATTGGTCTGCCGCTGCAGTGGACTGCAACCTAGCATCTTGACGGGTTAGCGTGGTTTTCAAAGCTGACCAGGTCACCGACAATTGTCCTCTCTCGTTCCGGTTAATGCAGAGTGATTCATAGAGGTGACCAGTAGAAGTGGTTGTAATCAGCAACTGGTCACTTATTTTGTCTTTACACCACAATCACAGCTGTCCTGTAGGCCACAGTGTCAGTTTTTCTCGTTGCAGACAACATTTGGTGCTCCATGTATGGGGTATTTTTTTCTTTGGGGTCGGTAATGCCACAGTGGATCACTTCTATCTTGGTGCACCAATTGCAGGCGCACTGAGAAAAAATTGAGGGACAATAGTTCGAATGCCGCAAATGACTCGACTAGGAATATCACGGAAGTTACAGTCAGGTTCGCTACCTCAGTCTGACAAAAGCAACTGTTTTTAAATACTTAAGTCAGGAAGACTAAGGACGTCTGTGGTTTAACCACTTAGAGCCAATCGAGAAGTCATCGTTTCAGAAAATTTTAGAAGGCAATCAGTGAAGTCTTTTGTCGTGCAGTGTTTCGCTTTTGACACAAAAGTTTCATCAAGCTAGGTTACAGGGTTGGCCAAGTTCTAAGACATACCGAGAATCAATCCACTCTGGATTTGTATCTGTCATTTGGGATCGAATTCACTTTCGATAGGAATTTTGTAACATTTTGTGAATACAGCTTCTGAGCCTTTGTTTCGTTCCTCGTAGAGGTTGCCACATTGAGTTTGTCCGTTTTACGCGGTCGTCCGCGGAATCTGAAACCATGTGAGGTTACTTTGCACTGGGGTCGCGAGATTGGTCGTTAAGTCGGTTTATGAACTCAACCATATTTCCGAAAAACGCACAACCACCTATCTTGTGACGGTGTTCCTTGAAAGTTGCCCGACTCCTTGGCTCCGGTGTTTTCGGGACTCACGTGAAATTTGTCAAAATTTAGGTTACCACAGGAAATGTTTCTTCGGCTTCCACATTAAATTACTTGTCCACCATACCATTTATGCTACCGACTTATGACGCCTTAGCATAGTGTCAAAAGCCGAGAAATCAGATGCTGTGTTATTTCTGTGAATAAAACCCACGGAGAAGAGAGTCATTTCCCCTGGGAGTCTAGAACAGTGCGTCAGCCACGGTCATTGATGTGATACTCTGCATGACTGACCAACTATCTCCCAGTAGTTGTCTTCGAAGGGGTATCGTATTCATGAAAAAAAGGAGTCTGTCTTGAAGGATAGTACAGTTATTTCCATCAGAGAGAACCACTCCAAGGTGCCGACCAAAATGTTCTCCTCTGCAGGCTGATCCATTCTGGTCAAGTGAGGCCACGAGACTGTTGAAAAGGAACCGGTTCGAGTAAACGGTGAATAAAGGCGCATTGCTGGAGCGAATGCGAAAACCCAATTGCGGGTGTCTATTCACTATACTCAAAGGCTGGTAATCAAATTCTCAAGGATTGAGAATGTATATCTATTGGGAATTTATATGGACTGTTTATGAACCGTAAAGACCCAGAAGGCATGTATTGAGCAGTGTGCTTTTCAGTATGTCTAGTCGTTCGGTGTCTAGCTGTCATTCCACCCAAAGGAAGTACGAGGGCTGAGATACTGCTAGGTTGCCCAAGCCCAGGCGGTAGCAGTTAAGATGCCCAGGTCGGGTCTGGACCATGGGACTTCCTTTAGTAAGTTCACATGTTAACCACTTAGTTCTCTCGGGCTCATAATTCTCTGACCGGTGTCTTGGTTGCTTCAATGTCTTTGTCACACATCTGATCAACTGGCATCTTGGCCACCACACAAACTTCGCCAGATTGAGCATACTTGATGTGTCTGTGTTGTTGGAACTTACGACTGGCTAAATTTTCGTTAACATCTGGTCGCCATGGTAACGACGCTTTTTTTGGCTTTCACTCTTATGCTTCCCGTTTTATATCACCTAATAGACAACCAGGACTGTTGTAGTCCATCCAGGTATATCTTTCGAGTCTAGTAAATGTGATTTCATCGGAAAGTGAAGTAGATCTGTGCCGAAAAGCCGATTGACACTATACAGCTCCATCTTTGTTGGAAATGACCCACTAATTTCTAAGGAGAGTCGAATCCGTGATTTTATGGTTAGTGATCGAACATTATGTCGTTTGGCCGCCGGTGGCTCGTCAGCCGTTTGATGAACTTACGCTTACTCCCTACCGTCACCATCCTCTAGCCGCGTAGTCAACTTGACATGATCCAGTGTTTTCGGATAAAGGACCCATGCGACGAGTGGGACTTCCGTCCCGAGCAGGCCACTTTTTGCAGGCCGTTTCTTATTTGTCATTAAAAGTACTAGTGTGCACATTATTGCGACAGTAGTCAACGTTTGATTTCAAGAGGTCGAACTCGGGTAGTTGAAACGAAAGTCCACGTTCTTGGCCACTTCGCTGCCTTGGCCAATTTTTACAAGGTGAACCAGTTTCACGATGTGTCTAAGATAGTTTGCGTCTACAAGCCCTTCACAACCCATCACATGCGTGATTAGCTGGACTGTGTTTCCTATACTTTTCCGTGTTTATCCTATACCTAGTTGAATGGGAGATACTTTTGTTCAGGTTCTCCCAGAGGTCACGCTATAAAACAACCAGTTTGAATACATATAGAAAAGATTTAGCAATCAGTCACATGTGCACTTGGTTGTCCACATTCCAGTTGAGCTGTATGCAAGAGTTAAGTGGAACTAGTGGCTTTAAATTTGGTTCATCTTAAGTAGCCGGCGATGCGACTCTCACTTGCTCTTCTGATCGAACACCGTTACATTGCTCAGGTCACCTGCCACTGGGCACATTAATAAGTTTTTGTGGTTTCACTTGCTAACCGCATGTGAGGTAGTTTGGATGTTAGCTTCTCTGGACATGGTGCAATCTGCTCCCGATGTTTTCATCACGTTCGTGCTATCTTTCACCAAGACGCTATAAAGTTGTGGATTTCGAAGCTTGCTATAACTTGATGAAGCGTAGTACAGCAGACGACTTTGAGTATGTCACATTTAATTCGGTAACGCCGCTGTCGTGGATGTTCGAAGCGAACCTGGGGCCGGCTAACGCAGTGGCGCCCCGGGAGAACGATAAGTTGAGTATCTTGTTTATGTTCATTGTGAGAGGCAAGTCCTTAGGTAGGGGTATATTTGAGGGAATCGTACTCGACGTATATCAGTGGTTAAGGCGCCAGCTAACCGTCCGGAAGGTGTTGACCTTCGAAGGTCTGCTTTCAATATTCGGGTTCGTAGAAAATAATGATTAAACAACTTGAATCATGGCTTCCCTTCAGTTCCGATGTTCCAGTTTCCATACTTCTCGTTTTTTTGTGTGACCTTATTTCCGAAATGTGTGTCACCTTCGGAAATCGATGCAAATTACCTCGCTCTTTATTGAAGGCTTGCCGTAAACTTAAGCTGGAATCTGGTTGGGTCAATTGGTACTACATGCTCCAGCGTTATCATTGCTGTTTCGCGCGTTTCGTGGTTACAGTAAATTTGAATTAAACTCAAATTCTTGTCATGACCCTTAGTACCAAATAATAATGGCCCCTTCTTATCAGTCCTCTTATAACGCCCATGATTCCTCACCTTCCTGTTAGCAACATACAGGACCCCCGTTTGCTAATTGCTTTGTTCCATTTCGAAAATCAAGTAAGGAGTGTCATTGTTCTATAAACACTTCCTGATCTATGGGCAAGAGCCACTGGGAATCCCCACCCCTATGGCGACCGCTTCTGTCAACGATCGCAGGAGTCGCAGTTTCACATTATTACAATCTCCAAGATTTGTCACATCTAAGATTAGTTCACCCTACTCATCCAAGAGTATGTTTATTGATGGTGCATGTGCGCCTAAATCCACGAACCTTGTGGATGATCAGCTCTCATGAACAGCTTGATGAGCGATGGTTGAGACTGCCAGCCTTAATCTGCCTTAATCTGCCGTATTAAGGTGTTGGAAATACCTCTAGAGGTCTTGATAGATGCTATTCGGGTTCGCCCCATTTATCATCAAATAACTGCCCAAACCACGAATAACCAGCGCACGACATTTGAGTTCTGGTGTTGCATCCGAACATTCCAATATCCTTATATTCCTAGAGTACAGTCGGATTCATTCCGAAGACAACTGACGATACCGTTGGCTGGCTTTTCTCCCTCTTCGGACGGATACTGACGTTCGTCCCGCAGCGGCGACCATCGTCTTTTACCTACAGACCTTTTCTACATGATGGTTATTTGATATGTCGGCTTTCAGCCTAGAGTTTAATTTTTCGGATTTAGACCACAGTCTGATCTCCACTGATGTGTTCAGTATACTTTAAATGGTTTGTTTGTCCTGAATTTCGAACAGGGAATCATTGCAAGGCCACTCCCATGACAGATCTTCGGTTCCTACGACTTGAAGAATTGCTTGAAGCTTTCCCCAACGTCCCGATGAACATTGACATCAAACAAGATGACGACCGTCTGATTCACCGGGTACGTCTCACTTGTTTGCTTTTGTGTTGTGATGTGGGACTATGTGTGTGCTATTTTGGCGCTGCCTGTCATATGGAATCCGCTTCAGAAATAGGACTTACTGCGCGTATGTCCGGTCATGACGTCCAATTCGCATCAACAGTTGCGGTAATCTGACATGTTGTCCATGTCCATAAATTGAAGTTTACTTGTGACCGGTTATTCCAGTACGATCGAGAGAAACCCTTGTGATACTTTTCATAAGTTTCATGCAATCAGGTATGCACTGAAACTCCTTCGAATGTTACAAAGTACTTTCAGTCGATGGGCATGTTTTGGCTCATGCGCCGCCTTACCGATTCGGTTTGTTCAATTCAAGGCCAAAAAGGACCGAGTCACCTGTGTTTGACCATTCGCGAAGAGAATAGACCCTGCTGAAATCCACCGCCCGTTGGTTCACTACCGATATCACTTTCCAGTTGGGGTTTTTACAATGACAACACATATCTAGCACTTTCCTTCGTTCCACCATTCCAAATATTCCCCTGTCTGGGCCACCGTTTTTGCACCTGTTTCACAGATCCGTACCCGTAATTCCTCGTGAACTTTTGACCCTTAACCCACCGAAACAGTTTTTGCAAACGTATTGCTCATTGTTGACCCTGTGCCATGCGCCGTGCACGCATGTTTGTCGTTGAATTCTATCGAGTTGCCGTTTTCTCTGGGCTCTCTTTGGACTTTCACCAACCCGTGCAATCAGTTGGACTGAAGTTCCCATCAAATTGATAGAGCAGTTTTTCGACACATCTCAAAACTTCATAATTCTTGCTTTGTGATTCTGCACTTCCCTCTCCGTAATGCATCGACTATTCTGCAAGCACCTTCCGCCTATGAAATGGAATGTGCCTGAGCCATTCCATAACTTTAACGAACCTAGCACTACAGCCGAACGTAAGTTCTATGGCTTACCACACTTTCCCATCAACCTGTAGGCACTCCTATATACCTTTAAATCTATTTGAAGAGAACATTTTTGAATTGATCCAGCAATCTTCCTAATTAAGATGGCCCAACATCGACGCCTTGACAAACGTAGATTAGGAGTACATAGAACGTAGACAGAACTTTGATGGCTAATTGGTCTTCAAACTAAATGTGAATTACATGAAAAATGCGAGTGTTTGAATTTGTTGGTTCATGGTGAGAAGAGAGCTTACAACAAATTGGTTCTCTGCAGCAGATGGGAGATTTGATCACCAAAGGCGGTCTGTCTCGCAGAGCATATAATAACGAATCATCCCGTACATTTTGACCGTCACTTCTTAGCTTGTCGCCAAAATGCTTAACTGGTATTTTTATTTGTATTATTGTTCTCACTTTCTTCTCACTAACCTCATAGGTCGCAGAACTCTTGCAAAAATTTCAGCGTGAAGACTTAACAGTTTGGGGCAGCTTTAGCTCCGTTGTGGCGGCCAAACTGCATCAGGCTAATCCACGAATCAAGCGTTTCTTCCCCCTTGAACCAGTTCTGTGGATGTTCGCTGGCTACTTCTTCGGGTTTCTACCTTTCATGTCTTTGCCATACGACTATTTGGAGCTGCCGCTTATCTGTGCTTTCAAGTACGTTCGTTCCTAGTCTACGGGCGTCACTTGACATCATGTATTTTTGTGTTATGTTAATACTAACCTTTCTTGTTCCAACCCTAGTGCCGTCAGTGTTCGCTTTTAATGAAACTGAATTCACTAATCAGAAGGTTTTGAATTCGTTTTCACTCATGTCGTCTTCATAATCATTTTCGTTATTATTGTTACCGGTACTTGAGGATTCCACTCTGGGATGAACTATTGACATATTGCTGGATGCCTTAGCAGCTTACACGGTCATCCAAGAGGTGCTATCACAGACCGCATCAGTCTTATCCGATTCGCAGTCCCAAGTCCCTGGGTTGGTGTTGTGTTCTGCAGACAGTGGTGCAATTCTAATGTCGATCCTTGGCTTTCTGCCACACCCACTGTGGTGTATTAAATGGCACCTTAGTCTGGGATAGTTCCCTATGGATATCAAGGAAGGTTAATACAACCATCGTAGAATGTTCCACAAGGTCCTGCTAGAATCTCCGTGATGGGGCGAGAAGCCCTTCTAGAATCTTCGTGAGGGGGCGAGAAGCTCCGAGCAATAATGCTCGATCCTGATTGCCTGATATTCTTACCAATCAGGACATGCCTTCATTTATTCCGTAGCCCGCACGTGACACATCAGTCCAATTGACGTGATTTTCGGTTATTAAGAACGGTTGGCCTCCGGACATTTGGTTTGCCGGTCTTCAAGCACTCGGGAGACATAGGACAAATTTTTCATGCATCTTTGGGCTTCATGGTGATTTGACTTTTCCCTTTTGCACTTACAGGAGGCTTCTTGACACGAGTATCCGCCTTTCTATGTACTTTCACTGCCTTGGGGTAAAATACCCGGCAAACATGATTGCATCTCTCCGGATAGAAAATTCGAGGCATGCTGTTGAATAAAATGTTGGTAGCTCAGGTAGAGTGGAGGTCGTTGGTTTCTTCTCTGAGCTGAGCTATTTGATTGCAAACGTTTCATCACCAACCGAGGTGACATCTTCAAATCTCACTTATGGTTCCATTTCGATTGGTTATGAAACATCTGCACGGTGAAACGGCTGCACACATCAGACATGCGTTAGAGACATCAGTAAACTTTGCCGAGTCACGCACCAATAATATTCGTGTATCCAGTTTCTCGATGAATGTATACTTCTAGTTGTAACAAGATACCTTTAGTAGCGCAGTGCGACCAGTCTGATTCATACTCTGAGAATAGGCTGCAACATGTATGTTTCATCGTCCGTGAGCGAAACCGTGACATCTAAAACCACTGTGATGCATCTGTGTGGTTAATGAACATCGTTACTTTTTTGGCCTCTGTCTAAATGTGATTTGTTCGGGTGGATGTGGAATTGACCCTCTGTTTTACAGGACGGTTGGCTCATCTATCCTGTACTTCGGAAGACTGTGGGCTTCTCTTAGCAATTTCACGTTATTGTTTGATCAAGTCTGAAATGGTAGTACGGCGGCTGTCATACAACTGCGTGTATCATATATTATGAGACGGAAACCTGAAAGATCATCGATGCCGTTTAATATAATGACCCTGATTCTGAAAATGACTGCTCCATTTTCGAGGTTGAATATGTTTACAGCCGATTTCTTTTCCTCCGGTGCTACATAACCAGGGGCTTGTAAGGCCAACGGTAGACACAAAGTGTAAAAAACCTCACTGTTCCGGCGTGCCGTAAATTGTCCCCCAAAAATATGATGAGAGTGTTTGTATGGTCCCACAGGGTTCGCTTAAGTGGATATGAAACGGCCCAGATAAGCCATCACTGTGTTTGTTGCTTGTGAAATGCCCATGGGTTTATGAATACTGCAGTGAAATTTCCCGATTCAGTCTACTGTTCGTAGAGGATGTGAGGCAGGTCTTTCCAGCCTAGACATTTCCAGCGTTCCCTAGTACCTTACCGGTAAGTGCACGCAGTTGTCCTGGCTATCGACTTGCATAAGAACGCAATACCCGAATGCTTGAAGTCGGTTCTCATCTCCATCAATAAACCTGATGCTATCAGGTCAAATAATGATCAAACCAACTTTAATTTCACATTGCTTTGACTGCCAATGTAAGATGTGAATCTTCGGTACTATCAGGTGATCATCCAAATTGATCAGTTCGATCATTTGGTCTGCTGGAGGAGAGTTATCCGGTTAATCTTTCTTGACTGTAATCGAGCTATTCGACGATAGTTTAGCTTCAGGGATGACAGAAGCAATGTTATTGGCCCATAGCCAGATGACATCATCGCGTATTATTAAGGACCCGTAAAATTCAATTTAGTATCTCCCATCCGATATCCCCCCTCAAACATGGAATGCCTTGAAAAATCTGCACGCAGTTACTTTGTCTGTAATCTGTAAAGTAGGGTAGACCACATTAGCGTACACCCCACCCTGACAATCAAACTGATATCGCTGGAGTCTGAAAAATGTCGGAGTTTAGCAATCACTGCCCTAGCCTTCCCAATTCGGAAAATAATGTCTTCTTTTCCTAGTTTGCCAGTTCGTTGAGTCTTACGCAGCTGCCCAAACGGATGAATTTATCCGCTACATCGATCGGTTCAGGGTTTGGATTTGGTCCCATCCAGTACTGTAGGAGCGCTTAACATTTTGCAGGTTCGAAGTCAATGCCGAGCTGTGCAACGCACATCCAATTTATTTAAAGCAGTTTGCATTTCTGGAGGATTGGATTAAAAAATGACCTTTGTTAGTATACTGAATATCTCTTAGCGAACGCTCCGGGAGTGTTTTGATTCTCCGGGTGTTGGTGACAGGCAGAGAAAATCCAAGCAGCATGTCGAATGCGAAACCAAAAAGCATGTCTGTCAGAGGACATTCTTGCTTGACATCATTGGATATGCTGAACCCAGGCGAGATTTTGCTGTAGGCTCGTACGAGAGTAGTTAGATGAAGACAACAATTTGGATTGAATGTCTTTCATCGCCAGATATTTCCATAAATTCAGAATAGCGATGTAGTCAAAAGCAAGTTCCAAGTAAAACCGCCGACCGTTGTTAGCTGTCGGAAAGGATGACAGTTCGGGATTTGTCACCAAGTAAAGGTGTGATCTTTGCAACTCCGGCTAGAATGAAATTCAACTTTATTTTCATCAACCTGACTGATGATGGATCAACTTGCGCAGAAT
Organism: Clonorchis sinensis; assembly: GCA_003604175.2. Lineage (NCBI taxonomy): Eukaryota > Metazoa > Platyhelminthes > Trematoda > Opisthorchiida > Opisthorchiidae > Clonorchis > Clonorchis sinensis. The sequence continues at coordinate 23,402,378 of CM030369.1, forward strand.
AATACCACAAAGCACCTTGGAAGCAATGGCTACTAGATCAGTGCTTCGGTGGTTTTCATACGTTGTTTTTTCATTGTCGTGGCGCTGCATTCTGTCGGTATTATATCTTTATTCCAATTGTCTCTGTATAAGATCTTCAGGTTAGCTACATTGAATCTGTCACGTTTTTTGAATAATGAGACACGTGACCCGTTTAGTGCAGATGCTTTTCTGCTCTCAGCAGTGAAATTTGGCACTGGATTTCCGTTGCTCACGGAGAACTGATGTCAACGTTTCGTCCACTTTTCTGTGGTTTTTCGGTAAACTAAATTGATGTGGAACACGTGAACTACTTTGATTTTGTAAATAAATTGAAGTCCCATCCGATTCGGAGGCCGTTTCGCTAGCACACGTCCACCCGTCGATCGGATTAACAGGAATAGGATGCGCCTGTGTCCCTTTACGATAGATTTCTCTGTGTTCTGAGATGGCTCAAATGGTTAGAGCGCGAATTTACTGACAGGAAGGTCCGTGGTTCGAACCCGGCCTCTGCCTTTCGACTTCCCCTGTCTAGACTTGGGCAACGTAGCAGTATCCCAGTCCTCGTGCTTCTTTCGGGTGGCATGGCAGCTAGGCACCGAAAGGGTGTTGCAGCTGAAAGAATAGTTTTTTATTCACCAGTATTTTGCCAATCGTTAGACTCGTCAGCTTTCGAGGTTTCAGGCGCCTGCGAGTGTCATCATAGTATAATCGTGATGGTATAATCTTCCTGAATCGATGAGTGTTCCTGGTCGTGACAAGATATGCATGCTACCCGGACCAGATATTTCGAAGGCTGTGAGTATCGCTGCTTCAACCTTTTCTACCCATCTCCCAAACAATAATTATTCTCTTGCCGTTTTATTTGTGAAAACTTTTGTGTCAATTCAGTCTGGACGTCGAATTACGCCCATAGACGATGGACTAAATGACCTTGAGTCTTCCTGCGTACTCTTGAGGTAAAGCGAATTTGCCTACGTGCTGGCACAGTGCCATGTTCAGAGTTAATCTGTGTACCTGGAATGCTTGTCGCCCAATTTATCAGATTTATAGCACTTGTATTTTGCGGTGAGCGAGATGACAGAGGTAATCCTAAAACATATATGACGCAGCTGTAGATGATACTTGTCGCCTTCATTCTATGCTTACTGCCAGCCCATCTTGGTGGTATCCATCTTATCATTCTATGCGTGTTTACAAATGTAGGTAGCACTAGGCCTGCTCTCGTTGACAATAGTGACTGCCAAAATGGAGCCCAATGATGATCTTGATTTATTAACATCACATCTTTGGGTCATCTACCGGTACCATCCGCTAATGCTGTAATACAGCCCTTCCAAGCTTGTTTGTCAGCGGTACGTGTGGATACCATTGGATATCAGATCATGAGCGATCCAGTCTTTTTTATATATCCGAGCGTTTTTCTGTTATTCCGTTGCCATGATGGTGGTGTTCATCGTTTAGTTCAGGTTGTGTACTTTGCGGACTGTGTCCTACGCCAAATGACCTTCACTCCGATGTAGTTTTAACATACCCTGCCGAACGATGCATTCTTTCCATCCACATGAACGTGTTTTAGCGACTTGTACTCCTACTATTTATGTCCTTGCTTCTACTAACGAATCCGTGCAATTTTCATAATCAGGCTGAATGTATTTCCTCATCGCGATTTTCATTTCAGCTATCCACAGTTTCGCCAGTCCTACTGTTTACAAAGCTTCACATCGCGTGCTATCATGTGGTTTTTAGACAAGTGAGTTTTTTCTGATTATAAATTGTCTCCATTTGTACCTGTGGGATGCATTTAGGTTGTGTTCGCACACACTAAACAAACTAGGAGCATGTACATTACACGTGTTGCATAGAACGTGTGTGTGCATACTCAACAACCCAGCTTGAGGGATGCCTTTGGTTCTGCTCGGATCATGTTCGGGGCATATTGCACCCGAGACAGTCTTTGTGCTGCACGCCTGGTTGATGAAGATAAGCGGGCCGATTGGTTTCTAACGTCAGTTGCGTATGCATAGAAGTGATCTATCGATTTGTTACTGATTACAGTGTCCCACTGAATCCCAACTGATGTGAACTCGGAAGTGGGCGGTCAGGGAATTTTAATAGATTTTTTTCGCACTACTTAAGCGAAACGTATTTTATGTGTTTTTTTTGTTATAATATCATTTGTGCAGAGGTTTTTGAAACGAGTTCCAGTAGTCAAGATGTAAGGACCCACGGGGACGCGAAATCATGGCTGTCAGTTTCGTTGTCAAAGCTTAGCCCCTCTTCCCTATCTCTCTCCTATTCGTAACCCTATGCACTCCGTTGAGCAAACTATCCAGAACCAGCAACGTGTATTTGTTGGGGAAACTCACCTCAAAGCACGAACTATAGATTGAGATGAGGCTTTCGGTAGTATCAAAGTTATTTGCAAATGAATGCGTGCTCACGTGATATTTATTTCAGACATTTCTGAGTGCTCCGTTTCCATCCTACTAATTCAGCTTGGACTAAACTTGGAATCAGTTGGGGGACTAAGTGACATTCATTTTTACAAAGGTTTCCGTCCGTCGGTTCTATTGATTCAACGAACGGAAATGATCCTAGATTTTGCTAATGTAGCTGTGTCAGAGACCCGCTTGGCTATTCAGCACCATCGGTGATCTCAGTACCACGTCTGATGTTCACTTAACTAGGCGCAATACGTTGTTCCTGGTCTAAGTGATTTCGATCATCATCTGAGAGATTATCTCTGGTAAGTTTTTGTCTCAGACCACTACCCACTATCTTTTGAGCAACTGAATTTTTTCACTCAGTGTATCCGGTATTCAGAATTGCTTCTTTCGTGCAGTATGTATGCCACGTCCCAAGTCATTCGGTTGCTGGGTAGGGTTCACACTTTCCGTTGTTGTTGATGGCCCCGACTCTATTCAACGAGTCACCCACAAGGATTCAACTATTCTGAACGAATTACATTCTGTTATCAGCTGTCTACGCTGCTGTGCGTTTCCGGTATAGTATTCATCGATTTTGATGTTTGTTCCTTTCCATCTGTAGGCTCCTAATGAGTCCTAAGCTATACAAGCACTTGAATGCCCGGGGTATACCGGTGAGTTTTTCCTTCTCTTCGTTCGTTCCTTCTAGTGGGTTTGTGTCCAGGAGCCGACGTATGTGACTATTTTCTCAGTCCATGTGTGGTTGCTGAGGACATGTGTTTCGTTGTAGTTGCTTAGAGGTTGCAGAGTAATCTTCGGAGTTTATCGGCCGCACTACCCTGGTGCTCACCGGAAGCAGCTTACCACATACTCTAAATGTTTACTCTCGATGGACAATCAAATCCAATGCAGTACTGGGATGTCCCTCCGTCAGCCATTGTTTGTATTGTTCTGCATCTATTGGCACAATGTTTTTCTAACAGTAATACCTAGACGATATCTCAAGACTGAGTCATCTAAATGTACTCTGGTTTTCATTCTTTCCGAAGCCTTCATTATGGAAGTATCTAAACTGTGAGGCCTTAGGGTGATGCGGGTAACTTACAGCTCCCTGGTTTACTGATTGTTCGCCTGCTCAGCAACTACGTCTCGTGGGGATCAATTTACTAAGAAGCTGGCTCACCACTGTTCGATGCGTTCAACTGTGATTCTTCGAACTGACTGGTCCTCAAGCAATACGATCTTGATATTTGAACAACCCTCTTCCCTTATAAGAAACACCAAAGATCTTTCCGTTTTAACAGTGGTATTCATTGATTGGTCATGGAAAACCATAAATCTTAGCAGAGAAGCCGATTCTATGAGCACAGTGTTTCGGCGTCTCAGTACTCTGAATGAAGAGTGGTTGCCGATGGCATCTCCCTTGGACGGTGAGTAGCCACCTCATTCAGTTGGAACGTCAAAGTTCACTAAACCAAAGGTACTGGGAAAGCTTACTTGTTTGTTGTTGCATTTTTATTACCATATGTATCCATAAGATATCGGATTAAACCATATCCACTTCATATCCTTCATGTCTACAGTTTATGAAGAATGTCGGGTTTAGGGAAACAGTACCATTGACTGTGTCTAAAATGGATCAGAGTGTGCGTTGCACTTATCCATCAGCTTAGGAACCTTCGGGATTTTGACACAATTTTGTTGTTCCATCGCCCAAGAAGGTGTTCTTACATCCAAGCACTTTAATTTCCTTCTAAAACAACCAGTTGAACCATCTTGTCTTTCAAACAGAATGGGTCTTCACTTCCCTCTATCTCCGATCGTGTTGGTTTTTCTCGAAAACTGTCACCTTGCCACTTCACAACACTCATCCCCCGGCACTCCTCATCTTCAAACCCGTGTTCTTTTAGTAGAGAAGAGAGAAGAGAAAAATATCCGTTTATCGACACTGAAACAACGCAGTCACTAACGCTATGCTTATCTCACATTAAGCCACTCTGGGATTTTGGTTGGCTAGGCACCTGTGTCGAAATTCGTAAAGAGTAGGATTACTAGTGACGCTCCGGAATGGGTTAGCTTTTTCACGATTCTCATCGAGCGGCCTGATACCTTTATAAGTGGTAATTTCGAAACTCGTAGGCCGTTGCTCGGTAATCATCAGGTTCCCTTGGAGGATCGTGAAGACTTCAAGAATCATTCTGGTTAACGATAGATAATTGGATCATAACGAATTTCGATGAGCTCGTTAAATCGAACAATACCAATTGGATTCATGTTCACTGTTTGCATAATCATCTTCGTCATAATCTTCATCGTTGACAGCAGCACCAGATGAGAACGGTGGTGCTTCACTGTCATACAGCCAATTCAACTTATTTCAATAAAGCCCTATAATCGAAAGAAGAAAGAAATGAGAAAGGAGGGGATCTAGCTCTAGCCTACTACAAACGTCCGAGGTGCGTACATCTCAGTCTGACAATTTTGATAGAGACTGACAGCATGAACGCCATTGACGCTTGTTAGACGCCATATCATTCAGTTTCTCCTGTCAAGCCCAGCGAGGGTCACCTCAACTCCATCCTGGAGGGCGAACAGCGCCTACAGCACCAAAATTGTTCGTGAAATCTTTCATTCCCTTTTACCATGTCAAATTCTGTCCACCTCTAGGTTTCCGCCGCTCCGAATTAGGCGCAGAAAACAGCGCTCGTCTGGGTAGACACTAACTCAGACCCAGCTATCTTAGCTTGTAGTACTGGATGCTTCCTTTGAGTGAAGTACTGCCTGCTCTACCATCATTAAGCACCATGCGCGTAGGTGAAATCAACGACCAGCTAGTGTTGGGGTTAAGAATTCGAACTTTTGGCCTGAATATAAAATGACAGAATCTCGTGACATCCATTTGATGATTTTCAATCAGGGATGAACGCATACTGAATTCTCTTTCATGCTGGACCACTTCTGCTCCTATATAAGATTATTCCGACGGCGTCCTGGGCTTAAATTTAAGATGTACTGAAGGCATTTGGGTAAGCCCAACAGACTACTCGTGAGCTTGCTGGAAACTCCGAGGACCGGTTACTTTGTTCTTGGGACTCATCAGGTAGGCACAGTTCTTGAGTTTCCGTCAACTTCATGTTACCTTTGAACCCAAATTGTAAATTCGCGAACTACACTCAGTTACACACTAATTTGGTTCTGACGGGAGTCTCAACTGAATAGTTTTCTTCAGGGAATTATGCTGTGTTATCGCGAATATCGCATCAGTTCATGTATGAGGTGGCGCTTGTGTAGCACATTCAATTGCAAGATACAAACGAGAGCTTCAGCTGGGATTCAGCTGTGTGTCCCGTTAAAACCAAGTTAGTGTACAAATAAGTGTATTCCGTATACCGAAGGCAGATTTTGAATGTCCAAATAGAAATTCTTTAATCTGTCGATGTGCAGTCAGGGTGTGTCCAGGAGTGAAAGCTTCTGCCGTGTGCGCAACATAGTGCGGGCTTCTGCAGAATCCCCGTCGCTCACTTGGTTGGTGGAACACCCTCCTGATGCACTGAACACACACACACACACACACATGAGTGACTCCATTCGTTACTCGCAAGCTGGCTGACTTGGTTAATTGGTGCGTGCGTGGCAGATTATCCCAAAGCAAACACTAACTCTCACTGTTCCTAGGCCATGATTAGAATTCTGGTGCAGACGCCAGTAGTTTTGTGACTGGGTGTGGTCGAAAAATCTTGCCCATTAGGGTTGAGTCAACATCAAGTTGAACAGAATATCGCCCGATCGGTCCGTCATTAATTGGCGACAGAGCCAAAACGAAAGATTTCCTCCGGCTTGGATGCCCATCTTTGGCATACCACTTCCTCGGGGTAGTTCGCCATGAATCATGGGATAGCTCCTGAACGCTCAGAGAGAGTGAATGTGGCTGCATTTGAAGTTTAAGAAAGAAACGTATTTGAATGTTAGATTGCGGACTCTTCTCGTTCAGCTATAGCACCGTTTCGGTGCCTAGCGACCATGCCACCCGGAGGAATATGAGAATATATGATATATATATATATACGTGAGAATATTGGCCGAAATCGGCCACAGAAATGTGGTTTCCAGGAGGAAATTTTCCAGAGACCCCAGAGGTCTGTACATATTTACAACTGACGAGGACTTCTTCATTGTCATTCAAAGTTTTCCGGGCTTTCTCATTCGGAATCCCTGGCATGGGGCAAGAAGCGAACTAGACTGGCGCAACAAAACATGATTACGCCCAGTGAAATCACAACGGTCTTCGGTGGGCCCAGCGCAAACTACTTTGAGAGTACGAGGGACAATCACACACATTCAAAAAAGTCACTCGGTTTTTCAAAACCTGTTTCAAAAAACCGAATGACTTCTTGGATATCAAATGAGCGTAAGAATAAACTTCGAAGTAGCAAAAACCACACAGTGGTATTCCCTCAAGTATACAAACGCTGACCTTATTGTTGTAGGTCAACATTCTGCACTGCCTCATCCTTCTTCTTGAGAAGCTTCATCTGGTTAACACGCACAAAGCTCATCTAGACTGATTCAGTTACACATAGTGCAGGCAAACGGATCGTACTTCAAGAACGTTCTTGAAGCAGATGCAGGAATGACCACAGCATAATGCAGTGGTGGTCCACGAACCTGTGTACATCTTGCGGTGAGTACTATCAAAACCAAAGGGAGAATCAGATACAATGATTAGGCTGAATGTTGTACACAAGGTTCAATGCAAAGATTGCGACAAACACTGCATGGGACAAAGGGAAGTGAAACTTTACATCAGAATACACGAACCCAAAATTGCTGCCAAAAGACGCGATCATTTTCCGTTCGTGAATGAGGATCAGGATGGATACGAACCCGACTATAACCACTTTCACATACTAGCCCAAGCAGGAACATTGAAACAACTTGAATTCATGGACTGATGATACTACACAGAAGAAGCCACCAGTAAACGTATCTGTCAATCACCGGGGACAAAAGAACTGCAGAAGTTGAAAACTGCGCAAGGAGCTCTGGGAGATATGTACAGAAGCCGGCCAATTCACATCCGTCCGTAAATCAGTCTGGCTGAACCATCCAGCCGACCAGTATTTTGAAGAACTGAAGTGAACAAAGAATGAGGAATGTCCTCTATAGGGGGCACCTGATTAACCAATCAAACACATTGAAATCACCATCGGAAAAAGGATAAGCCCATCGAATAGGGAAGCAAAACTGGCTAATCAAACTCGATAATACGCGACCGCAACGCAGTACGAGTTGAGAACCAACCAATTAATCCAAAGGGGGAAAACTATTGAAAGGAATTTTCCATACTACTAAGTCAAATTCAGGGAGGATAGGCCACAGTGCAACTCAGTTTGCAAACGAATAAAACTATCTCCAATTAGGCAGTCTCATCAGCACATATCAGATACTCTCTGAAAAGTGTGTAGGTAAGGAGGAATCGCACATTGATGTCTCCTCGGTCGGTGACGAAAGGTTTGTAGGCTTATTGTCAAGCTCAGCGAACGGATCAATAGCCATCTGATCAACAACCGGTAAAATTGATTTTTACAACCATAAGTTGTGCACTTCAAGGGTATGACGATGACCTTATTTATCACTTCAGGCAGTCCATAGAACGGTCGGCACAACGGTATTTTGCCATCAAACCTTGACTTTTCTCATTCGACTCCGACAAAACCGGTTAGGCTTGTGTCTTTTACATTGCTTATTTGAAACTTATGAGCATAGTGAACTGTACGGTTCACATCCATAACCCAAGCACCTTTGCGTTCAAAAATTTTGGCAATTAATGTTTGTAACTTTCCTCAGTTCCCTCCGGTAATGATGTTTTGTCTATCAAAACCTGGTACAAATGCTCTCAGGAATCACCGGGCCTTTGTCGACTAAAATTATATGGCACAATGTGATGTTTTTTTCTCAAGTCGCTTTCTAGCCACAATCACACTTAATTTTGTGTAGAATGCGTGTTGGTGCAGCAGATATTTGGTTGCAAACGCGCTTCAACCTGCATGATTTGTCGAGCTTGGTGCCCTTGCTGAGTTTAGTCTACTGTGATTATGCAATTGGCCTATTTGGCTTCCACGCATTTCGCGGTTCAATGAGATTACTAACTCTTTTACTCACTTTTTTTGTTTGATGGTGATTTTTTTTCCGTAAAACGATTAGCGGCGATATATGGGACTGGTGGTTGTTGATCTATTCGCCGACCTTTTTAATTAACTTGGAAGCGTTCCGTCGTCATTAGACGAGAAAGCACCAATGAGAGCAATGATGAATACCGGTCACGTCCTGGTGACACCACCGTCAGAGCCCTACATTCCTTATGCAACACCTATCACACCATAGTTAACAGTGTTGCGACAAAAAGACGGGTTTTGTGGTGGAGACCACTAACGTTCTAATCGCCGCGAGACGGCTCAGTGGTTAGATCGCGAATTTACTAACCGGAAGGTTGTGCTTCGAACCCGACCTCTCCCTCTCGACTTCCCCTGTCTGGGTTTGGGCAACCTGGCAGTATCCCAGCCTTCGTGCTTCCTTCTGGTGGCATGGCAGTTAGACACCGAAAGGATGCTACAGCTGAATGATTTTTTTAAATTCTTTCTAAATCGCTGCTCACCATAGCGTTGTCCTGTATATAATATACTTCTAAAGTTAATGAGAACTGTTTCTTAACCCTTACCTGGTCTCACCACCTTTTTCGACCTCATCATTTAAGAGTATTTTCCGAGTTTCCATCAATCTCATTTCATACCTGAACACCAAATTGGGTGCACTTGAGGTTGAACACTTATTTTCAGACTGAGGTAGCTTTCACAGGAGACTCAAGGGATTTTTGTGTTCGGGATGTTCTGCCAGATGAGCAGCGCAAATTCTGCCTCTGCTTTCAAATGAGATGATGTTCAACCTACCAAAGTATATGACGTGCTGATAAGGCTAATGAAAATCGGGGGCTGGTCAGCAAACTGCGCTGCGCATTGGGTTGAGAAACCGGAATGCGTGATACTCACACCGGTAGTATGCTCCTTTCAAACCTGAGTAACCCCATGAATCGGCATGGAGTCCAGTTACTCGGTTTATGTTGTTTCCAACTCTAAAGCGTCTGACGTTCACTTGGTCCCTTTAACTCCCTTTAATTCCTGGAAATGACTGACGGGTTCTCCAAATTCTGACCTCATTGTCAATCAGTTATTCTATCCGGTGTTTCTGTTTGGAAAGTTCGGCGAATAAAGAAGCTCGCTCGTTTGTTTGCCTGCATGCGTGCTTCAGCAGCCAGAGCGACCAGCTTTCCGCGAGATCGGCCACTCCTTTGTTTATGGTTGATTCCGTTTTACCAATTAACTAGGGATTTTCAAACCATTTCAAGTTTCCCAACACCTGGCTCAACCGGTCAACGTTTGGAAGCAAATTGACTCATCTTTGAAGTTACTGGGTCTTAAATTTCGATGCGGTTTGTACACAGCTGTTCGCAGTGAGTCTCAGTTAATACCATATGCTCTGAAAGGAGCCGCCGAAACAGCCACACAGTCCATTAATTTTACTCTGTTCTTCTCCAATTTTTTCAGGTTATTTTCAACGTTTGCAACACCACGGAGGATTTCAAAACGGCATTTGCAGTCGGTGCCCAAGGAATAATGACTGATTACCCGAAACGACTGAAGGCCTTTTTGCAAACCCACTCGCTCCCTAACAACACTATCAGTAGTTCTTCTGTTAAGAACTTGAAGAGCCACACAGCGAGTGCTTCGGAACATGGTGCCTCCAATTCGAACCATAATTACAAATGGGCCAAACGTAGATCTCGGTCCAGTCTCAAGGGGTCTTCACTGGTCTGCGCCACTCACCCAGTACAACTGCACCTATCTGAATCCGTCTCGGTTCCCTGTCCAGAATGGCGGATGACATGACTGACTGCGGCCTGTATACTGCTCATCTTGTGCCATGAACTTGGCTGTGAATCTGTTCCTCATCAGACTCAAGCTGCTCAACACTGAGGCACGCCTCGTCTCACCATAACAAATTTGAGTAACACTCTAACAGATATTCACTAGTAACCATTTCATGTCACCAACACCTATTTTTAGCCGTCTGTTTTTGTTGTATTGTCTTTTTTTAACTATTTGTTTATCGAGTAGGAATCTTTTCCAAATTTTCATTTTGAACTCAGCTGAAAAGCTCCAAACAGCACTTATATAGTGGTAACATATTTTTTCACTGTCTGTTTGTTTCAGAAGATATATAATTTGTCGTGTAAACGTTTTTTGCTTTCCCCCCTTTTGGACGTAGGACAGAAAAATCATTTGGGGAGTGGATACACGCTGATTAATGTCTGCCTCTGTACAGTCTGAAGTGTGTCAATGTCTGGCTTGTTTACTTTCGGAGCTATTTGTTGTATTGGTGTATTACTGAATATATTCTTTTCGCACGTGACTAGTTTTTCCATTCTTGACCCCCACAAACAAGCTCGATTGTCTTCTCTGATACATGATTTTATTAATGGTACAAACATCCCTCCACAAAGACCACCCCCTTCCGAAATACTGCTCGTGAAAATTTTCTCCGCTCAATAGAATGGGAATGCAGCTTTCGAGATCAATTCTAGGCAAAGACCGCCCAGACCTTCAGGCACGGCTTTTCAATGAAGCTCACCCCCGAACGCTTACTCCGTGTGAAGGAACGACTATTCAGATGTCTCCCTTTCTTCGGAGCACTCAACTGGTGTACGTTCATCATCATCATCAGCTGTAAGAAGCCGTCTACTTGTCGTACAGTGGTTGTAGCTGCCACAGTTTCGTCCGCCGATGATTTGGGGAGGTGAGGTAGGTAACTGCGCATTGGAGGCGCGAGCTGCGTAAATGCACCACTGTCAATGGGCTGTTACGTCGGTGAATTGGTGTACGTTATGTAGGACTGGATTTTCATCGTGGAAATATCGTTATTCATAGCTCTTATTCATCAACTACAAACAGCTTGAGATAGCTCAGTGGTTAAGACTTGAAACTGCCGACAAGAAAGTCCGTGGTCTGAGCCTTTCGATTACTCCCGTCCAAGCCCGGGTAGTCTGACATCTTAGGCCTCATAATTCCTTCGAGTTGCACGACGCCTGTCCACCGAAGGGTTGCCACAGTTGAACGCGTGAACAGTACATATGATTGATGGTTGGCTTTTTTGCGGACTTTGCTGTTCATGCAGGAAATCATTGCCGAGAGACGGTTTACATTTTGCACATTAGACTACCCTCATCCTAATCCAAATCTGGCCAGGGAACAGTTCACACTTTGTTCGTCTCAATTATCATGGGAACATTTCCGGGTGTGTATTACATATGCTGGCAGAAGCTTGCTACTGTAAACCAGATGTTTTAGAGAGTGGTGTGAACAGGACAAAATGACAGGGTTCTAATAACACAGCGAGGGCTTTGCATGATTGCCGTGGGGAACATTGATGGTTCACGCCAACTACAGGCTCCTTTCTCATTGACGGACGTGTTTGGGTTCTTCTTGGGCTCAGATTTGGCTAACATATATATATAGCTCATTCACTCATATCGGTCATTTCCTTTGATGGTGTTGAAGTTCTGACCTGTGCGCAGCAGTTTCATTGGAGAGTCGGGATTTTTCCGATGACTTTCATGACTCCCAGCTGTCTTAAAGGTTGACTGTGAAACAGTGCGCGTAGGTGTTGTCCTACTTTGCACACTTATTCGTCAAGGTCCGGACGCTCTCGTCGCCTCAGTTTTTTTGCGGTACAGTAAGTGTGGGGCCCACAAGTCAGGAGTGCACTTTTCTGATACCTGACGGCCAAGGCAAGAGCTTTCGATGGCGAACGATAGGATTGGCCACATAATGGCTTTCATGAAAACCTTTTCGTTTTCACCAAACGTTAACTATTTATACAAAAGCCACTCTGTACGGACTAAGATATGCAGTTTGCTGAGAAGGAAAAGCCTTCAGAAAACGACGGGGAGTCTTTACCTTTCAATCCGTCAGTATTTATTCCTCTTGTTAAGATACCTTTCTTTTATTCCTTCTGAACACTTATGCTTTGCAAGTTTTAAACTATCGACGCAGATACTGAAAATCAGTCGACCAAGGCTTTCTGTCGTGTAGATGAGTGGATCGCTGATGTTGCATGTTGAGGTGAAACCCCTAACTACAACTCAACGAAACGGCGCCATCAGCAGTGAATGGAAACGAGTTGTGACATGAAAGCTATTATAGTTCCACAAATATCCATAAATGTCTTGATTGGTTAGTCTCCTGCCGAACTGCAAGTCAATGTGGGTACTGTTGCGCTCGAGAATGCGCCGTACCCTTATGTTCCCAAGGGCCAGACCATTGTCCAACTTTTCAGCCACTCGTTAGTAGTCTCGCTTGTCAAATAATTTTGATGTGCCATGTAGTCCAGGGTTTCTAAAATGGATCTCATGTTTGCTGATGGTGCTATTCTCTTTGAATGTGCTGCGATCCTTCGATTTCCCGACCTACACTGTCAGCTGACATTCCACTCGTACACTGTACGCCATACATGCATTTGTAGCTGGATTGTACGTCCTTTGAGAGAGCTGAGTTTACGTCTAGGAGTTTACGTTATTTCCCTCTCCGCTGAGAATCGGAGAAAGAATCGTCCAGCTGTAGCACTGTTTCGGTGCCCAACTGCCACTCCACCCGAAGGAAGCACGATGGGTGAGATACTGCCAGGTTGCCCAAACCTAGACAGGAGAATTCGAGATATAGAGGTCGGGTTCGAACCATGGACCTTCCGGTCAGTAAACTCGCGCCCTAACCACTGAGCCATCTCGAGCCCCAAACTGGGACCTTGAGGATTCAGACTATGACAACCATCGAGACCTTGTTTGCAGTTTCACCATCCACATACCGACCCTTATAGGGTAGTTTTCACCGTACATCCTTCTATATTATAGTGCCCAATCGTGTTTATATTAATAGACCGGTCGCTAATCCCCTCAAGGAGAAAATGTTTCGGGTAATTCAGTTTTCCAGATATTCCTGGCGTTAGCGGGCTCGTGGAGGAATTTCACGCCAAACCGCAGATAGCGGAGCGTGCCGTCATGGTCTCTCTTTGGAGGGTTTTTGTTGGAGGCATTAATGTGATTGAGTGCGTCCTTGCTTTCGGAGAACACTGAAGTGCTGTTGCTTCGCAGAAAGTGAAGCCAAGGTCCATCGGAACCTTGTTAACTGTCCTGGAATCGAAGTTTCGAATGACGCTGGAAGAAAGTAACAGTGTCACTCTGTGTTCAACTGGTGTCAAGCGGCTACTTTTGTCCCACGTTCGCTACAGTTACATTCTGAAAAGGAACATCGTAGTGCTCCTTCACATGAGTTCAGGTTTTTTTGGATAATAATGCAACAACTCTGTCTCTGCCGTTGGCTGCCCAGCCTACATCTCTTGCATGAACTCTGGTTCATGAAAGCGCCCTATAACGACTTGATCTTTTTGTCATTTCATTGCTTCATTTAATTTCAGCTACAAAAGCTTCGCGACAATGAATTATCGGCGTTTATTTCTGAATAGATTTACTTTGTGTTCTAAACTTCCATCTCGGTGAGTGGTTACATCGGGCTGCTAACTTGGCTTTAGAAGCGCGCAGTACAACATTCAAATCCGTAACCTTGATCCCCCATATCTAGTAAGTAACAGTTGGTCTTCACTCGCAAACTCGTTTCAGTCTGCTAAACCACCCATTCCTGTCTACCCCGAGTTACAATTTGACATCAAATGCCGCGATTTTGTCATATTGGAACAATTTTGCACCTACCTGCGACGGTTTCTCTCCCGACTGGATCTTGAAGTATATATGTATGTGACTGGCTTTCTGTTGGTTCATTTATGTTTAGCTTTGCGTTACCTGCCAAACTGACAACCTATCGTTTATACCAACCGAATTCCACCAACGTACGTACAACGTTTGAACTGTCAGACTATCATCGTGTTGTCCGGGTAAGTGTGCAGTGTGTCTGTCTAAATCGATTGGGCTAGTTGAATGGTCTCAAGGCTATACATTTGCCTGTACTAGTGGATTTGGTTCACCAAAATTTACCCGAAGGCGTGGAGCTATCACTTCGTCAGGTGAGTTCTTGTCTTTATGAAGGATTACACAAATCTTTGTTATCTATAGAGTGACCCCAAATCAGACGACGCCCGTTATGTGCCTCAGTTGGAATTATACGCGTTGAAAGAAGAACTGGCCAAGCTGTCGAAAGCCGGCTGAACCGGCGAACTTGTTCGATATTCTCACTTGTCACTTGCTTGTACAGATTCCTAGCATTGTCGATCCAAATATCGTCCGATCCTTGGTGTTTGGCGATACATCCCTTCAAATCCAAAAGACGTCTTTTGGCTCTTTTCGTGTGGCTGGTTAGCATAGTGCGCGTTGTGATGACGTTGGACAAGATCCCTGGCATTCAGAGTTGTATAACCTACTGAACTAAACCACGGTTCAAAGGCGTTCGCGGAGATTTCCTGTTGATGACAATTGGGCCGGCGTTTTTAAAAGATGGCACCTTACCACAGACTAACTAAGTGAACTCAGCTGTTTGGACTAAATTGATGCGATTATTGCTGTTGGAAGTAAGCTTCACTGTGGGTAGCCAGAAATTAATTCCTACACACCTTGTTAGTACGGAGTCCAGCGAGTTACGAAACCTTATTTTTCGTCACAAAGGCTAACAGAGCCTACACATCACATGGCTCCATCCTTGATGTGCACCTGCGAAACCTATAATCAATAGCCTGAGGAACTTATTTTATTTCCGTTTGTTTCCAGGACGCATGAAAACATCGTTCAGCTGTAGCACCCTTTCGGTGCCTAACTGCCACCCCACCAGAAGGAAGCACGAGGGCTGGGATATTGCCAGGTTGCCTAAGCCTAGACAGGGGAAATCGAGAGGTAGAGGTCGGGTTCCAACCATGGACCTTCCGGTCAGTAAACTCGCGCCCTAACCACTGAGCCATCTCGCTTTAGAAGGCTCCCAGCGCAGATATTGTCGTTGTAATCTGAGATATGTATGTTGGGGTTTGCCAGCAGCAAGGATGCTCATTTGGATGGTCCCCTTGTTCTAGCAAGTGCTCGTTAGGGCAGCGAAGAGCGTTTCCTGGGGTTTGTGTTAGCACCACCTATTTTTCCTCACATTCGCAGAATTCCTACATAATATTCACCGTTCCACAACCAGATGCCCGCCTTCCGAATCACAGTTAGTTTAGTGGCTGAGAGCGAAATCACAGGACCGAGACATGAGTAGGCTGTCAGATCCCTCCCTTCTGGACAACCACCAGAGGAACCGGGAAACGAAGTTAACCGTCTTATCTGACAACTAAGCAAAACTACTTTGGACGCACAATCATTATGCTATGCATAGGGCCAGTTCAGACAGCTAGAATCTGACCCAGCGAAACGGTCCACACAAAGCCTTGCGCATTTTCTCCAATTCCAAGTCGCACTTTGCCTGTTGCAACTGGGGATCGTGCGTGAGCAGGCCGTTTGGAGGGCCATATTTCGCATGCGTTCATTAGGGAACCGTAAAAACGATGGTCAGAATGTGCCTTTGAGATAGGGGCCGCCGCTATGGTCTATTTTAAATAGACTATTTCAAAGGTGCAGTTTCCCAAGGATGGGATGAATTGGTTGTAAGGTATGTATCAACTCACACGTATCAAACAACAACTGATAAAACACAGACCGCATCTGCCTCGATCGAAGTTTCACCCTTTGTTCAAGTGTCAGGCCACCGCGAAGCAGCCTTGTTTCTCCATATCAGAGCAGCATTGACTGTGGATCGAAAGGCTTTATGAAGTTGTTCACTAATACTGAAGCCACTTCGCTTTCAAACCAAGAATGGATCCAGGGATGACGATCAGCTGCTTCTTCTGCCATCCCCAATAGCGTACTTCAGAGCTGTCGTATATTTCCGTTTCTCTTCCAGTTCGAGTTAGACTGCCTTTACAATGCACCAGAAGGCGATCTGATGGAGCTGCTGGAATTACTTCTTGACTTGCACTATTCTGATGATGTCCTCTAACTGCTATTACAGTTCAGAACAATAACAACAGTAACAACCAACAGGGAACGACGTAACACCTATTGTTCTCTCTTCAAATGCGGAATTCTACTACGGATTTGGCAGAGGCTTGAAACTACTCTCATCTAAGGAGATGCCAAGTTGGGAAAAGCGATCGATTTCATCTGCGCAGAAAGTAAGGAAATTAATGAAGAGGTTACACTATGTGTGGTCAAAGTCGGATGAGTGTTCACCAGTTTGGAAACTGTTCTCTAGAAGCTCTAACCAGTACGCGCCGTCTTTCTGCGAGTGCTAATGATGTTGCCATGACGGTCAGATTACAGAAAAAAGCCGCAGAACGTCCACCAGCTCCGCCAAGGTCGCTTCAGGAAGGTTGCCGAGTTTACGGGCCAGAAAAGCCACCTATCGATTAAAGATTCAAGCAGGCAATCAGCGACGGCGCTCAGGTGTGAATTAGAAGCTATCACTCAACAACGATCGGGCAGCCCTGAATTGAGGTCGTAAATACTGTGACGCTCCCTGTGATTTTGCACCCTGTTGTTCACAATAAAGTTTCTTTTTGTATGGGCCTTTTTCCGTCACTTTCGACATACTTGGGATTCTTCCACTTATGTTCTCCGAGCGCCCTACGTGTTGTATTATATTTATTCATACCGGAAGAAGGAACGATTAGCATGAAATGCCATCTGCCGTGAAGAGATTTTCGGTCGAATTACCCAGAAAGCTTGAAACCGGTATTGGACTGTCCAGAAGCTTTTATCCACATTATTTATCGGGTCAACTCACGAAAAATACTTCGGGCATCTTGGATTTCTATCCAATTGAAATACGAGATGCAGCACATTGGATTGAAGAATATTATGAAGGGGAGATACAGCGAAGTCTCCCGTTAACGTCGTAATTTGTGAGCGTTTGTTTAACTCGATATCAGTCCCATTCGGCGTTTATTGAGGAAATAATCTTGATGGTCATCTTAGTACTAGACTTATCTCGTGAACCCCAGAAAGAAATTCCGGGACGGAACCCGTAAGCTGTGTCCGATGGCTTTCATCGAATCGGGGAGACTGGCCGTTGTTCATGGTTGCCATGATTCTGGAGGTGAATTGCACTGACTTTCACAGGGTAATTCGACTGGGCCTGCTCGCAATGAGGAATTTATGGGAGACTGCAAGAATCGAAGTACAAAGGCGGGACGGCACATTCTTCTACCCTGTTCCTATGATAATAACCTATGTAAGCTCTCATCACATGCGTACCTCGTGGTATGATATCTGTATTTTAGGGTCACCTGTAACCTGTGATAGACATTAGTCTCCTGTTTCACTGGAAAACTGGATGAAGGCCATTGGGGCTATGAACGGGACTAATTAATTAAGGGTTCTTCACTGTGGTTGAAAATCGGCTGAATGCGGCCCCCAAACACTACCAGGAAGAAATAGTTGATCAGAATCAGTTTGAGCAGGAGGCTGACTGCAATTACTAACCTTGATAAGTAGTCAGTTGATTTTCGAGCTGAGCTCCTCCAGCTCGTGTTGAACAAACCAAACTCCATGGGCTTGCGTTACATTTCCTGCTAAATGTTGGAGAGTCGAGACATCAATAGCTCGACTATCTTTGGCATCTTGGTTCCCAGAGGTGAGATTTGTCCATACGTTCGTCTATACGATCTATACATATACATATCTATACATATCTATACATATACGATCTATACGTCTATACAATCGTGTTTTCTAAGTATGTATGTGAAGGGTGCGGTTACGCGCGTCCCTTCGGTGGAAGACATCGATTAGAATGTACCAAACGCATTGATTGTGCCTGTACGAACAGCAGTCATCATTATAACTAATGCCAGAGAGTCAGCAGTAATATCTACTGATTCTTAACTAGCATACGACTGTGATGGAAGAAACCATCAGTGAAACGAACTCTAGCTAGACACGGATGAATTGCACACCAATTGGGCGCGGCATCACGTGACCCCGACCAAAAAGGCGCAAAGATTCTCATCATCATCGACAGCATGATATCAGTGTTTAACATTGATGCTTCGCTGCCGAAAATTCTACAGCACTTCGTTTGTCTGCAGCCGCTTTCATTTCACCTGACCAATTTCGGTTCGTCCCTGACCAATTTGGTATTAGGCACAGGCTTATAGTCGAGCGATAGCCGACTGAGTGCGATTACGATCACATTCGTCAGTAGTGGACTAAAGCGATCAGTTCTTTCATTGACGCGTTTGATCGTTTATGGATTCATAAAAAGAGTTTCATGCTTGGTGCCACTGCGTGTTCACGTGACTCAATTTGTGTGTCCCAGTGTATTGACAAAAAAGACTTCTTAGTCAACAGTTTATAGGGCATTTTTCGCCATTTGCCCTAGGAAATTCAGCACCCCGTTTCGCTTTTTTGACTTTCTTATATTCTCTTGGTCAGTTTTTCCTTGTGTATCGTGCAGCAAGCCAGGGCCCTCCTTGATAGACAGGTGAAGCAAGCAACCTTTCTCCAAACCCGATGGATGCTCCAATACTCGCCATGTTTCCTTGAGAAAGGTGAGAAAGGTTTGAAATCATGATTGATCACAAATTAATAGAGGTCATAAGAAAACATGTCGCCTGAAGTGTTGCAAACAAACTTAGATGCCATTCTTTGGGGCCTTAACATTGCTCTGTGTTTTATACGGGGACAGTGTAAATACATCTAGACAAGAGGCATATTTTCCTGAAGAGTTTTACTAAGATGATAACAGCGAAGCATATTTCACGACTTATTTCTGTGCAGCGATGAAATTCATTGACAATTTTTTGGCCTGATAGCCGATTTAAACAGAAGGAACGCGAACAGGGAATGCTGAAGCCAAGGATAGCCATCCAACTTAGACTTACCTTACGGGACCACTGGCATTCCGGATGGGCTACTACAGAGACTGGTCCACGAAAGCAAGTACGCTATTGGATCTTGAGTTGATTTGTCACACTTTAGCCTAATATAGTCATAACCGCTGATCACCTGCTTGTGCGACTGGGACTCTAAACGATAATTTTCGGCTAGTTATTCATCTACATCAATCCATACCAGGGTAGCTCCGCTGATTAGGTGGTACCAACTTCCGCTATATTGTGTACGCAATGTAAAAACATCGCCGATTGTAGTTTTGGGCCATTCCGTCGTAACTTTGGCGATTAAGTGCATACGTGTGGCGCGGGGCATCGACAGCCTAGTTCATAGGGGAGTGATCTGGCGAGCGATGGGCTACAGGTTTCTGCACTTGCTCTCATGAAAATGTCACGTCCTAGGCTATTTTGCAATAGTTGCGTGACTACTTGCTGATTTTGCAAGTAGTTGTAATTGATTACACAAACATTTAGCCAAACTGTCCTGCCGGATTTCAGTAGGAAAAGTGGAAGAATATGACTGGACCAACACCAGAACTCCTAGGCTGCTTCAGAGCGCATGCTGCCTCGGCTCAAAATTTGTAATTTTCCTCCAAGAACTAGGTACTTTGGATCTCGTGACTTCACACCAAATACGGTTTTTAACAAGCACTCCATACTTCGTTTCGATCGATTACAGGATTTGTGCTCTGTGCAAGACGGCTTCATCCTTGTAGCATGTATTTCCAGGTGCGTTCTAAGGACCAAGCCACGAAGGGATAGAAATTGACGTACTGATCATTTGCGGATTTTGCTGACGCCATTGAGCCTATCCACTGAGATACCGTTCTTGGACGACCATCCAACAGTAGCGAGCGCATATCGATCGATCACTAGGTTGGTTCGCTTTTCCACTTTAATTGCCTACTGTGTCATTTAACGTACGCTTTTGAGTGGAATGAGTCGATTCACTCGTCTTATCTGAATGTAGTTTCAATGCTTGCAGGACTCTTTGCGCACAACCACCCGAAGTGTGTAAACGAGCCAGGAGAGTTCAAGCAATGAATTGGTAGCGAAGTACGGAAGCCATTGTCGGAAAATTCATCTGCTCTGGTCATTCTCGTCTCTCTTGATGGGGACCCGTAGACGAGACACGTCAATGGTTGGATACATTGTCAGATATGGCGCCGTTACTGGCGCTCGCGCATTCAAGCGATTGATTGCACTGAATGCATAGCTCCCCTCCCAATCGCCCAAATAAAAGTCCACCGAAAACGCCGTATTTACGCATCACTATATCAGCTACCGCCTCCAGTGCATCCCCCGATACCGCCTCCAATCTGTCAACCTTTCCAAACCATCGGTGAACGAAACTATGGTAGCTGGAACCGTTACACGGCAAGGAGCCGGTTCGTACAGCTGAGGACGTTGATGCTTACGTTGTCTAATTTGTGGTCGGATTTACAGTTCGAGACGTGCGCTGGTTTGCATCAGCAGCTCTGAAATACGGCGAAGTTATCTAGAAATCCTTGTCCGTATGTGGATGCATCCGACTGAATGATAGCCGAATTAAGCAAGTAGTCGGATATCCGTGAAGAACTTTTGTCGAATTCTCCCTGGGTAAAAAAGGTCCAGTAGAGTGCGCTTCCTTATCTCGTTATCTATGAAGAAGGTAAACGAAGTGCATTTCCTTGTCACAGGATGCGCTCAGATCGAAGAGTGGACCCCTCACTGAGGGCCATAAAAATTCCTCCACCATCCTCTGACTGCTTAAGACCCACGGCAGAACAAAACGAAGACTGTGCGTACAACTGGTGAAAACCCCAAAAGTTCCAGTGAGCTTAAATCTCACACACTCGACAATCTATTCTAGAAATTTGTTGATAATTGAGCGTTACTGCGTAACCAAACCAAGAAGAACACATGTCATTTTCCCTTCAAAAAACGCACCGGTATCTTTATCTACATATCCGAAAATTTCCGTGTGGGCTGGATGGGATCGATAAGCTGAATCTAATGAGGAAGCCAATTAATTCCACTTGCAGCCTCAGCACCCGGAAGTACCCCTGAACGAACTCACTTCCCAGAGTGTTCATCCAGGAACTTTCCGTAATTCTATGCATCCAATTAGCCGACGGAAGTCAGACTGTCTCCTACGCAGTGCTAGACCCGTTTACAGTGCCATGTGCAGCCTTGCTCATTGATGATCAGACTGGTGCTCCCGAACCAACCAACTACTCGGCATGGGCCGCATCGATCATAATGCTGAAGAAGGCTAACAGGACCGTCATCTTGTGTGCCGACCTCTCCAATAGTCTCAACGTTGCAATGGATACCCATCAGTGAGCGATACGTCCTCCAGGGACTTGTTCGCGAAGCTGAATGGGTGCAGGCAAAGATTGATTTAGCTGAGGCTTATCTGCAGGTCGGAGTCAAGGATGGATTTCGAGACCTTTTGACCATCAGTACGCAACGTGGTCTGCCTCAGTATGTTATACTTGACTGCCGTTTGGTTTCAAGATAGCGCCAAGTGTTGCTGCCTGCTTGGACGATCTCATAGTCATGGGTTTCAATCCCGACGAATTGTGGCCTTGATTACGTGCTCGATTGTATTCAAGAGTATGGCTCCAAAGTTCGTCGAGAAAAATGCACTTTGTTCATGCTGTCGATAAAGTATTTGGATTTCATGATTGACAAACATGGTCGCCGACTGGACTGGGGGAATACTGACACCGTCAGACCAATGCCTACAGACGACAGACCTTAAGTCCTTTCTCCGTTTCCCCAGTCACTACGGCTCGGTTCTGTCTGCCATGCCACATCTCCGGGGTCCACTGAACCACTTACTTATCAAGGATCGCAAGTGGATGTCGTCAGAAGAATGCCAACCCGCCTTTGGCTCTGTCAGACCCATGCAGAAATCCAATTTTTTCCGCGCCCACCACACTCCGTCACTGGAAATCGTTAGGGCATCCAATGCCTCGAATTATGGCATTCACAGTGGTTTCGCATGTATTCCCCGACAGCAGCAAGAAAGCCATTGCACATGCGATTATATCCTTGACATCAGTCAAGCGCAATTACAGTCAGAAAAGGAAGCAATTTTTTCCGGTGCTAAAGCTTTCGCCATTCCCCAAGCTTCTGCGTTATCTGTCAATCTTTAGGCTGTTCATTATTCGGAATTTGGGGGATCTGCATGTGCCACCAGAGTCCTTTGTTGTTAACATAGTTTTCCCGGCTTCAATCGGGGTTGTTGGTCGTGACGAGAGCCAGCGTTCATTGGGGTATGTGGGCGACCCTGGGCAGACTGTTTCAAAGGCTTTGAGCATGGGTTCTTTCACGTTTTGCAACAATAATAATAGAAATCACCATTACAACAATCGTACCTCTTGAGATCTGGAAGCTGCTCAGTCAACTCAGCTTGATACTTTCGAGTTACAGACGTTTTGAACGGCTTTGCATCAACCTGTGTTCCAGAGGTGAAGCGAGCAGATACGTGTGCCGGCTCGATATCATGGTCAGTTTCAAGTGAGATGCTTTAAAATGCACGACAATCTTGTATCAAAGCTCGCTACCAGTGTAGCGGTGGGCACTACTTATGAGGCATGCGAGTAGCATGTTTTTTCTCGTAATTCCGCCTTGATCTAATGGAAGGTGAGGCTTATTACGGAATTTGTGGAACTGCTTTGTAGTATTCGTTTACAATTGCGTGATAGTTAATGAATAGCCAGGAACGTTCAAGAAGAAGACGGGTATTCAGTTTTTGAACAAACAAAGTGCATATGAGAGTTTTACTTTCCTGTCCAATAGTCTGTGACTGTTTAGTTAGTGTTTTCTAATAAACAATTCCGAGGCGAAGAGCTTTCCTCCATTCATCGGCAGCTGAATGCCAGATGCTCCAACTGAATTCAGGGCTAGTTTGTAGTTTGTAGCTTTGGGTAACGAGGATTGAGCGCTTGTGCTGGCTAGAGAAAATGATGTTCAGCACGCAACTGAAGGTGTTGTTCTGCATGCCGAATCGGCTGCCAAGATGGGATTCTTCAGGAATGAGTCAGCCAAACTGCACACTCATTTCAACCGTCAAGATCACAGTATTTGCACTTGTTTCTGGCTACAAAACCTTAAACCCCTCCTCCTGTAGAAGGTAACTTTCTTTGCCTTATAACCATCGTTTGTTCTAGCGTATGCGGATGCAAAAACCAATCGCCATTGATCTCAGTTGAACCAGCCAAACCGACCCAGTAAATCGTACTTAGCCTCGAGGCCAAACATGAACCACACGATTTAGTTCCGATGAGTCATTGCACCAGGATCACCGGATACCCGAAGGATAAAGTGTAAGAATTATGAGCTGATTTCGATCGGTGTAAGGTGCACGGCCGAACTAGGGTCTTCTACACCTGTTTCGGAAGTGCAACGCACATGTATTGAGAGAGGAAACAAAGTGTGAGGATGGGGTGCTTATTGCCAAATTTTACGCAGATTATGGATGTCGAAAGCATCAGCGTGGAGCAGATCCTGGGTTCATTTGAAGTTATTTTCATGGGTAACGGCTATGTGGTTGACAACTAAGTAGGTCAAGGTTGATAAACACGTAGGAGGAGCCCGGGGAACGTCAATTCCCGGTCGAAAAAGGGGGTTCGTGGGTGTACTACATCCTGAGCATTCGATTCTAATACACAAGGCTCTGGGATGTAGGTTTTTTTAACTCCTTTCATAGCCTCCGAATCAATAGTCCGAACCGCGAGGCAGCGGTTGTTGAGATTTTATTGAGGGATTCCTCCCGGGGATAATGACTCAATAGTCTGACCCAGTTGGCTCCTGTAGGCCGGTTCGGCCCAGAGAAGCAGAGAAACTACCAGTTAACAGGAATGAAACTCAATAGCTGGAGACCTAAAACGGGAGTAGCATCTGCAGATGCATCAACTGTGGTAGTTCAAATGCAGTTATTTAGCATAACGTGGACAGCTATGGCTGTATCAACTAAAGTTACCTGATGTTTTCCATGGCGTCGGTACCAGACTTGCACAGCCCCTCATCATATTTGGGAAAACCCAATTTTATTTGGTTGACTCAAATGACATTGCAGTCATAGAACGGCACTTTTCGAAGTCATGACAATCTGGCACTCAGTACACTTCATTTCAGGCTAAGCACGTCGCTCCGTCCTTCAAATGGGTCGTTCCTTTGCCAGTACCTCTCTCTACATGAGGGTCCGACCTGGAAGCGTGATTAGTTGAAAGTCGAATACGGCTCCGTCACTGTCCCACTACTACATATATTGGTGCAGCCGACGGTACTTTAGCGGTTCATTCGCAACGCTTTCATTCTCAATGCCGAGGGTTACTTTATCTCTGATGGCGTAATCCCACAACTTGCACGCTTTCGCCGCCTTTCAGTGCAGACATACTGGTCAGCGGGTACTTTAGAGTTCTGGCCCCGGGGCGGGATGGCTCAGCGGCTGGAGCGCGAATTTATTGACAGGAAGGTCCGCGGTTCGAACCCGACCTCTGCTTCTCGATTTCCCTTGTCTATGTTTGGGCAAACTGTAAGTATCCCAGCCCTCGTGCTTCCTTCCGGTGGCATGGCAGTTAGGCATTGAAAGGGTGATGCGGCTGAACGATTTTTATTTTATCTGGCCCCGCCAAAAGAACTGGAACCATACAAAAACTACCGTTTTGGAAAAGGAAACTCAAATTTGGCGATAAGAGTGAGTGGATCACTTGGGTCTTCCGTCGGCTTAATCGTTAAAGTGTTGATCATCGGCTCTTCTGCCACATGTGAACTTGAAGTTCTTTCAATAATTGATCGAAGTTAGACAGCCTCTATAAATCCCCAAGACTTCATTTCCCAAATCGTCAGGTTCCACAAATCCCCTTCTTATCGGTAACTGGAGTAATGCGAGCGACACGATGATCAGGGAACTCAGTTCCTTTGGTGGAACCATACATCGAAGGTTCTCTCCCGACACCATACCCGTGAAGTTTACCATGTGCAAAAACATTCTCACTGGTTTTTATCTGCTTGTTTGTGACTGTCACCTAATTAGCTATGCAGTGACGTGCGTCCAACTGTGGTTGCCTTTTTGAAATACTACGATTGTACAATGTAGAATGCGCTGGGAATTGGACACAACATCAAAGATTGCCCGAAAGCCACGAAGTGCCGGAAGCAAATTTCTGCACATTAAAATGGTATTTGTTAGTACCTTTTAAGTACGCCTAAACTTACAAAATTTTGGTAAGGAGCGTTTGGTATTTTTCTGACAGTAGTGGTTGTCACCTGGGCGGATGTTGAACCACAATTATGCTATTTTTTAAATGCCCCGGATGATTTTTCTGAAAAGAAGTCGGTGCTCGGTTTTTCTACACGAAACCACCCTCACTTTCAAAAACAATCGTCGATTAATCATTCTGTGAATATAATGACAATCAGTCTGGTATATTGCGCTGGATTTTTGTTGCTTCCTTTTGTCGTACAGCGAGCGTAACCACTACGGCTTGTGGTGCAACAAGGTATGACTGTCCTCATACTGCAGTTCGATTGCCGTTAAATCAGCTTTGTAAATTGATATTTTAACAAAACCTAGTGAAAACCGCATTAGACAAACTAACGAATTCGTGAAAACCAGAATTCTCCCGCGTTTTGTGGCACAGCTTCGAATACTGATACAGACACGGGTTATTTCTAAACTACTTAAGGTATTTCAGTAGAAGAAAGAGGGTGTCAATTTGAATGGAGGGGCTGGTCTTCTTGGGTCTTCATATTACGTACACACCAGCGTTTTGTGATTAGGTAAAATAGTACGACACAATGAGACGCCAATTACTTATTAGAATTTTTTCATTTGGCACTGACTAGATAGTACACTTTCTGTGGGCAGTGTCCGGCTGCAAAAGCCTGTTGGTCGCCATCGCTGAATATCTGCGTTCGAGTATACAAAAGGTGAGATTACTTTCTATTCACCTCTGGAAAAACTAGTGTACGAGAAAATTTTCGCTAGTGACTTTGTTACTGATGATGATCGTGATATATAGCGGAGAGTCGGGGCTTCATGCGAACAGCCATCATGGCATCACTTGGTTACAACGCTCTGTTGTTGCTGTTGACATGTCATCAGTCTGGGTACGTTGAACAGTGAATGCAGTTTAAAAACGGAGAACAACAAGTCTGTTTACCCGAAGTACAGCCAGAGAGAGATACTTCTAGGGTAAACATTAGGCAACATAAACACTATTACACGCCACAGCCTTAGCTCCGTTCCATATTGACCTAGTGCGACCTTGTAAATCATAGTAGTTGTGATCATGACAACAGAACTGACGACTGTTTCAATAAGTATAGTCTGTTTTGTGGGTGTTGAAAAACTCAGGAAACTGATTGGCTATAAGCATACAGGCAAGACTTTGTATAAGCATCCGTGTTCTGAAATTTACCACCAAGTGTTCGCTGTAAACGATGAAATGTTTATAAATATTTCCCCAAACCAAAAAAAAAACGATGCGTTCCTACCTGTTTTTCGCATGTTGAACCAGGTTGGAAATAACAATAGCAAGGTTTTTTCTCAAATCTGAGAAGTTTGGTGATTCTGAGAATTTGCCCACAAAAAAAAACTGGTGTACGTGGTCGAGCTAAATTTGAAACTTTAAGTCTCGATATCGAAAAAGTCGAAGTTTCGAGCGAACCAATTTGGATTTGCTCCTAGCAATCGATGTGAAACGCTCTGTCGGAAGGAGTTGAACTGTAGTTAGGCGGTTATTTCGTCGTTCAGCTGTGAGACCCTTTCGGTGCCTAACTGCTATGCTACCCGAAGGAAGCGCGAGGGCTGGGGTACTGCCAGGTTGTCCAAGCCCAGACAAAGGAAGTCGAAAGGCAGAGGTCGGGTTCTAACCACGGACCTTCCGGTCAGTAAATTCGTGCTCTAACCAGTAAGCCACCCCGCGGGTATTTGCCGATTCTTGTTGCCTGGCAGCGGTTTCTGAAGGCTCTGCATTGTCTTCTAGCACCAGAAATACGAATGAAGTTTATTCTGAAGCACATTACAAGCGCTGAAGAACAGACTGACAGTTTGTCTCTAGCCTCCAGTAAGCCCTAGAAAATCAATGGAAAATTGTGTGATCAACAGTAACATCCGCTTAGGGTCGAGCTAATTTTGGCAGTTAACAATATATTCGCCAAACCCCATAATAATTAAACCTATGTAAATCGCTACAGAAATACGCGGAAATGGCTGATAAATTGCACGGAGATAGTGAGAACTCGTGAGCAACTTAGCTGAAGATTTGGCCTACGTTCAGAGGGCTCAACCCGTTGATCTGAAACTCACCAGAATATTGCTGAGAAAGAAAGTTATGGGTATGAAGTCATGATAAAAAGACTAAGTTAAACGTGTGACGTCAACCGCCGTCCCACACCAGTGGTTAGCACATCACACGATGTAGCCAGATCTTTCGGAGCATTAGAGGTGCTGTGTGGAAGTCAGTTACCCTGGGTGTGAGAAACCTGGCGACGTCGTTTGCAAAAACCAATAGAAAGCGGAGTCATCAGCTGAACTAGAGCGAGCAGCGAGGGCTGCGTGGAATCGACGGTCCTAAGGGCGGTTTGGAACCAAGGCGAGGGCAACCACTGTGTTGAAACGAACACACTGGTAGAGGACTTCTGTGTTCTAGCGTCCGTTTAGGTGTATGAGACCTGGTCTACAACCCGAGAAGCTGTTACGTCAACATGTAAACAAAAACTGCGAAATTTCCACCGCATGTTACCAAGTTGTTGCACAAAACCTGCTAACACGACGAATGCTGTTGAACATGGACTTTCTAATAAAATGCGAATGGTCAACTCAGTCCCGTTTTTGAGAAATACCGACTAGTTAAGAACTTTTGACACTGGAACCCGGAAAGACACAGACGTTCGAAATAGAACAGTCGAGATAAAAAACGGATTTTGGCGTCCCAGTTTGCACTGATGCATTTACACGGTGGTCACCACTTCCGGGTGAGATATTACACACCAGGATGCAGAAATGGACGGTAATCTAACTCCTTCTTTTGTCTTATGAGTGTTGTTAGTCATCGGAATAATGAACACAACCTAGGAAAAGATTAGGAAAAAAACAGCTTGAATGGACCCAACGGTGTCCTGCATATTCACGAAAATCGTATGCATATTAGGCTTATAGACGATTCCTTGAGTACTGACGCGTGTACTACAAACAGGTAGAAAGGTAGTAGTAGAAATGCTGTAAACTAACAAAGGTAATCTCACTACTTGCGAGGTAGAAAGATAGTAGTAGAAATGCCATAAACTAACAAAGGTAATCTCACTACTTGCATAATTTGACACGATTCTTCAAGTATCCCATCATTTCCCAAGTGCAACAATGTCCTGAGTGCAGTAACCTTCACGCCATCACAACGAATCTCTCCATACCCACTATCGTGAAGGGTTCAGCTTCGACACAAATTCACACTCCCACTGTCAGGCAAGGTTAACGTTGATGAAATCAGGTAGTCAGGTAAGGAGACTTCACAAAATCACAAGCACAAAACAGAGAAACACGAGGCTATCGGTGTAAATGCTACAGGACAGTGTCGGAAACCAGATCTCGATGAATTGATAACAAAGGGTAGGAAAAAGGAACAGATAGAGGGGATCTTCGAACACGGTGATAGAAGTGAAATGATAAACAATCCATGTAACACACATGAGAAAAATAGGTGAAGTTAAG
The DNA here is from genome assembly GCA_003604175.2 of Clonorchis sinensis. Classification (NCBI taxonomy): domain Eukaryota; kingdom Metazoa; phylum Platyhelminthes; class Trematoda; order Opisthorchiida; family Opisthorchiidae; genus Clonorchis; species Clonorchis sinensis. Next base: position 23,431,499 of record CM030369.1, read on the forward strand.
CTGAGAGTGAGCTGAGTTTCGGTTGATGCAGCCTGAATGCAAGTAAAAAATAATCTTCGGACAAGGACAAGTGAGTACTGTCAGCGGCAAACAATGAATCCTGAGCCCCGCTCACGAAGAGGTTGTACGGTCGACCATTTTTGTACCTTCGTCCAGGAAAGCGCGTAAACGACTGGGGTAGTCTGTCATCACGCCAGTAGCACCAAGTTCAAATGCGGTGCGGAATTCGGAGTAAGTGTTTCCTACCCACATGAAAACCTGGATAGGGATGGAAATTAAATTACTTGGAGGTGGTACAGAAAAAGTTATGAAAAAGCGGAGCGGATAAAAGTCAGAATTCCTCACAAAATTGAGGACTGAAGAGTACCCGAAATAAAATACTCCAAGTGCTTCTAACCACCCATTCTTTACTTCCAAACGGCAAGTCGCTGCTACCAACCGAAGCGGTTCAATGATTACCGTAGACTAGTGAGGAACGTATTGGCAATTTGGGGTTCATTCACTGAGCAGGATAGTTTGCTAACTCAAAGGTGGGCGTGTCTAAGGATGATTGCAATGATTTGCAAGACACTCACCCGTAAGGATAGAAGCTTGACATACAGCGGCAGCACTGGATCCTGGATAAGTACCACTGCCAAAGGATGTTAGGGTAGACGGACAAAGACTGGACTATAGAAACTGCAGCAGCCGGGTTGTTGCGACGATCAGTGAGCGGCATCATGGGACAGGATTAGGTCAACATGCATATCGACTGTCCCGGACCTAGACGATTATTTCCGGCTGGCATTATTCTTCACTGTTAAAAGAGTACGCAGATACTCACGCTCGACTAATCGTACCGTACTATGGGAGTGCGGAGTGGCGATTGAGTTGGATAAGAATGACTGCTCAGACGTACTGCAATGTTCACAATGGGTGGGACATGCTCCAGTAAGTGAACAATGTGCGAGCAAACGATGAGCGGTTGCGCAATCGAATGGTACAAGCGCCTATGCATTGGTGACATGGGCGAAAAATGTAGATGGATGAAATCACGTGCCTGAGTTTTGTTTGACGGATTAGCTACACTAATTCGGTCGACGAAGACTGTGGCAGAAACGGGTTCATGGCGCACGGATTACTCCGAATTGATAAGTTTACTTAATCCAAGTCCATGAGGTGAAAAAATATCGGATTTCTTCTCTGGTCTTCGACGCAATGCAACAACAATATCTCAGTAATAAGGAAAGAACTTCAGTAGCGATGAAGGGCTACAACGTTGTCATTCAACCAAAGTCCTATGTTCTTAGGAAAGTGAAATCATACTTTAAGACATAGTGTGGAATTCCGGAACACAAAACTTCGGTTGTTCACGTGTAAGGACCCCTTGAGTTGCGAAAAAGAAAAACTGGGCAATTGGGTGGGGATTTTGGATGAGAAAGCAACATAGAATTGAGGTTTTGTTAATTTTTTGATACTGCTGTCTTACATCCACACTCAGAAGACAACATATTCCAATCCAATCAAGTATCGAACTGTGCAGGCTCGCTTAAGTTGACTTCTACTTTCCCATCTATCCGACTTCCTAAGTGACGACAGGGGTTACTCTTTGGAACCTAAATGTAGTACCAGGAAACCGGATCAGAAAATGGCTGAGAGCGAGCCATGCGGTTGATATTGAGTGCTTGATGCACTCCGCGGCTGAATTCCATTGCATTGTAACCACTTAGCGTCAAAGATCATCCGCTTCGACATGATAACCGAAAGCTCAGAAGTTCAAAGAGCGGAATACAGAAGCCAAGGGAACAGAACAACAGTTAGGGGTGGGGTGTAAGTCGCAACAGAAACAAAGGTTGTTTCGGAAATGGCATACAAAGGTTACAATTCTTCTCATTTCAAGCCACGAATTGGTCAACGTTATTGCCAGCATTCCTTCCCTTGAAGATTGTCCGTGACATTAGTCAACGATGCTTCCACGTTCACTTCCACGGCTGGAGATGTGCTTTTTGACATTCAGCTTTTCACATTACAGGGTACTATGCTTGAGTCAGTAGGGTGCCTCCGATAAAATCGATCAAAACGTTACTCGTCATTACACGGAGCGGACGTTGGTAGTAGCTACACCAGATAAGAGGATAGGTCCGTACAAGTCACTCAGTATAGAATATTGGAAATTTACTTGTTTTGGTATGCGTTTTGGAGCTGCAAAGTAAGTAGTGTCAGTTCAGGATTTTCCATATCACTGTACCTCTTTGTTACCCTAGCAAAGATACTCGAAACTCTCGCAGACGAAGAGTTTGCTGGAGGTGGACAAACAGATGGCAACTTGGGTAAAAGCGACCACAGACAAGCCGTACGCCAAGGGAGGTCGGCGTTTTTCTGGATGAGGTTTTGGTGACTCTGAACGTGGTTGGAAACATAACAGGACCGGCGTGTAGCCAGTCTCAGCGGCAAACACGCTGTCATTTTTTGACTGAGCGGTTTACCTATAGTCTTCTGTTGTGTGCTAGGTGGGGTTCACAGTGAATTCTGGATCGGTTAACCGACGTTCGAAGGTGGAGATATTCTGTTCTTGATTATTACCCAGGGACCTTAAGCTTCTTAAACTAAACCCACCCTTCGCCCCTCTTTAGCCCCAAAGATGGCATCCTGAGTACGAAGGCCACTGAACTCAGTCAACTGTTACGGATCTCTCTGTTGTTTTGTCAAGCCGTGTAAAGACTTGATTAGTTCTAAGCATTATTCCCATCTAAAACACCAACACACCTTCTCGCTACATTGTAGCAATCCTCAAAGGTAAAGACAAACTCCAGGATAAACATCCTGATCGGTTCCCTAGCGCCTTTTACTGAAAACTAGTTATCTCGTTGGTGCAAAACAAAAGCAGTCTATCTACGCAGCTAAGCCTTGGAATAATGAGGCAACAAGATGAACAGAAATGCAATGAATGAGTGCATGTGTTTTCACCGAAGACGGTGTTCAGTGTGTTCTCCAAAACCTTGTTCCAGTATTTTGTCTGACATTTTGTGATAAACAGCTCCAAACCAACGATAATGCGATTTTATCGTATAAGCTACTCTTAGCGAAAAATCCGAAGAAAAAAATACAAAGGTGACAAGCCACGTGACCGCGGTGGACATTTTTTACCCCCAGGTCTATCCTTCGGCCAGTAAACTTTTCATTCAGATAATTACAAGCACAGCAAGTGTCACATAGAGTTGATCTGTCCCATTTTTGCTTACACTGAGTAATGGACAAGCACATGCATGACGTGGAGCAGCGCTTGCTAGAGCACTTTCCTGTTAGGCGAGAGGTTGTGGCTTCGAGTCCCGTCTAAGAACTATCGCTTTTGATCTGCATTATATGTGTTTGGATTCATATATTCAAGGTTTTCAAATCTCAATCTCTTCTGCATTAAATACTGTTCAGCGAAGGAGAGTTCATCAGTCCTTGGAGCAAGACATCCCTGTAGAATCCTTCAATAATTCTTCAGCACGAAGTAATGTCGTCGGGACATAACCCCTATGTGTGATTTTCGAAAAAAACAGGATCAATGATTTGACCAGATCATTGACTCGCGACAATGAATAGAGTGGCAGGAAATTACCTTTCACTCGTCCGAGTGTTTGATTCAAGCCAAAAGTGACCTCATTTGTGAACCATGCATCTCAGGCACCCATATTATGGGAAAACGACGACAAAAGTGACTCTCTTTGGTGGATAACCAGCATTCGACTTTAGGCAATTCGCATCTTAAATGGTGCGAAGTCTCCTTATGTCAGTACAGGCCACGCGATGGGAGCGTGATATCCGGTGTTCAAGGACGATATTCATTCTGGTTCTTCGAATGATCAGTATGACGTCGGCTGCCGCAGCCTCATCAACAACTGCGGGTACGATACCTGGCAAAAGGTATGACTTATGCGCACAACAACATATCTACCCTTTCTCGACAGTCGAATTCTTTTGGTGGCACGTGACCGTTTCTGGTTAGGTACATTGCGTCGGAAATGGTAAACGATCCGTGATAGTAGAATTGCTTTTATTTGAGTGCTAGGCACTCAGTAAACCTAGTAATTCTGAGTGTACCGTACTGCATAAGCCTCCGTCTTCACGAGTTCGGTTGGTGAAGCTTATCTATCGAAAAGATAACAAACAGCCAGAGGTGTCAACCGACAACGTATGTTCATCGCTCGGAAGGGGATCATCGCATACCCACTATCATACAGATCACTGTACCAAACTTCCGCTTCCCCAACGTAACTATCACGTCTTTGGTAACTTTCTTACTTCCTACCTCAAGTTTACGGTGACTTCCGCCTGGAGGAGAATGAGTCGGCTCCAAGATTACTATCAGATGATTGTGGGCACCCACGCACTCATGACAATTAAATACGGTATGGGGACTCTCACGCATCCTGTTTTGCTAGTGATTTCACCCTCGGCACGATCAATAAGTGGTCGAACCAAGAGAACTTCGGCTAATCAGCGGCGGTTTGTCAGCGAATCGATTTTGGTGCGTTTTCAGAATCCTGACGCGAGCTGCCTCGCTGATGGATGAGCAAAGCTATATCCTACCTGCGACCAAGTTAGCCATAATCCTGCTAAGCTGCCCGTGGTCCAGAGATCGAATCATATTAAGTGAAACTGATTCAAGGACGGTTGTTAGAACTTCTATCTGGAAGGTTACAGAAGCGAGCTTCCAGATATTCATAGGATTCCCACCACTGATACTTACCAAAAAGAATGAAATGACTTTACAGTACTTCCCAGAATAGGTTAACTTCACTTCTCGGGTGTCGAATCAAATTTACCAGTTACTACATTAAGTAATAACAAGATATATGTTCGAGAATTTTAATTAGAGTCATTCTGCGTTTAAAGACACAACGATGTGTTTAGTTTGGCTGCAATCTTTATTTCTGTTCAATACAACGAAAAGCTGTCTACTCGATTTCCAAGGAATAATTGGGTCAAAATCCCAACAGAAGCTAACGGATTAATATTTTCGCTCGAGAGTCGGGGTGTCCAAATCTGTTGCACCATGTTTGGACAATAAGACAAGGATATTTCGTAAACTTTTCTAGTGAACAGGAAGAGACTCGCAAAGTGGGTCCAATTACATTTTTATTGACTTAATCTGAGAAGGATTTATTAGTGGGCTTCAGTTTTTACTGTGCCAAACCGGATGTCTTGCTCCCCGTGAATGAGATTGAAGCGCGGCAGTAGTATTCAGAAGAAATGTTCGTTTATGCACCAATCTTGACAGTCTAACAGAAAAAGAAAACCGTTCAGAATGAAAGAAATTTGGGTACGGACATTTACAACGGGAGTGACTGTAATGTCGGCAGTCTGATATCACTAGAAATCACATCAGAAAATATGCTCGTATCCCTGTCGAAAACTGACCCGATGCATTTAGGGACCGCAACGGGAAAAGACCAATCTGTCGAGATTGACGAAAATATGCTTTTAAAACCGAGTGCACGGACAGTGGGTTGACTGCACTGCATGAAAGCGAATGTTCCAGCTTAGTTGAAGAAACCCTAACGCTCCAAGTTAGGACTGAACTTCAAGAGGTCAGTGGAATCAATTTCGTATTCCAGATGGATCAACATCCCTATTAATGAGGAGATACCCGGCGAAGATTTCTAGGCTTACTTCAAATAACCGCTGTTTTCCTCTTGTTCCCAAATGCGAGTAGGTTGCCGCTGACCAGCCTTGCCTTCTACCGTTCAACAAGCACGATAAGCGGGTAGGTTTTGATGACAGCTGCTGGTCATAGAATCACCGGACCGTTCTTTCGATACCCATTCAACAATCCCGATAAATGCAAAATAAACCAGAGGTTGATAGCCTGCGAACCGAACATCATCCGCAGACTTCTCAATGAACTTGGAAATAGGGTCATTCTATGGGACACTTAAATTCAAAACGCAACGCAGTGGAATAAAATGTTATAATCTGACGTTTCTGCAAGCAATTGATTGTAGAAATCCTTGTTCATGGCAACCGAAACGTAGGACTATAACATATTTCAATAAGCTGTGTTTCGACTTCGAACTTTCCATACTATACACCACATGGCGCTCATTCTGTTTAACAAGACCCGAATCGAGTTTGGTGTAGCACGCCTAAGGATCACTCTTTGCTGTAAGAACTTAAATCTTCCCGAAACGCAGTGCCCGGTAATCAAACGTCAACTTCCTACAACACGAAAGACAGACGACAACCTCACGTGGGCCATATCACGCCTTCACTAGCATAGCCTGGATAGTTGCGCACAAAGCACAGCCAACGGACTGTTAACTGTAAATTTCGGAGATGCTTACCGGTATGCCACGGCGTTTTATGTGCTCGTACATCCCCGGGAAGGACATCAGACTGAAACAGAACCGAATAGAAAATTATCAGATGGTTGGAGATCGCAACAAGCAATGTACCATTGTGACACATTAAAATTACACTGTGACTGGGTATTTCGTCCCGCGTCAGTACATCTTGGACATAACATCCCAATACACCCGTAACATGACTCTCGTGACTCTTGATGCTAGGAAAACATAACCCAGAAACAATTGAACCAGGAAACCTCACAATCGAGATGGCAAACTCCGGAGACTTAAGCATGAGACTCTCACTTGCGAAACAACGGTTTGCAATATACAGCAACCAGTTTGTCGCCCATAGTTGTATTAAAATGGCATCAGCAACAACTGTGTGAATGCGTTTAGTCAAAAACTACGCGGTATCATAGGGGACATTCTTTCAGCTGTAACACCCTTCCGGTGCCTAGCTGCCATGCTACCCGAAGGAAGCACGAGGGCTGGGATACTGCCAGGTTGCCCAAGCCTAGACAGGGGAAGCCGAGAGGTAGAGGTCGGGTTCGAACCACGGACCTTCCGGTCAGTAAATCCGCGCTCTAATCACTCGAGCCATATCCGGTTAGTTTGATATTGATCATAATTCAGGAAACGACACAAATGTACTTTTTACATGTTGCGCGCAAACTGACATTATCGATAGGCAAATAAAGCCAAACTTCTTGTTAATGTCTCTTCGGAGTGTAATAGCGAAAATATCGTGGGTAGTGCATTGCTATCGGCGTCTCAAGGATATGAGAATGTTGGTCTTTAGTGACAAGTGGATGAATGTAGATGAATTCAAAGCGAGGCAGGTTATGATAACGTTGATGTGTCCCAAGGCTCAATCGGTGGATGGGACAGTCGGAGTGCCTTCCTCAATAGAACTCCAAGGAGGCAGGGGCGTAGTGCTTCGAACAAATGTCCGTTGAACTCTTTATGGAAGATAGCGATGTTCCCACAGTTCTGTTCTACGTATTCAGTTGATGCATTTAATTTTTCGCTCATCTACAACCTCCAGGAACTGTAATCAGCTGTGTTGCTCAAATAGATGTGAAAATTCCCTTCCGTAGTCCAATGGATGGGATATCAAAGGCTCAGAGAGCAAGAAGTCGGAAAAGTTTGTGCCAGTTGTGCGTTTTGTGTCCAGAAAAATCCAGCAACTGAATTTTTTTTCCGCTACCAATGGTTTCGTCACCGCACTGCGAATAGAAACACAGATGGGTTGGGTCCATCTGACGACTACATCGCATGGTTCGCTCACAACGTGCGGAAAGTGCATTTGAACTTTGTTCCACAAAACAAGGGTGAAAAAGTTGATTTTATGTAAGGACCCATACATTTCACATTATGTTAGACACTTACATTGCATCAATGTTTCCAAAAATTCAGCGTTAGAATTAAATATACGCCAAAGTACAATATACTGCTGTCCCCTGAAGGAGTAGCGTGTTAGACCACCTGGTCCCGGTTTTTTCGCAATTTCCTACATATCAAAACCAATTTGGTTTTGGCTGTTCCGGCTGGATGACAATGAGTATCCATTCACGAGCCGTTCGTCTGGACGCCAATAATACCATCGAAACAATACCGAGGTAAACCTTATGGTGAAATCCATATTACGAATTTTGGCTACAGCAGTCATCCATCATCCTGTGGGACCTATATGGTAAGGCGATTATACGGGTGCATAACGGTATCGAGATACGAGCAAGTTTATTTTGCCTCCATCAAGTTCATTAACAAAACAATCGATGATAAAGATGATTGATTGTTTCTTCTCTATCGCAAATACAGCTAGCTTCATTTTCAGCAAACTCAATGGACAGCTACCTAAAGTCTTTATCCTCAGAGCGGTGGATTTCTTCCTGAGCTGTACAGATAGAGGCCACAAAAGTACAACTCACAGTATGCTCTCTCGAGAGAGGTTTTTTAAAAATGCGCCATTTTTACAGGCCCCTGGGAATGCTTGGTTTTGCACACACATGCATAGGCAAGTCACCTAGGTGCAACCGTGACGAAACTGCGTCTGAAAAACCGGTAGTCGCATAATTAACTTGTTAACTGCCGAGAGGTTTCCCAGGATGTCCAATGTGTTGTTTCCAAGTAGGAAGTGTCGAGGGGATGTAATATCCAAGAGTAGTATCGTTTAAAACACGCCCAGTTCCGTAAACAAGCCACTCTTTCGACAATTTAGCCATCAGGCTCATACTGTAAATAAACACTGCTTTTTCAAAACAACTGCCAAACAAACCACGAAGATGCGCGTTTACTCAGGCGGATCCAGTGGCAAAAAAGGCTTTATGACACTGCACCCCTTATTTTGGAGACTTTTGCTTGCCTTAGTTCACTGGACCATCCAACTGAAGGTCTATCTGTATCTATCTGATAGTTCTTGATTTCCAGCCCCAGGACAAAGCTTTTGGACTTTAGGGTTAGTTTTAGTTAGTTAGTTAGTCTACGTTCGAAAGGATGAATGGTAAAGGCCTTACTCGTACAAAAGCATCCGGAAATCCTAGGGTCATCGGAGGACAACAGGGCGGGGATGAGGACAACTCAGAAGCTGATTGGTTTTAGATTATAAAGCAACAGTGCGTGAAGGGACCTGAATATTTGGTATCGGAGGTGGATCTAGTGCTACGGATTTTACAATATCATGTTTTTGATCCGAATGCTGGACACCTGACTCATCTGTATCCATGAGAACTTTTCAGATTTTACCGTAGTGGGGGACGTTGCCCCCTAAACGATCCATGACAATCTTCACCTTCAAGGAGTGCGTATATCTCAGCAGCAATGGACGACCTCTCCAGTATTACAAAAAGACCTCCACTGCCCAAAATGGCCGGGAGCCGCATACAACTGTATGATCCGAAAAGTAGCATACTTTTACGTTGCGAGCGGCTACAATGTGTTTGAAAAATGCACATCAACCATTCATCTGTACAGTCCCACAGAGATAATGATGCTGTTCACATACGACGCTCAAAGGTTTGGTTCATTGGGAGGAACAAGAACGTGATTTGAGTGAAAAACGGGAGAAACCAAATGCCCTATTCGAGGATCAGTAGATGTCTTGGAAGTTTCAAAAATGCTTGTTTCAAGAAAAGCAAATGGTCTTGTGAAAACTATTCGTTAAATTATACTCATTCAACCACAAAACATTCTAATGAATTTCCAGACGCAACGTTTCGCTATTCCCATGGCACGAACATTTCTATCTACCTTATTTAAGAGTTATTCTATACAAGGATCAATTAAAAAATTATCTCGCGGTTATTTGGCCATTTGCCACCTTTGTTTGCCTTTAGTTCAAACGCAACCAGGTATAGTGGGAGATGTCTGCATGCTCACTGTTTTCTAGGAAGGTACCGCAGTTCACTCAGGACGAGCCATTCAAAGCTTCTGGGTTGAGCTATTCATCTTTCCCCAATCTAGAATAAGGAACAATTGAATCGGAGTCGACAGTGCCGCACCTTTGTTTTTTTTTTAATTTTTATTGGAGCCTCCCCAAACTTAGAGTAAAAATTGAATTATCTTCAAAAGCTGTTCAGATACAGACCAGTGTGAGGTAAAATGACGTTAGATGATGCCAGATACGCCAGACAAGCTTCTGTTTAAGTTGCACGCATAAGTAATGTCAGAGTGACCGCGCGCCAGAATGGTACTAGGCTCTGAACCAATTCACTTCGTTCGAGCTCGCAGACGAGGAGTGTAAGAAATCCCAAAGTCTAATGTGGATTGGCACCACGATTGAAATGACACAAGGCAAAGTTGCTGACGTTCGCTAGCTCTATCTGGATGTCATGGTGGTCGTGTCTTCGTGATCTCATAGCCCACTGAATCACTTTGTCAGTAAGTTGTTCAGGCCAGAGGGACGATCACGCACAAATTACCTCGTAGAATACAAGCAGTGGTGTTGACATGGGCTATTCTCATGGTCCATCTTACCTAATTACTGGTGGCTGTGGTCTTCTGAGATAAAATATCCCCGGAAATTTGAAAGATAGTCATTCAAGTTGTATTGTAACTGCTTAAAATACGGTAGATCGCAGAACATGACATTCATTAAATGAGACTGTCAGCGGGTGGCTCACAACGCCGTTTGCCTCAAAGTCTCGTTCGTTCGAACCAATTCGCGGCCGCAAGAATTCACTAGAATGCAGTTTGTTCGGCGAGTAAAACGTCCCCTAACTAATGAGCCCGGAGAATACCGAAAATGGTCGTGGGTTGTCGAAGAGTTCTCAGCAACCTTATGAGTAGCTTTGCTTCAAAAAAAAATAACGCGCCCCGTTTTCCTGCTACAAGTTTAACCGTTTTACGTCAATCAATTGCATCAGAGAGTAGAAAGTGGAGGTGTTCAGATCACACAGGATTTTGCAACAAAGTGGTTAGAACATGAGATTAGTCAACAGAACTGCTTTGACCACCTCTTTGACACGCAAAAGAGGACTACTATTTCTGGCGTTGCCTGAACACAAGAGGCTATACGACCTTCATTCCGGGGCAATTGTTTTGATCAATAATACCACCGTTTCGTTTTGACTGAAGTCACGCACGATCTTCCTGACACTTCATGTGATTTATTAACTGGCACGCACGACTTTTAAACAAATACACGTGAATAACAGTACTACAGTGTTTTTCAATGTAGCTATGCAAATTAACTAGTGAAATCTGACAGCTCAAAAATGAAAGGTCAACGTCCTCCGACGTGATCTGTTAAAAAGCGTTGGTAACGACGACCTTTGGGCTTCAATTAGTCAAAAAAAAAGTCACAATTTGGAAGGCGACAAATCCACCCCAGTATATGCCTTCCTAATATGTCGTAAAGTCTCTCCATCCACCTAATTCACAAGTTCACAAACCACTTACTAACGTGATTAACTGCCCACCATTGATTCTCACTTTGTTGGGAGTCGAGCACACGGATGACTAGGGCATCGTAGCAAATCGGTTGTTAGGGTGACACCCACCAAGAAGTTGTAGTCTATTGCAAAGTGTAGGACTATGGACTATGTTTTCCATGGAAGAACAAATGCAGATTTTTGCGCAACATTGAAATTCTCCAGGTTATAGGATCAGACGTGAGGATGTTCAGACACTCTCTTGAGGAGCTTCTCTGTAGCGACTCCCTTTCCTAAGCGCAAACGTGTTTGTTTTTGTGCCCTAATTGGTTAGCTCTTCGAGGTCGTAAAGTTAGACCAGGGTGCTGTGACATTCCCGATTCGAGCCAAACCGCAGTGTTTCGGTTACTTCTGACAACAATCGAACCACCATGCTTCACACGAGTCCTATGGAAGCAAGGCACCCGATGGACTACACAGTTGAATGGCTTTTATTAGCTCCAACCATTCGAGACATCTACGGTTGTCGGAGATGCCCATACGGTAGGAGCCATCTGTTCAGAATATGTACGAGTTACTGAAACGTGCTCTTCCCATTAGTCGTGTGAGTAGTCAGAGCTAACGGTAAGTAAACAACCCGATTCAGATATCATTCACCATAATCTACTTTGAAAATCAATCCTGCAGTAGTTTAGACAAGATGTGAAGTGGTCAATAGTCAAAATCTCGCCGGGAACACAAACCATAGTATGTATGCTTCATTTAGAAACCCATCACTTTGGACGCATGAGAGACCGTTAACAAGCAATCATAAAACTGGAGCAGTACTTCTTAGGTTAAGTGGTCAACCAGTGGCCGGAAGGTTGCGAGTTCGAAACTCTCTGAGCTTCGTTAGGTGTTCACTGCTGACGAATCCCAGTAAGGATGAAACAGTTGTACAGTGTATCTCAGGTTTTCAGCAGATTTCCTTCACTGACGGGAAGAAATTCCTGTTGAAAATTAACAACTCCTCATCAATTCTTAGGTTGACTACAAACTCAAACCTTCTACAATCTTCTGTGCAACTAGCTATGACCTAAGCGACAGATACTGGGTCACGTGGATTATCCGGAAAGAAAAGTCACCCCCAGTACCAGGAAGGTTAGATTCCTGAAAGCAACCACTGAATGCCCGAAGTCTACTGAGACCCTCAGCTCTGCTGGATGATGACCAGAGAGACAACGCCCTCTCAAGATACAGCGCTTCACAGCCCTGTAGCAAACCCAGGCAGCGCGAGGCAGCGTTGATCAAGATCAGACAACGTCCCACAATATGCAGCGCGTCGCAGCCTTGCATCAAGGCCAGACCGCGTGCGTCAGCATTGGACCAAGTTAGACAGTGTCCCTCCAATAACTAGCTTGAGACCGTTGTATTCTCGCACTCGCACGCACTCAAGCTCTCGCCCTCGCTTGTTCGGAATATAGCTGTTGTGTTCGCTTCTGTGAGTCTTTTTTTCCGGCACTAGGCACTGGAGCGGGGTCAGGAGTCAAAGCTCTATTCGATGAGAGCGGTCTATAGTGATTTCGAAGTGTAGCCCAGTTTGTCACAGTATGAGAATGGATGGCGAACAAGACACTCTACCGAATGCGTTGCAAATGGTGTATTGTGCAGCATCAAATGCATCCGTTTATCCGTAGCCGATCGAGAGATTTGCAGAATTTGCACTCATAGAGCTCTCATTTCTGGCTTGTCCACACGAATGAGGGGAGCCAGTGGAATAGAAATTCACTCTTATTAAAGCTCATCAACATTGCACACCCATGACAGTGTCAGTAATCGAATTCAGGACATACGATATACAAGACTAGGGTTTATCACTAATCCAAGAACGAATGATGGACACAACCGAATTACTCCACTAAGCAAACGAACGTGGTAATGTTCGGGTGATTTGATTAGTTTACCCGTTCCCTTAGATCCTGTTGTTTTGAGGGTAGACTGTATCTGTTTGTCCTAGAAACATACCCACACGTTATTCACTACTGCAAGTGCAACCATGGTGACCTCTACACAGGAAGAACACAACAAACATTAGTACACCAGACCTCTGAGCATGTCCCATAGTGGACGTGCAAACCAAAGACAACGTAGCCCAGACCGAAAGTCAATCGCAAAAGTCACATTGATTATGGTACCGCGTCTTGCCAGATGGCAGTAACCGTAAATGCGTGTATAATAAATCGGTTTAATTTGTCCCAGTATTTCTCTATCTATTTTGCGCTGTGCAATCCCTTAGGTTTTACTCACCAAAAGCAAATAGCCCCAAGAATATGAAAATTACTCATGCGTGGTAAATGGGAAAACGGATGGTTATAAGGGCATTTTGGCGTTCTGCAAAATCAATCTGGACGGAGAATGGACATTGATGATGACATGAAAAAAATTAAAATTCTGAAAGAGATGTAGGTTAGTGGGAAACTTAAAATAGTTTTCTAACAGTTGAGTACCTGAGGCAGTAAAACGCAAATCAGACTCGACCTGAAAATGATTTCGTCCCATACACGACTCAAAAAACTGTCGGTATAAACATAGGCCAAATGCGGATGGCTACCAAGGAGACCTGATAGTCATTTGAAACCTAAGTCAGTGGGAGTAAAATTATTAAAATACAATGAAAATAGGGCAACAGATGGGCCCGCTGTACCCCCTATGTGGTTTCCAACAATGGCGATTATGCCTAAACCGGTTTCCGATTCGATAGAATGTTGACGGTAGACAATTGGTCTTTCAGTGCTGTTTAAAACATTCCCAGCGATTCCCTTCTGCTGCACAAGCGAGTGTCAATCCATACACCTCCCTTCATTGCAGACCAGGTCTGAATGCGAGATAATAAGCGAAAAAATGTTAAGTCCTGTTGGTTGGCAGTCTCGTCTCCGCCGCTTGGAATTTGACCATTCGTCACGATATACGCGAGTCTAAAATGACAACCAACAATTAGTTCAATTTTATTTGTGTTCATGTGTTTTAGGCTTTGTTTTTGTTGACATTTCCAGTCAGCTGCAGACTGAACCCCGCGTTCAAGCGAAAAAAAATATGAACAGTCTCTATACAACTGAGTAGAAGAAGCCTTCCAGTAAGTCGGGTATGCATATGACAGCTAATGTTTCAGGACTGTTGCATAAAGTGAGGTCCAGCGTCATCAATGCTGCGTTAGGTGCGATTCAGGTGTACAATTATCCTACGAACGAGGTTTCTTTGGTGTGTATACAGGGTAACAGTGAAACCTGAAGTCAGGTAGTCTCCCATTCTTGTCTAATGCAGCATCTGTTCACTGACATCTACTTAGTCCCAACTAGATCTCCAAACAAAGCAAACAAGAACACAGAACATAACCTTCCCCCCCCCCGTAGGCGAAGTTGGTAGGCATTTAATAGAATTATTGTGCATTAAATTTATCAAAACGGCTACGTTTTCAAGCTTATAAAACATAGTAGATTGAACACGTTTGAATCCGTCTGGTGTGCCAAACGACAATTGAATATCTTTAGTCCTGTTAGCGATAAAAACCAAGTTTTACTTTCTTCTAGTAAGTACGCTCTTCCCACATGTATTGCCCAAGACTATGGATCCAAGTGCAGCAGCTCTCAAGTGTGGCTATCTGCTACACTGTTTCCTATAATCCCCGAAGAATGAGTGTAGGCTTAATCCACACGACCTGTAGCTAGAGGACACTACAAACGTGAAGGACCGCCTCTGCAGGCAGTTTTCCCGCCCAAAAAAAGCCGCATTACGTATGCGGAAAAAGTTCACGGAACGGCTAGTAGTCAGCATAATTCCCTAAAATCCTCATCCGGGAAGCGGCTATCCTTATTGCAGGAGGGTAATTAAATATATGCTGTGTATGAGCAGTGTATTGCGTCTTTATGCTGTCCTGTTCAGTGAAGCACGTAAGCGTCAATGTGTCGGGTGTGTTTGCCGGTGGTTGATCAGATGGCCGTTGATCTGTTCGCTGAGTTTGGCAATTGG
The DNA here is from genome assembly GCA_003604175.2 of Clonorchis sinensis. Classification (NCBI taxonomy): domain Eukaryota; kingdom Metazoa; phylum Platyhelminthes; class Trematoda; order Opisthorchiida; family Opisthorchiidae; genus Clonorchis; species Clonorchis sinensis. The sequence goes on from CM030369.1 coordinate 23,446,692, forward strand.
CTTGCTGGGGACGAAACGTGGACCTGAAAACTATGCAGCGGCTGTGGTCTACGCTGATGGGTAGACTATGTTGCCAAGATGTACGATCGTCATACAGCCAGATGACTGTCTCACCAAGAAAACCATTGGGGTAGGGTATATGGTAAAATCACTACTTTCGAATGCTCCGTCCTGCTCCGCCAATAAAGCAAAACCGTGAACTTTTCGGATAGGGGCAAATAGCTCCGTGGTGGAGCAATCAGTAAAATCATCCGAATGTCACAACAAAGACGGAGCAGATGTGGCTTCGTTTGAAAACAGCTAAAACAGCTGTTCACAGCTAAAACTGCTGGTCTGTCGAGCAGTTGTTGTTCTGTCTCCACCCGAGTGTTATTCTACAGAGTTAATGCATCCTCCTCAGCTGCCGGAGGGTTTTGTTAGAGGGAAGGATTCGCGTCACATAAAAAAGTTATCGTAAAATCCGTTCCTTCAATTTGTCCTTCTGATGTCTGTCGAGAGAATCCCCCAAACCCACGTCTTTTTCAAAGTGCTTCTATAATAAAGGTTCTTTATAAAGACGAAGTAATGTGATTCTAAACAGTGTCATCTTGTCACACGCCTTAATTGGGTGCAACGACCAGGTTACTATGTTCTTGTCATGTTATCTACTGCTCCAGTGCGTATATGACCAAAACGCCAAATCAATGGCTACAATAGTGTGAAACACGTGTCTAGTGTCATTTTTGTATGCTGAGTTTACTGCTCCATTTTGGTGCACAGTTTTTTCACAGGGATCGACGGACGTGCCTGAGACTTTGTCACTTCAAACCGCATGCGTTCATTCCCTGTACAAACACCCGCGATTTCTGAACTAATTCCTCTCTCTTCGAAGCAATTTTATGACATCTACTGCACGAATGCAGGATCATTTTCCTCAGTGGTGACGGGAATGTCACGAATCTTCTTACTGACTCGAATTTGCTCCACTGATTCACTACACACAGAAAAAAAAGAAATGAAGAAATCTCCAACGGGAACAAACAGGACACTAAATAGGGGAGGAACCTGATGTAGTTCTGATTTGCTAGTAACTTGGTACGCAGCCACAGAACTCTATGTTCATGTTCATCCAACAGTTCGGTGATCGAGTCACTTTTATCAAGGACTGGCATAACAGTCAAATAGGAATAAGAAACTACTGCACCAGTGTCTGTCACGAATAATCCTTATGAAGTTGAAGCTAGGATGTCTCTGTTTTAGTCAAAAAACGGCTTGACCGATGGTGCAGGATCTCCCAGCTATCATACAATGACCTTGAAAACATGACAGAATGAGGGAATGAACTGGTACCTCTTGACCACGTGTCGTCTATCAACATAAACGGATGCAACTAGTGGAAATATATTTAATGGGCCTCTGCACTCCATTATACGATGGAATAATTAATATTTTTATAGTAATTATCCAACTATAACGCCCTTTCGGTGCCTAGCTGCCATGCCACCCAGAAGAAGCATGAGGGCTGAGATACTGTCAGGTTTCCCAAGCCGAGAGAGGAGCAGTCGAGACGTTGAAGTTGGGTTCGGACCAGGGACCTTCCGGTCAGTAAATGCATGCCTTAACTATTAAGCTGTCGAAGTCGGAACATTGAGACTTACTCACCGTGTTTACTGAGATAACTGTGAAATGAAACGTCTCTAGCATTCAGCATTGTTTGTTCTTTCTTCGGTTGTTGGTCTTTACATGCGTGCTTCCGTACCAAAAGTTCTTATATACGTTGAGATTCATCTTGTCTGACTGGAACTGTTGGTAGCATGACTTCGAGTGAGATGTTTCTCTCTGCCTCTCGACTTCCCCTGTCTAGGCTTGGGCAACCGTGTTACAGCTGAACGATTTATTATTATTATTTCATATTCTCCCGTAACCCTTTCACTTTCATCGCTTACATTCACTTTTTATGTCTGTGACCATGCTGTTCAAAAACAAATGATAGATGGAGAAATGACTTTAGTCCTTTGTAAGTGTAGATTAAGAAGCAAGGATACTAATGAACTCAGTATTCAACCCAGTTGGGAACATCGAATGGCCGACAGTTTGCCCTTTCCAACCAATCCAAAATGTAGCTTACACTCAGCTAAATTCGGATTGCCTCTAATTACTCATAAAGCCCAAACCGTAAAATTGCAGTATGAAAATTGAAATTAGCTTCTACTGGTACGAATGTGTATGTTGCTTCACTGAGCACGACAGATCACAGAGAGACCACCCTACTGGTAACAGTTTTCCCGGAATGTCCGATACGTCTTAGGAATTGTGGTGACTGCTAGTTGTTCCGCGGAATGTCTCTCCAGCTTGTCTTCGTAAGGCGTGTTTTGAGCCGTGAATCACTGCTAATTATCCCTTACATTTGTAATGTCCACTATCTAAGAGTCATGGATCTGAACTTGTGCTCGTTCCTCAAAGCTTACGAGAGGTAGACTAACGGATTTTTACATTACGGAATTGTCCCAAATGAGTAACTGGTTGGGGAGTGATCTGGGAATCATCATTTGACTTTGTGTCATGATTAACGCACAATATGAGAGGACATGTGGTGAGTGGTTGTAAGAACTCTAATGCGTTTTGTTAGCATTCAGCAAGTGTCAGTGAATAGCTGATTAGATGGACAATAAAAATAGACTGCTGGATTCAAGGTGTGCCTTAACTGTGTATGCAAATTGGGAATGTATCGTTGGTAGAATTATGAGTTCGGTTTAACACAGCACTGATTGATCATACTGCGTTAACACATTACGTAAGAGTCCATGCAGCCGTCATCCAACGATAACCCATTGGGGGTAGATCGGTTGCTTGCCGCACGTATACACGACCTCTGAGAAGATTCCCAACAAGCAATAAGCAACAGTGGGAAGACTAGACGAATCTTTTAAGTTGGATGCTGAACAGCTGGACACACGGCTTCTGAAATGATTGGCCAGAACGTCCGCAAAAGAGTTCCTAAAGGAAAGGGACAGCAAAGTCTAAAACGTGTCTGTTTGAGTAGGTATACTTTGGCAAGGCTCGATGAAGTGCCAAGAGCACGCTTGGTCAACCTCACCTCATAGTGTTCAATGGGAGAGGGAATACTATCCGGGAAGTTGGCGAAACCAACGAAGGCATACAAATGTCGTCTCTTGCTTAAAAAAGAAGTGTAAACCAAAAAAATGCGCAATTTATGGTCGGCTTTTCTACAAGTGCAAATGAACCAGAAAATATTTCTTATTCCGTTACTGGTTGTAAGCATTTCCTTTAGGAAGGAAGTGCTTCCTTCTTAGGCGTATCGCTTGCATGAACGTCTTTTGCTTAGGTAAAGTACTTATTGTTGATAAAGGTTCCGATGGTTGGCAGTGAAGCATCAGTGTCAAACCTAATGTTGTTGTCTCTGACGATGATGATTGGGGGGGGGAATAGTGGGGCGATGGCTAGACTTGGTGAATCTGACATAGCAAGGAATCAACGCGTGGTAAATGACGACCATCTCATGACGGATGTCCAAGCGCATAGCTCAAATAAATGGGATCGAGCGAGCAGAGTGAGACCAATAATCAGTCGACAGTATTTTCGCTCGAAAACAAAGGGCATTTTCGAAAAGTCAGCATTTAATTCTCAAAAAGCACTCCCGTTAGCCGGCCGCTGTGAGAGAGTGATGAATGGGCCGAGATCCGGAGAGGATTCGTTAAAACCAAAACACAGAGTGATTTCTTCCAGAAATAAACGTAGCATAATTCGTCACGATGCCACTGACCCTTGCTCTCAATGGGCCACTTTGATCGGGCCCAAGGAAGGTCCCTATTCAGAGGAGCGAGATGGCCCAAGTGGTCAGAGCGCGAATTTACTGATCGGAATGTCCGTGGTTAGAACCCGACCTCTGCCTCTCGACTTCCCCTGTCTAGACTTGGGCAACCTGGCAGTATCCCAGCCCTCGTTCAACCTTCGGGTGGCATGGCAGTTAGGCACCGAAAGGGTGCTACAGATGAACGGTTTTTACGACGATTCAGAGGAGATCAACATGAATCGATATCATCATTGAGTTCCTAACGTAGCAAGTCAAACTGAAATACTCAATCGTCAACGGAAGTTGGTAATAGTTCCTTCGAGTGAAAATGAGGTCGGAAGGGCAAACAATGGCCTTTGCTCTTGTGATGCGATTCTCAATCTTTGCAAAAAAACTTGATGTGTGTAGGCTAATATTCGAATCTACCGGTTCAGGTAAACAGTTACATGAGTAAATGAGTAACCTTGAAATGCCACAAATAGCAGTCCACGCTGAGCCGTTAAAAACCCAGTGCAACACAAAACGCGTTCAGACTAAGGTGAGTATCCAGTACCTCTAGGGATCCGGAGTTGACGCAGTTTCGTATAATCATGAGGCTGGTCACTGGTGTAAAACCAGCCGTCTGAGCCTATCTGATTTTTACCAAGTCACATTTCATTTAGGCTCATTTAATTGAGGCATCAAACTTTACCAGCTTTGACTATGGTTGGAATGCAAAAACCGGTTAATGGTAACCTAGGTGACGCGTGGAAACCAAGTGAACTGAAGCAGCCAGACAATGAAATCAAGTTCTTCAGAGCACCGTGCGATGGAAGATTAGATTAGACTGAGAATGACAACAAAGTTTGAAAGACAACATTGGTCGCGATAACTTACTAGCATAGTAGTTGAACGACAGCTCGGGTCTTCCATGTATTATTGGCTTGCCAGTGCATCGGTCGTTTGTCTCTGGAAAGAAGGAAGAGAAATGGATGATGACGGTGAGTAGGATAATCATCCGGACACCATCATCACCAGCTAAAATTCTGTCCCTAAGCAGAGTCGAATCTCAAAAATAGTAAGTTAGGAAGCTACCACCCTAATCCACTGAGGTGAGTTATTCAACATTACGTGGACAGATTTACCCATAATATCACGTCAGATTTTTCTTCGTCCACAATCAAAACCTTGCCATCTTATGTGGCAGTATCGCGAAAAATGCATTGCAAACTGGCGCACAGTTCCCGCATATCGAAACATCGTTAACATTGAGCCGAAAGGTAGGGATCCAGGTTATACAGGTCACTGAAACGTCCAGGTCATTGTGAGTGCTGGGATCCAGAACCCAGGCGATGACCCGAGGCATAATGATCGAACTTGATCATTGCTCCCACATCCTTTGACAGTCAACCTTCTCTATAATCTCAACAACTCGCTTCGGAGACTCGATAGTTATTCCCACCGTTACGACCGTCTGCGTCCTCTATTCGTCACTATAGGCCTTGGCGACCGAGCGAGTAAGACCTTGGACTGCCATTTCGAAGATTCAAATTAGTTCACGATCACGAATCTGATGAGCTGTAAGCATGTTGCTTCGGGAGTACAGATGCGAAAAGAAAATTTCCTCAAAAACGGGGATTCTCTAAGTAAATTCGACAGAGGATCATCTTAGCCCAAACAGCGATATCCTATTGTTCTCTGGAACGCATTCGTACGTCGAATTAGTCTATCGGTCATGTTCTTTGGTGTTATCGTGGAAGCCTATCAATCGCAGCTGAACAAACTCGAAGCTATGTGACGGTTGGACTCGTTAGGAGGCGGCAGCTGTGTACAAGTAACAGGCATCTAGGCGAGGATACAGTCAATACTAACATGAGGATACTAACATGAGAGGATGTTCGAAAGCTCCATTTTTCTGGGCCCTAGGTCGACCTCAGATGGATGGCGCGCTTAAATGAGGGGTTTACCGTGCCCAAACGTTGCAACTCCTGCGTCCCCCCACCCTACACATGATCCGGACTAACGATTTGATTGCGACTGCCGTCACGTATCCATCACACCGGCTACACAAGAGCACCCATAAAAGCTCATTAGTCTATCAATCTATCGTATAATCCGGATTCATGTGGCTTTAGTAGTTAGTATTTCGCCGATAATCCGGAGAGTATAAACATTAAGACTGACGGTTTGCAACCTCCTGAATTGATGGTATGTCCCGGAGGGTGTTCAATCACGAGGTGGTCACATAGATTGATACTTGACATATTTGATTTTGTGTTTGTCTTAGTTAATCCAATGTGCTATTGATCTAGGTTTTTGGGGTGCTTATGATCAATGTTTCCCTCTGTCCTGTTGCAGCGGAAGGTGTGGAGGAATTATGTTGGGTAGTAGTGAATCCAATTGACAGCACGATAATTCCCTAAGTCATTTACCTAGTCCGCCTGTGCTTATTGATCTCTACCAGTGCTCAGTATTCGCACAATGGAATTGAAGTTTCGAAAGCTACGACGTGTCCCTAATGGGCTAAAAGAGACAGGCAATTGAGTTCAGAGTACGAGTCCAAATTTTTGAACCCCAACTATGCATCCCGGGGTCTCAGCAATGCTAGGAAAGTATTCCACCAGACTTTTTCCGCCAGGAGTGTGACTGTTTCATTGGACAATGAAATTTGGTGGGCTGCGAAACTGTGAGCGTAGATTAGGATGATTTTTGGTGTGAGCACATACGCAACAAAATGCAACATTTTGGCGCAAAAAGTTTTATTCCACTCGCAAAGGTTTTGCAGCTAAGAGCATTGTGCGGCCAATGGGCCCCGATCTCCACCATGTTTCGTTCCGTCGCCGCTTCCGTACCTGTCGTTCACCATGCCACAAAGGCCGACAACGCATAGGCCAGCATGTGTGGGCGTGTGACTGAAGCCACTTACCCATCCGCCTTCGTGATCCGTTTGCTGTATCTTCTCTGATTTCTTCAGTCGTGACACCCATGTGATCGCATAGTCAATCAGAATCTCCAAAGTTACGACCACAATCCACACCATCGAGCCAACAATCCGCTGACCGGCGTCTGGCGTGCAGAATTTGGAGCCGCGCTGTACAGGTTGGCGACAGCATTGCACACTTGGTAACAGCAAGAACGTAGACGATTGAGGCCTGTTGTATGATTTCGCCTACCCCTGTGTGAAGAGTATGCTTTCGAACTTAATTCTTCCCTTAACATTCGAGATTGTCAAACCTACGTACGACTCACATCTCTGTATCGAGAACCTCAACACACAGCGTGACCTGCTAAAATGAACTCCAAGCGATTGAAGAATTGGCACACACAGTGGTCTTGAACGGGGACGTTTCGTACCTTAAGACTGGGAGACGGTCAAGCTTCATCTATACGGACGTTTTGTCCTTGCATATCATGTACGCGATTGCGGGAAATTCTGTTACCTTTTTATCCCAGTCCCTTGCAATTGTCGCATAAAATGTCCTTACATTCCCCTAGAAAGTATGGCTGAATGACAGCAGTGCCTACATGGAGTGAACTGTTAAGTAACATATTAGTATTCAGGGTTACGAACACTTATCATACTGTCTGTCAAGGTGTGACTGTTGCATATCCCAAATGTTGTGACAACTCCCCTCATTCTCACATTGAGGACGGAGGAGCCCAAATAGTCTATGCAGATAAATTTTGGGAAAAAGGGGCGGGATACAGACTGGACAATGACCTGAAAAAGGTATATAAAACGGGAAACTGCTCCACTCACTTGATTGCCTGCATCAGTGGGAATTCGAAGCAATCATAGGGGATTGGAAGAAAGGGCAGCAAACCAATGTGATAGGCCAGTATGTATCCAAGCCCATGGGCCAGTGGCGGATACATGAGAACTTCGGGGTTGGTACGCCTACACTTGGCGGCAACTTTCCGGTCCATCGCGCCCCAGACTGTACGTTTCTGTCTCTGATATTCCTTGATAAGGTTGGAAACCTATATGATGAGGAAAAAAGGAATGCGACTACTGAGTAACACTTGTATAGCTGTATGCCTGCAATCTTCTTAGAATGGCATGCCCATGGGCGTTCCGGAGCAACGTATTTAATACTTGTCCACTAATCAAGGCAGCACGCCATTTTCCTGTACCAATCTGGAATGTCACTCGCAAAAGAGAAAGAAGACCAGTTGTTTGGCACACCAATAAATACGAGTAGTGTTCCCAAATTAAAGAGTTTTTCGCAAACGTTCCGATCACACACAAAAATGCTCTGCACAGCTTGTCCGCGTGTTGACTACTAATGGGTATCTGGATAACTGTTCAAAACGCTTTCGCGATTTTCACGGAATACCAACCACAACCGGGGGCTTGGAGCATTTACAGGTGATATTTATACAACAGAAGGGACAGCCCTGGAAGAAAAATCCAACACAACCATTTGACGAATATCAAGTTACACCAACAATTTACCTCGCTTTCACGATAGCATAGAATGGCTCTAACAACTAAGGTGGATTAACACCACAAATATTAAACACGTACAACAAAATTCTTGACCGTGAGAACCAACAATTCACTGAGAGGGGATCATCTCCTCTAGGAGAGATTGGTGGATATAAAAAAGTAAATAATCGTTTATCCGCGGCACCCTTTCGGCCGACATGTAATACATTGTATGTATTGCATTGTATACATTGCGTCTACTGCAATACAGTACAAAAAATGCAATACAAATACGAGGGTCGATATACTACCAGGCTGTCCAAACCTAAGCAGATTAGTCGATAAGCCAGTGTTGAGTTGGAAACGCAGACCATCTGACCAGCGAGCTAGAGATAGCTCAGTGGTTTAGGCGAGAATTTACTAATCGGAATGTCCGTGGTTCTCAAATGCTCCTGTATAGGCTTCGTTGGCAGTACTTGGTCGCCAGATAGCCGTTAGCGACAGACGGCTCCGACGACTTTACTTTACAGAATGCCGTACTGTCCCCGGGAAACGAGTTGCAACACAGGCATGATCTGCGTCCAAACACATGGTTCAAAATTGAACATCAGTCCTGGACACAAGGACGTTACCTACAGTTACTAGTATGCGGTCAATCTTAGTGTTCAATTTGTTGCAGTGAGGAGGACAGCACGCAATGTTTACTTCTGCACTGGCGAGATAGAGCATCTAAGCCAAGTGCGCCGCGGAGAGGACTATTATTCTGGTCGCTTTTTTCACATGGACGTCCAAATCGCCTGCACAATTTGCCTTGCGCAGAGGTATCGAAACTTCACTGTGAAATGCATCCTTGACAGTAGCTTAGTTGCAGTTTGTTGTTGAGCAGAGATAATGAATATATTTCGGGTTTGCAGCCGCTGATTACGAATTCTGACAGACACGGTGGGTCAGAAATTATATAGTGGGCTGTTCACAAGAGTATAATCAAGCAAAGCGTACACGACACTCATAATATGGAAGCCATGTGGTGCCGCTTCTGGTTGGAGGGCCCGGTAGCTCAGGGCTACAGCGTCGTGCTAATAACGCGAATGTCGTGGGTTCGGTCCCCATCCGAGCCATCCTGCTTTCGATGTTGCAGTCACATCTAGCGTTTTCCGCTTCTGGATGGCCTGACATCCGGAGACTAAACTGTGCGTAACCTGAGATGCCCTGGACGGTGTTCAAATGCGCCGTCGTTGTAGGGTCTTCTACGCATGTTTCGGAGACACAGCACAAATTAAGGTTGAAACGGTACGGACAACAAATAATATTACTTTGAACAGGGTTTTGCTGTTGGGATCGCTGGATTTATAGACCTACAACCAAAGGATGAGGTATTATTTGCAAGGGTAGCAATTTGGGTTGAGGCTCTTAAGTTAGAGAAACTGGTCGCGGCTCCTAATCTGTGTGAGCAGATGTTACCTACACCGAAGAGGTGGATTTTGTCGAGTTACTCTACCTTAAGCTTCCGAACCAAAAGGCAGTGGGAGGAGGTCGTGTTTCGTTCCGGAGGAACTACCCATAACCCTGATTCAAAGGTCTGATCTGCGGAACAAAGGGAGTTAGAGCTTTCTTGGGTGACCTTTTCCAGAGCTGATGACCAAATAGTCTGAACGCTAGCTACGTGTCTTTCCAAGCCCTGGGGGTTAGTTAGCCGGTCTCTCACCAGCCAAATAAACACGAGCAAACACAACTCAAATGACCGTCGCCTCACCAGTTGCAAATTCGAAATCTTGCACTGCAACACCCGCAGCCTAAAGCAGTTCATCACATCTAGTCGTCATCCCCACTGGAACAAATTTACGGCGACGGTGATTTCACATACTTACAAACTCCTGCTGACTCCTTGCACCACCGAACCAACGAAAAAACGGACAGTAGGACCTGATATATAATGCTGGTGGACCTAGTTACGGAACACATGAGGTAACCCTAGCCAAAGAAAGCGCCACGCGACAAGACCAACCAGTACTTCTGATCAGCAGGTGACAGGCCCCATCGAAAATCAAACCAAAAACGTATTGGTTGCAAATCAAGTGGCTGTTGATCAACAACCAACATACGCAGCCAAGCTACGAACATTTCGACATACTGCCTAACCGAAATCTACAAGAATAGTACTTTGATCAACTAACATAGAAGAAACAACTGGAAACTGGACGTGACAAAATGCTAAGACAATTCCGTGATGCCACCACGTTAAGAAAGACTTTGATGGCGCTTTCGAGCCTCAAAATCTGTGAAGCACTTTGTCATAATTCTAATGTGCATGTATGGCATTTTGGCTGAGCTCACATCCATTTATGGTTCCGATAAATTGACAAGTTAGTTAGATAGTTGCATCATTATACATCTGCCGTACCGGTATACTCCGAGGGATCCCAATCGAGTGGAAACCAAGACCCTCCTACTTGACAAGGAAGTCTGGCTGTAGACGACAATGCGCCTGTCCCCGGAAGCATCGTTCAGCTGTAGCACCCTTTCGGTGCCTAACTGCCATGCCACCCGAAGGTTGAACGAGGGCTGGGATACTGCCAGGTTGCCCAAGACTAAACAGGTGAAGTCGAGAGGCAGAGGTCGGGTTCGAACCACGGACCTTCCGACCAGTAAATTCGCGCTCTAACGACTTGGGCCCTCTCGCCCCTGTATCCGGAAGAGCAAGGAGGGGGAAGAAGACGGCGAAAAAATTTGAGAGCAGTTCAGGAACGGACCAAACGGAAGATGGCAGGTAAGATGACCCGACTATTCCCTATAGGTACGAAGGTCCATCGGAAAGATCACCAGATTTCTGGAAGCAGTGGAGTTGAACCGCGGAATTTTGGCGCTTGGTGACGGGCCGATCGTCGTTATTGATTCTCAAGCAAGCGTTTATACTATTCAAGACGGTCGAGGGCCGGGAAGAGTAAACGGGAGCAAGCTCCGGAAGTGGCACGGTTCGCCTGAGGGTGTATCGAACGAACTAGCTGCCGTGAGTGACCTATATGAGCGAACCGACCAACACGAACCGAGCCAACTACGGCGAGAGTGCGAACGTTTGAAGGGGATATGTATGCTACCGATGAGACGAGCGAGTAGTATCCGAACAAGTGCTAAAGCGGCCTCCCTGCATTTGATGGAAGATTGATTTAGAAATAACTGAACAATTATGCAGTGTTTGCCTATTCGTTATTGGTGTTAAAACAGCCCGATAACACAAACTAAGGCATTACAAGCCATCCAATAAGAGAGTAAAAGCCTAATTTGCACAGCAGAGTTTTAGCAAAGTCAACATCCTCAAGCGTCCTCCTGGACTTTCCTGGACGTTGTTTAAATACTGAGCAATGATGGGCAAACACTGCAAAACTGTTCAATAATTTCCATATCGACCTTTCTTCACATGCAGAGACGGCGCTTTAACACTTCACCGGACACTACTTACATGTGCCAGCAGTAGTATGCAGCATTACACTGGGAGAGTAATTTCGTGCATACATAAGAAAAATTGTCACGCGAACCAGTAACCAATACCTGTGGAAAAGAAAAGCCTACCTCCAAGATGCAAGTTGGTTTCACAAGGAAATTGAAATGCAAAGAGAATGCACCTCAACAGATTGCAGGCTAATTTGCATAGTCGTAGACAGCAAAATCAGTGCGTGAGCTCAAACAGAAAGGATACCTAGGAATTCAAATGTTGAAAGAGTTGCCCAAATAGTCATTCAGATCAAAAGAGGACAACAAGCATACTTAAAATGCACCGCATCGTAGTCACACACTAGATTCATTCTGATGTGTTTTGAAACTAAGCAGCTCCAGCCAGATGCCCAGTACAACACAGTCCTAAGTTTAGCATCTCTTTGATGGGACGCACAACTAGCTTGCTTTTTCTGTGTGTGTGATTCACCTTAGATCTGAAAACAGCAGATGTGCGGTAGAAATTACACGACCTATGGTGATCTTATCAAACGCTGTTCGCTGTGAATGAAATCCCTGCTTTAATTCAGTGAGGAGTAGTGAGTGCGGACCAACCAATCCAAAAAACTACAACCCATATATGGCACTTACCATGTCACTTGCATGTACTATTTTCGAAAGAATGAAAGAATTTAGGCTTGTCATGATCGTTCATGAGTTTGAACCTCAACTAGCTCCCAACTACCATCCGGACCCAGAGCTCTCATCTGATTGTTTTGTCGTACTTCAGTGCCGCAACGATTCTGTGGGCTATACTAGCTGGAATTCAGTTTTTAGGGTTGAACCATACCCGGTAGACTAACGACGAACCGAGAGTTTCCGTACTGCAAGAACCCGTATTTTGAGACGATCTGCAGGTAGTGTCAATTTGTTCGCCGCGGCAGGATTGTAAGAACGAGGCATTTTCCCCTGGGTGACCGGCATTTCCACATTCATAAAGCAGCGATGCTGCATCCACCCGAGGAAGGACAGGCTACAAAAGGTCGGCCCTGAAAACCCCACACTCCGAGCTCCCGACAGTTGACCGTATCCATTGATGCACTGTTAAATACGGTCAAAATGCCACTGTAAAGGCATCTGCTACGTACAGTAGCACGAGGAGCCGAGTAACTATGCCTTATTCCCTGCGCAACAGCCAAACCCTTAATGATGCTCAACGGCGAACAAGTAAGGGTACCACCGGTAAACTAGACATGCGACAGCGGTATTCAACGGCTCTTCACGTTCTGCCAGCTAAACTGCAGGTGGCACTTGAGTATATGAAGCCTAGAAACGTGTTCCCAAGCAAATTTCAAGTGGTAACGGCCACAGCAGTTGTGTCGAATTCCAACGAAACTCCATGCGGAGCCACCTACGCTCCCGTTATATGAAGTAGGAAAAAACTGCAGTATTTCAACTTACATGAGTGAACGAAAAACAATCAGTAGGAGAACATGTATATTCCACTCCACTTGCCATTCCAACTGACAACTTCCAAGAGAGTAATTTTTACCTGCCCCTTACCTCATTGATTAACCGATCATCATTTGCCTTAATATCAATGTTGACGATGACATCTGGAAAAGCATCAAAGACATCTCGAAGGCGAATTATCCGGGAAGGCGGTGAGTGTGATTGCTCGCAAACTTGTCCTGACAAACAAAGACGAAGGAAAAATTAGGAGTTAGCGCAGAGGAGACTGAGAATGCACTAACTAGGTGTTGATCTGCGGGCTGTTAGTCGTAGTGGATTCGTAACTCGCAGTAGTCGTGCAATTATAAATCTACATCATTAAAAATTTATGCTATAAAATTACTCGCCTTCAACTGTACTTAAGCACGCCCAATCATTCCTTGACTTCTAGCTACTTGACTAAATGCAGCAACTTTTTGAACGCCCACGCTCTCTCACCCGTTTGCTTTCCTCACTTAACATTACTCGGATGGGTTCATTGAGAGCCTCTTAAAAAAACCGGCAACCAGCTGTGGACATTCTTCAGCCCCAGGGTTTTTACCATCTCCGGAAATTAGTCTGTTCAGTGCCCTCTTAGAAATGGGAAAAGTCAAAATCTGATTCAACTCAGAGCTCAGGATATGTCCCATCTAATTTGAGCTGGCCAGAATTTCAGAACCTTTGCGGGCTCTTCTGGAGTTTCATACATTACCGCTTTTACCGAAACGTCCGTGGAACAGTGCTGTTTCTAGACGCCGTAAATAGGAATTTCACTGTAAAATAAGCCTGGTTCGAAGGCAGTCACATTTCCGAAACACCATCATCATTACCAGCTGTAGGAACCGCGTACTTGTCGCAGTGGTTGTAACTGCCACAGTTTCGTTCATCGATGATTTAGGGAGGTGTGGTAGGTAGCTGTGCACTGGAGGCGGGAGCTGATGAATTGGCGCGTAAGTACAAGTCTGTCAGTGGACTTTCAAGGGGGTTGGGTAGGAAGCTATGCGCTGAAGGCAACAGCTTGGATGCACGAGCGCCATTGAGGGCGCGATGGGGCAGCGTCTGACAACATCTCCAGCCATTGATGTGGTCCGTTTCGGGGTCCCCATCCAGGGAGACGGTAATGATCAGCGCAGCTAAGTTTGCTAGTAATGGCTTTCGCGTTTCGCTGCCAAGTCATTGTTTAACCTCCTCTGGCTCGCTTCCACCCTTCGCGTTGTTCTGCGAAAAGAACCCTTCGACTGGCATACGGAGCACGTGGCCAAGCCAGTGCAAGCTATGCAGTGTGACCAGTTTATCTATCGTGGGCGAGTTATTTCCTCCGAATACCATTCAACATATTTCAGCATTGCTGATCCAGTGTTCCCACCAGACTCGGGCGATGCTCCGAAGACATCGGGGGTCGAACACGGAAAGCTTTTTGACGCCCTCGGCACGCAGTGACCGAGTTTCTGACCCGTATAGCAATATGAATCGCACCGCAGTATTGTGAGCTCGATCCTTGACGGATAAGTTGATGTCACGCATATGCCACAAGTGACGCAGGTTCACAAAAGTTGCTCTGGCTTCCCAATCCGGATGGAGATATCACTTTTTGCTAGATCACCGGGACTGACAGCTGCCCAGGTAGACAAACTTGTCTACTACCTCAAACGGCTAATCCTCAAGCATGAGGCTAAGATTCGGGCCCACCCAGTCTTGCAGTACCAATTTACACTTTGCAGGTGTGAAGCGCATGCCAAACCGTGGAGTAGAAGTAATTAGATCATTTGACATCGTTTGCATCATCACGGCATCAGATCCAAGAAGAGATGTCGTATGCATGCTCGATATCTGTGAGCGGGCGCCCAGGGAGAACTTCGACCCCACAAGCATTAGAGGCTGGTAGTGAGTCTTTCATAATCGTATCAATGACAAATTTGAGGAGGAATGATGAAAAAGGATAACACCGCCTGACGCCACTTGATGTGGTGAACTCAGAAGAGAGCTTCCCATAGACCTCCACACGGCCACGGATGTTGGCATATAGCGCCTTAAAGAGAATCAAGAATTTATGGGGAGACAGTTTTGATCCACAGACACTGCCATAGTGCCTGACGATCCAGAGCCAAAGGGAGCTTTCAGATCAAGAAACACAACCATTGTTGGTTGCTGGAAGCAGTGTCGCTGTTCTAGAATCTGTAGGAGGGTGAAGATGTGATCGATGCATCCTGTTGCAGGACGCAACCCAGTTTGGTTTCCGCGGATCTGCCTCTCCCTGTGTTCAGTCAACCGTCGAAGGATAAGACCAGAGAGGACCTTCGATGCCACAACAGGCTGATGTCACGGTGGTTTTCAAAAAGCGTGCCCGTACCCTTTTTGAAGATAGGAACAACTGTCGGCATACCAAATTCTGCAGGCACCTCTTCATACCATATAGCACCACTAAGCTTTGCTAGATGGGTCACCAGGGATTCTCCGCCTTCTTTGGAGACGGCTGGATACAGACCGTCCGGTCCTGATGTCTTGTCAAGTTTCAGTACGGATATTTCGTACTTTATTTCTTCCGACGGGCAGTTAAGGTTTACATTCCATTCGACTGTATACAATGTCTCCACAGGCTGGGTTGCAGGAGGCCAGCTAAACTGTTCTGCGAAGTGTTCGGTCCATCGTTCCATTCGGCGTTTTCGCGAGTGAATTAATGAGCTGCCTTTTTCACTTATGGTTTCACTGACCGCTGCTCTCCTAGGTCCAGTCGATCGTATCAGTTGGTATAGGACATGGCCGTTTCCGTAGCAAAAGCCTTCTTCAACTTCCGAGCTTCCGACGTTCACCAGAGCTCTCGGTCTTTCCTTAGGCTCTGCACTATTCGGCGTTTGGGGCATTTGTGCATGCCGCCGTACTCGCTGACTGCTGGTATGGACTTCCTGGTACAAATCATGGATAGCAATCTCAAAGACATCCAGTGGTCTTGTGGTCGAATCTGAGAAGTCGGACAGACAACACTGAACGCTGCTAACATAACCCCTTTCAAATGCTGTGACGCTTCATCTACATGCTCACTGCCAGTACAGTATTGGTTTACTGCGGAGAGTTGTTGGGCTGGCCCAGATCGATACTACTGAACTTTGGTAGTTTTTCGAAGATGGTGGATTGGCATGCGTTTTACCGACTTGCGAGAGTCTGATTGGATGCGGACCGTCAGGCGTGTATGTACCATGGCGTGATCGGAATCAAGTTGTGTCCCAGAAGGAATGACAACCTTGAATTGTAGCTCTGACAGTCTCTTCCCTTTCGTTTTCCGGACAAGGTGGCATCTTGTGCAATGATGCTACAGCCATGTAGCAGAAAGGCCCGACCACCGCGTCTAGATGGTAACATCTTGTCAAGGTCACAAGGGAATCGAATTGGCAGACGCGATCCAAGAACTTACTTCATCAGAAGCATTGCCGTAAGAGTTAACGCAACCACCGACGTATGTAAAATTTCCCAGTGCTTCTCCTTGAATTAAAAGGTGCATGTCTAGAGACTACACTTATTGGGAAGACCTCATTTCTAAACACCTGTAATGTGGCAGTTCCTGGAAGTTAACAGCATAAACCAACATCTAAAAAACCAACCATCAGCGTGGGGGTCCTCTTGTGCGTATCTTTGAAGGTCCTGGTCAATCTTTGATTGCGCACACAACTCTGGAAAGGTTATTTGCCCTTTCGCATGAAATCCTCCGACCATGCAGAGTTCGCGGCAGAATTATCTTGAAAGCTGAGTCACTCTCTACCATATCTCGAGCGGAACTACGGAGTGAAGTGGACTCAGCTTTCCTTAGATAGCAGGTCGACGAATTACTTGTGAGGCGGTCTGCTGAATGGAATAAAGTAGATAAATTCTAGTATGGAAGTAGAACACAGTAGTCTCCATGTAAACAGCAATTGAGGTTATTTAACTCTGAGCTGCTTGCATGATCAGGACAGCTTACTGTCTCCAATTGCAATGCTGTTGGCGCACTGGGCGGAAAGTGAGCAACCTGGTGGTAGCATACGGCGCACATCGTAGAAATTGAGGGCCCAACATGACCCTGAACGAACTTTAGTTACCAGCCTACAACCCGAATTCCAGAATCATAGAATATGTAAGAAAAAACCGTTCACAGCAGTTATCTACCTAGGCGCTAATCCCTGTACGATCATAGGTTGCACAGACGGAAACAGAAAGTATGAATAGGAGACATATTGGGTTGCTTAGCTTACCAGGCTCAAAAGTAACAGGCAGTTTATTCAGATACGGTGGCAACGCGCCATACTCACAATCTGCAACACATCCAGCAGTTCCAGTTGCACGCATCAATTCGCTATCGTGAAAAACTACCACCTCATTGTCACGGGTCAAATGGCAGTCCAGTTCCAGCATTTGGGTTCCATTGACCACCGCACTACAGAATCAGAGCACTAATCATAACATACTTTCGAAAGGCTTCCATGGAATTCTCAATGCGTTCACCGGCACCACCACGGTGGCTAATATGTTGGACATGTATGGGAAAATTTCTCGATTGGTGCAACAAATGTGGACGCCGTAGTAGCACAAAGGAACTTATGACATAACCGGCAAACAGCCCAACGACAAAAGTCATCATCTCTGGCTGAAGCCCGTCAAAAATGTCCAAATCCCAACGAGGAAACTACATATTGCTGCCAGCTACGGACGTAAATCTAGAGAGGGGCAAGTTTCAGTGATTAGCGCTGTGATTGGTTGATACGTCGATCGCCATCGCAGATCCGATGATCGATGCACAGGTTCAAGGCTCCTGTGGTGTCTTGTACCATTATTTATGATACGTCGATCGCCATTCACGGATTCACGGATTCACGGAATTGAATCCGTGATCCGATGATCGATGCACAGGTTCGAGGCTCCTGTGGTGTCTTGTACCATTATTTTGCTTCCATTATAACATTACGTATTTTGTCAATTGCATAACCGTTTTTTGTTTGAATGCGAAAAACTACAAAAACGCGCACTTGTACAATTTCACACAATACAAACGTGGTCACGTGCTCCGATTCTCTCTTTTGATTTCGCTCCCGCTTACGGCGGTCATTCGCGAGTCTCATGTGCTAACTCTGGTATCAAAACATTTCAGACTGTCTTCGGAATCTATTATATGTGGGAACTATCAGAAGACCCTTGGGCAACCATGGTTGGATTATTGTTTGTTCGCTGACCTGGGCCACGACGAACCATTTTAAAGAGAACAATTATTAGTGAGTCTGTACCACCTGACCTCTCTATAATTGCATACTCAATCTAGCGTTATGATTTTTTTATTTCTTTGCCACGCACTCCTGGTAAAGTAACTTGTTGGGTAGCCAGACCACTACACTCCCGCCCCAGCTTCCAGAGCAGATCATGCCCTTGACGTGCAGCCTCTTCCGTACACCTGAAAAGTACAAACGAAAAAAGGGTGTGGCACCGCTCCTTAAGTTCACAGCGTGAGACTTTAAGGTTGCCAGCACGGGGGTTCTCTTAAAAGGCATCTAAAAACGCTTTGAATTAGGTACTAGACGCAAAGTGAACAACTGCCAAAGGAGGGCTATTCCACGCACCAACTGCCGGCAGCGAGGAAAATTGTCTAACACTCTGCGCTTGAAAGCCTTTCCAATATGTCCCCGACGTATGTTGGTTGGGTCAACGCTGAAAAAAATTCTAGTGAAACCTTGTCCAAACGGGGCATAAGTGTCAGGTCCCCTTGGAGATGACGATACTCCATTGTAAAGAGTTTAAGCACCCTGAGACGCGTTTCATGATCAACTAACTTGAAGCCAGCAACCACTTTCGTGACGGTTCGCTGGACACGCTCATTGATGGTTACGTCCTTCTCGTGTCCTGAGTAAGCGACTTGGCATG
Organism: Clonorchis sinensis; assembly: GCA_003604175.2. NCBI lineage: Eukaryota > Metazoa > Platyhelminthes > Trematoda > Opisthorchiida > Opisthorchiidae > Clonorchis > Clonorchis sinensis. The sequence goes on from CM030369.1 coordinate 23,465,693, forward strand.
TTCAAGAAGCGGAATGACTTGAGCGCCATAGATTATCTGGAAGTTCATCCAAGTAACAGGGGAGAAGTTACACCAAATCCTTCGTAGGGCAACGAATGCATCTCGAGCCTATTTTCCATGGTGGAATGAGGTTATGTTTGATGAGAACTGGATACCCAACTCCCCTCAGACATATGTCTTCGTGATGTCTTGTAGTCATTCCTCACCATGCAGGACAAGGTATCGCCGAGTCTCCTCCAAACGATCTATGGACGCTTTTTCATCATTCAGGGGTAGCTGCCATTCAGGTGACCACTGATTTGTAGCGTAGGCATCCACTGGGTGTGCTGCTTTTTGATTTCCTGGGTTTCAAATCATCCGCCAAAGGTGGACAGGGATGCAAACGCACGTTTGGAAGGCCATTGACGCAGATCAGGAAGAGAAGCCGCCCTAAATGGCTCCTTGATGAACTCTAATGCGAACCGTTGCAGAAGAAAGATAGTGAGCCGAATTTCTTCTTAACTGTTCCATATGGAAGGAAGGCTTTAATCCAGCGATGTCGTCCTCCTTGATTATTACAAGGATCGAGCTACCATAGCAACTGAACGTGTGAGACTTTATCGGAAGATTTTGAGAAGCCGAAATGTGTGACATCCGAATTGAGCTCATTGATCTTCGGCTCCGGTCAAGTTGTCTGTAAATACCTGCACATTTGTCACGCAAGAACAGCTTTGGAGAAGTCCACGTCCAGCTGGGAAAGCATATGTTAGCTGTGAAATAGTGCATTCCAGAATGCACCCCATCAAATTACATGGTATACTAGTACTATCATAGGTCTACCGGGCAATAAGGCGTATCCACACTGCTAGATTGGTATGAGAATGGCCTACTTCCAGGCAGGAGAAAGTCTTCTACAACCGCCTGACGAAATATCAAGTAAAACGCTCGGTCACTCTGGGCGAGGTTTCCTTCGGGATCATTGGATGGACCTCTTTTGGCCAAAGTGCGCTGAAAGGTGTGCTTAAGGGTGTGCATGCGCTGATGAACGACCTCCTCCGTGGAGGTTCATTTGGTTGGAGGCCTTTTGTAGTTACACCTTGCCGAGATTGTATGTAATATGATCGCTGGTGCAGAATACAGGCCTGCATATTGTTTTCTGTAGGATGCAGATAGCATTTTTGGGTCACCCGTGGGTTCCCCGTTTCCGTCCCTCAAGGGGATGGCGGCTGTTTTTTTGTTCGGTGGTGGCTCATGCACGTAAATAGTGCGTCTGTGTTTTTCCGGGCAAGGTCTCGTATCGCGATCCGTTTTTGTGCGTTCCACTGGTGCAGGCTCGGCTTAGAGGGGTTCCGCAGCCTACAAAGTTCAAACTAATCTTCTGTCTTCCGTAGATACCTGCTTAAAAAAATGGTCGGAGCCTCATTTCTTGAAGACGTCGAATGCTTTTGGGTAGTTTCGAGACCGTCCTGCCGCTGGTTCTACTTATACGGACACTACACTTGTCCTGTGAATCTCATAGACAATGGTCCTGTATGCCTTCCACACTGAAGCTGATCCCATTTTAGACTGATCAAGGAAACTACGCACTCCTGAGAGGCCTGCACGGAAGAATTTTTGAATCCACGCTTGAGGTTCCAGGTGGCTGTCCTGGTAGCAGGAGAAATCAAAGGTCGGCACACAGTGGTCGCTAAATTCCAGTGCAGCCTAAATGAAAGCTCGGTCAAAGGTGTCTCCCGTTGGTGATGACTCAGTCCACTAGGGATGGTGGTTGGCCTGATCGGTATGTGATGGATGCAACGACATTCTTAGTCCGAGCGCCTCAATTGAACGACTTTCGTCAAAGATGATGCAAAATGCCCACTGGGCCTAGTGCGCTGGAACTCCGTCCAGGAGTCCTTGGAAGAGTGATAAACACCTACCTGAATAAGTGTGAGAGGCTATCGCTGGAAGAGATTTGTTCAGTCTTTTGCATTAGGAACGGCGGACATGAAGGTCAAAGTAGTCAGCGCCGCGAAGGGGAAAATTGGTTCAGTACAGCGGAATTCAAATCCACAGCGCATCACAGAAAGGTGAAGGAGTCGCGTCAGAGAGGACATTCGGGATGGACGTAGCCACATGTAAGTATAGAGCGACAACTTCCCCAATCCAGCGTCTCGAGTCAGCCCAAAATATAGAGCGGCCTTCTGTTGATGTCCCTCATCTGGAAGCGTCCGGTCTGAAACAAGTTTCTGCAGGTGCCATTATAGTGAGCTTTTTGGGCTAGCGGAACGTTGAAAATCATTCTGTTTGCCGAAAAATCAACAACTGTCCAAATTTTGGACAATCATTTCAACACTTTTTCGCCGCGTTAAAAGATGGGCAGCTGAGCTGTGTACAACCAGAAATGTTAGCAAAATTATTAGTTATACTTATGTTTATTCCTGACGGGCGTGTAACATAAGGTGGGTCATTATCATAATATCGCATTTGGAACGCAGGTGTGGCGGACGTCGGTTGTGAGTGCGTAGCAATGCACATAAGTATGGTGCTCATACTGAAGAGATCATGCCTAAACTGGCACGATCAAACTGCAGTAGATATTGAGGACAGAGTAACATAGTTGGTTTAATTTCATGTAGTTCGTAAGAGCGTCGCTCGCAAGGAGTTGCAAATTTTACGGGGACTTGGTCTAAGGAAGATACACGACTCGGCGATAAGTTGCTCATAGCATTTTGTTTAGGTGAGTGCGTTTTTAAGGTCATCAACTACTACCAATTGCTCTGTGATTGCCGGTTTGCGAGGTGAGCACTAAATAAAACTTTGGCATAGCGCATGCGGGCAATTAGCTGGATTACTTCTTACAACGCTGCAACATTGTCGAAAAATAAGGCAAACCACAGCCCACCATACTCACCATTGTGTACGTTTCGCTTATCTGGGTTACTTGCAATAAAAACAAGGTCCGTGTCTTTGTGCGCCGCTGATTGTGAGGCCTCACACATGCATGGTAGCCTAATCAAACAGCAAGCGATGGATCTTCTTAATAATAATGAAAATAATGCTTATTCCCAGCCACTGGGTGGCCTAGAAGCAGACATGACCATACGGTTACAGTCAAAATAGATCACGGATTTGCGGGTACTGGGGATTGAGCAAAAAAAGTGTTATTAACAGTGGGCAATATCCGATTTAGACATGGTCACGCCTCAACCGACATTAGAAAGGAGACGCACCTACCAGGAGTTTATCTTAACTTTGGAGGGGAACACGGATGGCGCCAACTCTGCTGCTTCACCAGATCTGATGTTCTGGCTTCTGATTTTCCGCAGCCTACATTTCTCTTGTCATATATCAGGCAGGAAGCCTCTTGTTTTGCCCTCCCTCGTTTAGTTTTTGCCCGCTGCCTTCAAATCCTAACGATCTGATCTCGTTCGATGTTCTCTCCAAAAAAGAGCTTCTCGGTTCGTGCCGGTTTAGTGGTGATTACGTCTACATTGGATAAAGCTCACCGCCTATGACGCCGTCCCCTTTCCCCAAACCCCCTGTACTCATAGTTCCCGCTAGTCATGTCCTTAGTCTGACTGTAACCTAATGACCATGCCTGACCACATGCCTCCCACAAGTTGGGAAGAAATATTATTATTATCATTGTTATATCAAGCTGGGACAAAATCAGAAGGTGGCGGGCAAAAACAGAAAGAGAGAGGACGAAGAAGAGATATCCTGCTAGGTGCATGATGAGAAAATTTCAAATTACGAAAAATGTTGAACCAGAACAACGAATCTGGTGGGGTAGCTGGATTTTCGCGTTCTGGCCGGTCAAATTGAACTAATGTCTAAAACCACCGATGAAACCTATTCGGCCTCGGACTGTTGGGCTTATGGCCAGGGTCACAAAAAGCGTAAGCAATGGTGGTGAAGTAGAGGAATCAGCAATATGGATTAGTTGTGGCAGGAATCTCGTAGTCACGGGGTACATTGAAGCTGTAGAGAATCACTGGTGTCACTGCTGTAAAGTTTCCTTGGGGGAGGGAGTCGATGCCAACGCACAAAACGGAAATTGAACTGCACATAAAATTACTGATTTTGTGGGGGGTAGAACAAAGGTCAACGAGATGTTTACATCCCGGTGGAAGGTTTAGCAGAGAAGAATGAACGCATCCCGGAGGCTGTTGAGGCCAGGTGAAGAGTCTGTTTGCAGTTGTAGGTAAGGGCGTGTGTGGGCGAGGGCATCGTCAAACATAGGTAGTGAACAGTTGCGGGTATGCTATCAAACCGGGTATAGCAGCGCCACGCCATTATTGCACTGACTACTTTGATTTCTGGACAACCGCGTGACGAAAGTCATGTTTTAGGTGTTTGCGCTGGGATGTGCAATTCTGTGGGCAGCGGGACTTTTGGCGGGTTGGTCCAGGGAATCTGCTGATGTACAAAAAAGCTTCTGTAAGTCGAAGATATTTTTTAATCCTGATTGGAACCCCTTCGGATGTAAAGCACAGATCAGATGGAGTGGATATCAGCCAAACAGGGCTTTCGAATCAGATATAGCCGAAGGTCGAAGCTTGAAAAGAAGAGGGAATGGGATGAGGTCAGTGAGGCCTGATGAGCTTTTGGAAGCATTGGGTGGGATTAAGCCTAAAAATGAAGAAAAACTGAACGTTTACCACAATTGGGGTGGTGACAGCAAGTGATTAAATAAGGCAGAATGGGGGTAGATGCCTATTTAGTTGCCTGGCGATCAATGACCCTCTAAACTTGCCAATATAAGCTAGCACAGTATCAGAGACAGAAAAAACTCGTTAAAAGTACGTAGAGACGTGATGTGGTAAGGGAAAAAACACAAAAACTGACGGGACTAAAACTTCTGGGATGATTGACTAGATTTTATGGAGGTTACTCTTTGCATTGGACAATACATAATCTAGGAGGGAAAGTGAATGTAAGAGCAAGGACCACCAATCCCCGAAGCACTGCTATCGACTTCAATCAACCAGTGGTGCATGTTGAGAAAGGCCTTCAGGCGTTAGCCTTGTATTCTAGAATCTCATTGCGTACGTATTATTCTCCTTCTGTATGTATTTACTTCTTGGAGCGGTAGGCAAATGTTCTGTTTGGTTAACGACGTTGGCTTTGGTGCGGCGAAACCCAAATCATGACGAAGGCAGCTCAGCTTTGCATATCGCTGCAGAGCATTTTCAGGCTGTCCCAAATGTTTTTTTTACATATTTCTTGATAGATGAACAGTCGTTTTATGCCAGCTGTTGTTTGTGGCATTGCCAGATAAGTGATTCAACTGGGACGAGTCCATCACCAGCAGCAACAAACAGAAGACAACAGTGCTCGTTTTGTGAATTTCCTGAATTAAATCCAGACTAAGAATCACCGACGATGTGCGATGCACTCGTGCTACTGGAGGGGTGGCGGGTATACGAACGCGCCATGGTGCAACGTAAGAGGGTGACACTCGCTGCAGGGCGCACCCGACCACCACACTAGGAGTTCATCCCTCGTGCATGCTACTACACCTGCAAGAAGGAAAACCCCCAAGCAGTCGCAACTGAGGCTTGCACAATAATAAAATACTCCAGCTACCAGATCTTTCTTCCTGTCGGGGGTGGGGTGGGAAAGCCAGGCCATTAAGACAGCTCAGTCAATCAGGACGGCCAAACAGCAATCAGACGCCGGCAAAGGCAGATCTTGGAGGAGGCAACTGAGACTGGCAGCTTCCAATGGGGCAATAAGAATGGAATGGTGATATTAAGAGCGAGTGTACTATGGATAAACGGTAATTGGGCATTGTTGTGATTTGCCGCGTCAAGCACGGGCTTACAGCTTTATTTGATAATGGCAGCCAATAAGGGGTTTGTTGTGCTGTTGTTGTTGGACAAGTTATACACATTGTCGTATAATGCGCTCTAGTGTTGAAGAAACGCTGACTTCGGTTTGAGTTTTGTTGGATGGAGGTGGGCCAAACAGAGCATAAGTCATTAGACAGAGCTGATAAAGTAGTCCAGGGTGGGGACCCGGCTTGTACGAGGTATAAGGCGTCTGGAAAAAAACAGGCCAGTAACACAACACATTCGGGTCAAGCGAGCATTTAACATGCCGCAAAGGTTTGAAGCGAGTCAGGGAGATAGCAGGATACAATAATGGGGTCTTATAATTAATGCACTAATCATAAGGTTGCTGAAAATTCTTCGACAGCCCACGACCGGTTTCGGCCTTCTTGGGGCTCATCAGGTAGGCGCAGTCCCCGAGTTTCCGTCAACGTTATGTTCTACTTGAACCCAAATTGGACTGTTTTCGAGAAATACACTCATTTGCATATCAATTTGGTTTTTGCCAGAGACTTGTAATTATAATTGCCCACTGAGCGTATCGTCGCTAAACTTAAATGTTCATGGGATCAGATTCATAATGGTGTGCGTTGACGCTCCGCCATGCCCGCTCTTGAAAATTATAGCACTGCGATTGGCGAGCTGTTTGTTTTTGTTCAAAAAACACAGTACGTAGCGTCTTGGTTCCGTTCTCCACAAATCAGTTGTGCCGTGCGAATAAGAAGCATTTGATTCAATCTATTTTATATCTTCGGTAAACTTGTTCAAGCCCCTTATCGTCCTAATGGTAAACTTACTACTTCTTCGACCAGTCCCATTGTAGATAATAAAGGATCAGCGTTTACACCGATATTGGAACCAACGAAATTAAAGCAAGGTAGGGGTGTACACAAGGCAGTCGTAAGACCAAGTAGTATGGACTTGATATCTAGAATTCGAGGATTTCATGAGTCTTCAAACGAGTTCCTATGACTTAACCATGAGGAAGATCTAGTGAGTGAGCGTGCGCCTGATGTCAGTTTACCCATCTTAAGCAAGAAATCCTAACTTCACTTCTTTTCAGCTTCCCAACACTGATCCTCCAGCCTGAAGACTCCGTGAGGCCCATGTCTTACATCGATGTACTGATCTGTAGTCACCTTCGTCATAATTGGGGTTGTGCCGTAACAAGCCCACTTCGTCAGCCAAACAAATCACACGCACCTACCTACCGCTCTCAGGAGTAAACACATACATAGACATGTACATATACACATGAGATTCCTAACCCTCCGCTACCAGCATGCAAGATTAGTGCCAAAAGGCTTTTTTTATTCGCCATGCGCCGCTTGTTAACCTTCAGCTGATAGCAGTGCTCTGGGGAGTGGTGACTATTTCTCCTACACTTTCCAAGATTGTGGTACCATCCACATGAGATAAACTAGTCCATCATCTCGGAGGTTCACTCCGGTCAGTCCTTATACGTTTGATTTTTCTGACCACCCCACCTCTCTGCGTGCTTATATTGGTTTGCCCCAGGTCTCTTGTAATTTAATATGTAGTATTAGCAAACTCAATCCCTGCTTGGTCGCTAGTCTGCTAAGTACAAATTCATCCCTATCCTCTCTCATTTAATCACTAGTTGTCGCCACCCTAATGGCGGTAGACGTCAGGTTTTTCCTCTATCAGCGTGCATTACTCGATATGATGCCTGCTGAAACTCACCAAGCTCTATTAATCTCATCCCATTTGCCCATCATCTTCCCGCCGTCTTCGGCAGTACCTGGTTTTGACAACTTGGTTGGCTATCATCCACTCCATATGGTGTATGATCTACATCCACAGGGATCCATAACCGGACCAAAAAACCTGATAGCTTATATCGGCTTCGTTCTCCCTATGTTTGTTTGGCCAGCGTGATCAGTTTGCACTTTTCTTGTCATGTGTCACGTAGGAAGCCTCTTGATTTGCCTTCCCTCGTTTTGTTTTTGCCTACCACCTTTAAATTCTAATGATTTGATCTTGCTCGATATTCTCTCTAAAAAGCAGTAGTAACTGTGCTTCCCTACCTCTACCGGTTTAGAGGTGAGCACATCTACATCGAATAATGCCCACTGATTCTGACACTGTCCTCTTTCCAAAATCCCGCGTGCCCACAAACCCTGCCAGTCAAGGTTTTATTCAGACTGTAACATAGTGGGCATGCCTGAAGGCTTGCCACCCACAAGTAAGGAATAAACATTATTGTTGTTATTATTATTATAAAAGTAACAACTCCGCCGTACTCATCATACCTTGGAACCATCTCCTACTCAACTGCAGTAGCGCCCTAATCTTTCTTTCTTGAACGCTCCTGTGTTTGCATTTTTAACCCGACTATTTTGTGTTCTTCAGCAACCGGCTCAAGCTAGAATCTCTCTCACATCTCCTACCTACCTAACAAATTGACAGCCGCTTACGCTTTCAGACTACCTTGGGGCTCTTTTCTATATCCGTCATGTGAATTTTGGGCCCCATCTAACTAGTCACCAACGCCGAAGTATTGCCACCCATATCGACCTTTACGAGAATGTCTAAAATATTGGAATGCATGAACAAATACGATCTAACTGTTTCTGATAAATGAGGAGCGCAAGGTTCACGCCACCTTACCGACCCAGGGACAAATAGCCTTCAAACCATCTCCAATTAATATACAATGCCACCAATCCCAACCGTGTTCTATAAGCGGTCGGTAGAACCTGACCCTCCAGATTATAGTCCTGTTTATAATAATAATAATCATGTTTATTTCCAAATAGTGGGTGGCATACCTTCAGGCATGATCACAATGTTGCAGTTAGAACGAGAAAATGACTGGTGGGGATGTGGGTACTGGGAATTTCGTAAAAAGGGATGGTGGCGTAAACAGTGGGCATTATCCGAAGTAGACTTCGTCATGCCTGAGGCGGCATGTGTGGGGAACCAAAATACAGGGGCTCTTTCTCTCTTGTGGGGAACATATCAGGTGAGACAATGTACGATAATTAAGATTTGAAAGTGGCAGACAAAAACAATAAGAGAGAGGGCATAGCAAGAAGCTTTCTGCCTGGTACGTGATGAAAAATTCACTCTGCAGAAAATATGGAACCAGAACAACAGATCTGGAGAGGCAGCAGAACTGCCACGATCTGACCGGGGAATTTGAACTAAATCCTAAAACCGTCACTGAGGTTTCGTAGACTTGACCCTTTGGGCGTATGGCCAGGATCACGAAAAAGCATACGTGGGGGTGGTGAAGTGGAGGAATAGGCAGAACGGATAAATGATATTGTGAAAATCAGAATCACAATTTGCGGCGAAACCGGAGAGACTCACTAATGTTGCTGCTGGAGCGGGGTCAGATGTAAAAGTTCCTTGGAAAGGTGACCTGGTGACAACACATGTGCCGGAACGCTAATTCTGCAGGGGATTATTGACTCTATGGAGAGCACAGACAAAATTTGTTAAATCCGGGCGAAAGTTAGAGCACATTAGAATGAATGGGTTCTGGAGGCGGCTGGGCCTGCATGAATAGTCTGATCGTATTTGCCGTTAATTGATCCATTGGGCGAAAGGGTACGGCCAAGAGTAGAAGGGGAATATTGCGGTGTCTTAATGAACTGGGTATGGCAGTGCCGTGCAATCATGGGCCCAATATACTTCGGTTTTTGAACAGCCCCCTAACTGTCGTCATATTCAATGTCATTGGGCTGGGAGGTGCAAATCTTTAAGCACCGATAGTTTTCAGGTTGGCTAAGCAGATCCGCTGAGGTAGAACAAAGTCGATGTGAAATTGCAGCTATATTTTTTCAATTTGGGATCTATGCTGGCCCAACAAACGCATGGGCATGGTGAGAAGATTTTTAAGCTCAGGGTGCACACGTTCATTAGGCAAAACTTGGTTTCATTTCGAGCAGTGGCTGCGTGGAATAACTTTCCTCAGACGGTTGTCCACTACCTCCTAGTACCCAGTTCAAAACACCATTAGACACTTATTTATGCATGCCATCGCGCTAGCAAGCATGCTGCCCCGCGCTGAGAACTTACAGAACGGTGCTGCACCTTTTTTCATTTGTGCCTTTCAGGCAAACTACAGCCGCCTAACGACAAGAACATAACCGACCCGGGGATCTTCGACGAACGCCACGATCTTGTGTTTAATCCGTGAATAGCTAGCGGAGCAGGGCGAATCCGTGAATCCATGCATTCAGTTTCTGGACAGCCCCGTGACGGACTTCCTGATTGATGTAATTGTGCTTGGATGTGCAGTTCTGTGAGCAGCGGGATGTTGTGGGTTTGTCAGGGGATTTCGCAGAGAGAGCAAGAATAATGTATTATCGCGGGTAGTATTTGTTTTTTGTCCTGCCGGGGATCCCTTTAGGTGTAATGCGCAGATCGGGTGGAGTGGATAACGGCCAAACAGGGCGTCCATGGCACGTATTACCGCAGCTCGAAGCTTGGGAAGAAGATGAAGTAGGATGAGATCACTAAGGCCTGGAGAGCCATAGGAGTCATCAGTTAGGATGCGGTCCTTGAAATCCAAGCGGCGCGGATCTGCCGCGCGGGGCATGACCATACAGGTTCAGCCAGAATATAAACACGATGAATGGGATTTGCGGGTTTTCAGGGATGCGCTGAATAATGGAAGTCACATGGATGGCGGGCGTTATCTGACACAGATACGACCTTGCCTATACTGACAAGATAAAATTCAACGAACATCGAGGGTGAAGGAGCAGAATTTCCCCAGCTCTGAAGAATATATCGAACATGAGCGAGATCAAAATGCAATAATTTGAAGATGGCGGGCAACAACACGTCGAGGAAGGCGAAAATAAAGCAACCTGCCTGGCGCGCGATAAAAAGCGCAACTTGCGGAAAGCGAGGAACCAAAACAGCGGATCCGGCGAAACAGTGGTGCTGTAGTAGTATGGCTAGTCAACCTGAACGAAAATCTTGCCGAAGTCACATTGGCTTTATGGCCAGGGTCAGGCAAAGCATAGCTGAGGATGATGATGTTAGGGAATTCGCAATGCATGTATATAGGTGCTTTAATACAACATCACGAGGTACAACAAAACTGTATAGACCTACTTGCTTTGCTTTTGGAACGAAGCCTGGTGTAAAAATTCCGTGGGAGAGTGAGTTTGTGCTACCTCACGGGACAGAGCGCAAAGTGTAAGGAAAAGCATTGGCTTTGTGGGGAGGACAATTAGGAGATCTACCTTGGTGGTTGGATACGAAAGAAAGGTTCGGCTTACTAAAATGAAATTGACTGGGGCCAAGTAAAGAATTTATTCACAGTTGAAGGGGAAAGGCACTGCCAAGAGCACAAAAAGATTATTTTTGTGCTACATCAGACTATAAATGTCGATGTTGTGCCAATATTGCGCCGACAGTTTGGCTTCTGAACAACCCTGTAACGGAAGTCATGTTTGGGATGATCGGACTAAGGATGTGCAATTCTGTAGGCAGCAGGATTTTAGGTTGGCCAAGAAGATCCATATAGGTACAACTAAGCCGGTGTGGGAAAATAAGTAGTTTTGATTCAGCTGGAGACCCATTTAGATGTACAGCCCAGATAAGGTCGAACCGACGTCAACTAATCAGTGCGTCCGAAGCTCAGAGAGAAGAAGCAGTTTGATAAGTTAAGTGGGGCTTGGTGGGTTTGCGGAGATAGAAGATGGGGTTAAGTTCATTGACGGAAAAACGATGATCTAAAATTTACCAAATTTCGGGCGGTGACAACTGGTGTTTAAGTGAGATGGGATGGGGTGGATTGTGCCTAGCAGCCTAGCAATCATGGACCGGCTCAGTAGCCTAGAAACCAAGGGCTGGCTACGCTTGCAACCATAATGATCCTAAAGTACAAGAAAAATCAGCATAAGACTGCAAATGGGTGTGTGCTAAGAGGCGGCAAAATTATCGGGATTAATAGGGACAGTCTGAAAAATTTTAGACTAATGTACCTGGAATTTACTACATGAGTTGGATAGAACCATGGATTGGGACGAAAAGTGAGAGTGAGAGAAATAGATACCAGTTCCTGGAGCAGTGCTATCAAATTTGACCAACACGCGGTATGTAGTGGAAAGAGCCCATAGGCACTAGCCTTGAATGTTAGTATCGAACGATTGGGAATTTCGTTATTTATTTATTTATTGCGTTTGACCACTTCTTGGAGCTGTAGAGGGACGAAATGGGTTGTCGAAATGGGATTTGTTGCGGTGCAGCCACAACTAGGACAAAGGTGGCTACGACTTCGCACGTCGATGTAAGCCATGAGCTTCGCAGTGTACCTGCGGGCTATTTCAAGTATGTTTGAAATGTTTCAAAAGACAAAAGGTCAGTTTTCCATCATTTGTTGTTTATCGCGGATAAATAATACATCCGACCAAACTCCTGCCTCTAAATGAGCCCGCCCACTAAACCTGATCGGTCATTTTAATCACTCCCGAGCCGTGAATCTTCACCAAACCATTCCGTACTGCGTTCGCCTTTTCCGCATTTCCTGTCCTCAAATATGTAAAATATTGCACTCTCCTTTTAGCTACATACCTCTCACAAAGCCCTCGCTACCCCATTTTAAACCTCATGCTCCATCCTTTTCGGTAGAGAAGACGGAAAACCATGTAGAAAATTGGCTTTTGGTGAATGCTTGTGCCACTGGCCTAAACTTCTCCTGGCTGTAGCAGATATTCTGGGACATCCCCTCACGTATTCAAAACATAATAATAATGTTTATTCCCAACTAGTGGATGACATGCTGTCAGGCATGATCACGCGACCACAGTCAGAATAAAGCAGGACTGCATGGGAATGGCGGGTATTGGGATTGGGAGAAAAAGGGACAGTCATGAACAGTATGCAGTAGTATTGGTCGCGCCTAAACTGGCATGGGAAATGAAACAAAATTACTAGGAGTCTATAATAATAATGGGATTATTTCCCAACCTGTAGGGAGCATGTCGGTTGGGACATGATCGGGTCGTTACAAACTGAACGCGGCGGACAAACACACAAAGTAGAGGAAGTTACAACCAAAGGGGCATGCTTATTACGTGAAAGTCACTGCAGTTATGGGAGCTGAAAAAAAGAGGACAGTGGGCACAAGGTACGACTAGTTCAAGGGTGAAACTGGCTGACATGAACTAAAACTGAAAACCGCTGCTGGCCATGAGTGACCTTGGGTGGTCGAGTAAATGGCTGGGGTCACAAAAGGCGAAAATGGAGATGGAGATTGACGAATTCGGTCTGGAGACAAGTGGCAAGTTTATTCGCAAGAATATGGTCTAAATTGAAATCGAGTAGACTCACTGGTGTCAGTGTTGTGGGGAAGTCGGGTGTAAAGGATAGTTTTGGTGTGGAAATAGAGCCAATATATAGGGCCAAACGAACACCGGAAAGGAAATTGAACTTCTTAAAGGGGAAACCCGAAATTACAACGGGAGACTAGGCTGGTTAACTCTGAACGACTGGTTCAGCGGTTTAGAACGAGGCGGTTGGGGCCAGGTGAAAAATTTGTTTGTAGTCGCGATTACAGGCTCAAGTGGGCGAGAGGTTGCGGTCGAGATTTTGAAGAAAATAGTTGCGCGAGTGCCATCACACTGGGTATGGCGGTGCCAAGCCATCATTGCGCTGACATACTTTGGTTTCCGGACAGCCCCATCCGAAGGTATCTGTTCGTGGCCAGTATAATCTATCAGTGCGAGAAATCACACTAAGTTATTTGGCTGCTATCCACCGTTAGTGACGCTGCTTATGTTTGTCGTCAGCTATCGATAGAGATCTTGTTTAAAGTTGGGCGTTCTTTCTATGATACGCAACTTGCCTTCAAACATGACACTGCGTGTGCTGTGTTTGCTTTCCCTCAGGATCGCGCGGACCATGACGGACTGACCCCTCTCAAAGCCTTCAATAGTTTTCAGTAGCTTAGAACTATCAACTTCGACTGCTGGGAGGTTACTGAAAGCACACATTGACACTCGTGCATAAACCCCCGCGGGCAAGTACGACTATCCAGCAAGGTTCCTCTGGTGTCCAGTGGTGTAAGACAGGGTTGAACTCTCCGGCTTTCCCTCTGCAAAACTGTTATTAAGGTACTGCTCAAAATCCCTCAGCCTGTCTCTGAAACCCTGAGAGGGGGTGGGAATGCATCCACAACGACTGATCACGCATGATGAATATGCGGACCATATTGCTCTTCTTGGCCCAGATCCTTAGAATATGCGAACTAATTTAAAAAACTTAAGTAAATCTGACACACGGTTTGGCGTGTGTTTCACACCTGTAAAATTGGAAGCGCTGTTACTAGACTTAATGGGATCAAACCGAAGGCTCATGCCTCCAGAGAAACCGGTCAGCGTCTTAGATTAATTTGCTTACCTGGATGGTGGTATATGTTTCGTGAGCTGGCTAAATATGAAGGTATTCCTTGAATCGGGGTGACCAGGGCAACTCTTGTCCAACTCAAACACCTATGGTTTCAACATGACGTCAGTTTATGTCACATGCGGAGTACACACCGGCAGGGTGCAATCCTTGCCGTTTTATGGATCATAGATGTGGCTCCTACCAGCAGAAGATGTATAGAACCCGGATCTCGGTGATCGATACCTCTGAATTATTGTTACTTGCTGTAATTATTGGATTAAGAGTGCTGAAGTAACACAACAGGGGCAACCTTCCGGCGGTGGATAGGCCACTCACGCTTCATGGATTGCGTCAGAACGTGAATTTTCTGTGGGTCGTTTTTTCCGCTGGATATAGCAGATAGGCTAAGTAAAATTAGGTGACAGGGATTGCCTCCCATCTTTTTTCATTGGTGCCAGGCTCACTTCTCTCGAAATGCCCACTTGATGACCACTTGTATACATTCCAGCTGTGAGCTCTTCAATCAGTCACATGTGTATCTGCAATAACCGTGTTTGCTCAGTTCCCAAGCAAGCTTTCCCGTCAAAACAACCACAAAATGTTCAGAAAGTGCATGATCCTCCAAAGAGAAGGTCAAAAATACACGTACAGCACCCCGTATGTGAAGCCTGTGAGGCGACAGCATGCTGGGAATCTTGATGCTTTTTGGATGGCTGCTCATCATAAGTGAACGGAGAGTAATTTCGCCAAAACTATGGGGTGTTTAAAGCTGGGAGTTTTACGATGTGTCAGCCTAATCCGATTGCACGATTCAGTTAAGTTGCTAGTAGCATTTTGTTCAAGTGAGCGAACTCTCAAGTTCAGCATCCACCGCCGATTTTCATGCAATTGACAAATACCCAAGCCCCGATGTGTTATCTTTCCCATCGGAAAACCTGACTGTGTCTTAAAGCGCAACGACATTACCGAAAAATAACGTCAATCACTGCACCCCATCATGATGGCTCTACGTGTCTTCACTCAAATTGACTACTAATCATAAACGATAGGTCCGTGTCTACGTGGGGCACTGATTGAAGTTTCAACTATTCGTGACGGCTTGATCCAACGGCTAACGACGGCGAGGAAAATGATGATAATGTTCATCATTAACTGGTGAGTGGGATACATTCAGGCACGATGGGCATCTTCACTTGTAGCTGTACGCGTTGTGTGCCATCTCGGCCGCTTATTGTAACTTCTCGACCCATGCCTATGTGTCTCGCTGGTTACGAGGGGTTAGCTATGCATGAAAGCCTGATGCGATAGCCAATGAGACCCTTTCGTCATCATAAACGCCACCGCTTACTGCAGCGTCTAGACCCGTGTGTATGTGCGACCCTGATCAAGAATTCAACTATGCATTAGGACCAAATCGAGTGGACGGAGGTCCCCTTCGTACTTGCAGCTTTACTGGTCACTCATCTCGGTACTCACAGTAACCACTGGAGCTGGTTCCATGTGCAGGGCTGATTATGGGGCCGAAACTCTGCATGATATTCGCATCCAATTACCAACCACAGCCTTTCCTCACCATGGCCGCATACATTATCATCTGTCCTGGCTACTATTGTAACTGTTAGGCTCGCACCCACGCTCTCCGCTGTTTATGAGGCTTCACATATGCATGATAGCCTGATCTTACGGTAAGTGACGGTCCTTCATATTCGTACGTGTTGTCCTTCCGCCAAGCTTATGCCGAAAAAATACACAAACACCCTTTGTGAATTATATGTTTCGATATATTGCTGCGACGCACATTCAACTGAAGTAGCACTGTTGCCAACTTGGGGCTCTCTTCTGGGAAATCCAATATCAGCTCCCGTGCTTGTGTTTGTAAACCGACTATTTTGTGATCTTCCGCATCCCACTGTAAGTAAAAAACTTCAGTTTCTCACACAACGTCCGAATGGATTAGCCACTAAGACGACAACTCCTCACACAACCCAACTCTCTCATGATGGTAAAGGTTTAGCCTCGTGATTGCTCGATTAAGTATAGCTCATTGCGCAGGCAAAATATCATTTAGCCCAGTTCCTGGCAACTTCCCACCACAACGTCGAAACTCCCGCCCTTGTCTTCCTCATTATCCATCTTTTCATTTTACCCTGAGTGCTTATCCACATTTGTCCTACCAGAGCAGCCTTTTCGGTCACTTTCTAACACTAAACATCCACCAACTCTTTCCATACAATGTCCGGCCCTTCCGCATACCCTCTCTTCGACGATGCAAAAGACTGCACGGTTGACGACCCTCACTTCAAGTGTATGCCCTCCCGACAGAGGCATTCTCTACCCTATGCTGAACCTCACTCCGCCTCCTGCAATGGAGGAAAGAAATCTAAAACGGAGATAAATTTTGTCGAACGCCTGTACCGCTGGCCTAAGCTTGCCCCGCTTGTAGCATATATCTCTGGCAATCCTCCCATGAATCCCAAACGTCATTTACAGCGATGCCTTCACACTTTTATCTAGGCCGTTTCTCCGCCAATCTTAGGTGACCTCATCGTCCATACACGCAACACCACAGGCACCTCACGGTTTTCTCCAATTTATTGTCCCTGCATGCTCCAAACTACATTCTTTGTGCACAATTCAGCTAATACGCATTCCTCATATCCATATTTGCCCACACCCGTTCGCGTTTACCGCATGCCTACTATCCCTACCAGAATGTTGACTACCGCTTTTGAAATCGGGCGGTGTCGTCTCACTACAGTAGCTAGAAATTGTGACCATTCCAGTAGTTCACCATATCCCTACTATTTACCAACCATGTGTGTCACCTGCATCAGCCATTCGTCCCAATTCGCTGGATTGGTGCCAGAACTCCAAAACGCTGTCCAATCTATTACACTGTCTGCTCTTTCTGTCCATAAACCCACTAATATTCCGTACGGCATTATCACCGAATCAGTACACTAGTGAAGAGAAAAACCTTGCGGCGCACCCAATACACCGTGTGCGGACCATCATAAAAATCAACAAACTTACTAGCTGAGATGAAAGCATTGGCTTTATATGACAGGACGCCCGCTTTAACGATAGGAAAAATTTTTCTATACGGATAACGAATGGCTGCTCCATTTTGAGTTTGCGCGGACAAATAATATTTCCAGATCGTATGCAGACTGAAAGACTTGAAGAAACCAACTCATCCAGAAAACTTCCAAACGGCCTCACGGACACATTATGCTAGGCCATTGGCAGCCACCAAAAATATGGATTTCATTCCCAAAATAGACCTTGAGTACGCTCAACCAGATTCTGGCAAAACTGCGACTTCCTGAGGAGAGTTTGGGCTCTCGAATAAATGCAGTCAAATGATGAAACTTGACTTTGAATTTTCCTCCGCTCAAAGTACTTTTCCAGGGAAATTTTTGGTGTGCGTCTAAGGCTCGTCTTGCGGATGCGCCATTGGCTATTGAATCAGACTTTCGGCCAATGAGAGCGGTGCAGTTGTCTGGGTGCGGAATTCCGCCCAACATTAATAGGCTTGGTTCACGTGACTGGTCACATCTACCGTTCCTTATCCGTTGTTTTGGGCTCTGCTACCTTTTTTATTATAACCTTTAATGTGAGAAACCTTAGGTAGATCATCGTCATCGACAGTATAACACCAGTGTTCGATAATGATGCTTCGTTGCCGAAAAACCAAAATTTATTCGGAAGCCTTACTATGAAAGGTATAAAAGTGGATGGGGAAGGGACTTAGTATTAGGCTGTTGCAGCCAGTTCGAGGTACCTACACCTCCAGATGCTCCTGGCAATCTGGTTATAAACTGACAACAAGAATGCCACTGACATCGATTAGCAACCATATTTTGCAGCGTCTTCAACTAGACGCAGTGAGAGCCACGTGGCCCCCATCCTGGAAGTCGAGCCGCGCCAATATCACCCAGACTTTCCGTGATCTCCTTCATATTCCTCTGTCAGGTCAAGGATTGGCCCCCCCTCCACTTACGCTACTGTGAATTGAGCACGGAAAACTACTCCCTTCGGTGTAACCAACTCAGCTTCAGGCGCTGGACACATTATTCGATGGAAATCCCCGTCGCATAACTGAAAACTTGCTTTCTATTAGCCTCGTTGCGGATTCGTCGACACCAACCCACACGAGCTATGGTTCTGAGACAACGGTTGTCGAACATGTGCGGGCGTCTCAGTTACCGCTTTGACGTCATAGGTGTCTCAAATTGGCAAACACGACGCGTGCCTTGCAGATTTGTGCACTGACCTCATTTGTTACATTACCGTCGGAACAAATACAACTTCCAAGGTACGTAAAACGCTCAACAAATTTGGTTGCCTCTCCTTGGATTGTAAGTGGCTTTTTCAGTGCCTGCATTTCCACGAGCATGACCTTATACTTTCTGGGTACGAAATGCATGCCGAAGGACTGGACGACTGTGGTCATTTCATCCAAAAAACGTGCGACTTCCCTTCGCGAATGAGCGAGTTCGTCTGCATATTCCAGATTGACAAATTTTTCGTGAGTGGCTATTTGAACACGAGTGTTTTGATGTTCTTTCGGCGTTCGATCACGAAAGGGAATGGAGCTTGAGAAAGTAGACAACCCTGATGGATACCACTTTGTGTACGAAAGGTTCGGAGAGCTTTCCGTGTACTCTCACACGCCCGGAAGTCTGGAACTATAAGGAAATTACGAAAAGGAAATTATCAAACGTTTTCCGAAACGTCATTGATTCGCGCCGTCGGCAAATGATGGCAATGTGATTGATTTGAGTTTGCGGTCGGCATGCCGTTGGAGGACACCATGTGGCCAGACGACTCCGGCTATTTAGGAAATTAGTACTGTATAAAAACAGCCTGCGCTCAGCACACAGTTGAAGCAACCGTTCACCATTGTCCGTACGTACGGAGTCCAATCCATATTGACCACCTAGTTGAGTTTCATGTGCTAAGCCTGCCAACATGTGCATTTGTATCTCCGGCAACCACAGCGATATCTGAGCTTCTCGTCGCAATAAGACATCCAATGCGTCAAGAACTTGTCTTCGGTGGTGTCAGTGTTACAGTTGGTCGGGGCGTAAGCAGACACGACAAACAGATAGGGATCAACTTCCCGCTTGTGAGACTCTTTCAAAGATGTTGCCAGACGAATCGCACACAGGCCACTCACAAGGGGTACCCAGTCAAGCAAGAGTCCTTCCTGCCCAGGGACTTGAGACGATGTGGACCCCCTGCACACTCTACCGCAGTGGTCTCCTAATCGTCAGGTGTTTGCAGTCGGAAGCGAGTGGGGAGTGATGGGACGGTTTGTTCAGCCACCGTACTTGCGTCTTGATTTATTGTTTCTGATGCGCAGCACACAGTGTTAAGCGAGTCTAGTGTGAGATTAGAACAGCCTGTTCTCCTGCTCGCTTTAGAACACTGAAAGCAGTCAGATAGACTGGGCGTCAAGGCTGGCTATTGATCAGGTGAATGAATGCACTTGAGCTACCAATATTCGAATACATGTATATGCTGATTATCTGAGGGAACGCCTTACTGCCTTCACACTCAGAAGGCTTTACTTCCAGACCTCTTAGTAATACGGTTTCTCGCAGCACGAGTGCTCGCCGTTCTTCATCCGGATGCTTCCCATTGGCTTTTCTGGCATAGTTGAACCTTTATGATTTGAGTTCCAATCAGTGTAGCATGTAGGATCATTGCAGCACAGGAGCCCGACCACCACGCTTTCGCCACCGGAAACATCCGTGTCGTATCTCAACTGGTACGACCGACTGGCTCTAGGAAAGCAACGGTCAGTGAAACGATAAGTGAAAAGGTGGCTCTTTGACTCATTGGCAAAACCGCCAAATGGAAAGATGGGCTGAATACTTCGGAAAACAGTTTATCTGACCTACTGCAACACAGCCTCTGGAGACAGTGCATACGGGCGAATGAAGTGTAAACCATAATCGCCCGTCGAAAGAAGAAATAAAGTACGAAATATCCGTACTGAACCGAGAAGGCATCGGGACCGGACGATCTGTGTCCAGCCCTGTTCAAAGAAGGCGCAAAATTCCTAGTGAGTCATCTAACAAAGCTTAGTGGCGCGATATGGAGTGAAGACAAAGTGCATGCAGAATGGGACATGTCGACAGTTATTCCTGTCTTCAAAAGGAATACGCGGACGCTGTGTGAAAACCACCCTGGCGTCAACCTGATAACTGTGGCATCGAAAGTGCTCTCTGATCTTATCTTTCGAAGGTTGATTGAACACAGGGAGATAGATCCGGGAAAACCAAGCTCGGTTCGGTCCTGCAAGAGCATGCATCGATCACATCTTTACCCTCCTACAGATTCTGGAACAGCGATACTGCTTCCAGCGACCAAAAATGGTCATGTACCCTAATTCGAAGGCTGCCTTTGATTCTGTGGACCGTCAGACACTATGGCAGTGCCTGTGGGGCAAAGGTTTTCCCCGTAAATTCTTGACCCTCCATAAGGCACGCCAACTCCCGCGTGCGAGGGTCTACGGGAAGCTCTCGCCTGAGTTCACAACATCAACTGTTGTCAAGTAAGGCTGTCATCGTTCACCCTTCCTCTCTAACCTCGTCATTGATGCGATTATGGAAGACTTACTACCAGCTTTTAGTGTTTGTGGGGTCACAGTGATCTCAGGGCATTCGCTCACATATCTAGTACGCTGATGATAGCTCTGTTTGGATCTTACGCTGTCGTAATGGGAACGATGTTAAATAATCTAAATAATTCTGCCTGACGGTTCGGCATGCCCTTCACCGCTGTAAAGTGCTGATGCAAGCCTGGGTGGGCTCGAACCTTAGCCGCATGGTTGAGATTGAGCCGATTGACGTATATATCGTTCAGCTGTAACACCCTTTCGGTGCCTAGCTGCCATGCCACCCGAAGGAAGCACGAGGGGTGGGATACTGCCAGGTTGCCCAAGCCTACACAGGAGAAGTCGCGAGGCCGAGGTCGGGTTCGAACCAAGGACCTTCCGGTCAGTATATTCGCGCTCTAACTACTGAGCCATCTCGCTTCTCGATTGACGTAGTAGAGAAATTTGTGTATCTTCGCAGATGTATTAGCGCGTTTGGCCTCTCGAAGGGTGGTATTACCATGCGGATTGGGGAGGGGGGGGGGCAGAACACCTTCCTTGAACCTGCTTCACCAGTGTTATAGGCGTCATATAAGATTATCCGTCAGGGCTCGGGTTCACAATGCTGCGGTGTGCTCCATACTGTTGTACGGTTCAGAAAGCTGACCGTTGCGCGCCGAGGACGTCAAAACACTTTCGCTTTTTGACCATCGATGTCTTCGGAGCATTGCTCTAGTCTGGTGGAAACACCGGATCAGTAATGCTGTAGTTTATCGACTGGTTTTCGGAATAAATAACTCACCCGCGATAGATGAAGTGACCACACTCCATAGATTGCACTGGCTTGGTCACGTGCTCCGTACTGCAGTCGACCGACTTCCTCGAAGGGATCTCTTCGCACCACCACCTGAAGGGTAGAAACGAGCCAGAGGAGGTCAATGACTTAGCAGCGAATGGCCCTTGAATAGGGACCCCGAGACGTGACACGCCGATGGTAAGCTGCATTTTCAGATATGGCGTAGTCGCGGGATTAATGGCGCTTGTGCATCCACCCTGTTGCCTTCAATGCGTAGTTCCCCTCCCAACCCCCTGAATTAAAGGTCCACTGACAACCCTCTGTTTACGCATAACTTGTATCAGCAACCGCCTCCAGTGCGCAGCTATCTGCTCCACTTCCGCAAATCATTGGTGAACGAAACTGTGGCAGCTATAACCACTAAGCAAAGTGTGCGTTTTTACACCTGATGATGATGCTGACCACGTAAATTTTGCAGCTTCAGGTCGGAAACTGAGTGTTTGAGCCATGTATATCGCCAGCCAACAATTGCAGTTTTTGAATTTCAAGGAGCCTTCTTTTCTGTGGACATGTTAGCTGTCCTAAATATTCTCGGCTAGAGAAGGATGCCGTTGTATCTCGCAAGCACTCTTCGTGACCTCCAGTCGACTTAGGGTATACAAAGAGCCATCAAAAGGCTTCCTAACAACTGGCGGAGTTCGTCAGGTTTATTAACGCTCACCTTTTCTTGTTCACTTTGTCTTCGGCGTTGTAATTGAATGCATGCTGCAAGAAACCGTGAATCTAGGTATCAGAATCACGTCTGGAGGGAGATTATTGAATTTATTTCATACGGCTGACATCGTTTTGTTGTCTGATGATTATTAGTCCACGCGAAGTACTTTTAAACAGAATACCGCGGGCGATTTCATGTTTTGGCGTGCGTCTTTCACCTTCAAAGTGAAGTCATCATCATCATCATCAAAGACAGCAACATCAGTGTTGACACTGATGCTTCACTGCCGTAAGTGAAGTCATACCCGAAGATTTCTCATCTCCATATGCTCCTGTAAAAATATAGAATAAATAGTTTGTTGATCGTTTCACACATCATGGTAGCTGCATGAACTGTGGTTGTGCTGCAACGGCTCAAGCCAGTGCGCGAATGATCAAGGCGCGAGCAGCGCTGTCTTACTTGTGTCACGTGGGGAGTCGGAATTGAGCTGAAACCATGTGTAAGAGACAACTGTAAGTACTTTATGGTTGTGAGACCTTGTCCATCCGATCCGATGAACTTAGGTGCGTAATCAGACACTTGATGATGAAGCCAAAACACTATAATAGCAGGTTAAACTTACCAGTTTAAGGTGGTCGAAGCGTATATTACGTATGCTGAACCACTGTCTACTAAAAAAACGTTGCTTCTACGCCATTGTTCACGAAATATTCGCTTGGGACAGATGCCTCGCGTGAAACGAGAGCGGCAACAGTTAATCAGAGTGCTGTGGCATCTTCACGCATTCCGGGGTGAGGCCCGTTAAAAATCTTTCAGGACATGGCACCGGTCTCAGTGACACGCATGCTGCCATTTCCTAGCCCCACTGACTATCTAAAGTCCGCCAGTCGTTTTGCGCTGAGCTCATGTCTGGTTTCGCAAAGTCAGTCTCGCCAAGAGCGTTTTAATTAAACATGATGCTCAAATTTGTTTATTTTAACGCTGCCCAAGAGATCTGGACACCTTATATGTGATCTTGTTTCTTTAGGATCCAGGGCTTTTTTACACTAACTCCCTAGTCTTTCCTGCTCTTTGTCCTATTTATTAAGGCTTTATTCCTCCCACAGTTGTTTGGCAGTTATGCCCCGGTATTTACCGGTGTTGTATTGCTGTCAGTGATAATGAACGATGCAGGGAACACCGAAATTACAGGGCATCTGTACAAATGCCATTGCCGTGGCACTTGAACAAATGTGGAGCTATGGTCCACAAAATTCCTTCCGGGCTAGAATCATGCCTTCTCAGGTCCCATCTTCACCTGCCGTCGAAAGACTGCTTAAAATAGGCCATATAAAGAAGTTAGCCATAACGGGGATCAAGCTAATTTCTCTACGATTGCCACATTCAGTGCGAGTACCTTTCGTGAAAATGAACACTACTGTGGACACACGCCAGTTGGAGTGTTTTGGCCCAGCCAAACTCCGGTGGTGATCGCTCTTACCTTACACTGGACTCCTCGGAGAGGTTTTACTTTATTTTCTTGCATGAGCACCACTCATGGTTTCGGAAAAGTTTTCGACAACTCACGGCCTGTTTAGCCATTCTTGAGGCTCAACTGATGGACGCAGTCTCCGAGTGTCTCAGCCTTATTTTCCACTTTACTTTGAGTCGTGTATATCTTGTGGAGGAGACTTCGGGTGGCCGCATTAGTTTTGGTGTGATGCCGTCGGAGGACCTTTCGGACTTCTTGCTTAAGGTGATAAAGTGCCTGAAACAATGTTAGTGCATTCATCGTTCCTATAGGTCTATTCAGCTCCTCCCAGCCAGTGGGACTTAAGAGTCTCATGGGTTTTTGGTAGTTCAAACTGTCTCTGCACCACTGCATGAATAGTGAGCTTCATAAGTCGTTACTTTTTGCCTAAATATTTTTCCATTTCAATCCGTTCCAAACTACCACTCTGTCTCTTTTAGTCTGCTCATACGACAACTCCGTCGGTCGATGTGGCGTCATTTTTACGACAACATGGAGTCAGTGATTCAATCATTCACTTGTTTGCGGAGCATCAGATTGACAGTTTGTCGTTTATTTTGCTCACGGAACAAGATCTGAAAGAAATGCAGATTTCCTCAATCGGACAACGTAAACATTTAATGGTCTTAGCGGCAACTTGGCGGCGCATGATGGAGCGAGAACACTGCGTTACTAGTGATCCGTTACTGGATTTTCTCGGTGACTCCCACAAGTCTGTTTCGTCTCAGCGACATGGTACTTCGGGTCTAATAAATGGTGTTGTGCCCGCTGAGTGCGATTACGGAGATCTCAAATGTCATACTGCCAGTGGAGATTACCATCCATTTTTAGATGTCCTAGGAGAGAGTGACTTGGATTCGTCACAAAAAGATCCAGTTGAATCCAGCCCACAGCTTTTTAAACTAGCATTGAGTGCCTTTTACGTTTTTCTCGTGGCTGGATTGACGTCGTTCGTGATGGTAGCTGCACATGAGCGTTTACCGGATATTTCAAAGTACCCACCATTACCAGATCTGTTTTTGGACAACCTTCCATACATACGATGGGCTTTCAAAGCCGCCGAATGTGTGGGTGTGGTGCTCATGTGTATCTGGTTTACGATACTAATCTTTCATCGGTATCGATTCATCCTCCTCCGTAGATTTTTTGCACTCCTTGGTACAGTATTCCTCCTGCGCAGTATCACAATGATCATTACGTCACTTAGTGTCCCCGGTCTGCATTTAACTGAACAGTGCACGCCTAACGTATTTGAAAACAGTACGGCCAGGTTGAAGCGTGTGATGGAAATTTGGCTTGGAATGGGGATGTCTATTCGAGGTATACACACCTGTGGCGACTACATGTTCAGCGGGCACACAACCGTCCTCACTCTTTTAAATTTTTTCATCACGGAATACTCTCCGCGGCGGTTTAACATGTTGCACACATTCTCATGGGTGCTCAACTTGTTTGGGGTATTTTTCATCCTTGCCAGTCATGAGCACTACTCAATTGATGTGTTTGTTGCAATTTACGTATCCTCACGACTATTCCTCTATTATCACTGTCTGGCTAACAGTAGAATTTTACATCAGGAGGATAAGAACCGTGCAATGATTTGGTTTCCTCTGTTTTCCTTTCTCGAGTACGATGTGAATGGAATAGTACCCAACTCGTACGAAATACCTTTCTATTCTTATTGGACTCGTTCGGTGGACAAACATTTAAATCGTTCCATTACCCAAGATCCCATTCGAATAACCACCAATCCATCATCTTACACGAAATTCGCCTCTAAACTACTCGATTCCTATCCCACATACTCTCCTGCTCAAGAAGAAAGATTCACATCGACACCTGTTAACCATGAGAAACTTTCTTGACAGTCTTTCTAATTATTTCATATTCGTATTATTACCTTTTCGGTTGCTCCTATCAGTTGGGATGTAATCCGCCATCGTTCAATTTTTTTTACCTTCTCGAGATGGTTAATTCATTGAATTTCTCTTGTTCGTTGAGTCAATATTTTGGTTACCTAGTCACTTTATTTACTTTGGGGTCTGTTGATCGATTTGCGGTCCAGGCATGGCAGAGGGTAAGCGTCCACATATGTGAACCGGTTGACTATAGTTGACAATCATTCGGCGTTTGTGATGGACAATCTTGGTAACCAAAACTTTAGCTCTCCGGGTAGGCGTTGATGGCTCGATTGTGACTTCTTGTAATAGGCGGTCAACTTCGACACAAATGAATTTCTCATCATCCGGATGATGTCTTGATTTGGTGGCAACAAGCTTGCAGTGGAGGGATAAGTCGGCGAAAAGTGATGGGGATTCAACGCTCACTGCCGTCAAGCTGCAGCTGGTGAACGCATCGCGATCCCACCGAATGAAGTTTCTCTCTTGACGTGTAGACCGGGGTAATCATGCCTGAGTAGAACGTCGGTGCAGAGGTTTGGCATTGAAAACGACTGCAATTCATCGTATATGAAACACAAGCGTAACTGGTCGTTCGACAGGATGGTGGTGTAGACGCCATCGTGATGAATGAGTAAGTTGGATAAATTTTCCAATTATGTAGTTTCACAACGTCAGAACTAATTAAACTCCAAGAACGTCCAATCTCTACCAGGGCAAGGAGAGCGATGTCATTGAATTTGATGGTTGTGATGGCACGTGCCAGATAGGTAGGTGCTGCTGTAACGAATAACGACGATAAAGTGGGCTTCATTGAACAATTCGAATGGAACTTGGTGATATTTTTTAAAGACACGCTGTGAAATTGACTGGGTTTACCGCAAAGATTACAAACGGCTTTTCGAGCGGGGTACTTTGAACGAGGATGTGTATCATAAACATGGAAATCACATGTTCGAACGGATTTTATAGCAGCAGCGGTCGGGTCGGTGCATGGTTCGGGATTCTGTGAGGTAGGCATAATCGTGGAGTAGGCTGTAGCTTCGTTACTAACGTATGATTGCGACTGTTTGTGAGCCAACTCGAGAGATCTAGCAAGTTGATATGCTTGGTCGAGAGTGAGTTAGCTCTGTTCTAGAGGTTTTTCGCGGATGGAAGAGTACACCAGACCTTTAATCATAGCATTGAGCACGCATTCATCTTGATATTCAGTTGAAGATACTGATTTAAACTCGCGGTCTTTGGCTGATGATTTCAGTTTCCGTTCGAACTGACCAATAGCTTGTCCCTTCTCTTGCTTGGAGGTCTTTAGCAGGTAGCGCTGTTGGGGCGGACGTGTAATTTTCGTAACGTGTCGGTCGCATCATAGTCAGTAATGCGGTCGTGTACCAGCGAATCCAAAAAGTGGATGATGGTTTCAAGTTTGTCGGGTTTAGAAGATTCGACAGTTTTCAGATAGGTGTCGAAGGTACGAAGCAAGTGATTCCAGCGTTTTACTGCATCTGCGGAGTTCGGGTCAGCGTCGAAGAACCGAGGTCGTAGCTGCGGATCCATTGTATTTTTAGACAAGAGAGAGTTAGAATGCGTCCGAGAACGAGTGAGAAGGGAGGATAAACAATGCTTTACTTGTCCAAGAACAAGCGTGGATGAACAAAATTCAACACGAGTGTCTGGGGTGATTGAAGTAATAAATAGACAACAATGATGACAACTGGATCAGACAATGCGACTAAATTGCATAGCAATGAAAGCGTTTCATGTGTCATTGAGGTTCTCTGTTTTATTTGACTACAGAACTTTGGTTTGATAGAGCCGTTTCCTTCAGCAGGGTGACTATGTAAGGAGACTGTTTATTGGGAAAACTACTGTGTACCAACTAATAACGGTGTGTGGTTGTCCACTTGTATCATATGAAATGTACAAAGTGGTAATGATCATACAATATTCTCGAGAAAGATAGTCCCGGCATCCCGTTTGGTTTGGTACCCTAAGGAACTTGTGAATGGCACAGAACGTAAAGTAAAAACCCAGCGTACCCAGTTCTGGAAAGTATACCGGGTGTCCGAATTTGGGTGCACTGACTCACAGGCGCTCAGTCGTAGATGCGTGTCATTCTACAAAAAGCTCATGGTCAATCTGTTCGGTGAAGCAAGATCGAATTTCATGACCTGGAAATTCCACTACATAATCCATAAACATGGGCTCTCTGACTCTCACACGTGACTTGTCGCATAAATCCACTACAGTATCGACACTGAATGTGCACAAAGTGACGCCGAATGGAATTCTCATCCTGGATACTGAGGCTGGAGTAGGTGGTGCACAGTGCATACGGATACGATGACAGTTTGTAAGTCCGACCGCACAGCACCTGGCAGTTTATACCTAGGCACATGATATCTTTTGTGAATGGACTGATGAAGAACTTGCAGAATACACGAGATACATTGTCTTTTAAATGGCGCCATTATATGGTCGCTTGTTCCTTCATTCAATTTGGAGACTACCACCTTGGAGTCGGGAACATCTACCTTAACTGATTTACCAGTGAAATAAACGAAATCGACACCGGATTTGATTATTCTGCTTAAAAGTAGTCAAGAATAATACCTAGTTTTTTACTTCAATTTGTCCATGTATGGGGAAACTTTTCTGAAAGCTCTATTGAACAGTAAGCAAGCACTGGCTCAAAATGCTCACCGGAGGCGAATGTAGGTCATTTTGTACTTGTCCCGTTGTATGACGGGAGCATTTCGGTATGCTCCATTTAAAATTGTTGGACACCAAAGCCACCACTCGATAGGGCGTGAAGTTGTGTACCAGTACATTTAATGATTCCGAAGGTTATTGGCAACAGTTGTAACGTTTGGCGTCAATGCCCGTAATCTTGAGGGCGATAAAACCAAAAATGTAAATTTCTATCTGCAGTTCGTGGTCCTCCTGTGTCCTCTCAATCGAAGAATGTACATCTCACCATAAGGATAGATATAGGACGACGCTTTGTTTGTAGGTTCAAATGAACTTCACATGCATAAGGATAAGGACTGCAAATAAGGGTGATAGTAGACAACAGATGTGGCGCGATTTTTAATACTGACGAGATCAACCTTGATATGATAAAACTACGTGCCAAACTAAAAGGGAGGCGCATGGGCCGGGTGGGCAAACTGGCAGTGTCGGGGTCAAACTCTGCTGTGCGGCAAGCCGGAAAAGCAGCCACTTGCCCTCATCTCATCCTGGCGGTTGTTCTTGTATAGTTTGTTCCGCCGTAGCTGGTTGCTTGTTCGTTATTACATCGGCCAGCCAACTCTGCACATGGTGGTGACAGGAAGACGGACAGGAATTCAATTGTTTTAGCTGGGGGAAATGTTTGGTCTGTCCTGCCTGTTTGACCTGAGAACACGTTTGCGAGTGCTGTGTATTAAGTTGATAAACTTGTGTAGCGGACACAGGAAGAAAAGGCATGCAAGATCTTATTAATAATAATTAATATTAATAATAATGGCTTCGGGTTGGAAAAACATGCTAATTACATACCAATTTGGTTTTGGTTGTGCCTTATGATGTTCTGTTTCAGGAAGTTTGGGGTTCTTGCTTATTCTGCCCAAAAGACACCCGGATGACACACTAACCCGTGCTATCCGCTGAAATAATCAGTATATCCACTCTTCAAGTTTTGCGCCAATAGCTTATCAACACGTCTTGCTTAGGACACTGTTCTACAGGGTGGTGAACATTTGTGCCTCGTTAAACTGTGCACAGAAGAAGAATTCCTAAAACGACTGTCTGGAACATTTTGTCCAAACAGCAGCCTGCAATAAGCTAGAACAAATACGGTTGCTACTGTTCTGAAGGGGTTGACCTTCGATTTTGATTGGTTATCCAGGTGAGTAATCCTAATGCTGGTGAGTGGAGATGTTGAAAACTCAAAGGGATCCCTGGAAGCATGGTAGTCAACAACGAACTCAATCAACTGAGACGTTGTATTAGATCACGTCTATGAGGCTCCATGAGCGAACTGAGACGAAAAATGCGGACACTACCGTGCATCAGACGACAGGATTGACTGCTGGAACAGTCCGGGAAAGGTCATGGAGTACAAATAGCAAGGGACAAGTTCAAAGGCCGATCAAAACAATCAGAACACGAATCCCGTAACTACGTAATGGCGCGCACCACTACTCAACGCACAACTACCAAAGCACGGCTCCTCTTCACCTCACAACAACGCATCGACTGGTGACGAACTGTTTGTAACAAAACTGTCGAGCTCTGTGAACAACCTGATCACCAGATTCGTGTTGGAAACGGCCCCAAATACATGTGAGTGGAGTTTTTTCCGAACGCTATACTTGCTGAAATTGGATATATATATAATATATCGTCCAGCTGCAGCACCCTTCCCGTGCCTAACTGCCATGCCACCCGAAGGAAGCACGAGGGGTGGGATACTGCCAGGTTGCCCAAACCTAGACAGGGGAAGTCGAGAGGCAGAGGTCGGGTTCGAACTACGGACCTTCCGGCCAGTAAATTCGCGCCCTTGCCACTTGGGCCATCTCGCCTCGCCGAAATTGGATACAGAGACGAAATCACTTA
Organism: Clonorchis sinensis; assembly: GCA_003604175.2. Taxonomy (NCBI): domain Eukaryota; kingdom Metazoa; phylum Platyhelminthes; class Trematoda; order Opisthorchiida; family Opisthorchiidae; genus Clonorchis; species Clonorchis sinensis. The sequence continues at coordinate 23,495,983 of CM030369.1, forward strand.
TTACTTTCACTCGCCTTTTTAGTCATCAGAATAACTTGTGCTGTGTGACTTTTGAACCTTAAAAAAGTAAAATGTCTGCAACGGAACAGTTAGTAATGTTCTCACTCTTCCCGTAAGATATACCTCTGAAGTGTTGGATGCTTCCGTTCTCATGCTGCTGATGAGGTCACCTGTAGGACAAATGGAGCCACTCCACTTTTGCACCGGTCTCTGGTTTTGACGTACCGTATAATTTTACGTCAGGCTGTTGATCAAAGACAACGATCTTAGTCGCTTGTATGACCAGCCCAACACTACGTTTCAAGTGCGCAAAAGCCCACCGTCTTTGTTTTCCATGGTTGTCCACCACCAAAGGGATACTGTGAAGTTAACGAATCAGGTAGATAGTACAAAGATGTACTAAAACGAAAGGCCGAAAACTCGTTCAATAAATGACTACGATGCACCCTGTGTAGTTCATGATTTCCAAATATCGCGGGAGTTCTAACGCACCCAACACTAGCTGAAAAGCTCTGGTGAGCTAGAATCATCATCAGTGACAGCAATACACCAGTGAAACTTACTGGAGCTTAACTGATGAGCTGGAAACGAACCAGGGGATGTCAGCCGTCGAAAGAGTATCGAGGTAAGAAAACGTTGAATGTCTTTGGATCCGATGATAAAGCTCACCGGATCCATCTTTTACTAGGTACACTTTTCGATAGGATAGAGTATTGTGTCATTAGCGAACTTGTACTCGTAGACTGACTAACCACCTTTCCAGTTTCAGCCCTTATTACCACAGTGGGTGGTACCCTGCTCTCATGCAACTTTTCACCTTTTACATTTTGCCCGTGGTAATCAACTCAAGGTCAAAGGGATGGTAAGAGGTGAATATTTGTGAGCTCACATAACCTGTGAGGTGCTGTACTTCGCTCACCATACGTACTGATATAATTAATTCCGTGGAAGTTCTGAGGCAACCAGTTTAACGGGAGCCTGTCTGATTATGATTGCTTCTAGAACGCAGACAGGAATTTACGAATTCGTGAACATCACAAATATGTTTTTTGTTTCCTCAAGACGTACAAAAGTAATAGCCACTGCAATTTCAGTAACAGTAGAAAAATCCGTACTGCACGTTGTATGAGCTGACAGCACCAGAATGAGTTGGTTGTGCGTGTGACTTCGGTTTTCGAAAGCCTGGAACAAATTAGGGCGAGGAGGCTAGTGAAATGGGGTCCTAATGGAGACAAATTCTATTTCATCCGGCCGAGACGTTCGATTTCTGAGTACAAACTGAAGCGTGATGGTTGTTTAAGGTGGATACCAGTCAGTTACATGAGTGGATTTCTGTAAACTTTTTCCCATTGCCTATGTAGCCAACAGACGAACCCTAGCCGAACATCTGCAACTAACGAAGGATAAGCTCAAGTCGTTAGCGGAGCGAAATCACCCAAAATTAATAAGCATGAACGTTGGTTTATTCGAACACCAGATAAATCAGACGAATGAAGAGCAGTCTCGTAGCCGATGTCTTCAAATTTGGAGGCTCAAACCCCTTCCCGGGCCGGGGGACGCCGCCTTATGCAGTCGTATTATCCGGAATAGACCATCCACTCAAGGAGACTTCTTGTCTGTACTTCAAAGCTTTTTTCAAATGCGCTGCCAGAATTAATCACTCGATCCCTCTAGGGGTCTCTGTAGAAGATACATCTTATGACCTCTAAAGGTATATTGATCCAGGTAGTCCACTAAAAACCGTCTAGAATGGAAAATTTTCTTACACCGGAAGCGAGTTCGCCTACTCAGGTTGCTAAATTTGTTTCACGTGGTCCACCACTGACTGAGAAGGAATGCTGTTGGATTCTTGACTTCATTCTAATCGACATAACTTCATGAGATGGAGATCTTTGTTGGCCATGAAACCAAATGCAATGGACCAGAACTGTACATGTGCTTTGAGCTTTGTAATAGGTGAACATAGGGCAATTCTCACCAGCTCACGAAGGTGCGCACGATCTACCTAGCTAGTAGATTGCGAGCTAACCACTACCGTCAAAAGAGAGGGTATTCAAGTCGGTGACCTGGAGCAGGGGACTTGCCATGGAAATATGAACTACGCATCTGAACAGCTTTTAAGTAATTTGAATGCCCACCCATCTCGTAAGCTTGGTGATATTAAGCTATTTGTTGCGGGGTTCTGTTGCCGTTGAACTACACTCAGGTAAGCATTTCGGTTCTACGCCTTGGATTATTCCAGTAATATACGGCTGGGTGAAGGATTCAGTACTTAGACCTGTTAGTTTTTGGTCAAATATGTTCTCTTTTTTACTTGAATCCAGTCCACACAGTGCTTCTCGTCGGCTTCTAGTCAGCCAGGGTAATGTGGTAAAATACTTCAACAGCAAACGGTGACAGAACGAAATAAAGGTGGTCGTTTCAGATGGGTTAACATCAAAGGGACATTACTCGTGAGGTTTCTGAAATCCCACGACCGGTTTCGTTCTTGTTGGGCTCATCAGGTAGGCGCCAATCTTGTATTCTACCTCCCAGCGGCTTCTTTACCGAATTTCAAATATGCATGAAATTCAGTCTGTGTTTTAGCAACCTTATGAGTAGTGTGCCCCGTCTATACATTATATTGCAGTATCTCGAATATAAAACATGAGGTGTCTTGGTGCAGTACATTCACTCAACGAACACTATCAACAAGAGATTTAGCTGGGAGTCAGGTGTCTCTCATGGAAACTAAATTGGTATGTGAATGAATCTATTTGTCGAATGTCTTGAACATATGTAAGTTGTCACTGCAGAATGCACCTGAGGCCAGATTTCTAATCAACCGTTTCTATCCCATTCGTGATGGGGACGTGACAGAATCGACATTGACATTCTGATGGGATAATCATGATGTCCTGATAGGAATCTAAAGATATCCAGGCGCTCTATGGTTTCTGAGCGCCTTAGGCTCCAAGTCGTTGGTGGGCTACCCTTTGGAATGCAAGCTTCAACCAAAGATTTCATTAATATCCTAGCGGGATAGCTGGATGGTACCAGGACGGATGTGTATGTCTGATTTAATTGATAACGCGGAAAACCGAGAAGACCTCAGCTTTTTCATATCAAAATGTCCCAGTTTTATGCGAGTTCCTCGACAGGAAAGTGAAGATAACCCGACTGGGATTCTAAGATTTTTTTGATGAAAATATAACATCTCTCCGTATCTTTAATCTGAGAGAAGGTTGAATGATAAATGGTACACATTTTTGGTGAAGATTTCACCCGTTATCTTCAGCAGTCTGACTTAGCGGTTTGTTTTCAAATTTCGAGTCAGACATTTAATCCAACCTTTCCGGAGTAAGGCTTTTTACGAGAACTTCAGATAAACAGAGGGAGTCTCTGTGCTTCCATCTTGGTAGGTTCTCTTCAGGCAAGTTACTCCTTTTTCAGCTATCCGAAGACGGAATAATAACAAGGCGCGAATTCAGCTTGTGCGCTCAACACAAATTCCACGAATTTTGCAAACACCCATGGGTATCCAAACTGGATTCCATTGTTAACGATACACGAAATCGAGGCCACTTGAACGACAGGTTAATAAGCGCACCACCAACTGATAAACGCCAACGCGATAAGCAAACAAAATCTGAGCATAATCAACTTGTGGTCACGTTTCTGTGAGCCAACTGATCACATTATTTGAAAAAAACTAAATAAGATTTAGGTGACTGCGAGGTTCCAAAAGCCGTGACAGGTACACATGCCTAAAATTTGTTATAATCGACAATTGCAGCAGGCCATTGTGACCGTTGTTGTTGTTTTTGCTGTTGTTGTGCAGATTGTTGTTCACATTTGGTGACAACCGTATCACATGTTGGTCAGTCGGTTTGGAACGAATCCGATGTGACATTGGACTCTGCGAAAGTGCTAATAGTCTGCAAAGAAACAGGTATTTTGGGAAAGGGAAGGAATTTAGCGTACGGCACACAGGATTTAAACCATTTTTGTAGCAGCCAATGTGATGTTCTTTGCGTGTAGTAATCAGCTGAGGCAGAGCATTTCCAGCTTTAGGCGTTTTGGCGTCCCCCGTTACCTCGCTGCCCTCTGAAGGACAGCAAGTTCGTGTTTAGAACTGTGATTTGTTTTTTGTAAGTGAACAAAAGATCACCTTCTTCTGAAAGGTTCCACTCTACGCACAATGAACATACGTTATCAAATCCGTATAAAATTTCAGAGTTGATTGGATCACACGGTCGGTGAATAGTTCGCCTCAGCTACGCCTTTTGATGTCACAGTGCTTCGTTCGTCTTAACAGACTGCAGTGTCTAAATGATACTTATCGTATGGTTGTTTACTATGTTGATGCCAGAAACTGTAACAAAATTTTGCTTATTTTTTTCATTGCGGCTAATTTATCCGGGATGAATGGATGCTGTGCACTGCAGCTGCGCTCGTCCCATCATCTGCAGCATTATCTGCACGATCCTGGATGGACACCATAGATGAATTGAGACGAAGCTGACTGACGTGCAAATTGCCATCAGGCAATTCTCAGCTACAACGTCAATCACGACATGGGACTTCCTCATGAGTTCATCATCCGCTTTGTTGAGTGCATTGCTGTAGAGTTTGTTAGAAACGCGTTTTAATGTTGTCAGACTGTCTCATTGGGGAACCGTTCTACCACCACTGCTCATTCTCGTTACATTTTCCACCTTTCGTGCAGCATGTTGAGCGGAACTACCTGCCAGTCACCTCATACTGTATTATCACGCAAGGGCACAGTTAGACTTCCAGTTCGCCATAGGAGGGTTGTAAGTTTTCCTGAAAATGAGCGTTCCCTCCGTTCCAGAGAGCGGAAACTGGTGAAACTCATTCTGGTATACGTGAATTAATGTAGGACAATTAGGTGTTCCAGAGACTCTGATTGACTTTGAATAAGATTTTGGCCTGCACAATAAAGAATTCGTTAGTAATAAAAACGCTTTACCGGTGCAATTGGCGAATTTTCTAACTTCTTATTTCCTTCAATTTTTCTGGTAAATTAGGGGTCTCCTGACCCAGAATGTGTCGAATTGGGAGGACACTTGTCTTAGAGACTTTAACAGTGTATAACTGACTGTTAACTCGTGTTTAGCACAACAAACGACAGCACTCTTAAGTTGTGGTCAGGGGTTAGAATGCTACCAATATGGTGAGCCCGAAACGGTAGTTTCCTTCTATCTCCCTCCCCTCCCCCCAAGTACCGGCTCTCTGGTATTTTTCAACTACTGAGATATAAACTAACTAGTTTCATTGTTCCGACAAATGGTCCCCCGTATGGCATAGCTTGGTTTTACGGTTATGAGAAGGGCCATGTGTTCGCTGTTCGGTCCAATTCCATTGAGGTTGCCCTCAATAAGGGGTGCTAGCGTGGTTCATGCCACTTGGAACAAAACGTAGTAAGGATGTAACTTGGCTTGCTTAAAAGGTGACAGCGTTGGGGGTTTAGTTGGACTGGCCTTTGTTTGACATCAGTTCAAAAGCCGTGCTGGCCTCTTTCGAACACAGAACTGTGAGTTCAACGATCTCAAAAATGGATAACACACTGAATCTAATTGTTTGTGATCCATTTGAAAATTCCAAGTAGATGATACGGACTATGAGACACAATAGTCTGTATTGTTTGTTCGAAAAGTTGGTGTTATTGGGTTGTAGTGCGACCAAAATACGGTGCTCGATACGAGCAACCAAATAGATAGATGCGAAAGCTGGTTGTGAGCTTTGACAATTGGCAGCGATCAACCTGGAAGTCATGTTCGGATGAGGGGCCTTGAGGTTGAGATCAACAATGGCTCGTAGCCTTTTGGCGATCGGCACAGCAGTTCAATTTTATTTAGGTGGCAGATAGAGGTCAGCCTTTTTCTTCCCCACAGAATGTATCCCAGGTTTTATTTCCACAGACTGTATAGTTTTTGGTATAAATAATTGTGGATAGTCGTTCATAGTAGACACTCCCTCTAGGAAATTTTTCGGGCACAAATCTTCATGGTCCTTTCAGTCTGGCATTGTGTTAAGTCTTATTTAGTGGAACAAAACTGTCAAAGTGAATGTTTCTTGCGGTTGGGTTTTGTTCTGTGTGCACTTTACGCTGAATAGTTTGGTTTTCTACTCTTATACATCGGGTAATGCAGGTGGTCATTTTATTCAGGTTCCATAGTCAACAAAATGTTAGGGTGCAGTGATCTGAAGACCCCTTGATGCGCACGGGATTGATATTTCCTTTTTATCACAACAGTGGTATCCATGTAACCACAACAGAATGCGTGCCTAATGAGCAGGTTTTGAGAATGCTAATCGGAAATCTGCACCTGGTGTTCGTCCTATTGAGCCACCGCCTTTTGAACAGTATACTTCATTGATAAAGAGGGTTCAGATTAATTTGAAGTCCGAGATGGCTTTGTCAATGCATTGAATCAAGTCACAAATGTAATCAGTTGTTTTCTGTGCGGTGAACTAGGGACCAATTAAAATGAGTTGAGAGAGAGAGCATGTGTCGTTCACCAGATGAAAGTGAACAATATGTCTTCCTCCTTAAAGATTCAGTAAACCAACAAGTCATTTTTCCGGAGTATGATATAATGGGTTGAAAGAACGGAGGATGGGCATTCATGAAGGACCAAATGTGTACACTTTGGGCAGACCATGGGGGGGGGGCAATAACTAATAACAGACTGCACAATCAAGGTGATTTGACACTGGGTTCTCGGGTGAGTGTCGGTGTCACTGATTCTGTTGCAGATGGCGTATTACTTTGGACGTGGTGTGCTAGTTAATGTGTTTGGTCCTTTCTGACTTGCCACGTTTCTTAAATTTTGAGTCATTTGATAGCATATTACTCATCTTTGTCCAAAGAACTCATTTAGTAGGCTTTAAAAACAGTATATTACAATCTATGTAGGAATGTTTAAAAACTTTACATTCTAACTCAGCTAATAGCTGCTTTTCTCTGATTTTATACCCGAGATATTGATAAAACGAACTTAGTCGTTCTAAGTCCAGCTCCGAAATTGGTTCCAAGTCAGAAACTTGATCATGCAAGTTTACGTGTTACATCTCGAGATCAATGTTGATCAATGTTGAGTCTAGCGACAACGTCTTCAGTGACATGTGGTCTAATATCAGCAAGGAAAACTTGTGCACAAACCAATCCGGATTGGTTGGGAACTTCGTATTTTGCTTCAGTGAATTCATTTGGTATCCAGACTTTTTTCACGTTACCTCGATTCTGAGGAAGATATAAGCATTCAGTTTCGGGCGTCCAATGAGTTCCAGAATTTCCGATACACAAATGCGAGAAGCTTGCCCTCGTTCCACGTTCCAAATGCTGCTGAGATTGGCAACACATTCGTTCTTGGCTTGAAATTTGTTTCATCATTTCGGTAAATACACTCATCAGTTGCAAAGAAATTTGGTTTCGATGGGACACTCGTCTGGAACCTGGCTGAATATCTCGTTTTAATGTTCCACCATTGTTGGAAGTCATCAGCAATACGCATATCAGTATGGAGAGTTGAAATCGCTTCTTAACTTTCCAGCATAGACCTGCTTCAATTGCAGGATGAGGTCTCGTTTTGAAACCACCCATAACAAATTAGAGTCCTTTAATTATTTCTAAGGTTCGCTCATGAAGAGGACAAACGCACATGTGAGAAAATTAAACCGAACTTCAGTCTATGCGAGTGGTTTGTTTTCACGTAATGCACTACTCATAAGGTTGCTGAAAATTCTCCGACAGCCCACGACCGGTTTCGCTCATTTTGGGGCCCATCAGGTAAGTACAGTCCCCGAGTTTCTGTCAACTTTATGTTCTACTTGAAACCAAATTGCAGGAAATTAGCGAACTACACTCAGTTGCAAACAAATTTGGTTTTGCGAGAGACTCACCTGGAACTGGCTACTGCGAAACAGTAAGTCAAGTGGAACATAAGGTTGTCGGGGACTGCGCCTACCTGATGAGTCCCAAGAAGAGCGAAACCGGTCCTGAGCTGTCGAAGAATTTTCAGCAAACTTCCGACTAGTGCATTACGCGTATACATGTATCGCGATATCTCGAATATCGTAGCAACTGAAACATGAGGCGGCCTGGTGCAGCATATTCAGTTGCTTGGAAACATCACAAACGAGAGATTCAGCTGGGTTTCAGGTGAGCCTCTCGCGAAACCATGTTTGTTTGCAAATGAGTGTATTGCCCTGGTTTGTCTTCATCTTGATCTGACTTCCATTGTCGGTTTTGAATCGTCAAAACCTCCAGATATTGAATTGGGTGAGCAGGAGCGGCAGCAAACATTGGTCGTAGGTTTCACATTGCAACGAACACAGAGGTCGGTTGGCGTCGATGGATTGCACGTGAATCAATTTACTTGATTTCACGTCCACCTCAATCTATCGGGGTTATCTGAAGAGTGCCGAAGAGAGAGCAGAAGATTCACGCATTTCAGTCTGTTGAGACCCAAAAAGAAATGTGTTTATTATTTTGCTTATTACTTTTCGAGCACTGCGCATTTTAGAGAGGTGATTTAATGCATTAAAGAGGATTCTTCTACTTATCAAAACACATTTTTAATTTCTGAACGCGTGCGTTCCAGTCACACAAAGTTAGATTGAACCACAGAGCCGAGACCACGCAAAGCAATTAATTGTTCCTTTTAGTATGAAGCAGAGCTGCTGGAATTCAGACAGCGAGACCAATGCCCCAGTCGCATATACCGGTGTCAATGCTTCATCCCCATTTGGCAAGAATATACAGATTTCTCCTGCCAACTTCTCTGTACTGTTACCAATGCGAATAAGTTTTCGAGAAATACACTCATTTGCAAATCGGTTTGGTTTTCACGGGAGACTCAGGTGAATCTCTCGTTTATGATGTTCTTCAACTGAATGTGCTACACACAGGTCGCCTAATGTTTCAGTTGGTACGATATTCGAGATATCGCAGTACGTTTTCATGAAAGGGATAAGTTTTATACTCTGTTCCCTACACCCCGCTGAAGCAGCTTACTACACAGGACGTGGGAACTGGTAGAAACCAACCGACAAATCAATCTGAACGTCTCAAGAAGTCAGAACCTTGCTTGTATTCATGACTCAATCTGTAGCTACCTGCGATAAAAGTAGACTATGTTTACAATTTCCTGTTCCTCTGATTTATGAATCTAAGCAATAAAACTACACGAATCTGTCACGAATAAATGTTATAGTTTCACCAACTGAGTGAAGTGTGCTGTAGAAAATCACTGTCAATCTCATTACCCGTATGATGCAGGATGGTACCATTTTATGGTTGCAAGTATGGCCAGGAAGTGAGCCTGATCTAGGGCGTTAGCCACCCACACTATATGTGTAAAAACACCCGCTATGTTTGAATCTGCAAAACCGCTCGTATTCCGAGCACAGTTTGTGCTGGCAGTCATTATGAGTGTTTACATTTCTCGTCTAACAGTTATGATTGAAAAGCACTATCAGACCGAAATGTACACAACGTTAGTCCTGTCGGAAGCCTACTTGTGTATAACCGTGAATCGGGTTATGATGGATATAAACACTCAGTGGTCCAATTATCAAGACTCGGTTGTTGCTTATAGTTGACTCTCGATTGTCTGATTTTCGACTGGAGAGTAAGAAAAAAGGCTTCCTCAGTGGATCAGTCACGTGATCTACCCTGGAACACAAGAAAATGCACATAACCAGGTTTTATATTTGTTTCTTCGTTCATCTGTTTAAATCGTTGCTCGAATATCATAATATGTGATCTGCCATGGAAAATATATCTTTGCGGCACTCAATGGGTACTGCAGAAAAGCAGCCATTTGGTACCTTGATGAATTATAAAATGATCTAGTTATCTTTCGGCTAACAGCCATTTGGTACCTTGATGGGTTATAAAATGATCTAGTTATCTTTCGGCTAACTAAATTTCAGGAGCTACCTCCCTCTGCTAAGTCTAAAACAGGGCGTCATCCTTGTCAGAATGTCCACGAATTTTAAGCAATCTTCCTAAACTAAAGGTATAAAGTAACAGTAAACTTCGGGTCAGCAGCTTGTGTGCAGCGCATGCTGCCAAAGAATATCAGTGTGATACTGGATATGCGGGGTTAAATCGAGCCAACAATTCAAAAGCAAACTGTTAACTCAAATATTTTTCAAATTAGAGACTGATTTGCTCATATTTTTGGGACCACGACTAACTGATGGGTCTTAGACAAGGCTATATCGGCAACGGGCTTCCTGCGAATTTTAAGTACTTACCACATATTATTTACCTCGAATATACCAAACTTTAATTTCGTTGAATTATACAACGCAGATAAAATTCCCGCCTCATGTGTAACTATTGACATCTCGAGTGCGTACACTGGTTATTGGTCAGGTGGCAATTCATCTGTCCGACAGGCCTGGCAGTCGACTTGCAAACGTGCCATCATCATATTAGGAAATATCGTCAGTGCGCGTACCGTGCTTCCGAGGTTATTTCGCAACAGCAGTGTGTGGAGTGTTTTATGTTTAAGCTTAGAAACGGTTTTCAGTGCAACGATTTTCAGTAATGGTGTCATGTGACTGAAATAACTTGCCGACCGATAGATCGATTGTGGATCAGCTTATTCGATCAATCAGATGATTTTCAATAATACGTGTAATTTGGCATCTATGAGAGCATTCTCATCCACTCAGCCTACGAAATAAATACGGTCTTTGGTCGGAGACATTGGGAAGCATGCTACCTCCAGGAACTTCCTGAATTAATTAGGTACCAAGATTCTCGACAAACACAAACTTGTAATCCAGACGGTCCTAGCTAGTACAAAATTTTCATGTCTCCTACTTTTGAACTACCTAGAATCATAGTAAGAGAATGATTAGAAAATATTCCATCGGTTGATCAAATTAATCCAGATACTTTAAGGTTGGAAATGGTATTAATGGCGACCAGTTTCAGTCCACACTTTGTTTGCCTCATAGAATGGAGCCTATATTTTGAGGATTCCACCAAGCAGACAATTATATTGTCTGTAGAGGTCAGATCCAAGGAAAGCTTTACGAGTGAGTTCTCTCTTTAGATGGGGCTTCTACTGACCGTAAATAGTTTTGAAAATATGGACCGTAGGATGCTGTCCATTGTGAGGATTCTTCATTCAAAATGAAAATTCACCTGTGATTACTATTTATCTGAATCTAGAAATCTAGATTAGTCTAGAAATCTATTTTGTTGCTGGAAAATTCGATTTTTTTCCTTAAAATACTAAACAAGGTCTGACCTCATTATACCGCTACTAGTTTTAGCATCACCCTACTCATCTGTTACCTGTAGGCTTTTATCAAAAGTTATACTATACACCGCGTCCTTCATCTGTGATCCTAATGAGGTCACTTCCGCATCACAGACCAGAGGACGGAATAGACGTTTTTTGTGGTGTTGATGGTGGTTGTACGACAGGAATACCGTTTGTCTCATTGGACCCGTACATGAATTTCCTTTGTCGATGGCGTATCTGCATTTTCGTGGTTTCTGAAAAGTTGTACTTCTGAACGTAGACCGGTGTTAGTCATGCCTGGAGTTGGTGGACAAAAATGGGAGGTGTGAGGCCACTCATTCATGTTACTAGAGCGTCTGCAATAAATTTGTGTGCAACCACATGTGTTCCATTTTAGGCCCCAGTTTCAAAACACAGGCACGACAAATTCGCTTAGCGTTACCATATATACACATATACCCAGCGCATCTGCGAGATATCAGCGATCGCAATGCCGTTCGGAACCTCATAGACTGTTGGACTTTTCATGATGCATTAGGATGAAAAGTGACAACAAAAATCATTTTTTTAAATTGTGATTCAACGATGGAAACCGGACAACATATTTCAGAGGAACACCCCCAAAAATTGTATTTCCCCTAGGACAACTTAGAATGAAACATGTGATATGGTCGATTTCCAAAAGAAATGAATGTGGTATCACGGAAGAAACTGATCTACCGATAGAATTCCGAAAATACATTGCAAAAACAATATGGCATTATAGGAAGAAACTTGTGATTGGGCATTTTAATTTCGCACGTAGAAACTGATTTTCAATGTCTGTTGCACATAACTAATCATTATGCTGTGCATCTCCTTTTTTTCAAATCCTGATAACGTCACTTACGGTCACTTCTTTTGAAAAGCAGCGTATAATGTAATGCCTACGGGGAACTGTCGGTGCCGTCGGACCGGAAAGTACACTGCCTGAATGCTACTGTTGCCAGTATCTCATTGTTTTGCTCATTTCAAGATAATGCGTTGAAGTGTGCGTTCAAGCAATGCGAAACATTGGAAGTAGTCAAAACCCATCAACCTAGTTTTTCTGTTAATATCCACTGGGGGCACCGGTGTAGTCATGGGAGCTGGGTTAATTAAACGTTTAAATACACTACTGAGTTGTTGATTAGTAACACACAATGCAACGAGTTTACTGGCTGCAGAAGGGGCTGTTTCTAAACATTGGTGTACACCCAAAGTATCGCTCACGAAAGTGAGCTAACATAAAATAAGATGACTGATTTGGTTATGTATGCTGAACTCTTCCAATCGGAATTGCGGATGGGTCACCTTGAATTTACAAAGGTAGTGACGCTAGCGCATCAGGTGCACCTTTGTGGTATCTGTATTCCATCATCTGGCTTCCTCGTGGCAAAACGTGTGAGACGTTCACTTTTCTGCAACAAACTAAAGCTACTTGCATTCTTATTCAGTGAGCTAAAAATGCAACGGCACCACATAGATGAATTTCTGCACGTAATGCACAAACAGTCAGTTACTACTGATACGAACTATTGAAGACGATTATGAGCTACATTGCAGCCTTGTTGCTTTTGAGGGTATGCGTGGCCACGTTGGGCTGCGAGGGGAGGGTTGGAACCACTCAACAGGGCATAAGGAGACTGGGGAATGTAAGGTGTGACAACATTTTCTACTGTTTCCGTCTTGTTAGCACAGGTGACCGCAAGATGTTAATTTTTTCCTATCATTACTGATAGCAAAATGTGTGCCAGATATTGGGCATATACCACCAGACTTAAACTAAAGACTTATTTCGTCAACGAAACAAGCGGGACAAATCACGGAAACGAAATCTTGCCTGAGTTTTTGTTCCACCGGCTCTGCATAATCAAGCGGTAAGTTTCGGACTGTGTCACAGTGGGTAAAACAGGCCAACACTCAAACGAAGGTAAAAGTGTCTGGTTTAAGGGCCGTCGATTAAAAGTCTACTACAAATATTCTAATCGCCTTCCTCTGCCAACAGAGGTCGGTTGCCGTCCCACACAATGTGAAATTCGTCTCCACCAATGTTTTTCCAATGCCAGGACACCATCGGCAGCATTCGAAAGTCACCTGACATCTCCGAATGTCTCAGGCCTACTTATTGATTGAGGATCATTGGAAACTTTGAGACGCAAGTTCTTCACACATGGATGTCTAACTCCTGTCAGAAGACCATTGTTGTGTTCTGTTCTGGTTGCATTACTTGCCTGCTTTCTATAGATGGCTGTAAAAAATACGGTACTGATGAAATCACTCCGAGCTTGATTCCATGGAGTATTCTTTACGGTCTTCGTTTGTTCCAAACCCATATGAGGCAAGAAGTGAAAACACTATAGCCAGACACCAGGCACAATTTTTTATTCAGTATTCGCATGAGTTATATATAGGAGACCAGAAGTTAGTTGATTTAATACTCAATTTCAGAACAGGATAATAATCGTTAAGCCTCCAAAACCGGTTTCTATGAATAGTTGTGTATTACGTCTGTTCTGAGGCACACTTGCGGGTATTCCACATTCATATTCATTGAATGAGAAAGGAAGGTTGCCAGGAGGAAAATGAAACGAGGGGAGAAGTGATTGAAAATTTAAAGGCCGTTCTCTGGCCACGCAGAGGACAAAGTCTACGGGACTCAGTGTACCCTGGAAAGCATCCAGGATTGTCACCATCCTCAGACGTTCAATCGGACAGCACTAGGCGATGGTAGTCGGCCACGGGGACCATGGCTTCGCAATAACTCAGTGCACGTGGTCACAAACGGCTAGAGTCCGGTACATCGATGCAGAGGAGAGCAATGAAAACAAAAAAATAATGAGGAAAATGGCATGAAGCACCTTTCGGTATCAAAAGGTTAGGCTTCATTAACCAATCACATAAATGAGTGTGACTTTTTGTACAGGGCTGAATGATAGCACAAGGTGCTATAGAGTGTGGACACGTTACACAACCAACCTGTCAAAAGCAACAAAACCGCCTTGCTTGGAGAGTGAAGTGAAAAGCCGCTAAAACAGTTTTTTGGCGAACAATATTGGGAGATGAAGATCACTGTCGAATAAGGCAGAAAGCCAAGCGAGATTTGGAAAAGTTACTGGATTAAAATCTACCTGGTCAAGTAAGTTTTAACGGTAACGGATGAAAATATCTCTAAAGATGGGATGACATCTCACCAAAAGTAACTACCATTCTGAAGCACATGGAGCGACCTACCAACATCAAAATCAGATAAACTAGGTTTCACACTGACATTATTTGCACACTGATATGCCTGCTTCGAGCAGTCATCCATGCGCTCCACGGATTGTGACGTGTTTAGCTTAACACAGGTAAATCCTAAATCCTCAAGTCGTCCACGGACTCATCAAACCCCATTCCACCGATTTAGAAAAAAAGAGATTTCCGGAAGACCGCGGCAAGTACTTTTCCAAATGATGTCGTATCGTTGATGTTAATATTGATATTTTCGACATTGGCTTGTGCTGCCGAGATTTCAGCGTCCAGGCGAATAAAAAACCAACGGCTGGGCGGCCGATCCGCATCATTTCATTTACCAATCATCCACAGTCATGGGTCGTGAAACAAGACTTAACCTGAAATTTCATGTGATGTCTTGCCGCTTGAGTTCCAGGGGGTCACCCTGCTGCAACCAGCAAAATCGATGACTCTTTAGTGACATTATAACTCTGTTTCTTCTCTCCTATTTTCAGTATACCATGCCAGTTTATTATCTGTTGGCGAAACCCTGAGAGAAGTCAGTCGAGCTAGTGTATGTCTCCCCAGAAACATTGTGTCAACCTCATTTTCATGGCCATGAGTGTGGTTTATCCACCTGTTTCCCATTCATTTCCAGGTTTTGCCGACAAATCTCTGGGGAATTCCATTTTCAAATAAAAAATAAAATCAAAACCAAACTAAAATTTAAAAAATTAGATTCCGGATCAAGAAGTTTGTCATATGAAGTAAAATCAAATTAGAGTCACCCGGGTATCCAGCTGGAAAAGAAAAAGTCCGTAGTAAACATGTATCGCGTTGGATTTAGTCTGACTGCATTTTGCATTGCTCCTTTGTTATTTTACAACCACAAACTCATTCGTCGCATCCGCGTAGGTACACGAACAACACTTTGCGGACAGTCATTTTTTTGCGTGAGTAGAAGAACCACTTTGATGAAAACACCCGAGAAGCGGCACTCCATCACACAGGGGGAAGTGTCCTGTAAGCATGCCAAATTAGTGATTCAAGCCTCGGTGTTGTTTTAGAGCAAAAATTCTATCCTGCACTTGAGAGGAAGAACTATAAAAAATCTCAGGGTGGAAAATACAACAAACAAACAGCGGTTAGTCAACATTTAGTTCAGTACCGGTAGCCGGACACATGAAGGGCAAGTTCGATTCAATTTTGAAAGGCAAGGAATAATAATAATAATGTTTATTCCCAACTTGTGATGGCATGCCCTCAGGCATGATCATAAGGTTACAGTCAGAATAAAATCATTGTATCTTTCATCACGTTGATGCTTGAAATTCTCCACGTTTATTCTGTCCCTATTTGTAACCCCCGCCCCACTTTTGTGTTTAGTGCGTGTATATGAACTGGCGTTTGTTTGTCCTTGCCACTTCACGCATTTTGGCCTTGAGGTCATCCGGCCATTTGTGACCGACTTTGTGCACGTGTGACTGTCCCACGTGGGAGCCTGTTTGCTCCTTTGGTTTGTACCTTTGTAGTCCAAGTGGACCATTTGTCTTGGACGAGTATCTACTGTCGAGGTTTGTATAATTTGTGAATTTGTCTTATATTAATAGTACCGTATAGAAACCCAGCTCCGACTTTGTTTTGCCTGCCCGGAGGTTCTGGTATTACGCGTCACTCGAAGATACCGTTCGCCCGTTACACACTGAGTCCCGTTCCAGTGCAACACATTCAGTTCAGTGGTACTGTAAACAAGTTACCTATACATCTGACCTTTTTTCACACCTCCTGCGAGGAATCATCATAAGGAATATAGATTTTCGGTTACATAGATAGGGTGTTTCGCAATTATTTAACCATTCCTAACCCTATTGAATAGTTATTTCGCCACAAATTAGAAACGATATTACTGCTACGTTGTAGGTATATCATAGTTAACCATAGTACACCTGAATTACGTGGTTAAACTTGCGACTATTCCTGATCGAGTTTGCTCCGATACGCAGTTTTTGTCAGCCGGAGGTCTCCGGACAAAAATGGGTCCAGGTAGACCACCGGTTACCACCACGGACTTCTGTTTCAAATTTCAGACCCAATGAATTCAGACTCACTGCCGACTGCCGATTTCAAATTTGTGTGCACACATTTCACCATCAAAAGACATAAAAAGGCAATTTAAAAAAAAATTAACCATGGCCTGGAAATATCACAAACGAGAGATTCAGCTGAGTTCCAGGCGAGTCTCTCGCAAAACCAAATTTGTTTACATATGAGTGTATTTCGTTAATCATGGCCTGTTTAACCTCTTTCAACCACATTCATTGTTGAATTACCGTTAGCCTCCAAGAAAATAGCCAGCTTGAGTATTTTTGTTACCTACGTAACTTCTGTATTTGTTTTTTAAGCCACAAATAATAGACCACGTGGCAATTATTCAATGTTTGTTTTGTAGTTATCCCACCACAATCCGTTATTTTTGCACAGTGGAATAAGCATGAAATGACTATGAAATATTCAAGAGATAAGACAGTTTTTTTACTTTAAATTAGACGTGGCTTATCCGTGGCTAAACTGTATAGTATCGGGGAGCGTGCATCGTGGTCGGACAAAATTGCCATGGTTGAGTTTCCACTAAACAACCATCTCCACCGTTCATAGAACCCCCAATTAACCGAGGTTGTGAAAAGTATAACAGCAGAAACGGCCACTACTATTCAAATACATTGTCTCGCAGATAGGACAAGTATCTACTTTAACTTAGTGCGATTACCTGTGAAAAAAAACAATTTTCCTCCACCCGAAATAATCATACAAATATGGTTTCTTGCGGGTGGCTCTCTTTTCCCAGAAGATAGACCCTCAGTGACAGCAATACACCAGGAGTAAGTACTCGCAGTTCGGTGCCACGCACTCATGTGAAGTGAACAAATAGTGGTAAAAGGAAGAAGGCCTTCGCTGCGGAGTTGTCTATTTGAGAACACCAACTTAACAGTTACAGATTATTGAATAGGGGAGCAAAACTCTCATATGCATCTCGTTTACAAAACTGAATATCCACCTTCTCCTTGAACGCGTCTTCCTGAACTTTTCTGGATATTCATTGACTGTTGCTCAAATCCAGGCGAATGCTGCAAAGAGACTCCGCCAATTCCGTAACAGATCTCACTTTTCAAGAGACGCAAAGCGGATTTACGAGAAGACGTACTACTCACATGCCTCATCAGTGGTATCCACCGTTACAGTAGCAACTGATGGGTAGAAAAGCGAGGAGTAAGATAGTGTGAAAAACTCCCATGTTACGTTGGAAAACTGCTAAGAATAGGCAGACTACTCGAGTGGTTGCTGAAAACTGTTCAACAGTCCACAAAAGTTTTCAGTCTTCTTGCGGCTAGCCATGTAGACACGGTCCTCGAGCTTCGGCAACCTTATGTTCTACTTGAACCTAAATTGTACGAGCGTTCACGAAAAACAAATTTGTACGCAAATGAGCATATTTATCGAAGGTATTTATAACTCTGGACAACATTAAAATACACAGATCTTGGCATCGGATCAAAATAGGGCACCATCACGTATCATTCGCACAACCTACTGGAAATAAGCACAATGACAGGCGAACTTTAACTAGGCAGTCCGGCTGGGAAACGAAAGTGTCCATACCAGTGAGACTGGTATCTTGCCGTATTCTGTTGTATTCCCCACCCGGTTAAAGTAGGATCACTGGGGCTACAGCCAGGAAGAAGTGAAAATCCGCAGTTGGTTTCGTGGCACATTGGAATGTCGCAGACCACTGCTCAGTAATTTCCTATCAATAGTTGTTTGGAACGGAAAACATCGTTTTCTTGGGTGAACAGTGACTGGACATGAGCGGTACATGGCACAATTACCTTAGTTGAATTTGGTGTTACAACGATTCCGATGCGTTTTCAAGTACTAGCCAACGCACTGCTGGGTTGCGTATTCACTGCAGCCAGCTGATTTTTTCTATCCTGTGCCGGTTATGAAACACTTGTACAAGATTAATGCCCTTATTTCGGAAGAATTTAGGTTCGGAACCATAAAAAAGACCACTATAACAGTTGCTTTTTTAAGCCATTATTTTTCTCCAGGAAAAACCATTTGTGACGCTATCAATGACACAAGTTGATGAAGGCTGCCCATGCCTTGCTTATCCGTCTACTGACTTCATTTCTTACAGGAAAATCACAACTTATGCAGCTGCCAAGATCGATCAACAAACTCTTGATTCTGAAGTTTCAGGGGAGCACAATGCGATAGAAATCCCGAATTAGGAATTTTCACCCTGAAGGTTCAAAATGAAACCGATATCAAAATCCTGTTTAGCGCGCATTCTAGTGAACAGCAAGACAACTTCGTTCACATAATCCAGGTGTGATAATCACTCTCCAGAGGCGAGAACAGCAAGACAAATTCGTTCACATAGTCCAGGTGTGATAATCTCTCCAGAGGCGGTTAGGTTACACAGATGTGATCACTTGGAGTGTGAAGTCAGTGACAACAGTAAGACCGAGTTGAGCAAAAAAAGAGGAACCAACCATGACGAGCACCGCTAGAAGCGTGTAAGCATTTGGACAGTATGGGACTAAAGAGCACAAAGAACGTTGGTGAATTTCAAGTGTGCACTCCTCTGAACGAGACCAATTAGAAAGGACAATCTATCCACACAGTCAAAGCTTCATTTAGAATCGGTAGAAACTGCGATTTCTGGTCGACGGTGTGCGTGACACCATCCAAGCACCTTTCCTAATGTGAATAAGTGTCCACTGTACTTCCTACCAGGCCGCAATTCCACTTTGATGTCCTTGAACCTGCTTCTTACATGTCACAGTTCAGCGGCGCAATATAGTTGAAGTCAGTAACCTTGTTACAATAGGCGTGAGGCCTGTACTTCCGTGATTGGAATGATCGGTTCCGGTACCTTTTTTAAGCACAAGTACCACAAAAATCGGTCCCAAGGAGGTGGGACACATTATTATTTCCAGATAGATACATAACACAGAGCCCTAGGGTTTCCTTCCACTTTCGAATAAGACCAAGAAGCCCCTCAGTCCCAGTAGCCCAACGGCTCTTTAAGACAGAAAGAAACATCAGTCGCTTAAAGCCTGATGGACTGTCTAAACTCATACACTACGGCTCGAAATGAGCGGTGCAGGGGTAGAGTTGTGAGTAAACCGTTGTTGAAGATGCTACCTACAGTGATCTGGACGCCAATTCTTCCTCTTCTCCCTCTTCTTATTATTAGTATACTCTTTTCTTGGATTAACTTACCCACAGAGTGCATATTAGTCTATGTTGTACGGACTGACTGAAACAGCTTCAGCGAAGTCACATCTACATTAGCCTCTTCCAGTGCGACTCCACCATAACTATGTGTTCGCACACAGGCTACGCTTGAGCTGCCGTGTAACTATACTTTTGGCTTTGAGTGATAGAAGTCCTCGGATTTGGACTGTTCTGACTTCCGCTGGTTTCAGCGCACGCGCACCACGAGTAGAGTTTATGGTGTCACTTAGCCGTAGTGTTCTCATTTCAGTTACTGTCAATGTCTTCTGAGGTGCACGCTAAAACTTCCCCTAAATTGTGGCTTACAAAGCTTTCTGCTGTTAACTGAGGACCCAGTTCCTTTGTTCTTGGGCGATATAGATGAAAAGAAAAGGAAAAATATTGAACAGTCTCATTTGGTGTAATCAGGAGATCAAATGCTTCACTGCAACGTTCCACTACTTATGAGTAAGAGGCCAACCACCAAAACAGGTTTTTAGGCTTTTCAGTGGCACCTCTCAAGAAAGTTTAACATTTTTTTCCGGTGTCCATTTCAACTGCTGCATCGTCAGATCGACGGGCAGTGAACTCGTGATTTACCAAGGACAATCATTGTGAAGCCAAAGTGTGAGTCGTATTCCAGGAGCACTTTTTACGTACGGTCAGAACTGAAACACATTGGTCGAAAACTGCTGAGTATCGCTCACATAAGCAGCTTGCTTGTGTTTACCACTTTTAAACCCATTGAACGAGCATTTTGGCTTTTGTTTTTCCATTTTCTTCGTTTAAATTATATTATGGTGTCAGAATAATTCACTGCATGTAAAAAAACGAGCAAAAATGCCTTTTTGCTTTTTTGCTTTGTAACTCTTATCAAGCCGGCGAAAGACTATTTTTACCAACCGTTCATCGCCGGTTTTGCTCTGTCTATGGTTCATCATGTTAGCGTATTTTCGAATTTGAGTCGATCCTGTTTGTTGTGTCAACGTAAAATATCACACATTTTGAACAAATGATTTATATGTAAACCCAAATGAATCCATGGTTATTGGGCTACTTATTTGAGCTTTAAGATGTTCGTTCGTCAAAATACATTTTGGAATGATTGATTTAATGTCGTTGCCATCAGCTCACTTCTTGATAGTTGAAATCTATTATCATCCCCGTTTCATTTGGAAGACCGAATGCTTCGTTCGAAGTTTTTGCCTTATCCAATAATTATGTCCACTCAGGCCAACTAAAGAAGCATATCAGGACCTCATTCCAAAGCACCCCATTTTTCAGAAACCTGCATCACATGCAGAATAAGGCTCTCCCCACCAAACAAAACTTTCCCAAGGCCATCATGCCACTACTGATACATTTCACTCAACGCGGAGAAATCTTTTTCTTGCGTGTGCGTGTATTACAATTTCTTCCCAAATCCATTCAAACTTAAAATCGCCCCGTGTTATTTTTGATGCGCGCAAACTATAGTCCTCAGAACCGAGCATGTTAATTTATGGAACCTTTGAAACAAACAGGATACTAACTGCTATACACGCTCACAGGTTATTTCATCACATATCTTGTTTCACTAGGTTTAACAAGTTCGAACATGCAACACTTCCGTTACCATGGCAATTCAGGTTCACGGCTTACGGGGGATGGTAAACAGTTTTAACAAGTTCCAATTTCATAATTTAGATGAACACTTTCCCAGTTTTCATCCTGAAGAAAAAGAAAATCCTACGGAAATGTTCGAAGAGGTCGTGGTGACCATAAATTTTAGCTGTTAGTTATTCGGGAAGAAATCATGAGAAATAAAGCAAAATTTATTGGCCTGAATGAGGAGGAAACAGGAATTCAGTTCTTACCTTTCTTAACATGGAGTGGGCGGAATAGTCCCACCAGGACGGTGGGAAGATTGTTCCGACAACAGGGAAGCGGATAAAGTTTGTAAATTTTGTAACTACTCGCGAGTAGTGTACCACTGTTTTGTAAAACGGGTCACCGTAGATTGAGAATTAGCCTTTTATAACGGGGCCATTGTTTGACTTCGTACCTCTAGATAGGCCGTTTAAGGTAAATTCTGTGTTGCTGTGTCGTCAAATCCTCTCCAAGGGTTTCTGTCTTCTTAAGACACCAAAATATCCGTTCCTTCCATCAAATCGAGACTTGTACTGTGTTGAAGTACTTGGAGTGTTTGGTGTCGTAAGTTATCCGTTACTACTGTGCAGATGTCGATTCTACCTACTACGTCTAGCAAAACCAGGTCATTGTTTTCGTGACGTGATTTACGTTTTAAAGTTAATTCTGCAATTAAGGCTTCTACACAATATTCGCGTGATCGAATTATGGATGCGAGTTACCCCACGCATGGAAACACGTCGCATTTAAAACTCTCGCGTTGCTAAAGGCGAGAAGCGTTATCTCTTTATCTTTTATTGAGTTCCACGCGTCGACACTGCATTGTTTAACTCAGAATTCCGTTATCTGGTTTCGAATTTGTAAAACCAGTTTTCTTCCTTTTCTTGCAGCTGTAGCACCCTCTCTGTGCCTAGTTGCCATGTTAACCGAAGGAAGCATGAGGGCTGGGATATTGCCACGTTGCCCCAAGTGCCCAAGCATAGACAGAGGAAGTTCTGCTGCAGAGGTCGGGTTCGGAATGCGATTTTAACACAAGATTCAATGATATCTCGGGGACTCCGCCTACCTGATAAGCCTCAGGAAGGGTGAAACTGGTCGTGGATTGTTCGTGGGTTTTCAGCAAACTCGGCTGCACTTTCCTTCCAGGAAAAAAATCCACTGTGATATCCCGGGTTTGATGCCAACTGAAATATGAGGCGGTCTTTGTACAGCACGTTCGGTTGCAGTATATCAACAACGGATCAGCTGGGGTTCACTTGTCTGCAGTGGAAAACCAAGTTGGTGTTCAGATGAGTGTATTTCGCGAATGTGCCAATTAGTTAAGTGAGCCTGTACTGGACATCATTGTCACATGTCTCAGGAGATTTTCCATGACCAAAGCTTACAGACTCCTTCTAAAGCACTAATTCATTCAGCAAAAAAGATGGAGAAGAATAATCAGCCACAGTTTTTTTATCTATCTCTAATAATGTAATCCCGAAAAGCGACCGCTAAGTGGGTTTATCCCTTACTTACCTATTTGTATTCTCGCCCACAGTTCACTGTTTGGGAAAGAGTGCGGTGCACTAGATGTTGTGGCTTTTATTGTTGCATCAACTATCGGGATCTGAAGAGACCTAATTCTTGGTCATTAGTTTTCGGGCAGATAATCACTTCCATTATTCGAATTGCCAATTTGGCGTTCCGTTGTTGTCGATGAATGAATTGTGCTGTACCAAACAATAAAATCTATGCAATCACCAACCCAGACGTTACCTACTGATTCACTTATTCTGAGAACAGTTTTCCTCGATCATCGTTTGGTAACCAGCACCTACATCTTGATGGTGATCTACATAAAATCATTGTCAAACGCGGATTTCGCGGCAAAATTGCGAATCACACATATCTTCCTAAGAGCATCACATGGGTGATGTCTGACAGTAAATGCTGATGTAGACTGTCCTGGAGTGTGACCTATCTTTATAAGGTCTCCCTAGAGAAGTTTTTCTACTGGTGAGATGTCCCGTTAGAGATGAGTTTTCTTTTTAGAGCTCTCGTCTAAACAGCTACCCAAAAGTTGCAGACCAAACATTGAATTATTCGTTATAAAACCACTCCAAGTTACAAACACAAATCTGTGTGTACTAAACCTGAAATATTGAACCCCTCGTCAGCTACTCATTAGGGTGAGGCATTCTTTAAAGTGACGGCAATGAGAGGTGAGGCATCTACCTTTCATCTCATGGGTTTATTTTCAGAAGAGCATCGTTTATTCTTAGGCTATTGTACCGTTGAATAGCTAAGAGTTCGAGGCTTTATTAAATGATGGGTCGCTTCAGTTCCAGCTGTCACATTCCAAAGTATGCTCATCAAGCGATGCTGGTTTGTTTCATTCTTGTTCAAAGGTAGTGGTTCTTCAGCTTGATCGAATGTAGTCCCTATATTTTGGGACAGCTCGACTGCAGTCGTGAGTAATGTTCAACCAAGAATCCACAAAATGCTTCGGAAATTCAGATGAGAATAATCTTATTGTTGCATCAAGTAGACTGTTATGTACGCCATATTCACCTAGATTTTCCCGGCGCCTTTTGTTATCTTGCTTAGTTTATAGTGATTCTTCCTTTGACTGGTGCCTGTAGCGGGTCATCAGTGGTTCAACTAGAACAGCTAGAACACCAGGTAACCGGAGCTGGACCTTTACTGACAAATGCGGTTTGTTTACAGTGAGGAATACTTGAAGTTTCAAACTAGACTTTATCCTGCAACTGGAGTCAATCTGCGCTGGGAAGTGGTATCGTCCTTGTTGAGAATTGTCTGTACTGTACATCTCACGAATCTATTCGATAAATTTAACCATCGACGTTCTGGTTAGCGGTTAGAATTTCAACACGAATGGCTGATCAGATATAGCACCATTTCATCTTGTAGTTCACATCCCTTGATCACTTGCTGACTGGTTCCCCGAGTGATAAACTTGCAGCTACAACAGTGAAAGTTTTGTCCTCCTTACTAGGTTGGTGACAGATACCTTGGAATGTCAACCGTGATTTTGTTCCGAGACTGAAGGGGAACATATTTGAAGTGCTTCATTGTTGGTCGGACAGACTTGTTTGAACAGTAAAATACAGTTTAAGGTATCTTACTGGAGTACAGCTGCTACCATGTTCAATTGCCTGTGAGATGCCACTGCCTGTCCAGCCACTAACCAACTTTGCTGTCCTTCCCATTGCAAGGGGAAGAATCGTCATAAAATTTAAAAGTGACTGGCTTGAAGCACAAAGAGCTAGCCGGTCGTCGGCGGGTTCGAGACTCTCTGGAATTCCGTGCGATGCGTACTACAGATGATTTCCAGTAAGGATGAAACAGCTGTACAGTTCTTCTCGGCTTTTCGGCATAGGTTGCCTTCGCTTGTAGGATGAAATATCAATTTAACCTCAATTTCTCACACACTGTGATCAAAAGTATGATGCAAAAAGGCAAAAGTGATAACCCGACGCCTGTAGGACAATCGTACGTATAACGGGGAGAGGATTCAAATCTCATGCGAGTCTTCTGTGCTGGGGGGCGTAAAAAGCGGCATAGAGCAACAAATCCAATAAAAGAATCATAACTACCTTTTGAGGAGGGTTTATTCAAAGAGATATGTGTACCTACGGTGATTAAAACGGAGAGAAAACTCCGAAACGTTCATCTAAAAACAGAAAAATACTCACTTCAAACTGATGCGAATCACAGGAGGTCTGAGATAAAAATCAGGTTAAAGCTTGGCAGAATTTTGTAACTGGCTTGTGTTTCACGAATACCAAGACATTTTTGTTTTATTCCTAAAGTATAGCAGTGAAGGTAACCCCGAATAAATGGTGAACTATGAATTACATTTTGGGTACAAGTAACAGTCAATTGACTGTTATCATAAACTAGCACTACCTGGAAAGTAACTCGGTCTAAACGAGTCTAGTTCGAGCCTTGATATAATATACTGATCACAGTGTTGATGAAAATCCTTCGACACCCCAATATCGCTCTAACTCTTTTTGAAGCTCACCAGGTCGGCTTAGTCCACAAGTTCCAGGGGGACGTTAAAGACACCAGCTCCGTCTTTATGTCTGTTCCACAGAAGAGAAACAATTGGTTGGATGTCTTAACAGCTCTTTGTGCGAACTACTGAAGAGTCAATTAAACTGATGCTAAACTCAATGGATTATTAGCTTATAGTGTGTGTGAACCGGGGACAAAACTTGGATCACCTCATAAAAACAAAGTGCGACAGTTAGACAACACAACTATGATGAACGGTCTAGCATTTTTTGTGGTAAAATTATCTCTTCGTCACAGTGGTTGCGGGTGCTTGGGTAATTGAACTTGTCGTGGAGGATGGGGACCAAAGCAAGAAGAAAAAAAACAGTAAAGAGCCTGAACTATCTGATTTACCTGATTTTTAAATTCTGCACTGCGTGTGATAAGCGACAAGGCAAACGAATACAGAATTTTCGTTTCACTTCGGGTAAGAAAAAGATGGGATGAACCTGCGCGGCTGGCCAAATCTGAACAATGACTAAGGTTTAAAATGGGTCTTTCTAGTGGAAAAAAGGCTTTTTTAATTCTCATGTTTCGATCCACAAAAAAGCGATGCTAGAGAGGTATTGGAGTAAGTAAGTCACGAAATCGGTGCTTTGTATCTGCTGCATCGATTCTGCCCTGCCCGCTTCATTTCACGAAGTCTCCTTTGTTGGAGTAGAACACCATAAGTTTTCTTCACAAATTACTTGGTACCTCACCTATCATTGATGAGCGGAGGTTTCAGGGCAGCACGCATTTCTTCTCAGGCTGATTATCAATCTCCCTGTGGAATGAGCCACCGGTCAGTTCTGCTGATGCCGGGGACAAGTGACCGAAAAATTCCATCGTGGTCACTTCTGAGTCTTTTTCATACTCACTTGTTTCTCATACTTGTTCAGAAATTCAATCATCCTTGAACGATTTCTGGTGTACTTGACCAGGTGATGGCGAGCTCCTAGTGTTTGGGGTAATAGATAAGATTACTACCTCAGAATAAAACCGAATGGCTGGGTACCAATTAACGGAATATATCAGAAAGTCCTCAAGAGAAGTCAGTTTGGGCACTTGTTAGTTCAAGACACGTTTAGGTTCAAGTTGATTTTCCTGAGAAGGATATCACATAAAAATTCATTGAGTGCATAGTCGTATATTGGCTGGGATTCAGCTTGGGTAGTTTTTTGTGTAGAATCAGAATTTCCCCATGACTTGAACGTGGGTTAGACTTGACACACTACTCATAAAATTGCCGAGGACTTTCCGGTCATTATCAACAAACGATCCGGCTAGAGTTAGTTTGATCTTCCGTCAGAACTAAATTAATGTGCAAATGAGGGCATCTGGTGAGTTACCTGAGTTACCTCCTATGCAGGATCCTCACTCAAGCATCCAACCAGAACCGGGCCACCTGACAAGGCCCATTGCTGCATGGAGCCATACACCGAAAGTTAACTCCATTGTTGATCAGCCAAGTATAGCGGAATGTCAGGAGTCCCGCTACCCCTCCAAAGATCCGTGAGATGCACGCATCAAATCCGAAACAGCTGCAAAATTACCCCTAACATCGACTGGATCGACGTGGAAGACTAAACGAACATTTTAGGGGAGTACATTGAAAATTGGAATGCTTTTTACTCAGATGTTCCAACTTCGGTGGGTCACGCAACTTTGAAAGTAGCTTTTGTTTCAATCGACAAGTTTTACCACCATCAGAATGATTCAACATCAGGGCTACGTTTACTGGAATACAACTGAACAAAGAACAACATGCAACTGAGAGCATGGACAATTGTCAGGGCTTTCTTGTTTTCATGTTTACCTATTGACGGGTAAACAAATGAACTGACCGATTCGGGAACAATATACAGCCTCTATTGTTTTGGGTGTATCGGAGATAAGAGTGGAGGAGATACGGTTGAATAGGTCTTCGACAGACGAGTTTGTGGAAACAACTGACAGACCTTAGGGCGGAACATTTGCGTGCCTGTATGAAATCCCAGTAGTTCACCGGTATTTTTAAAGGAAAGTTTTGGAACTGTGATATAAAGTGATTATTAGAAGCTGCAGAGAAAACAAAACATTCTTAGCGTTTGCACAAATAGCTGCAGTTTAAGCCGTGCCGCATAGAGCCTCGAGGATAAATGAATTTTTGCAGCGGTGATCACATGCCTGTATAAGGGTCATACATTTGCCTGCACGATATTAAGATTTTTTTTATGTATAGCACGCATCCAACGCAGCACCGTCTTTAGTCACAAATGACATAAACTGCTAAGTGCGCGGATGGTCGAAAAGCACTTACCTGCAGCAAAATACTGTGGGCAGGGAACTTTGTTTGGGAACAATGATATGGTAATCCTCGCTGAATTCGACCAATTTAGGTCATAGTTCAACTGTCACACATGTCATTCTCGGAAATACCAATGCAGCTGGCCGATCCTTCCAGAGTCACATGACCATACTTGTTCATACTAGGCTTCAGGAGTTGATCCAAAATCCGTCGGATTCAGTCAGAAGGAACATGTTGGAAGACAAATATTCCGGCAAGACTCATGTTGTTGTGACCTGAGACATTCTCAAACGTTCTAATCGGGCATCAAATGTTTCCCCAATCGAAAGACCTGTGAGTTGCAGTTTATCCTGAACTATTTCGTCTCGGCTCCATTTGTTTATGGAGAAGTCTATTTCGAAGACCCATCTGTCAACGCTACAGGTACTGGTAATTCGACAGTGCAGCTCTTCGCCACGCGACTAGGCTAGAAAGAATGCACTCGATCGATCGAGACTTCATCTTTTGTTCCTTGGTTCGTGTTTTGAGTTTGATGCTACTATTCAACAAGACAGTGTGACATATTTCAAGGGAATTGTGTTTTGGCTAAACCTTTCCATGGTTTTCTGTTTTGGGTTGATTCGCTCACGCCTGACTGCAACCTACTAACCAAGGCCCAGCCTCATCCTCTCTGCGAATGTGAGCGGATAGACTGACCGATACGACGTTTGGCTTAGCTACCGGGGTCGCCTACAGCGGTGATGGGGATGTGACGTCAGGTGCGGCGACTGTGTTCGTGAGTGCACACAATGTATTGTGATAGATCTAATGCTTGAGCCAGTAGCTCGGACACCGCGGCGTACATCAGATTTTAGCGAATAGGTCACCGATCATGAACAGGTGATAAAATACGATTAAACTGTCCCCGGCGTTGTTCACGGCGCATGGAAATCTGAACTCGAGAAGAACTTTTTCGAATTCGTTGAAGGTCGATAAGACATTCCATTGGAATGCGCATTTTGTTGGACAAAGTCGAACTGTTCATCGGTGGCAATATTTTACGCACTGCGTTGTAGTACAGTGCTAGTGATGTTTGTGATAGTCAGTAAATTCACTGAGGGTATTTGTCACACTAAGTTCTACACAGGAGCTTAAGGAAAAGTGCCTTTCTTCAGTTTTTGTATGGTAACCGATTTTCTGCGGCTAGATAACCCCTTTGGTCTGATGGTTATTATAGACTCTTATTTCGCATATCAGTGGACCCAGCTGTTGTCCCTGTTTTTGCGATATTCGCATTTCTCATAGCTAAATGCTGTGTTATTTATTTGTTTGAATTCCGTCTGACTAACTAGGAACAACTTGGGCTGTCCCCAAGTACTTTTTCTGGCGGGATTATATCTTCATTTGGTGTTCCAAAGCAATTTTATTATTTCTAGCTGGTTTTAAGTGAGGTGCCTTTGAACTAGTCGATTCACAGAAATTGGAATGTGGATGAGTTAGGTCTTTTCATTGATAACAAGTTTTCTTGTTGGTTGTTCAGTTTTTAGTACTTTGAATAATTCTGCAAACTCGCACGTGATCCATTTAAGCTCATCACGAATTTTCACAATCCCCCTATTTTTTCCACATATTTAGGAGCACGTTCAGTTTGGCCAAATTCACCAAGCCCAAACCCAAATCTTCCGAGGATGCCGAAGTCACGAGGTTTTCAGTCACTTGGTTTCATGGTCAGGCACATCTAACGTTTCTTTGGGCTTTAGGTTGGGCCCTTTAAAAGCGATGTTTCTTCCTTGATTCGTCTTCCGTTGGCAGATTCCTCACAGGTCTACCGGCAAGCAAGACACACGCTGTTTGGGTTCGTCAAATCGGAAGAAGCTAAAGTTAGAAATTTGCACGCAATAATTAGGCGAATTGTGCTCCAGGTAAGCCACTAGCAAGATATGACTAGCATAGCGACAGATGTACGGCATGTCCACTTGGGCTAACGAAGATAATAGACGACAGAATAAATGGAAATATGACGAACATTGGATATGAAAAAAGCTTGGTGCTTTGGTGAGGCACTAGAAAACATCAGTCATTAGGATGAATAGCTAAACGCACGAATAAAACATTTGGTGGGTTCTTATCATGTGCTCTTTCACTCAGCATGTGCCTAACTTTTACTAGAAGACGAAAAGCAAAGTGGCATCAACTACTTCAGTTGGGAAATTTTTCCACATTTTTGTAATCCGGTGTGTGTAGAAGAATGTTCGTAGGTCAATTCTACCCCCGATCTTTATCAGTTTCGTGAATGTGGACGCAGGCTTCGCCTGTCTTTACAACGAAACAAACACTGAACCATCCAAATGGCAGAGTATCGATTGACAAATAGATGTAATCTGCAAGGTTGGAAAAACCCAGCCGCCTGAGTCTGTATACGTACGCGATCCTCTTTATATTCAAGACCTTCTGTCTCCAGTTTCTATACCACACGTTGTGCTTCCGCGAGCAGTGTTACCTCTTTCTTTATGTATGAAATCTAGGCTTGAGAACAGTAGTCTAAGTGGGGACATACAAAGACAAGGTAAAACGGAATCCATACGTCTAGGCTCCTACTTGTGACTGCCCCCTGCTTTAGAAAAGAAACTACACAAGCTTTCTAGGCTGCGGCAGCGTCTTGGATAGCCGGTCTCTGTTTGTGGGAGTTTCGTCTGGAATATCTATCCCTAACGTCGAAGCCTCACCAGTACTGGAATATGATACCGAATGAGGGTGTTTCGATGCACTGAGCGAAGGATTCCAGATCACCTGTCATTTTTCGGTATCATTCAGGTCAGCTTGTGATGAAGAACCTTCTCGGAGGGAACACACTCTTCACACCACTTGCAAACAGAATGAATGGTTGCAGAGGCCAGCGATTGGATCGTGGATGGATACCAGAAAAGAAGTTGGTGGACCAAGAACCGATCTCTGTGGAACACCGTTGGTGGCAGCCTCGCATTCACCTGAAGCTCCCACTTTGTTGAAAGTGAACGGTTAAAACCCAATCAAAATTCCGTGGATCTGTAGTATGTGAAGTAGAAAGTTACATCTGACCTAATCGAATACCATTTTAGAATCGGGCTAACCGACATTTCCTAGTTCCCTTTATCCAGCCTATCCGTACTTCTCTTCAGGATAATTGGAAGAAATGAGGGACAAGACCACCCCTTAATAAACCCGTGTTGAATAGGGTTGAGAAGCTCGCCGTTCGTCATATATTAGGGTATCCGTCTGCAGGTTATCTGTTTCATAAATGTGGACGAGTCACTAGGGAGGCAAATCAGCTCAGTTGTTTTCCCCACCCGTAGGAACGGAGACGATAGTGGCCTGTCCACAATCGTGTGATAGGTTAATTTTCTTCTGGAAACAGCCGAACAGTTTATTCATGGCATTTTAGGTAACACCAGCCCAGGTGTTTAGTACACTGGGGTACGTCTCACCAGACCGAGTGATTTAGATCGCACTCAGGCTTTAGGCTTCTGTATATCTAAATGGTGCTTATTTCGAATGCCGTCATAACACCATCACTAGAGTAAAGCAAGTCAGGAATGAGACCCCAACAAAATCCTGTTGGAAGGAGAAGCAAAAATAACTTCGCATTTATTCTTCCATTTCGTTATCCTCAAACGTAGTTCTGTTGTTCGTGTTCCGCACTCGAGTCACGTCTTTTCTCAAGCTGGTTTGAGAAGGAACATACCTCTGAAAGCTTTTGGGGTTATGTAAGGTCTTTAATTCCAGACGGCGTTCATTGGATGTTTTGGCCTTTAAGGTGGATGTCACGGTTGCTGTGTTTAATTCATGACTCCTCGTTCCTCTTATACTTCTGCTTACTTAGATTAACGCAGCAGATGTTCCAGACCATTCGCTTCTTTAAAAGGACTTCTTTCTTGAACCACGGTCGGTGTGCCTTAATGCATCCAGCTCTCGGAGCTGGATGCTCCTCCATAAAGTGTCTTGCATTGTCCATGGTGCTGTCCTATAAATCTAGTGCTGCGTGCCCTCTCCACAGAAGACGGTGCATCGCCTACAATCGCCAGACGATCAGATTGATTCTAGGAGAAACCATTTCTCACGATAGAGTTAAATGATCACTCAAGACAGCGCAATCAGTTCTGCCTAATGAGTGAGAGGTGTTCAGTCCCAATTTATCAGATCCACACTGGGCAAATGTCAAAGCCATTTCAAAAGATTCATGACCTTTCCTATACCTAATAGGATGCTGAACAAACGGGTATCCAGCATGTTCACTGATAGCGTCAGGGAGTTGTTTATTGAAACCACGTCGAGGAAAGATAATCGCTCGCGTCCTAATGATCTCTGGAGCATTGAAGTCTACGTCTTTGTAATTCCTATGGCATCAGCACTGATGGCAATAAATCCAATTTGTCCCGGAACCCACTCGTTTTGGTGTAGCAAACTCGTGGTCCCCTAATTCCCCGAACCTTATTCGATTCCAGTGCTTAGCCTTAATCGGCGCTAGTCATACAAGAGACAGTCACTCGGTGTGACAAAATTATTCGTGTTATGTGTAACTAAAATTTTACGTCCTTCATTCTTATTTATTGGCCATTAACTTGCCGGCACTTCTGAACCAGATCTAAAGCAATGTGATTCACGTCACAAAGGGTTCAACGAGTTTCGTAATGCACTACTCATAAGGTTGCTGAAAATTCTTCGATTTCTTAATTGGGCTTATGCATCGATCAATTTCTCTACTATATCGATTACCAGCATCGTTGTATTGGCGCTGCGGTAAGAAGGCCAATGGCTTCGCGGTAAAGGTACACCATCTTCCTGACCTTACTCACAGATCAAAACGGTATATAGTTTGGTTTCTTCTCCAAACCTTCTCATCTACTACTTCTGTGGGGGCACGCAGCTTGACCTTGATCAATGGTGCACGCCGATTAAGTAGATATGCGAGTAATTGGTTCAGCTACACGTGCACCGATCACATCATTTAATTGAATAATAGGAGCTGTGGACCGTCCTCAGATTTGGCGGTACCTTCACACTTATTCTTTGAATCACGTCCGTTGGCTTCAGGCCGACAAATCTTCGCCATTTCACGTCAAGCTCCGAACAGTGAACATTGGGTTTGGGCCACCGAATACCACGTTCAGACAAGACGTCGACCTTAAAGCGCAGCAATTTCGGAGTCAAGAACAAAGACATGGTCTAGTTACCTTGGCCTGGATCCCTCCTACGCCGACCACACTTGATTCGGTGTTACCTGCAGCGGTTTGTAGGTAGGCTTTAACAGCTTGTATCAGCTAGTGGATGAGATCACGATCCGCCATTGTCATCTGAGGAGGACAAGACATGCAAGACCATAGTCAATGTTATCATTGATAGCCATGTATACGAAGAAGCTGAAAGAATTTAGACGGTGAGTTTTGATCTATATTGAAAATGCTGGTGGGTACAAAGGAGTCTTAAGTATGACAGACAGCATGTAACAGAACCGCTTAGTTCCAAAGTCAGGTGTGTGACATGCACTAGTGTAACACAGACACGCAAGCGGCCGTCAGTTCGACACAATTGACTAAGAAGAAGGTGAAATTGCACATCTTCAGGATGGCGTAAAGAGAACAGCAGAAGAGTAAGCCACCAATCCGATGTGTTTTTGTCCACAAAAACCAACGACTCTGACAGTAAATAAACTAAAACTATACAGACATCACGATAGCAAGGCGTAAGACATAACATCAACAACTTGACAACTCTGCATGGATGTCACCTTCATAGTCTGTGCAGGTATACTGTATCCCTCAAATATGGGGTATTACACTCTTGTACAGGTCTTGCGTCCGCATATTAGAACCTTCGGGTGAACAGAAAAATTGAATGTCTTTCTAATTTGTATCGGAGCGATCACATAGTGAATCAGTGTGCCGCTGAAATACCATGGCTATTGATCATAGAAAATGTTATCAGAAAGTGTTATAAATCACTTCGATAAGAACACTGTACATGTAATTAGCGTTCATGAACCGGTAAAAAGCTTCAGTCAGTGGACTGAAAAACTCAAGTTGTCCATTAACCGAGTTTCATTCGGCTACGGGGCTATTTCTACTCTTGTCACAAAGGTCCATTTCACAAACAGCTTCTGTTCATACATTTGAGAATGAAAGACGATTACGCGAGTACATATCTCTTCCAGAGTGCACAAGTCGACAGGTAAAAACGAAATCGATTTCTGAACAACGTGAAGAGTTTTCCATTTTCCTATTGTATTCTGGTTTGCAGCCAAGAAAACAATGAACACAAGTTGAAATTATCTCCTAAGAATAACCCACTCTGACAGCATTGTTATGAAACGGACATTGTTGTCTCGTCTGTAGCAGGTTTTCTTACATTGTAGAACTCCACAGGTTAAAAATGTGCTTCTGTGTGTCGGAAAATTCTGCGGGTCCGAGAAACGAAAGCTGCAATGTCCTTTTGTCAAACTAGATAACGCACGTGCATGAAAAGTTGTTTGGCGATATTTCTGTCTGATAAAAGCAAACAGTGGTGCGATATTGAATGACTGTCACTGGTATGCCGAGACCAGTCACTCCAAACTCCCTGTCACCTGTTCTCAATAACTGTGGACTAAATAGCAAGATATTTCCATGTTTTGAACACAAAAACATACAAATAATTAGGAGGGGGAGAGATGTAGCACTAGCTTCCTTTATTGGGAAGTTCTTTTAAGTTAACTTACCTATTGGTCTCCCAGTATCCAGTTTGTCGAAACAACGGTGAGTTCAGTTTGATATGTCTGATTCTCATGATAAGTGACTTTGGAGATAACCGGACTCCAAAGGAGAGAAATGATAAATAAGGTTGATCAGCTAGATTATAAAAGTAACGGGAATTAATGGGGTAAACAATGACGAAAGGAAGTAAAACATGATAACAAGGTTGGTAAAAGCTCTGCGACAGCCCATAAGCGGTTTCTCTCCTCTTGGACCTCTTTTTCGAGGCATCGTCCCCGAGGTTTCGCCAAAATTATGCTCTGCTTGATTACAGTGAATAGCACTGGACCCGTCAAACTCCCTAATTTTCTTGCTTGATCTGATGTTAACGGCAGACTAGACCGAGTTCCAGATGAATTCCAATTTGTGCTTAGTCATCCAGACCATTTTATCTAGTGGAAACCAAGATATTTATCCACTAGAACGCACTATCTGTTTGATGCAGCACTAAGGAAACATATGTTGATTGCCTACAATGCAAGTAGGTGTGACTGAACCGCATGGAACTCTCACGGAGTTGAAAAGGTACGTAATCCTGGAAAGCCCTGTCCAGGTTGGAATCCCTGCCTTCCGTTAACTGATAGTGGAAACTAATGCGTAAATATTTGTAACTTTGTGTAACATAATGCAGACTTATCGGAAACAGTTATGCACGATGTGCTTTCATATTGATCCTCTCTCATCAGAACGACAATCATCATTCGACTCTGTGACTTCAAAGACATTAGAAGTTTATCACGATTCAGAGGACAGTTTGATCGAACAACTGCATTCGGGTTAAAGTTTTGTCTTCAAACAGTGTCATAGGTTTTGCTCAAATCCCAAATATTTCTTCAGTTGTTCTCAGGACACTGTCTTCCATGAAAGAATGTTATATTCCGTTAAACGTTTAGAAACTGATAGCCAGAAAATAGCTTTAGCATTATCTGAGTTTGATGCGCCGCTGGACGATATGGATATGGAGCTCTTTTTGTTCGATAAGTCATCCTAGTGCACACAAACTCCTTGCAAACGATACCATAACTTTTGCTGTGCCCCTGGGTATGTTATTACGCCCATGCTAAGCGACGATGTGGGGCTCGTGCTGAAATCCGGTGATAACGTGCCGATGCGTGGAGCCACGTGATGTCAGGCTACCGCGTACATTATGCCTCGGAGCAGCAAGAAAACGACGATACAGTTTGAAAGAGGATTTCAGATCTAAAGGTTAGTTAGGTTGAGAAGTGATCACAATTTTCCTTTTGTATAGGAAACCGAGACTGAACACTATAGGAGGAAAAGCTTGATCAAACCAGCCAATATCTCTTATACAAGAGGAAGTAGCCCCGTTTGAATGGTCAGATTCATTCTGGCTGTTCTAATATTTGACCACACGGTAAAGCGAAAAAAACTCAAAGCAACGAAAATTTCCATAGTCACTTCCTAGCTTCAGTAACACCACGCCTGAATCCCTCACCCACACACAGTTGCGAAGCTTGAAAGTCACAAGTCCGATTATAAAATCCTAATAAAAAGCATTGAGACAGCGAATGAGAGTGGTGCGTGCCAAGATCTTGGAGGGGATGTACAGTATCCATTTCAGTAAGAATTTATTGATGTTCTGGCACCCAGAAATATCCAACTTTTGTTGAACATCTGGGTGAAAATATGAGCTAGTCTCTTTAGGACTCTGCTGCACGAGCAAACTCAGAAGACGTCTGATGTTTTGTGGATCGATAATACTTGGCAAGCAACAACAATATGCGTATATAAGCATCAAATTTGGCCGTTTGTTTGCTCTGGGACTGACCTCATCCAATCCTTTGTCCCTAAATCCTGTATGCTATCAAGGTTCAGTGTATTTCTGAATTCTGCCTTCGTTGACGGCGGATGAAAGTAAATTGAAATGTCAGTGTATGAGAAGCTAGGCCTTTTACCTTACTGTTTTTGTGAAGTAGGTGGTTTAGATCCAATGGTTTAACTTTAGGTTTAATACATGGGAACACCTATCATATATAGTATAATGGTTCAGGTAGCTGCCCTTCGATGTCGGATTTTAACCAGGAATTTAGTTGTACCACGTCCGCAGCCAAACTTAGAAGTGATCTCATATTTCAGGCCGTCTGCATTCAATCATGTAGGTTTACGTATATGCATACGTACAGTGTACACAGTGGCAACTCCAGTCGCGCCACGTATAATTGGTCGTTTGCTGTCTTCTTAAGGATGTCCACATTGTTCGGGTCCCTCCTTCTGGTCTACTACAAATGATCGTAGCCTCTGGATATGTGATATGGCACTACGCCCTAGTCAGTTGTTCATGCTACCTTAGCCAGTATGTAATGTTCAGTCAGGTTAACCTCACCTAATAGGTATTCACCAATCATGTGTACTTAGTTCATGGTTGCAAACTGCCTGTGTCGAACTATCATGAATCTGTCCATCGGGAGAGTCAACTGTATATTTGCGAGTGATTTTCGATCCAGTGCCCCATCACGCATTCGCCTGGAGAGCTTGTTCCTCTTTGTGGAGCACCCAGAAGGTTCTTATTATTGGCATTCTGAAGTGGCTTCCTCTCTAGGAAGGTTTTTCCCACGTCCGGTGAGCCCCGACCGAATTGGATAATGGTACTTAATTCGTAGAAATCGCTTAAAGTTAAGGTAGGATTCACGAAATGAATGTCCCAACTATTCAATTCTCTTACATGTCCGTGACGGGCGCTATGTAGAAACATGATAACCAATTTTGGTGACCGACAACCCTCTCATATAAATCATTACGGACCTTTTCCCATCCATCTGAACTTTATTCAGAACCATCAACGAGAATGATTTATAACGAAGGCCCATGATAAATATTGAGAGAGTATTGAGGTCATTTCGTCCTATTTTTCAGGTTTATTGCCCCTCAGTACAGTTGTGGAATGTTCCAGTGAATGGCGCTGTCGAAACTGAAATTATGGGTCAAATTCAAATCGATACAAAATCATTCCTTAAGGTTACTGAACAGCGCATTGTTTGTGCTCGTTACGTTAACTGTTTGGGGTGCATGGCCAATGAGAATGTTTGGTTGGATACATTTTAGGCCGGTCATGGACATGGCGAACATGTTCCGATATCCTACTGCTTTGATTCTACCATTCTGTCCTTCTTTATAAATTATCTGTTCTAAACGCGTATGCCCCTGGAATTTATGCGTCTGTTCAGAAGTGATGGGATATGTATGACCGTACTTGGGACAACTAGTTGGATGGTCAGTGGAGATTCAGGGGTTGCAAAGCAATCATTGCTTTTATGTACCAGATTAGTTCGCCTTGGATTACCTCAGTACTATCTGATTGAAAGTGTTACTTGGGATCCTATCTTATCACTCTGTCACCAATACGCTAGGGAACTCGTTTTGATTGTTGGTCTGTTCGCCGAGCTTGGCAGTTGGATTGCAATCCAACAGAACAGACCAACAATCAATCAGCGCACCCGAGCTACCTATATTCCACAACATTGCCGGAACTCGTTTTATTTGTCAGATAAGTAAAGCATTGTCGAAAAATCATTCCGGCCCATAATGAGTATAGTTTTCATGTTACAGTCATTGCCACAGAAATCTACGTATCCCAATGGGGACTGTAGATATATAGGATAGGGAATCTTCTAAAAGAGAGCATACGGTCATTGTTCCAGTACCTATCCAGTCAGTTTAGGCTTCTTACCCAGCTCGCTATTAGCGGGCATCGACGCTTTGAAAACAACATGAAGCAACACAGGAGTGGTGCTCCTCCGATGAGGAAAAACTTGATCAATTTTTGCTCGTGTAGTTGTCAAAGGACAGATTTCAATGTGCTATCTGAAGCGGGCGCAGCGCGCTTTGTCAACAGCACCAACTGTAACCAGGTTGCCATGAGGTGATCATCCGCGAGCCTGGCCC
Source organism: Clonorchis sinensis (assembly GCA_003604175.2). Lineage (NCBI taxonomy): Eukaryota > Metazoa > Platyhelminthes > Trematoda > Opisthorchiida > Opisthorchiidae > Clonorchis > Clonorchis sinensis. The sequence goes on from CM030369.1 coordinate 23,534,373, forward strand.
ACCACAGTTGTAAAATCGTGGCAGCAGATAGGTAACTTCGCTGAACACGATTGTACCGGCTTTTGAGACCTTGGTCAGATCAACCAAATCAACTACCAACGGAGCCATATTCCCCGACACTTCACAGAGTTGGCCACAAAAGGCAGACCAAAATAACGTGACTATACGCGCATAGTGTGCCCTTATGTGATAGAACCATCCAAACCTGTGTGCGATCCTCCTTTCCAGTGTTACCCTGATTGCCAATATTGGCTCAGTCTGTTTTCAACTGAGCACTGTTCTCTGCCAAAAAACACCACACTCCAATTTTTTCGTTTTTTTCTTGGGTGGAGTGTCTGACATTTCGCCGACAATCTATATATATATTTCGATGGCAGACAGCAGTCTCTGTAATCGGGATGGATAGCCTACGGAAATCTGATATGGTTCCTAACTGAAAGCCAAGAGCTTGCAGCCAAACTCTTTTCTGAAGGCTGAGCATCTTGGGATGATATAACAACTCACATTAATTCCACTACCTTGCGGAAATGTCGGAAGCGATCATGTTTCCAAAGGAGACCGCCACCCCATGCTTGGGAAATGTTCAAACACTGCTGGATCAATTGTCATTAGTCGAACCGTGAAGTGTTCAAGCTACTAGTTTATGGGTTGAGACTGTCTGGAGTTTCGTGAGATGCGCACTGCTGCTGATTCCCAATAAGGATGACCAGTTATACGATGTTTTTCGGCCTTACAGCATTGACTGGTTTCGCTTACAGGACGAAATCTCAGTTACCAGTTTGCGTTTGCTTGCACGTACACTAAGTGAATGGAAATCAGCCTTCCCACATACAGCATTGATAATTAGGCTTATTGTTAAAAGCCTGTCCAAACAACGTAATGGGAACAAAGAGCGACACGAATTGGTACGGTGTTGAAAATTACTTTGAAAGATTAACGTGTCACAGAGTGATGTCATTTATGACAAGTTTTATGTCATCAATCAAGCAATCTTCTCCACATGACTGTGTTTTAGTCTCGTTACCATGGGCAACGAACCTGGTAACCTGTATCTTCCGGTTTTGTTTGGCCTAACTAAAAGGTACGCTTTGTCATCTGCTTCATCAGCAGACCAACACGTTGAGTGTAGATGGTAGGGAGAACATCTATTGGTGCGTTTCTCCTTTGAACAAGGTAAGAGGAAGTGAATTCTATGTTGATAATCAGATCAGAGCGCGTTGCCAAAAGCCTATGGTCTACGAAAGCAAACGATAGTATGGCACCTTCAAATTCATATTAGAAACATGATTAGGGAACCACAGATACCATTTGGGTTGAAAAATCATTTCTTAGTGCTCAAATTGACTATACTATTTGAGCCCGGAAAAGTTGAAAATTCTATTCTGACCACAGAGTGTTTGATAATCCAAAAACATGAGACGTTCGTGCTATTAAGTTTTAGGAATAAAACTACGCCAGTTTTTAGTGTTTTGTCCAAAGAAAAGTGTTGTTTCACTTGATGACAGATTAGGTGGAAAAATACAACCACTAGCTAGGTTTCTCCACTGATCCATCTTGGCAGCGTTAACCGTACGTTTTTGTGAACGATCAAGCTGTTGCATTGAAAAATAGAGTCTGACTGGTCAAGGGTAGGTCCGCTGTTTCGCTTGGACGAACAGACTCATTTGAGCAGAGTATCATCTAATGAGTTTGCTGTCACCTATGCTCTACGAATGATCAATCAGGGACTGACGTTTACAATGGAACGACGCAGAGCAATCACTACAAACCATATGGTTTTGAAACCAAGATCAACCAAACTATGACCAAAATTCTTCCGTTTGTTCCTTAGGATGTGCCACCATAAAAAATAAGGTTTAAGGAAATAAACTAGACTACGGCTTAGCGAAATACACTCATTTGCAAAAAAATTGGTTTTGCGAGAGGCTCATCTGGAACCCAGCTGGATCTCTCGTTTATGAAGTTTTCAGCAACCTTATGAGTAGTGCATTAAGTATGGACTACGACTGTTCCACGTGGATGATTTTGATTATGTTCTTGTTCTTGTTCAACCAGACTCAAAATGCTTAAAGTTAGCATGAGTACATTTGGTTTTTTAACGCTCTGTGTGATATGTAGAGGGACAGAAAACGACATTTTCGAACAAATTTCTATTGACACAACAGGACTTGTCAGTCATTCTCCAGGTCCTAACAGGAAATTATAAAGTATTGCTCAAACCAAAACTGCATTCAAGTCAAAATATGCCATGGAAACGTGCTACTATATGCAGAAAGCTACTGTACGGATAATGTACTGATTCATGCTCAGCTTGCATATGACATAGGGATTGATGACCAACAGCTAACTCCCAGTGGAACAAGAGTGATCACAGTGAACTCACAGTGCCAGTGGTTTTAGTTAGAGCTCTGCTGTTTACGTTTACCACTAGCGGTTTGGTCCAGAGGTCAATTACAGCATGGTGGCTATTCTTCTAAACCATGAATTCAGCCCGGAATTCACTATAAGCCTTCGGTTTTGCAAGATTGCACCGAAACTGGGCAATCTTTCACTGCATCCAAACTTTCATATCGACAGTGTCTACTTTTTAATTTATTTCAGTGCGCTCAGTGCACGCGTTTCATTGAAGTTACGGTAACCGCCAAAGCACCCCTTCATTTTGTCCCTATCCCTTGAACTCACCGGTTTGATTTGATACTAGTCGACCGTACATGACGTCTGAATTTAGCGCCTTCCTCTTTTATTCTACTATGTTATTCACAGAAACCAATGGCTGTCGGAACATTATGACCGATAAAATAAGGGAATTAAATAGATGATAGCTTGTCAGTTGTATCAAGGCTCATCACAAGTCCGATTTATTATGGAAGAAGTTGCTGCTTTGACCGTCATGTTACATGCATGTATGAATATGAAGATATTTGTGTGCTTCGTCACACTGTAATAAACGACTCCAACCAGCATGTTACTTCGCAGTAGGTACATCAACCGTTCGGTACATTTCTACCTGCACCTCACCACTTCTGCATAAAAAGACGCGTTGGTCCGATTTTCTGTTTCGACAGTCTGCTAGCAGTAAACATCTCGGAAGCTAAGCATGGATATGCCGTTGTGTTTCATGAGACGGTGAATCATGGACGGCGCCATAGCCGACTCACCTATCAATTTCATCTTTGGTGTCCGTGGGCGATTCTGCAGAATGCTCAGATTCCTCAAAGGGCGAAAATATACAAAATTGACAGTATGTTATTTTAGAAGCAGCCTCACCGATTAAGTCATGTGTAACGCACGGCATGGATACTATTCTCAAACAAGTGCAAGGGTAAACCGAATCTTCGTAAGGGAACAAACTTTAGAGGAGTTGAACGAGCACTCTTTCTGGTTTTACTTTAATGGGAATTCTCTCTATGGATAGGGTTAACTGGAGGAGAGCGCCACTTCAATTTTCAAAAGTCACAGGTTTATTCGCGAACAACTCCGAAAAACGAGTACGCGTAAATTCATAGAGCTACTCAAACTATGGACATCCCTTTGTGAACAAACTTAGAGCTGTGCAATATTATGCTGCACTGTTCACGAAAGTTTCACACGTAAGTTAAGTTAAGCCTGTTAAGCTATAACGACCGAAATGGTTTGTGCTTGGTAACCTTCGGCGAATAACATTGTGTGGGGGATGTATTCCATTACACCGAAACGTAAAGGCACTGATAGAAGTCACTAGCAACTGATTTTTTATTGCGCCGTTACAGTTCACTTTAATTCGTTCACAATTGGGCCGGCTGAGGCCTCTTAACAAGTCGCCGTCAGTTTGATCGTTGATCTCACAAAACAGCAACGTGCGCTTGTATGACTGGAATCGAAGGCAGTAATCTAAACTGAATGAGTAACGTGTGCATGTCCTACTAACAAGAAGCAAACTCAAAAGCAATTGTTCGTGAAAAACATCTCCCTCACTATTGGGAATCCCAAAAATACTGAATTACCATGTATAGTTTCATCTTGTGTTCCTGCAGCCACATATTGCAGTAGTGATGCTTCTTCAAATATGTTACTATCAATAAAGCTGGTTTAAACCGTTTCTAGCAGAATCGCTTGTGGAACGGGATAGGGTAGCGGTAGCACCAGAAACATTGGGCGTTAATCGTACGGCTGACGAACACTGATGTTTTTACTTGGGGAATAAGGTTATCGTTTGTTGAATCGGAAACCGTCTTGATTATAGGGATAATGCAAAGGTATTTTCCATCTACGTAGTCAACCACCCACCATTCCCCTGTGAAATGAAGCACATGGATTGATTAGCTAGCCCCGTTTGCAATTCCTCTCACTTTCAGTGGGAGTGCGGTTTGCTATCAAGCGTGTGTTGCACATCAGGCTTTCCTGGCGTTCAAATTAACCACCTTGGAAATGTCACACTACGCTGCTCTGGAGCAGAAATTACAGGTTGAAATTCACATATCCGTAGTCATGGCTTAAACAAGCATCCAAAATTCGACAGCCCAATTTCACGCAGTAACTCCCGGTCCCTTCCAGATCAAGTTTTATTTTTTTTTACAAAAGGCGGGTTATTTCATCCGCTATCGGGAGATTTAGCGCACATCCTCCCGCACTTTTCTGCTGGATGACTGTCACGTAAAAACAGTATCTGCATCTAAACACTTGCAAGTGGATGTCAGTGCGCTAGGTAGAAAGACCTCGACAATTCGTCTGAGTAAGCCCGATGGTAAATTGAACTGCTTAAGCGGTTTACATCCACATTTTTTGGAGTCCTTCTTGGACCTGAAATTCTTGTCCCTGTTCAGCTCAAAATATTCGCGTCATTACTGTTAAGGCAGCTTTTCGCTGGAATTATGACGGATGGTGGTTCAAATTACATAGGAATTCTGAAAAGTAGCTTTCAAGCTAAACTGCTGTGGAACCGTATCAAGGTTAATTTGAGCTAAGGGTGAGCTTAGGAGTTCTTGGGCACAGGTATTTTCTCATCAGTCAACTCATAAACATGACGTTATTTTGCATTGTGCAAGTTGAATAATGCGTAGCTTTTGACCTGAGGTTCCATCACACATCTGTGGTTCTCTCTGTAGTCATCATCATCATTGACAGCATGATCTCAGTGTTTAAAAGTGATGCCTCGTTGCCGCACACCCATGATTCATTTGAAAGCCTTATTATGGAGGAAAGAATAAATGTGGACAGGCAAGGGACTTAGTGCTAGCTTACTACAAGCTTTCCAAGGTGCCCACTCCTCTAGACACTCACTCAGGCAATCTGGAGAGATACTGACAGCAAAAATGCCACTGGCATCGATTAGCAACCATATTTTGCAGCGTCTCCCACACCTGAGGATGTCGGCACCGGATGACGCGCAGAGTTTGCTTGCAGAACCAATTCAGCACGAGCGGAGTCATCAGTCCTAAGTGCTAGGCCTACAGGGAGAGATTTAATAATGGGCTGGTGAGAGAGGGAAGGCAAATTATGTGAAAGCGAAAGAAGGGAGGCGTCAGAAGTAGTCTGATTTCGCTTACTTGCCCTGCTGTATGTAACAGGTAAGGCAACCCGGATGACGGCACCACGTGATGGCCGATCTGGCATAACTGTATGATTGTACTTGGGTTGAGATATTGTCACGGCGTCCACATCTAGACAAGAGGGCGATTAAGATCCTCAACCAAAGCCTCTGCCTCAAAAGCCCGACTGCAAGGCAGTGGTTTTTTCGGAAATGTAGGCAAATTACCATTTTTATGGAACAAGTCATCACACGTATTCCAACCCCCAACTTGGGGAACCAGAAGACTGTCTTCGTCAGACCTCTAACCATTGATCAGCCTCTTATGAGACTCCGCGGGTGTCACGTGGACACCTTCCAGTATAGGGTAATGGGTCGCAGAGGTACCCAAACAGTCACGCCACGGTAAGGTCCAGTCTCTTGGTGACTTCTCTCCTTAGTCCATTCGCTGCGTCGAAGAGTTGTTTGGCTGCAGGCTGATCCCGTCACCGCCCTGCGCTTGCATGTAAACAGTACGGTTATTAAATATCCAAGATAGGAACAACGGGCTTTTTACTTATGCAGTGTGTCAAGGCGTTGCCGTCGCTGTGTTCCCAATTGTTAGTCACAAAAAAGAGAGAAATATGATTACCAAATAGGACTTGACTGTGATAGTTGCGTCTAGTTTGGGCACATGACATTTGGTAACACAGCTTCCACACGAGAATTTTGATCACTGCGATTTCCCCTGTTGTTCGCACGGCATACCACCAGCAAGTCACATGGATCCTCCAGGCCTCACTGTTCATCACTGGTCCTACCAGATATGACTTCACGCTGGCTTGGGTCTATGCTTCACGTGGCGTCTATTCGGTCATGACAGTTTTGTTACCCCAACATGTTTCAGACACGGAGAATCCGCTGGTAATTTCTAAACACAATTAGTCAACAGGTAGACGTATTTTAAATTAGAGGGACTGGTTTCCTCCGCCTTGCACCATGATGCAAAGACTGTAGCATACCCCTAGCTTCCTCGGTAACTTGCACAAAGACGGGCTAGCTAATTTTTTGCCGGAGTTTTTGATCATGCGAAGCTTTGTATGTAAGTATATATATCCGCCATGTGTGTCGAGGTGTCCTTTGACAAACTCTAGTGCTTATAGCAGAATCGTCACTGAACCGTGACAGCTTATTGCGTTCTACAATACTGTGTTTACGACTCAGAGCATCTTGCAGAGTGCAGTCAAAAGACTGTTTTTGATAGTACCCATGAAGTAGTCCGAATAGTTTTTCGTTCTCTCTCTCTCTCTCAAGACTGACGTTTGGCTCACGAGCGATGAACAGCTATTTAGGGTGATAAGCAGTGAACGCTGATATGTTCAGAGTTGACATGATCTGGGATATTGCGAAGGAACGGACAAATTTGGGGGCTTTTTGTTCAATGTAACTAGAACTTACCAGAAATTTGGAACCTTTGAGGAAAGTGCACTTTGAAAGGTGAGATAAACATCACGAACAAGAAGATGCAGGCGTTCTGATCGTGTATAGAAATATCTTTCACAGTATAGTCAGGAGAACGTGTAGCACAATTTAGTCAGCTCATGAGATACAGCATGTGTTATTAAAAATTGTTGTGACTTTATGTGTCATTTTTGTCGGGGCGTTTTGTACATTCGCGACAAAGCGATAATTGCTCGAGATTTTTGAGGCGAACTGTAACCAAAGCTTGTGGCGTGCATGAATGTGTCCCTTTCATGTTCATTGTTTTACCAATTTAAATTTTTGCGTCGGAGTTCACTCGTTGCTTCCCTGTGAGAAATTGTTCCCCTGCAAACACACTGTCTTGATTGAGACAGCTAATCTAATTTACCAGTCACCAGACTTAAATCAACGGAGCGAATTTTTCTGCAGCTATAAATTCCATTTGAATTGACTGTTGTACTACTGAAATAATACGCGCCAGATTGGACTAGTCCAGGGCGGGTTTTATTAGAGACTTATGTCAGAATCTAGATTCTTTATCGTTTGAACAAAAAGTTTAAAGTGGTCGCTCTTGAGACATTGTTATTCTAACAGTTGTTCAAATATTTCTACAAGGGTTTATCACACGGCTTGGCCACGGTGGCGAGGAAGAAGATAATAAAGGTTGTAACTCCTTGTGCAGTGATTTGTCTTCTGTCACTGGCTAACTGAACAGACTCGTTCAAAACACAGAGTAAAGAACAATTTGGACACCACCGTTCAATGAAATGTTTTGCACCTGCGCTAGATTTTGTATATTCCCCTATCAAGTTCTCGGGTTTCGGACACGAGGTAAGATTTATTATTTTTCATTTTCACTATATATCAAAGTCAAAATCAACCTGAGTGTGGAACATTTTCGTTTTGCGTTTCATTGTGGCTACAAACGGTGAGAGTCATTCTGCAGGCGTTCTTCAAGAAATAGAATCGGGCGAATCGGAGATATCATCTTTCTTGATGCTGGATGCGACAAACATGGCGCCGAGATAATTCAGCATCAAGTAGTAGAGTAAACACAAAATTTCGTGTTATGATTTTAGAAGAGAAACCGTTTTCTGACTTGGTATTAAGTGTACTTGTTTGGGTTTTAGGTTACGACAGAGAATTATCAAAAATGATCTGTCATACCTTGAAGTTATAATGACTTCTCGCGACTGACTTGCTTTGAAAAATTTAGGCACAAGCTGGCAGATTGAGATAACCAGGATCGTTGCCATTCTGATGGCGAATACTCCTGATACCCCTTCAAAACTTTTTGATTACTGTTTGCGTGATCTGGCGTTTCAAAGCCGTTTTGCTCTCTTCAGGACCATCGTTTTGTATTCCACATTCTGTTTCAAACGCACTGCTGATGGTCTACAATAAGAATAAAACGGCTGTAGGGTGTCTCTTAACCTTCCACCATCAGTTACAGAACGAAATTGCAGTGAAAAATTTCCTAATCTCCTCTCATTGTCGACAATCGTCCAATGACCGGAATGTAGCAGGTTTGGAAAAAACATGATCGACAGTACACTATGTGACTAGTTGGAACTAAACTTCATCCCCAAAAATTTGAGTTGCCCAACTAAAAATAGTAGGCAGGCACTACTTCTTTTTCCATTGATGGATAAATTCTAAGTGTTTCCGAAGGATATGGACAAAGTTGATGCAGTCTTTGGAGTACACTGGCCGACCGGAAATGGTTGTAACCAGTCGATGAAAGAAATATAGAGAAACGGATACATCAGAGAGATTTAACTAGTACATTTTGTTTGGTAACGCCGTATTGGTTACTTCTTGTAAATGTTCCGACAGAGAGTTAAAAATTTGGCTTATGTATGGGTGTAATTCACACCTGGCTCACCTATTTAGCATTTAGCTTTCATATTTAGACAGCTGAATAGAATAATTAATTGTATGATGCTTTATGACCTACTGATCCAACACTTACTCAAACTACTGGGCTTTCGATTGTCCTGCTTTATGACTGCTCACCATGTTTGGTGTGTATTATCTTATCCCCTTCTAAGATGCTAGAATCAATCAGTCAATCAACTTATCAGCTGTCAAGCGTGTACCATTGGTACATTGGTTCCAGATGTCAGAGGAGAAGGTGGAAGAGTGTGGGACATACATCCGACCATTGGAGCCTTTGGCATGTTCGGCTATCTTGGGAAACTGGGAAGCTAGGCATTGAAGGTGATAGCTTTGATGCACGACCGACGCTGACTGTGCGATTTGGCCTTTTCTGCCATTGTAGAGTTGAGCCCCGTGGTCCCCATCCAGATAGGCGGTAGTGGTCAAACCGGCTCAGATTACTGGTTAGTATTGACAGGTCATATATTGTCCACTTCTTGGTCACTTCCGTTCAGTACGGGCCTGGGCGGAAAGAGTTCTTCCAGCCAGATGGCCTTCTGCCATGCGGAGTGAATGAACTAACCAGTGTAACCTATGAAGCCTGAGTAATTCATCTATCGCTGGAGAGTTCCTTCTTCACAAAACCATCTGACATTCCTTAGCATTACTAATCCAGTGTTCTCACAAGAGCCGACCAATGCTCCGGAAACACCGATGGCCGAACACTGACAACTATCTCATGTTCTCTGAGCGAAGAGACTTTGTTTTTGATGGATCGTATTGCAGTGGCATGAACTCTGCTTTCGACATGCAAACTGACGTAGCATCAGCGCCATAGATGTTGCAGTTTGGTCCGATTCGAGAAATAACCTCATCTCCAGTTAGTCCATCAGAACTTAGAAAACTGCCCAAGTGAACAAATTTATCTACCAGGTTGGTTGGCTCGTCGGAAAGTATGAGGTTTGGGTTTGATCCCACCCAGTCTTGTAGCAGCACTTTACACTTTGCAGGTGCAAAGTTCATGCCGAACCGTGCAATAAAGTCATTTAAGTTATTTAAAATGGTTTGCGTTTTTGAAGGATCTGAACCAAGGAGAGAGCAATATCGTCCGCAGACTCACTGTTTGTGAGGGAACGCCCCTGGAGCATTTTGACCCCAAGTGTTTCAGAGGTGGGCAGAGAAATTTCAAACAGCATATCAACAGAGGCAAAATGGCATTCAGACAAAGAAGCATGACCAGCGTTCGACGTTTGAAAAAATGGTGCTGCGCAAGAACTTTTCTCAAGTTAAAGATATGGTCAACGCATTCTTGGCCAGGTCAAAGCCCCACTTGATTCTCATCAATCTGTCACACCCTATAATCGATCAACCTGAGCAGCATAATGCCAGAGAGCATCCTAGATGAGCCGGGTCAGCTAAAATAAAGCACGGATATTGCCGGAAGGAAAAGCCCTCTACATCTCCTGAGCCTTCGTCATCCACCAGCGTTCTCTGTCATTCCTCAGGCTCTTGATCATCCAGTGCTTGAAGGATCTGAACGCGCCATCACAGTCCTTAGTTGCTTGTGTGGCTTTCCTGACAGCAATAAGATCTGCTGATCCCGACGATATTCAGTGTTCATTTATTCGAATCAAACAGCTTAGACAAGCAGTTATGAAAGCTGACAGCATAGCTTTTTTAAACCGCTTCCAATGAAACTCCAAGCAATACTCGTTATCTGCAAAACTGTGCGCTTCCACTAGCTTTCTAACCAGAGTAACTGGATACCCTTAAACTACTGAAGCCTGGCGAAGTTGACGATGGGAACTGCTCTGTTTTGATACGCGCAATGCTGACGAAAAGCGAAGCGATAATCGGGTTGGCACAACGCCATAATCGTAGTCAGTTTGCGTACCTCACTTCATACTTAAGGCTCTCTATCGTTAACTGATAGTCGCATGGTACAACTGAGTCCATAACTGTCTTGCGGTTGGTGGCCCACAAGTAATTCGATGTGGGCGTTTGTGCTGGAATTTCGTACTGGTCAGGAGTAAAAGATGATCAGCACAAAACTGAAGTAATCGCTTCCCATCATCCGAACGCTAAGCATCGATACCAGATCTACCACCTAACTGTGCTTCTTCCGAGCTTAGTCCCGCAACTTGGGCATTCATATCACCCACCAGGATTACTATATGCGTCCATCTTGCTGATTGAAACAGTCTTGACAGATCTCGATAGAACCCGTCGTTCTTATTCTTAGAACTGCAGTCTGTCGGGGCGTATGCTGAAATGACAAATGAACAGCGTTAAACGCATCGACCTGCATTGATTTCAATTGAGCCAGACAACCGCACAACGCGAAGGCGACTGTTTGCTGAAATCCAGTGCAGTAACGTACTTTCAGCCTTGCGGCTGAGTGCAACTCCCACATCGTAGATATGACGAGGTACTTTGTCAGGATCAGCAGATACTCGGAGAATGAAATGTGGAATATATGAGGTCGTCCTAAGTGGCTTGAGGTGCACGACCCAAGTAGAGTTTTTTATGCGTGTTTTGAAGACACAACACACATAGACAGTTAGAGAAAGAAGGGTCTCAGAAAGAAATGTCGGTCTTCCAATTTGCAACATTAAAGGCTGCAACGTGGATAAGATCTCATGAGGTTATTTTCAGTTTACGTTTCTGGGCGAAGGTTTAGACACGGAACGGGGGCTAAGGGCGTGGCAGATGAGTTGGTGGCACTGCATTATTCGGTGAGTGGGGAGGAGGTGTCGGGGAAGGCCGGCGACCAAAGAGTTGCAGGGGCGGATGATACTTCGAAGTTGCTCATCTCAAGGAAAAGGGTTATGTTGAGGTAGCAAACCTTAAGCCTTCGACTCAAAAGTCTGACCCACGAGGCAGTATGAAAATATAGGGTTATGTTCAGGGACCCTGCCCCAAGCCTCTGACTGAAAAGTCTGAACCTCGATGCAGTGGTTATTCGGGTTTTTTTGAGGGACACTTCCCGGAGCCAGTGACTCAGTATTCTAACACCCTTCGCTACAGGGAACACGCCTGGCCCGAGGACGCAGGGAGTAATGCACTACTGTCTCATTCCTGGTGCGGCTGCGCACAGAAGGTGCCTTTAGAACAGAATCAGACTCTTTGAGTTTAAAAGTACTTCCCCGGTATTGAATGATGCGCCGCGGTCACTGTCAACCGTTGAGTTATCAGAGTTTCCGTTTTTTAATGCTGACCTTTCCCAACCCGTTCTTCTTCAAGGGAAGACAGTACCGCTGCTCTGATGAATGTGGACATATTGGTCATATGGAGAAAACTTCCTAATTCCTTCACACTCCGGTAGCACAGAGCAGCAGGACTTTGCTTCCAGACTGCCTCGGACTCTGAGGTATCTCAGTATCCGGACTTGTTGCTCTTCGTGGGTTGCTCCCCTTTAGAAACTGAGTTCCAGCCAGTACAGCTCGCAGGATCGTTGCAGCGTAGAAGCCCGACCACCGCGACAAGGTGGTGGCTTTAGCTCGAGAGATTCCAAGATGACACTCCACTTGGCCTTGTTGGTCTTGTCAGTCCGACTATAGGATTGGCCATCGATAATTGAATGTGACGCACATTTATACGAGATATGCCCGAAAAGCGGGAACTTGTCAGGCAGCACTAAGAATTAACGGTAGTGCAAACTAAGGAAATCATTTCAGTATTCACCGTCGGGTCAATGAAAACTACAAATTGTCGTTTGCCGGTTTTGTAGTTGCTGAAGATCATCAAGTGGGCCAAAATTTCCATCAAACCCATTTCCCACTTGGACACCAAACTGTTTCGAAAAACATTTCGTGTGAAAATTGATTTGGTGCTAATAGAAACCCAGACGAAATTCACTTGATCCTCTCGTTTACAATATTCCTCAAGTGCTGCACAAGGGCCACTTCATGCTTCATTTTCAAAGATATTCACAACTTCGAACTCTTTTGAGCTAGTAGTCATGCGTTTGATGAAAATACCGGATAGGCTGCTACCGGCGTAACGGTGGATACTACTGATGAGGCATGTGAGTAGCACGTCTTCTCGTAAATCCGCTTTGCGTCTCTTGAAAAGTGAGATCTCTTATGGAATTTGTGGAGTCTCTTTGTAGCATTTGCTTGCAGTTGAGTAGCAGTCAATGAATATCCAGAGAAAGTTCAGGAAGACGCGTTCAAGGAGAAGGGGGATATTCAGTTTTGTAAACGAGATGCAAATGAGAGTTTTGCTCCCCTGTTCAATAGTCTGCAACTGTTCAGTTGGCGTTCTCAGATAGATAACTCCGCAGCGAAGGCCTTCTTCCTTTCACCGGTATTGGAACGTACTTCGGTTTACTGAACATAGTTCCAGTTGAAACATGAGGTGGTTTTTGTGCATTCGATTAATATGACGATTATAATCAACGAGAGATTCAGGTGTATTTCACTTGAGTCTTTCATCAGCATCAACAACATTGAAAGATAATTTGTTAGAAGTCACTCCAAAGTTTCCTTACGCACTGGGCGTTGGAATGGCATTCTGAACCTCGTTGTGAGTGAGAAGAGGACCTATCTCAGGTAGATGGAATAAATTTGAACTGTTCAGTTCTTTTTCGTTTTGCTTTTCCATAAACTAAGGATCACTGGACTCAACCAGTACTATTGTTACATCTTTCCGGGCCTTCTCAGTGAGATTTTATTTCGGGAAACTGTTAAGAACCCATCAAAATTGTTGATAACAGTCTGTTAATAACACACACGACATTACTGCTTTCACCTAAGGAAGCGGATATTGCATGACTTAGTTTCATATGCTATTGCGGCTGGTAGAGAGTGTGAGAAAGTTCAACCGAACGAATCGATTGTTGATCAATAGAGATATCTGATTTCGGTCTGTCGTCTTTAGCTATCCAAAGTCACTGACAAAAGGACAAAAATAGAACGGAAAGCATACGATATGTTACAAACTGTCAATGAAGGAATGAATAAATAAAATAAAAAAGTAGTCGTTCAGCCGCAACACGCTTTCCGTGCCTAGCTGCCATGCCACCCGGACGAAGCAAGAGGACTGGGATACTCCAGGTTACCCAAGCCTAGACAGGGGAATTCGAGAGGCAGAGGTCGGATTCGAACCATTGACCTTCCGGTCAATAAATCCGTGCTCTAACCACTGAGCCATCTCGCCCCTATCAAGAAAGAGTGTGTGTGTGTGTATAAAACTTGAACTATGATACACTAATGCTACAACATTTTGACCAGTCATTTTAAAGGGATGCGACGGCGTTCTAGATAGTAGTTATCAGAACCAAACTGAGCAACCGCAATTCAGCGCGCCCAATTGACTTCCCATGAGATATTGTAACTGTAAAAATGCTACTTTATGAAGCTCTGTTATTTCAAACCCTACACATGTTGGATATAAACAGTTGCGTTGCTGCTGCAATGGGATGTAATCAGATCTGCACTAAGATGCAAGCAGTTTTGATTTTTTGTCTGTAAAATCAAACCACGGATTGCTGCGTCAAAGGAACTATATCGTCATCCACATCCAACGGTGTAGCGTTTTGTTACCGTTTGACACCGTATCGAACATAACGTGTATAACGTATCCTGCGCGGATGTTAATTTGGCTAGTCTGCGTGTAGGTTCCTAGAAGTAAGGATGGGAAACGGCTAACATCCAGCGGTGTATCTGAATGAGGGTTCTGGTTTGTTCGATTTCATTCCCTGGTATGTGTTACATCGCCGAATATGAAAAACCTAACCTTCTTAGGATAGACTGGATAGGGAAATTGGACACCTGGAGTTTTCCGTTGAATTCTGTGTGTTCAAACCCCCCCCAAAAAAAAATTGTACCAGGCGTTATGTACCCACTCTGAGCACGAACAATTCTATGCTGGGTTTTACCAAGACATGTGAGATTGATGAAGTCGCGCTTGAATGAAACCTGTACTTTCCCTTAACCGCACCGTTCTCTTTGTATTCATCTCGTAATAAGACGCACAACTCGACAGAATCATACGTCCAGTCAACTGCTCATGTTGAGTCACACCAGGCATTCTGTTCATGAAAAAATCACTTACGAGTAGTGTATTACGTATATGCATGTATCGCAATATCTTGAACATCGTACCAACTGAGACAGGAGGCGGCCTGGTGCAGCACATTTAGCTGCTTGAAAACATCGCAAACGAGAGATTCAGCTGGGTTCCAGGTGAGTCTCTCGCAAAACCAAATTTGTTTGAAAATGAGTGTACTTCTCTACCTTATATACGTTCTTGCGACAACTGTTCAACTTGTTTGAATGTACCACTTGAAACCCATCAGAATACGTCACCGGTGACGGAGCACATATTTGCGAAGTCCTATCAGTGGAATGGTACTATTCAAAATGAGGTTTTCTGACTCCCAGTTTAAAGACCCAAAGCTTGCCAAGAACTCGTGGCAGTCAATAAACACAGGAAATTGTACCAGTTAAGTAAAAATGCACAGAAACTTTCCCATTTGGTGATAAGTACGATATCTGCCGGTTTGACTCAAGCTTTGACGTGAATAGATGTTGTTTTTAATGCCAGTCCATCGGGCGACACCCAGATCAATCACTTCAAAGGTGATTTTTCCTAGATCAAGTGTCCGTTTATACTACCAAGCATCCGCTCCTTAGGTTCAGTCATACTCAGTCAAAGTCGTTGCGTGTAACCAGAAAAACATTGGGTTATTGTGAGTATCTGCACCTTCCGGTACGTTACAAATTCAGTGGGATGGAATTTTCGTTCTCCTTATACATAGCTTGCGGGCCAGCTTGAATGCACTGTTTGATGAAAGCACTCTAGGGTATTGTCCCAAGTAGCACCGGAAGTCCTCCTCGACCTCTCATCAGATGGGCTTCTAAGACATTCCAACCTCCGAGTGCCTATTATCATAGCTCATAATACCTACGGATTTGGCATAAGTATTGTCCTGTTACGTTAGTAGTTCAATGGGCTTAAAAATGCCATTCGTCTTGCATCTTGGGATTTCACTACTTCGGGAGGGGTTATAGTTAAGTATGGAGGGAAGGAATCATGTTTTTTAATTACGAATAGTTGTAGAACCGAAAATTTACCTGCCAGATTGACTATGAAATACTGTGACCAATATTCGGATGCATGACTAACCGCCTTTTGCGAATGGAAACTATGGTAATCACTTGCCACCTTGAGACACATTGTAAATTAAGACATTTTCGACCAAGTTGATGCACTTGAACATTTAACTGGTGTTCAAAAAGGGAGAAAACAATGCAATCACAGCTACCAAAACAAATGATAGGTTGTAGCTGGCATTTCCAGAGACCGTTTTGCATCCGTCGGTTACATTACAGGTGACTTCTTGAGTTACAATGAGGGATTCTGTTACACTGTAGGTGGTGCAACATTTAGACAACGAATGGCCGCAAAAGATTACAGAACCGGAAGGTAGACAGTTTTTCTTGCTTTGACGACTGTCTTATGATAGCCGACGATAATATTATTCCGGAAATCCACAGGAACCCTGTTCATGACCAGACGAACACAGTTGGTGTGCAAGTAGATGTAAGCAGGACGAAACCTCACCCAAGGTGCTGTGTATGCTGGCGATTTTTCCACAGGCAGTTGGAACCGTTTTTCCTCGGTTGTCACCAGTGCCCAATAAAAACGAAAGCATTAGTAAGATGTGACCCTCCGTCCTAGCCACTCCTTGATAGACCAAAAGCATGCGTCCATCAGGATTTCTCCACGGCATTTCTGATGGATAAACCGTTAGGTAGTCTTTTAATTGAATTTTACCAATGACGGAGAATGTTTCCATTGCAAAACACTCGCACGATATGCCATTAGCCTCTTTATCAGCCCGCCTTCTCAATTGGTGTGTTAGGGCTACTGGTGATGAACAGGGCGACTCGGAATTAATCACAGAACATGGTGTTTGGAGGAGAATCTAGTATATAAGAGGTCTCCTGTATAATCTGTGATAGGTTATATATGTGGTGAGATTAACCGACAGGTTCCGACAGATTTTTTCACCGTGTAGGCAACAGTACAATTAAGGCGTGTTCGACAAAAGGTGGAAAGATTTAGTTGTATAGCTCCTTACTATATGTTGTCTAGATACCTTCGAAATTCTTTGATTCACGTGGTCATGTTTCATACTGGGTAGGACGTTTGCATCAAGCCTATGACAGGACTACTGGTACCACTTTGTCCGTAGAAAAAAAATACAATTTTAGTCCTTGTGAAACCCTTTTGAACAAATTTGTTCCATACAACATCTTCGGCCTTTTCTTAGTAATTTCTGGTCCATGAGAGGCTGCAAGGCAAACGACCGCTTTGTCATTTTTACGCAGTAGTCATTTGGTCATTTGGTATATCTGATCATGTTTTTGTTCATATTCACAGATGTGGTTGTTTGTCCCAAGAATCCATTGACTAGTATAAATTGTATCACAAACTTCACAGATTGGTTTTTGGAAGTAGTTCTTGGTAAGTATGTCAGCTTTTTAGCTGAAAGCTTGATTAGTTATTTAATCAATGTTGTCTTGTTCAAGGTAACTTAGGTGGTCTGTTGCTTTCCATGCCGTTCCACAGGGTTAACGATGCGACGGCTTGACTGCAGAATTTTCAGTTTTAAAAGGCTGCGCACAGACCACTTTTTTCTTAAATGGATACGCGGTAGAACATCGTTTACCAACACCTTAACTGGCAATTGACAACCAGGAAACCAAACGAAAGAATATACCACAGCTGCAGGTATTGACAACAGACACCAACGTACCCCACTAGTTCCTATGTGTGTTTCTTGCAATCATTTGGTCTACAATTTTACTGCTGTTGTGGACCTTGCTAACTGTTTCTAGGAAGGAATACTCCTGAAAGTTGGTTGAAAATCAATGTTGCGCATGAAATAACAAAGGAGATATAATATAATAAGGCATTTCTAAAGTACGGAATTTACCGCCTAGTTTCTTTTGCCCCGCAAAACAGTGAAGTTATATGGAATTTTTGTTTTGCAACATATTAGCACATAAACTGCAAAACAGTGAAGTTATATGGAATTTTTGGGAATTTTAATCGGGATTTCGTCATGTAAATGTAGTCAGTCTATGCTAAAAAGAACAAAAGCACTATACAGCTCGTGTATCCTCAGTGGGAGCCATCAGAAGTGCGCATCTTGAACTAAACTTCGAAGATTTCCGAACCCACAGCCTCTTGGTCATGTGTGCCTGGACAACAGTGTGGGTAACTCGTTCATCCCTCAATCACGGAATTCACATCACGTGGTCATGACTGATTGGCCCCTCTAGTGATGACTCCTTGGGTCAAAGGTTAACGCAACTTGCGAATTATCCCTCCGTCTCAGCTACTTGTATATCAGCCTTACTTATAGGGTGAGGACATCATTGAATATAGAGGAAATTTACGTGCGTAGAGCATGGTTTTCTGGTCCCTGGTGTTAGTGTGCAAAGCAGTAGCTCCAAAATGTCTTGGCCATTTTGGATAATGCGTCGAAGAACCCTGTAAATCTTTGGGCTATTTAGGTGTGACTTTATATATATATATATATAATCACCCAGCATCCAAAAAAATATCACTCATCAACCTGAGTTCACCGGATTAGTAAGAAGCTATTCGGTTTCCTGGAATGTTTTCAGCGTCCAGAGGAATCAGCAGCCGGTGTGCCAGGTTTTTAAGTGGCACTAACTCAGTCCTGTTGTTTAAAACCTAAAAAGATGCATAACTTCGTTTCTTTCTGAAATTTCTATTTAGCATAGTGTAAAGTATCTTGCACCCTCGTCCAAGTTGACAATAAAACAGACAAAATGTTGTTTAAAAAAGTTCCATAAGGTTGTTTCACTAGAACAGTGATAAATCTGGACACTGAAAAGGTTGCGGGAAGCTTTTCGGGTGTCAATCAACCGGGTAGAAAATCGGTGTCTACAACAGTTTCTTTCTCAAGTACCAAACAAAGCAAACTAGTCGATTGATAGACATAACTAGTTAGTTTTAACTAACTTATCGTACAAAATCTAACGTCCCAATATTTATTATCCAGCATTACCGCTTGACTAGTTTGAATGATAGGTAAGTTTATTTGCACTGTTGGTATAGTCGGGGAGCAGCAGCTCACCAAAAAAAAGCAAGCCGTCTAGAGCTACTGCGTGCCCACAAACGACGCGTTAGTAAACCGGCTATTTTTGTGACAAATATGAAAATGGAATGAAATTATCTCCGTGGTGCACCACAGTACATGTCTGATGGAAAAAATCAACACATCTCGTTCGGTCACCAGTAAGCAAGAATGAAGACAAGTTTTAAACTCGTCACAACAGACCATATGTAGTTTTTTGTTTCTCATGACCGGGACACACTAAAGTGAATTTGCTCAGCGGGGAGTAGTACGCTTTCATGAATGTTGGCACGGCACCAGTGTGTCTCGTTTCCAGTGCTCTCCGCCCCCTTTCAGTAACACTCGTGTAACTTAGGATGGCATTTTGTCTGCATTCCTTACTGTATGTTACACGTACTATCTTCAAACCATTCACCCGTCTGAAACCTTGAAGGTTGCCGGTGAGTTTTCTTGGCTCAGTATACTACTTATAGGAGTGCTTTTGTTTTTTTTGTTGCGCTGATTCCATTCAATACTAGGGTTGTACTTGTGAGGCACTGGTCAGTGTACACTCCTCCTAAATAGACCTAAAAAATAAACCACCTAGAAGTAGGGAAATGACTGTTTCATGTCGTTCCACGCTGTTATTCCACGTATAAAAGAGCGTTCGCTAGGTCCTTTCAACCGTGGGTGTGTATTCCTTGACTCCAGCTGCGGTCAAGACATGCAGACGTACACATGCCTGTAATTCCGCTTTTAGATCGTTACCTTACAGGTCCTGAGCCACTCCTGTCTTCTCATTCACTTGATTTTAAGTGGCGTTTATTTGCGGCTCTTAATTATCGACTACTTTTGTGATGGAAATACAGCTTAAACACAGACCGGAGTGAGTGGGTGAGTGGAGTGTATCTGTCAGTCTACATCAATCTACCTAATGCATAAAAAAGCGATGAGTTTCTGCAGAGTCAAACTTAGACAGACCCAATCCTTTGGTTTCCTTATCCGGTCTATATAAATTTAAGTGCATTTCCGGTGTCAAGTACATCGGAAGTATAGAATAGCTATCTAGGGGGATTTCCGGGCACTTCCTCAAGAATTTAGAGCTTACTGGTTAAAATTTCCATCCAGTAGAAGCGCTGAATCGTTGCTAACTTGCACCGAATTCGGAGAACTAGGACATTCATCCAAATTCATAAAGTGCCAGAAACAACTTATCTTTATGAAGCAACACTGTTTCGAAGTCACACCCAGTTTGTGCAACCAAGTGACATTGATCATTAATCTCAAATGCCTTCGTAAGACCGGGATTGGACCATGTCTGCAACCTTTTTGCTGTTGAACAAGGTTCCTCTGACGCTTGATCTCATTGTTCTACGCATTTAAGGAAACTGAATGCATCAAGGGGGCTCCAGTGTTTCCAAACAATTGGGCATTCCTCAATAACAGCAAATAGCCGAAAAGTCGAAAAAAGTTCACATTGCCTGCACCTCTAAGCGAGTTTAATGACAACACCGATTTGGAAATACACGTGACTGTGAATTTTTTATAACCGATCTCATGGATAGAAAAGTTTATGATACCTCCATATAGGTCCCTACCAGAAGATCACTTGACCTTTTTATCAGGTCACCAGTATTCGAACAAAATGGAGATTATCTTGCAACTGTGGAGCAATCATCTGTCCACACGAACCAGAAACACCTTTCTTCACCTACCAATCGAGCTTAGCACAGTCTAGACACAATGTCCAACCGAGGGTTTGTCGATTTTTTAAGTGGATAAGTAGATGTTGGACAGTCTGCCTGATAAAATCATAGTGAATTAACTCTGCGCTAGCACTTTACTTCCTATAAAAGCTGGCGAAAAAATAGTTAGGATTGTTCATTCAGTTCGTTACCCACTGTTTTACGTCTGTCTGGAAATAGGTGAGAGATGTAGGATAGCTGTAATGGATAAAGAAGAAAGATGGATATCACCGAAACTGGACTGAAAGTAGGTAGACTTAGGGCAAAGAAACGAATTATCCACTATGATATTTATCAATTTCCGATTTATTCAGTTTTTCGTGAATGTATAACTTTATCTGGGAATTCGAATGCTCTGGTGAAAAATTGTTCATACTGTTTCCTATTTTAGGTACAGGGTGTTGCAGGATGTATTTTCGCAAATTTAGAAGAGTTGGTTGTTCTTCCAATGAAATCAGTTTGTTCAAAAATCCCTAATTATGTTGAATTATGAGTCGGTCAGGTGGTTTGGGTTTATACTCTGTCATTGTTTCGATGAAAACTACAAGTGGGTGTGTTAGTTATAAACCATGAATTCACAACCACTTGGACATTTATCAATATTCAGCGGTGATTGATGAGTTTTCAGGAAAACACAATGGGATGTTTATGAGAATCTCAAAATTTACTCAGTAAATTTAGAGTTTGTTTTAAATGTTGTCTGAACTTCACATGGGAATAGTCCAGACGTGCTAGGGTTTCTCTTTGGTGGGAGAAAGTTGAAACAAGAATTTTCGGTAAGTTACATTGGCTTTGGGTTTCATCATCATAGAAAAATTTCCCAAAGTTTGTAGTTGGATTCCGCAAAATTCAGCCAAACGGAGCTCTTTGTCCCCGGGTGAAGCAGGACCTATGATGTAATCCTTGGCTGGCAGTCTAAGGTTGTTTTACAGAGAATCGCGTGTTTGTTGACCGCTTTACACGATCGAGGGCTTTAAACTGTGCGAGAAACGTGGTCTACTAGGTTTTTCATGTATATATTGATGGAACCAGGAGGTCAAAATTGAGTCAAAACATGGATCCTTGTTTCAGTCACTCACATTTTCCACGATTTTATAATGCTAAGGTGGTTTTTATACCACCTACTACCTACTCTTGTTATTTATAATTTTATGTTCAGTGCCGTTTATCAGACCACAGGAAAGATGAGTTAATTACAACTTTGTACGAACAACAGACTAAAAAGTCATCGGGAGGACGTATCACTCGACAGAAAATACGAGTAGCGAGCCGTTCAATTTGAGCCAGTCAGGGAAAGTGAGCTGATTTTGCTGCCGTGGCCGGTAAAGAGTTCACAGTGTAAAGTTATTTGCAAACAACGCACCTGCAAATGTTATGGCAGCCTGATTGTGTAAACGGACACGAATAGGGTTCAGTTGAAGAGGGAAGTCTCCCGTTGAAAAAATCCAAAGGTGCGGGATCTGTCAGTTGGGTCACAGCAACACAATACCGTTTATGTCAGATGTACTGAGCCGTACCAAATACAATAAAATATCAAATCAGTTTTTGCTTATATAATATTTATTTCGACCTCCGGTCGCTATTTAAGTCAATTTTAATCCTTATCTACGCAGTTTATCTCTTCGTGTTTATTTCGTCTTCAAGCATCACCTACTCAGCTATAATGAAGGATGCCGATCACAGTTTACAGAGTTTCTCTCACCAGTTTAGTCAGTGAACAGGGGTCCGACAAGCAGTCTCATCTTGTTTCATAAAAGCGGGACTGCGGTTGTTCTATGACGCCCATTTTCAGTGCCTTCCTGTCAAGCTTTTGCGACATATACTTCGATTTACGCCAAGGATCCTCCCCTGGTTCAAATTTTGGCGTCAAACAAAATCAACTACATTCCACATTGGTAGTCGTGCGGCAGCATCAGCTAGGTTGCTGTATTTACTACACACATCACGGCGGATAAGCAATGAATCCGGGCTCTTTTTGTAATCAGACAGCAGCAGATCCCAACCTGAAAAAGCCATGAAAGTGACCAGTCGCACACCAATCACATGTGACCTTTAATACCCGTCATTCAGGCGTTTTTCCGTTATCTTTATCACATGTTCCGGTGTGCGAACTCCAGGAAAGTGGTATTGTTGAGGCATTGCGTGCAGTCTAAATATTACATTGATGGACACTTTCTCCATCTGAATGTGACAGCAAGAAGACGGAGGCTGCAGGATGTTGATGGTGTTGCTTTTATCTTTTTGGCCGCAGTACTACAACCCATCGATTTTACATCATAATTTGGAATAGATAGCATTAAAAAACATGGAAAAGAGCCAGCCGTTTAGTGGGCCAATTAAGTCCGGTTTAAAGTCCAGAAACAGGCTGATAGCTTGTGTCAGGGTATTTGGTGCGCATAAGCTGAGTGGGCAGTAACTGATCAACATGGCCTCGCTGAAAACCAACAATTTCAAGTTGGCATTGAGCAGTAAAATTCTAAACGCTGTACTAGAGTCGGCTTTGTGTCCAGTGGATAGAATGTGTTGGGCAATCGGTGAGCAGGTTTTCGGTTCTCAGCTTGCTAATCATCGGTCTTTCGATTGGTCACCAAACTCAAACAACGAAGCAAGCATTCTTAGACTTGTTCGTAATTGTTTTGTAATAGTTTTTTTCTGTCCATGTGTGTTTCACTGCACTGGAATGCGATTTTCTACATGTGAAAGACAGAGACCTTGGTGACCATATATGGTGGGCATAGGAGATTGATCTCTTGGTGATGAGGCCAGAGCCGGTTGAACGGTTACGTACGCGCGACCGATTATAGCATGTGAGTTGTCCTATAGTTAGGTGATCGCCCTTTAACTATATTCTCATAAAACCATATATTTTACTGAGTAGTCAGGCCCCTGCTTATGTCGTGGTGTGCTGTGGACTTTGATAAATTTCTCTGGGTATCCGTTAGAAATCAGCGCCATTGTTATTAAGAGCTGTTCTTTCTGAGGAGTCAGGAGCACAAATACGTCTGGTGCAGTTGAAATATGCCCACCAGACGTCGTTTACAGTGAAAAGGGATAAAAACTAGAGATCCGTAAATAAGTCCAAGTCTTAGTGGGCTTGCAGTACAGAAGAGCTAAAATTCACGGCTGTAACCAATTTTGATTTCAAAAGACTTGAAGTATTCGAGAAGGCCTAAATGAGTAACGCGCGAAATCACAAGCCAAAAATCACGATGCTTTCGGATTAATCCATGAAACACGATACTCTATGCCCAAAATACCCATATGAGCAAAATACTGAACTCATATTTAGGAGATATGGGTCCTAGTTGTTGCACGAATTCGTTCAAAAAATGCAGAGAAAGCCTAAGAAGTTCCACAGGATTCTGTAGGAACAGCGTACCCGGAGAAAACGGCGAATCAATTTAATTCAGCGACAAATGAGTATTGCAGACACCACGCGGTAACGCAAGTGGTTAAAAAGGCGCGTAAAAGGTTCGCCAAAATTGGTTAAACAGGTAAACGATCAAAATTCTCTGGAGCATTACGAGGGCATATATAGTCTCTGAGGTAGACGCGAAAACAGTGGTTTTCAAGCACGAGGACGGTTTGAACGATGGAGCGGGAATAGGACACACTGAAAGGTTTACATGTTAAAAGCTCATGTGGTTGGACAGGTTCTCAAAGGAGTTATATTCTCTGAAAATTAAAACGTTGTCTACATATCACTTATACAGTAGAACGTTGGAGATATGATCGGATAGCTGTCTTTCGATCACGCATAAATGATGTTTGCTAATGGAAGTCCAAGTGAGCTACCCACTGTCGTTGTATCGGGTTGCTTATACAGATGCCTTCAGCATCTAAGAAAACCAGCTCCCCTTAGCATACTAAGGGGATACGTGTGAGAATTTTGTAGGTGGTAATGAAATCACGCACTCTGGTGCAAAGAAACGTTGGCAAACCAAGACTTGACATCAACGGAAAACATCTTTTTTTACCCTCTGACGATTACTGAACAATTTGCTTCATTTCAAATGAATTCTTTACACTCTGGTGTGCGGGAACTTTAGGTTAGGATTGGAAATTCCGGCGAATTATTTGACTAGTGGTTGGCGGAGTCATGCTAGACAGAATGGGTCTCACAGCAACCCTATCTTTGTAGATTATGGTCACTGTCCTTAGCTGTGGTGTTTTAGTTCAGATAGGCTTGAGTTGGTTGTAAAGTGGATGGAAATTAAACGAAGCAACATGAGGGTGTAAAGCTCCCCCGATCTACTCCCTATCTACCAATCTAAATTTCTGTTCTGTTTTACTGGTTTTACTGTCTCAGGTTCTTTCGCAAAAACATCAGGGTTTATCTGTACATGAAAGTAGAAACGCATGAGAGGTTCGCATATTTGGTTTTCAAAGAGCAGGTATTCTCAGGTGATGTAGGGCTATAGTTTCTAATTGGCCATAAAGACTCTCGAACCAAAGGTTGGTCAGGCGCCCATCAGTAGGGTAAGTATATACTATGAATTTTAATCCTAAGGACAAAAATTCCAGCTGTCCGCTAGTGAACTTCAGAGGTTATCGTTGAAAGGAAAGCCCTTTGCTGCCAAGTTGTTTATTAGTAAATATGAATTATGTAGTTACAAGCCCTTAGACACGAGAGTAAACATCTCATCCGCACATGGCTTTTGAAAAGTGAACATTTTCACTCGTCCTCCTGAACTGTTCTAGAAGTTCGTCAACTATTAAACAATAGAAAATTAACACTGCGAATCGGTTCCATCAGTTCTACAATTGTTGATTTTTTTCTTCTATCCTTATTTTGTACAACGTTATTCCCAGTTTTTGTTATTCCGCCTTTGCGCCTATACCAACTTTCTTGTTTTGAGCTGAAAGTAAACCGTTCTTTGACCTTGTCATTGCACGTGTTGGTTAAGTCATCACGTGGTTTCGTTGTCTTGTTGACACGTGCCTTTGAGTCGGTGTGGACTTTGGGATCCTTTAGGAATTAGCAGTTCCTAAACCGGTGTATAGAAACCGGCGTAGTCCCACGATTTGAGGTTTGTAAAGCTTTGTTATTTTTATTATTGTACTTACAGTACCGCATTCGTAGATAAACCTCCATTTGAACGCTTTGGCTTTTGAGGTTTTGCGCGTAACTCAACGTGGTCCAACAGATTGCTGGAAACAATCTATAGTACTCAAATCTTAGAACTCAATTATCCCGTAGATCTCGGACGTTCACCCGAATTGGAATATTGGAACTTTGGAACCAACATGACAAGGACAAGAAGCGGCAAGTTACTCGAAACCTTATCGAACCCAGAACTTGCTAACTTGAACGATAGTTCTGATATTATTGTTGAGCGTGACATTTGTATTTCTCAGCCTCCTTTATTATGTCGACATTCTCCCCCTAAGCCAAGCGTAGCTGGTAGTGTAAGGTCCAGCAGGCAGACGGGTAGAGGTTATGCCAAAAGTAGGCTGGAGAAGGAGATATTGGAGGAAGAAATAGCGATAGGGCTGAAGGAGCTAGAGATCAGAAAGCTGAAGTTGGCGTCCCGGAGGCAGATGCTGTTGTCGTATGAGTCCTCTGATGATGAAAGCTCAATATCCGGCTACTGTGAACGTGGGTTTTTACCCAGTAAACAGAAGATCGAGAAATTTGTAGCGAAGGTGAACTCAGAGGAAATAGGATGCGCGCAGCCATCTATGAATCGGCCTAGAAAAGGTGACACCGCCGGGACTCGAACCGCGGCGCACGAAATGGACGGCGGACATGTTAACCACTATGCTACCGCACCAACATTCAGCTTGCCGAAAATAGAGATAGATAAGTTCAGCGGAAATCCAATGGAATTTTGGAAATTTATGAAAGCGTTCCAAATGAGCATAGCTGATCGGCTCTTTGATGATAGCAATAAATTGATGTACCTTCTCTATTATTGCCGTGGGGAAGCAAAAGAGGCAATTGAACACTGCGTTTTCCTTCCTGGAAAGGCAGGCTATCAAAGGGCCATGGATATCCTCAGGACGCAGTTCGGCAGGCCACACGACATTGCACAGTCGTTCATGAACGAGCTACTGGTTGGAGGGCCCATTGCTCCTGGAGACGTCGATGCCTTACGAAGGTTGATTAGGAAAATGGTTAACTGTGATCTGGCGTTGAAACAGATGCATTACACAGCTGACTTAAACTGCTCAACAAATCTCAAGCGCATAGTAGAACGTCTACCTCGGCATTTGCAACAAAGGTGGGCTGAAGCGGCAGACGATATACTGCGTTCGGGATCAGAGCCGGAATTCGATCACCTTGTATCCTTCCTTGACAGAAGTGTATCGATTGCCTCAAATTGCTATGGTGTTATCGCCAGTCCAAGAAGATATGGTAATCAAGTGGACAAAGTAGTCTTAGAACGTCCACCTAGAAAGGCCCGCATCAACGTCGTAGCTACGAAAGCAAGTATGGCCTGTCCTCACTGTTCCCAGACTCATAGCCTTTCAGAATGTGAAGTATTTCGCACTCTATCTCAAGTCGAGAAACTCAGTAGACTGAAAGGCCTCAAGTTATATTTCAATTGCCTAGAGCCTAGGAAATAGCCTAGGCAAAAGAGCCTAAGCCTAGCCTAGAGCATTTGAGTGTCGCGTCCCTACACGTTGCGACATCTCAAATTTCAACCAGCAACATCACCGTCTGCTTCACAGCGGACAGCGGGTGGTCAATGAGGCTACGAAAGGTGCCAACGTCAACTCAACGGTAGTTGGGGTCCCCGGAGCTACCTTGGGTTCGTAGCAGTTAAGCTGATTGGACCAAAGGGGACTGTACTCACTCATGCCTTGTTGGACAATGGTTCTGATACCACTCTACTAACGGCAGACGTGGCAAAGCAACTTGGGATAGAAGAGGTAGCGACGCGAGTAGAAGTTTCATCGGCAAATGGCCACGATATCAAGGATACTATGGCAGTCAGCTTTGCCATTCAGTCTTTGCATGACGGATATGTTGTGGACGTCGACTGTGCCTACACCATCGGGTCACTTCCCATCGCCAAGGCTTCGATTCTGGATGAATTGCTGCTGAGTAAGTGGACGCACCTTGCGGATGTTCAACCAGCACGAATTCCTGGAAATAACGTCTCGATTTTGATAGGAACTAATGTCCCAGAGGCCCACTGGGTTATCGAGAGCAACGTATGGGTTCTCCGAAACATCCTTACACATATCTAATGGCCTTAGGGTGGGCAATGTTCGGACCAGCTTCCCTGAAGGACCCAAGCGAATATCAGTGAATTGCCTCAGTACGAAACCTAGTGTTGAAGGTCACATACTGACGATGGTTGAATCGGATTTCAAAGAAAGTAAGGGTACAGATAAATCACTGTCCTTTGAGAACAAAGAGATTATGAAAGGCATAGAACAGTCTGTTAGCTTGTCAGATGGTCACTATCAGGTGCCGCTACCTTGGAAGGTCGACTGGAAGAACCTGCCTAGTAACCTGAGCGTAGTGGAGAAACGCCTCAGTAATTTGAAAGGTCGCTTGTTGAAGGATGATAGCCTCGAAGTTAGAGAGTCCAACGTTCTGAACACTACCGTCTTGGGAGAATCAGCATTTGACAAACTGCTCCCTTACTATTCTTCATGGGCTAGGCTGAAACGAGCCATAGCATGGATGACGCGATTCGAATTGTGCCTTCGCGTAAAGTCAAATAAAGAAGAGAAGTGTGTGCTTCCACTTAGACCTCTGCAGCTCGCTGAACTGAGGGCAGCAGAATATTCAATGTTGCAATACGTGCAACAGCACGCCTTTCCGCATTTATATAATACTCTCGTCGGAAAATCACGTCCTGTTGAGACTCAGAATGTGAACTCGACTAACTCCTTGCGGAAACTCTCTCCAATACTCCTTGAAGTACTGATATGCACGGAGGAAGGCTGCAGAATAGTGGTTTGTCCCAGTCCCGCAAGCATCCCATCATACTTCCGAGTCGACATCCCGTGACGCATTGCTTGATTAGACACTACCATGAGTTGGAAGGACACGTCCATGGACACGTCGCACCTCCTAGCTATAATGCGTCAGAAATTTTGGATTGTCAAGGGGCCAGTCGCAGTCAAAGGGCTTGTGCATAGGTGTTTGTCATGCAAGGCAAGGTCGATGAAGCCCGCGGAACAGCTGATGGTGCCGTTACCACCATGCAGAGTTAAACCCGACTACGCCTTTGCCGCCACTGGTGTGGACTATTTCGGCCACAACGTCCTCGAAATCCTCCAAGAATGTCCACACATCCACATCCTTAGGAGATTGTGGCCACAGGACCTTCATCCGTACTCTGATCATGGCACTAAATGAAAGGAAGAAAGCTTTCTGCTGCGAATCCATTTGTTGGCAAACACGAACCAAGCCGTTACAAGCTATTAGGCACGAAAGTAAGCGTGTCACAAGCACAGTTTTTGAAAGGTGAATATTCTCACGCGTCCTCCTGAATTTCCATGGAAGTTCGTTAACTATCGAACAGAATTAAAAAACACTGCAAAGTGGTTCCATAATTTTCGTAATGACCATCCCTTCCATTAGATTCGGTGGTAGAGCTTGGATACCGGACCACAGATTACTTGCAAGCTTTCAGTAGTATACACCGTTGTACCGGTGGCATTTCGTTCAAGTTCCAGATACTATTATCTCTCGTTTTGAAAACCATTTTATAGCAAACCCTTTCGAACTTTATGCGTTGCACAAGTAAGTGTTCTCTGAGCGTAACACAAAAGCACCGATTATCATCAGTGAACTTGCGGAAGCCGTGTTTTGGACTTTCGATACAAAATGTGGTAAGTCGCACAAGGATGACACAGTCTGATGTAAATTGTCTCTCCTCAAGAAGCGGAAGAAACGCCTAGGCAGTCAACCTAATTAGGGACAATTTTTATAAAACTCAAATATTGTCCCTTACACTTTTTGTTTGCACCGCAGTTGAAGCACTCGATTAAGTGCCTCAGTTGTGTTATCAGGCAGCCCAATTCTGAGAAATTTAAAACACTTGGTCCCTTTTATTCCTCCGAATAATATAAGAGAGAGGTAAAAGCTGCAGACGTCGACAGTTTTCTTTTAGCTCTCTTGCTGCATTGTTAAAATTCATCAATTTTGTCGCAATTAGGAGCAAATAGCAATCAATAGCAATCAATAAGGAGCCAGCTGGCGCCTGTTTCGGACTTATAACCGGACTTATTTCGCCCTCCACACGACTGGCTCTGCTCTACTGTTCTGTCGCCATTTATTCCTAATGTTCTGTTCTACTGTTCTGTCGCCATTTATTCCTAATTATGACGCAAAATTGATGGGTTGTCGTACTGCAGCCGAAGAGATAGCAAAATATCGACATCCTGCAGCCTTTGTCAACTTGTTGCTTTAATCAAATGGATTAGTGGGACCTACTGTTTATTTGTTTGTCCGCTGAGCTCAGCAATTTGCTTGGAGTTGCAATCGAATCGGTTAAATGCTCGAAGTTTTTTGTATTTCTGCATAAAGTGCGTTTTAGGCCACATTCACACTCTTCAAACTACAGACTACGAGGTTCAACCCATTCGGCAGGCGCGGCTGACGTAGTCTTTGGTAAAGAAGTAGAGTTATCCTTATTCACTCGGATACCTCTAAAAAGCTGGGTCTCCGATTTCTGACTGTTCTCTTTTGTAAGATCTCGGACCGGTCAACACACTAATGACTTGTTATGTGTATTGTTTGCTGTTGCACCAGCTAACTGTGGCTCTAATCCAGCGAAGAAAATTTCCGCTCGGGAACTGACCACCCTGTCACCTTACATAAAAAGGTTAGACATATTCGCAGTAGTTCGGAACTTGCGTGTATAATTATTTATCCAAGTTGGTTAGGAATAGACCACTGTCCAGCCGTAGGACGTAAAGATTTTGCTGAGTGTCTTTTGAAACCTCGCATAGACCACCAGTTATTTCTCACTAGTGTGGCGGTTAGACCCATTGGGTACCATCAGGCTAATTGGAGTCTCCCTACCGCTGAGCAAACATTGAGCAGCGTTGAGTGTCAGTAGTGTTCACCTTTTGACTTCCGATCATTCTGGAATACCCAGAAAATTCGGACAATGCTCTACTCTGGGGTAGATGTTCATCAGATTTTCCCCGCAAACCAAAGAAACAAAATAACCACGCATCGGTACAAAAACTTGGCGAATCACAAATTGAGGAAACTTGCTCAAGTGTTTTTTGTCTTGATACGGTTGGTATGATACGACTGCTGAAATTTCCGGGCAGCCCTGTTTCGTTCTGTGTGAAGCACAATAGGCGAAAGCATATTGGTACAATATTGACTAAAGGATCACATCATGTTTACCGTTTCAAAAGTTTATCCATACCTGTTATCTCAAATCTTGCCACAGTTTGCTATGCAGTGATGTGCAAGTTGCTTAAACATCGATTGTAACTGGAACTATACAAGCTGCAAATATACAACTGCAGTTGTGCAAGACGACGAAAAACTTGCTTGTAAATTCCCCGAACTCTCACACTAGGACCAATGGATATTAGAATGGGTACGGTCATTTGCTTGATGGGAGGCCAGACCGAAATCTGTTTAGGTAATGGGTTAAAAGTCCGCTTACATGAAGCTTTTCTACTGACAGAAAGACGAGGTAGAACCACATAGTTCAAGAAATGGATGAACCTGGCACACGTGGGAAAACGTGAAAGCTGTTTAAGCTGTCCTGTAAAAGCAGGGCCAGATTTGGCCAAGAATAATATGGGAAATTCAATATAAAATGAGACTCAACATTTAAGTTGTCGGATCTGTTACTTCCAGTAAATATTTATTCAACTTCCATCATTGTGAATATATTTTTCATTTGGCCCATTCAATATGAGCCGCTGTCTGAATATTCAGATCTCCGCTAGTTTATTAAATGGTAAAACGACCTTTTCTAGAGAAGCCGCCAGTATTCTCGGTCAGGTGAATTTCTGTTCGGAGTATTCAGACATGGTGACTCCGCGTATTCTGCTTTGGCTAAAACAAATGCCAAAAGTGTTGCTCTATTTGGCCATCCATTATGCACCTTTTAGTTATGATGTACGGTTGCAGGTTCCTCAATACTTTTCTGGTTGTTTGTAACACCCAAGTGCTTAACTTGAGTTCACTAGTCGGTTTACTACCCTCGGTTACTGCACAAGACCTGACAGAAATGTCAACTCATGCAGTCTTTTCACTGAGCCCGGAGATTCAGTGTACCTGCTTGACGTCATTCGCATATCCTTTCAATCAATCGCTGGGCAACGTTTTGGGGGGGAACTCTGAGGATTTTGCCCATGATTCTTGGTACAAAATGCGAACTTCAACACGCGCTACTGCTAAAGGCGCAAGATGACGTTAACTATGATTCGGAGTTTGTTTCCAGTCCAAAGGGTCGTCAGGCTGAGATAGTTTACTCTCGCAGGATTACAATACAAAACCTTTTGCAACAAAATTCACTTTTTGAAAAGTACGCTTTTTAACCAACTAATTTCGTAGAACCAATCAGCAGCAACAGTACAGACGTTTTAGCTGCATGCCGTTGAATGTCATGACTCACTACCCTGGCAACAGTGTTAAAAATGACTAAAAACGCTGGAAGATTACAAAGGGGAACAAAAGCGGAGTTGTGGATGGTGGCCACTCACTCTGGGGACCTATGACGTCGAGCAGAAGTGAAGTGATGAGGCTACATGTCGACGTAAACACATAGAGGCTTACACGAGCACCATATCTACTGAGAAAATGTACTGGAAATGCACTAGCTGCGATACCATATAAGATTGGTGGAATTTCGTTCAAATTGGATGCATGTTTCTGAACCTAGGGTGTTCGAGCACCCTATGTGTTTCCGAGGACGTGAAAACCCTCCCTAAATACAATGGATTTATAACTGTTGTTCTACGTGTCGAAAATCGTTGACTACAAACAAAACAATAAAGATACGCTCACTATCATTAGGGATGTTTCATGAGGCGGAATTCGGCTCTGTCAAATGTCATAAGACGATTAATCGAAGGTAAATGCAAGTTGTTGTTCCTTGTTTCTCAGGTAGCGAAAAGAACGAGTAAAATTTTTAGTTTCAAAGTTCAGCCTGATTTACAGCGTGCTCTTTTTCTGACGCTTATACATAGACAGAGAAATTAGTAGTCATATCGTGAACTGGTATCGAGTAGTCCAGTTGGATTTGGGTAACTCGTCGTCGGTCTTATTGCATCTCCCAAGAGCCTTGTACTCATGTCCGATAAGTTACTTGTGTCAGCGATGAGGATGTAAAGTATACCACAAATAATCCATTATTGGTTCTTTGAGGAGATTTGGGAAGTAAACACGTGATCATGTATTGTGAATTCCGTGACTGGAGGATGAATAACGTTTTATCCTGCCTAAATGCGACTTCATCAGGTGCCACTACCTACTAGCCGGGTGGTTACGAGTTCTAATCCTCCTGGAGATCCGTGAGATGCGCACTGTTCACTGCATCCCTGCTCTTTGGTGTAGTGTAGCCGTACTCCTTGGCTTTAACAGTGTAGCCGATAAGTCAGGTTGGTGATTGTCATCCAAGCTACCTTAATCTGCACATCTGTTTTATTAGGTTATCCTACTCAACAATAGTTTTCAATCCGAGCTTTGAAAGTGTGAGTAGCAATGACAGTTTATGAAGTTCCACACTTTGAATTAGGCGCCATATGTGGTACAGTTTTGAGCACAATGTACTTTCCGATAAAGTCCCAAGTAGATAGAATCTTATTAAAAAAATAACGAACAGTTTTCACTGTTTATATCAAATTATTCCCTTGTTTTCTAACTCGTACGAAGATTTCAAGCCTGGTTAATTTGAAGCGATTGTGAGTAGTCAGTCTCCATATTATTACACGGATGTGCTAACCAAAGTCTGACTTTCTCACCCCCATGATATTCTGGTCTTTTATATCACCTTTGCCTGTTTTCCTGTAATTTTCCTATTTGTTTGTGAGATTGATTGCCTCTACCTTTTCAGAATGATTGCACAACCACGATTTGAACACACTGACAGGAACGATTATGTTTGTTTGACATTTCGGATAATCGGAATCCTGCTGGACGTTCTCGATCGTTTACTGATGCGCTTCGTTGATGTTAGTCCTAATACAATGTGAATGAAAGTCCCGGTAAATCTCCACAAGTTGACAGTTTTTTCACTCCGATAATTTGGACTGTTCGATTTAATGTGCACAAATTTGTAATGTGATGTCAATGAAAATGAGCTTGATGACAAAGTAGAAACGAACTGATAGTTAACTGGGGAACTATAGACTAAACTATTTGACAATAATGTTCACGAGTGGAAATTCATAAAAAAAATTGATGGGGTTTTTTGGTAGTAAATTTTGAATGACTAATTGCTGACAGGTTAAAATTAAGAGTGTATTTGTCCTCCTCAGTTTTGACATGCTTTTGGCTGGACCCGAAATAAACTTGGATTTTTTTGGTTCATGCCAGGATTTTATGTTCACGTCAATTCGATTTAGTTCGAGCAATTTGAACGTTGTGTTTACAATAGACAAAGTAGGTTTGAAAGTGTGGTGGATTGGTGAATTCCTAGGAACAGCTGCGCACAGTCTAAAAGTACAAATGTGGTTGGTTGAAGACAGCCGCCTTCTAATTTGAATGTTATGCACAGTTGGATGGTTTTTTCATCTTCATTAGCTGTTTTGACTTCGTTATTAAAACAACCTGACGGGAAATTTAGGATATCTTCGTATATTTGTTGAAATGGTTCGACGCCATTGTAAGGTGTCTTGAGCTTTGTGGAGAAATTCAGGTTTTGTGCCAGAAGCTGGACCGTCTTGTGTATCTTAAGACTGACATATAATTTGCCATCCACATCCACTCATCGTAAGAGTTCATCGACGCCATATATATATATGTATATATGTATATATAAATTTCGGGTAAGTTTGAAAATCTGTAGGCTTGGTTGCAGATCTTGGGAGGAAGACCTCTGACGCACAGTGAATCTCAATGCTGTAACCTAACCATGTCACTTGAAATAGTGGTGCAATGTCGAGAGCTAATGGAGCTATCTGGATTTGTGTAATTGGCTATCGGGCGCGCCTGATCAGAATCAGAATCTCAGGTCGCCCATTCATCCACTTTGAAGCACCACAGAGGCGCCAGCCGATCGCCTGCACAAGATTTCCTTCATTCTTACCTTACCTTTGACCAAACCAAACCCACTAAGATTTCCAAATTGAACTTGTCCGACTCTGCTGCGTACTATGAGATGACAGTGCCAGTAGTAAGCTAACCGCTGGGACAACGATACATTCCCACCTAAATGGTGCAATAATGAAAGTCTTCCAGAAAGCATTACTATGGAAATCAGGCCGGTTAGTGACTCTCAATAGGTCTCTGTTTGTTTTCTCGCCGTTCTTATCCCCGCAAAACCAGCGGCCTATTAGTAACACCGGATTCGCAAAAGCCGCTTTTGGTTTACGTACTGTATAAGGGTCTCAGAAGATCACTCACTGTTGAACGACAGATCCGTTTTGAATGTCAGCCAACCGTACACGTACATATGCCTCCCCAGAATGACTAACTACACCTGTTTTGTCTAAGGCCTGTAGACCGTTTGGCCAGTGTGGGTGGAGAATTGTCATACAAACCGCTTGTTGTTTACCTACTGTGAGCGAGCATCTAGTGGATCAACGACTGTTGCTAAACAGATCGGTTTCTAAGTAAGACCAATCACAGTTAAACATATATAATAAATGCATCCCACTAAAAAGTGTCAGTTGCCGGATACGTCATGTAGATCGATTTTTACTCTGCTGCTTACGTTTTCCACAGTAACACAAAACAGAATGTAAGGTACTTAAAACTTACAGTTGTAGTTCTGGGAGGAGAATAGGAGTTATAGTGTGTCAGGCCGCGGTGACTCCGCCTTTAAACGTGATTTCTTTGCCGCAATGCCGAACATTCATTACAGTGGTTTTTCGAGGACAGCATCAGATTTTTGTTTTTTAAAATCGTGGAACAGAGACAACGCATCTTGGAAGTGTTCATTTCGTCGTTAAAAAGCACTTCAAATATTTCGCGCATTTCTTCGTGTGTTATTTTCTTGCAAAACGGTGGAGTTAAAATGGATGATTGAAAACGTGCCAAACGAATTTAAGCATTAAGTTCCCCGGTTCACAATGGTAATTTCAATGCGTGTGCCTCAGAAACCAGGACACTTATAAACGCTACCTACGTATTCTTTTTCAAAGTCGCGGGAGGCTGCTGAACATTCCTTGTCGTCAATTCATCTCTTTATCATATACTGCTGTCATCCTCGTTTTGAGATTTCAATGAGATATTTGAGGTCGCAGATACAAATTATAAACTGAGCATATTGCCCTGTCAACAAAAAAGCAAGGTACAGTTGTTCGATTACGTAAAGTACCGGAGCAACACAAGTGGTACCCTAATCTGGGAGCAGGTACCAATTAGAGGAGGAAGGTGACTACATCAGTCACATATGCCATTATCTAAAAATCCATTATATTTCGTATGGTACCAGGATTCTTTATTCATGAAATCAGCTTAGTTTAGTCTGTTTTAAATCATTTCTTAACTTGCAACTGTGCGGCAGAGGAAGTGCCGTGAAATCATCCAACGTGTATCCACATCTTATATTCCATACCGACGCAGAGTCGGAAGTGACGTAAGCTGAAACGACGTAAAGAGGTTTTTGACCGTGTTTGCATGTCGCTAAATGGGTTGTTCTGCGCCAGCGAATAAGCTGCTGCGTACAACATGGTTGTAGACTTTGGCCAGATTTCTTACTTGTTGAAAAGTGTCCATAGTTTTTTTTCTATGAATTCTGCAGCAATCATTTTGGCAGAGCTGTCGCAAAAGGTCCGGTTGATTTCTAAACAGCATATACAGAGCATTCTAAATTAACACGATAATAAAGGTTAAATGGTGCTTCTTGTTTTAAGCGGATGGGATTAGTTCTTTGGAACACTTACAGAGCTACGCAAGTGGTTTTTTCCACGAATTTTGGTTACTGTACTCATGTTGGCCTTGATTCGAAAAGGCTGAAATCTTTGGAGTTTGATTGTGCACGTGATCATCCCCATGACCTTTCTTATTGCTGTGTTTCGCGATCATTAAAGAAGACTCCTAATCTACCAGTTAAGGAGCTCAATTGACCCTTTTGCACAGCATGTGATAACTTCTCAGAAGTGTTCGGATATCTCTCCATGACTGGGAGCGAGTTCAGTTTCAAGTATGGAGAAAGGTGGTCAGGCGAACTCATGAACCCAGACTGAAATACAGGCCTTCATTTCGCGAAAACAAACACCCTCGAGCGGTTCGGAATGCCTCATTTAAGACTGATCGAATTTCGTGCTCGATATTACTTGAAGTAATAAATTCAACGTTACTAGGGAAGACTTGTTGGTTGGGTGAGGCAATACTATTGCTGGATAACGGTTGGCTTGCAAGTCTGTTTCAGTGAGTGTTATTCATTTTTGAGCTTGCCTTTGGAGAATAACTGCTCAACTTCATTTGTTTTGAGAACGGAAATGGAGTTGCAAATTACCATTCGGAAGCCACGTTAGAAATAAGTTTACGGAGGCCATGGGTAAGTCACACTCTTTCTCGCCAACTATGGAGGTACTTAAATGATTGTTTTTTCAAAAAGCAGAGAGCAAACGTAAACAGAAATTATTAATAGAGTAACATGAATGTGACCTTTTTTGAGGCAGTCTACCCAAATACATAGAAGTATAAACTTTAAACATAAGAAACAAGAGGTAGCAGGTGGGGTTCGAGAAACAAAACTATGCCGCCACCTATATCATTCAAATAATGAGCAAATTAATCCGCATTAAAAAATGACTTCGACTTTGAAATCCTGCGTAACGGGACGTGAAAAAATTTCTGTCCTCGTCTTCACAACTATGACTGAGAAAGATAAACATGGTGCTTACATCTACGACGGAAGAAGGCAATACCATGAACATGTAGACGCCATATTCGTGATTGGGCATCTATCGAGTCTGGGCGATTTAGATGAACTGGCGTGATATAGGTTAGCTGAACGACCAACGTGAATTTGTGATTTTTCGAACAGGAGCTCTTAATATTGAAGAAATCTAACGATGGTGAGAGATAGCGAACAAACAGAGCTGATCAGCCGGCGTTTCGCGAATCAGAGTGTCATGCAACGGTATATATTTGGTCGTTGGTTCGCTCGCTGAGCCGGGCAATTTGAGTGCAAACGGTTCATCACGAATCGAGCTGACATCATCAATGCGTTGTTAGGGGCCGTGGTGGAGTGTAGCGATGGGTTGGTGGTTGTGTTATGTATATGTGTGGTGTGGTTGTGGTTGTGGTAGATATTTGATTAGCGGCCTGGTATATCCAGAATGATAAGTCTGGCAACACACGACTTCAGCAGTGTTTGGTGGTCAGCTCAGTAGTAGGATATAATCATGGAACGGACGTGAGCCGAGTATCTCATTGCTTGAAGAATGCACTGCGAATGAGATGGTTTCACCTCTATGGACAGGTGAGACATGTTTGGTTAAAATGGATTTGACTGTTAGCGTTTTTTGTCAATATGTATGGTCAAATAAACAAGCAACTCGTACTTCGACATTTGTCTTTCAAAAATGTTCGGTACTCGTCTAACTGAACTAAGTGTAGTAGAGCTTCCAAGCAGAGTTCCCCCAAAAAGCAGTCTTTACCACCCTAATATTGGACTGGTGAGCAGATTGCTTAACTCTACAAAATGTGAGTGGGAAAGCTTTTAAAATCTCAACACGAATACTAGCTATACTTCTAGGTACTTCGTGTCTGTTTGTGATCCGGTGTCACGTTTACTTACTTTGAATCTGTCCAGCATGTTTTACCCGAAGCAATAGATCGGTTTAAGCCGTGAATATACAACATACGGCCATATTCGCACGGCTTTTGTCCTTTTTTGTAGTAAACACTAGGACCTATCAGTGATCGCTCGTTCGATAGTAACAGGTTTTTCTCCGTTGTGATCTAGGTGTATACCACACCCTAAGAAAGCGATGCCTTTAGCCTCTTTCAGTTTAGTCAAAGATAAGGCCTTCACGACAAATGTCCTAGCTGATTAGCCGCATGGAGTCAACGAGAAATCACGTTTTACAAACTGAATACCTGTAAGGTCACTAGAATAACTGAACTGGATATCCAGTGAATTCGTCAGCAATTCGACTGATTGGGGACAGTCAATTAAGGACTCTTACGTATTTGTACTTCTCATAGTGGCTGTGATAATTGCCAAGCCGTAATCACGCATTTCTAAATGTTGATTGCAAATTAAGGATGCATCCTGCTTCTGATGAACAGGTTGAGTGTTAGCATTGTAACTGTTGTATCCTCAGTCTCAAGCCCGACAGAAATATTAGTGAAACGTTTTCCAAATTCGGAAAATCCTACTTTCTGGAAGAACAACTATTTGTTGGCATGCATCCAGTGGTTACATCGTGTGGTGTGGACCCACCAGAATAATTGCACCGGAACAGAAAAAGGAATGTTCAAACGAGAGTGATCTGAACCTGAGTATCTCATAGGTGTTTGCTCTCGTACCACCTGTAATAACTTGGAACATCAGATTTAAAATTAAAATCTACAGTACGTCTTCAATTTTATAGTTGACCAGACAACCGATGCAAGCACCGCAAAGGTCTTCAAGCTGAGCTCACAAGTAAGTGACATTCTGCGCAATATACCTTGAGTGCTGGTTTCTTTGCTTTGACCCGATGTGGCGAGTTACGCATCCGATTACTAATTTTGAAAAGCAATATAAAGACCAGCGAGTTTTTGTGTGAAACTTAAGTGCTTGCAAAAAGTTGCGTTTTGCAAACAATTGTTGGTTACTGTAAGGCTTGAAGTTCGACTGAATAAACGAAGAAATGAAATCGAGTGGGTAAGCCTTACTTCAACCTGTAATTATTAGTCAAACTGCAATTACACATGGATTGAAACAAAAACAAACTTGACATCGTCTAAAAAAGTTAAATCGTCTTGTGTTCAGTTGTCCACTGGTAACTATGAAAAAGGCAGAGATGAAAGGCATTAGTGATCTGTCCTATTTGAAGTCTGATTCTCAATAACATGTCTTATCAGTTTAAACTCTATCTCATGGTTTGTCTATGAATATTACAGACCGTCCACATCCTAGCACAGACGAAGTAAAACTAATTGACCTTGGTGCAGAACAGGAACGACATAATACGCTTTACCGTTTTATAAAGATTTCGCAATGTGACGTTCAGGAACGTTGGTTTTATGCATCTTTCAGATATTCTACCAAATTTCAGTAGAATTAATTTCAACATGTCTGTGAAGGTAGGAGATAACCAGATGGTCATTGATACTATTTTTAATGAGGACCACCCAGGTTTCTTCTACTCACTACGTAAGCAGAAAGAAATGGTAGTCTGTGTTCTATAGCTTTCTCTTTGAAAGGGAGTTCACGTCTGATTGCGTAAAAATCACGAGGAATGAATTTCAGAGAAATTAAGTTTGCAGAAATAACCCAATTGAAAAAGTACGTGGATTGTGCAACATTGTGGTCTGTAAACATAATTTCTGTAATTGCTGCATGTAACACTGGTTTCGTCGCTTTTTTAGGAGGACAATCTTGGTACCTTCATTTCTTGTCCCATTTTCACACTAACCGAAATGTCTTTTATTTTCTGCGCTCCAATGAATCCGATATTGGCTTTCGTGATTTGATTGTGAATCGGTGTCGCTTGATACACTGCCGATGTTGACAATGCAATGCAGTTTTTCTATCGTGTAGAAGTAGCAGACAATGAACCATGTGTTGTTAGGAGGCAGTGGAATTTTAAGGCCAGACGAATGCCAATTTTTTCCTTAAATGGTCGAAAAATCTCGCAATTTTGTTGTTAGATGACTTGTACATGTCTAGAGCACTGGGATCTGTTGGTATGCGCTATTGCGCTTGACGAATCGGTCTTAGCCGGACCTCAACCATAGGGATAATTTCAAGTGACACTTTCAGCGGTGCAAATCCCGGCTTTTTATCGTATACTCCCAATTAAACGTGCAATTTCCCTCCTTATTCCGAAAACTGAACAAGGCAGAGAGGTAACAATGTTACTGCTCTTCAAAGGCGACCTATACAAACTAAGTAAAGAACACTGTCTTTTTATACAGGTGAAAATTTACAACGCGTTCAGTTGCTGATAATACACGTGGGCTTATTGGTGTAATTCATAACTCAAAAGCCTCAAAGCTCCAATATTCCTTGAGATTTCATCCAAATGGTACAAGTATACTGCGATCATTCGTGTTGCTGCTATTCACTCCGACTCGCATTCACTATGCACTTTCTCTTTGTGGCTGATGTAGTCGTCCATGCGAGCTTCGGCCCCACGATATAGATGCAGTCTTCGGTTTATACTAAATCCTATGAATAGACGGATGTGCAAATTTGAAGCCTGTTTTGTTTTCATTGCGCAAAAGATGATACAATTGTAGAGTTGTAGCAAACAGGGTGGCCTACAACTTTGCTTCTTCCAGTGATTTTAAATGCCTTTTAATTGCTTCTCTATTAACGGATTGCTCTACTTTGTTCAGTCACACAGGTAAAACGGTACCTAAGATCGGAACTTGCACTTATCAGCCGGTTATTCCGCCCAATGCGCACGGTTATAATACGTAGATGTCAAGACCTTACCAACGATGGGATGTGTCAACAAGACACCCAAGCCCAAATAGTACTTCTTGCTCAAACTTCAAATTGTGCACCACAGCCCTCATGGAATAAAACTCGGAGCGAGCTGTAAGCAAACAGTGCTGCTTAATCCCGCTGACGAAGTGCGCCTGAAGAACAGACGATCGTTCGTATATTCCTAATTTTCGAACTGAATGTGCGTTGTCACGGAACAAACCACGGCGATTTTCAGCAACGGTGGAGCAGATGCAAAGTACTTTCAACGTTTCCAGTATACGTTAGCATTGCTGTGTGAGATAAAATACAGGACCCAAACTTGACAGTGACGTGGGTCCCTTGGAACTTGATAGTAAACAAATGTCAGTCTCAGCCTCATCTTCCGGTGGGGTATAACTTGAAATGTACATCAGAAGCTTCACTTAGTGGACACCGATATTCCTATTTACTAAGGGTCAAGTTGGCTAAAATATATACCTTAGCACTTTCCCGCAAACGTTCTCGGTATTCGGCTTTCAATACCTAAGTGAGATGATTGTGGGTTTGGAAGATCACTGGAATACTAGTTATATGTATAGAAGAACAACATATCAGTGTCGCAAACTTGAAAAAGACAAAGTTTGACATAGAAACTGACTACACAGGCCTGAGGAACGAAGCAAAACCATAATGAGCTTGGGGGTGAAGCTTCATCAGTCTCCACATGTTACAATTCAGGCTACGTAAATAATTAAGGTACATCGGGATTGTACATGATTAATCATAGTTCCTCTTGCACAACAACATAAAGTACTGATGTACTTTCATCTTAAAGGAGGTTACCCACGAAGTCGCTGAAAATTCTTCGACAGCCCACGACTGGTTTCGCCCTTCTTGGGGCTCATCAGGTAGGTGCAGTTCCCGAGTTTCCGTCAACCTTATGTTCTACTCGAGACTAAATTGTACGAAATTGGCGAAATACTCTCATTTGCAAACAAAGTTGGTTTTGCGAAAGACTCACCTGGAACCCACCTGAGTCTCTCGTTTGTGATTTTTCCAAGCAACTGAATATGCTGCGCCAGACCGCCTCATGTTTCAGTTGGTACGATATTCAAGACATCGCGATACATGTATATACGTAATGGACTACTCATAAGTTTGCTGAAAATACCCCGACACCCCACGACCGGTTTCGACCATCTTGGGGCTCATCGGATAGGCGCAGACCCCGAGTTTCCGCCAACCGTATGTTCTACTTGACATACTGTTTCGCAGAAGCCTATTTTCAGTGTTCTGAATGCAATGGAAAGTTTAGCGAATCACGACGAATATCCTTGGGCGGTCAGGTTTAATTCTGGTTGGTATTTGCTGTACCGCTGCAGAGTTAAAAGTAATGGCTCAGGTTAATTTGAGTAACCCAGCTAACGCAAAAAACCTCCCAGTAACGAGCACAAGTAACTAGGAAATTGATCTGCAGCCAGACATTCTGACGATGGTTTGAAAACTTTACTAAATGATCCGCTGGGCTGACCAGGAGATAACACCTTATTAACGTTGAAAATTCCGAGAAAGTAGGTGGAAAATAACAACTGTAAAATTTCCTAAACTTCGTCAGACACACGTGGGAAAACTCTTGGGAAAATTTTTCACAGATATCTTTTTCCCATGGTCACCTCCCTCATATACCCAGCAGAATGTTGAATTAAATTCAATAAATCACCAACGATACTATTTAATTTGCTTTGTGTTAACAAAGTGGCCGTTCACTTACCTTTTCCCTCTGAATGATCCGGAAAATTGTTGTCGCCATCGAGTGAGAATTGAAGAACGCTTGGGGTGTTATACGTCAAGCAGAATGTTCATAGTGCTACATTCATTCAACCATGCTTCGCGCTAAAACAGGCTGTGGTTTGTTTAAACGTCTGAATTGTTTGAATAAATTTTCGCCGAAGTAGGAAATGTCTCGAAAGACGCGAACGATAAGTGATTGAACCCTTGGAGTGGTTTCTGGGTGTAAGGCTAGTATAACAGCAGTCGCGGTTTCTATTCGAAACTCTGCGCAATATTAACTCATCGATTATTACCGAGAGTAGCAATACGACAAGTTCACAGTCATCAGCGAAATCGGTTCAACGTGCAGATGGTGAATCCAATGGTGTATTAGAAAGATAATAGCGCAGAATAATACAGAGTAGTACTGAATATTGAACAAAGCATCTCTAGCCTGTAGACGTAGTACGCTAGTCATGGCAACTCACGGTCGGCTCCGCCCTTCGTGGGAAGCATCAGGTAGGCGCAGTCCACTAGTTTCCCTCTAACAACTCGCTGCGGATTTGTTTATTTAGAAACACCAAATGAAAAGTTACAGACTAATGGACAGTAAAACAAAACTCTCATATGCATCTTGTTTATAAAAACTGAATATCCGTCAAGAAGACGGAACACGTCTTTCTGAGCTTTCCTGGATATTCATTGACTATCACTCATATGTAA
The DNA here is from genome assembly GCA_003604175.2 of Clonorchis sinensis. Classification (NCBI taxonomy): domain Eukaryota; kingdom Metazoa; phylum Platyhelminthes; class Trematoda; order Opisthorchiida; family Opisthorchiidae; genus Clonorchis; species Clonorchis sinensis. Next base: position 23,578,236 of record CM030369.1, read on the forward strand.
ACGAATGCTACAAAGCAATTCCACAAATCCCTTAATAAATCCCACTTTTCAATGCACGCAAAGCGGAGATAGGAGAAAACATATTACTCGCATGCCTCATGGGTAGTATATATACACAGTTACACCATGTGTTCCAGTTAAACCCAAATTACACGAACTTCAACTTTTACATTCATCTGTATACCAATTTGATTTTGACGGGAAACTTACCGGAAACCCAGCTGAATCACTCGTTTATGGTGTTCTTAAGCTGGTTTTCAGGTGAGTCTCTTGTCAAAATCAAATTGCTATGCAGATGAGTGTAAAAATTTAAAGTCGTGCAATTTGGGCTCAAGCAGAACATGAGGATGGCGGGGTGCACCCCAAGAAAGAATTAGTTTATTGCGTCTGTACAATGTGCTGCGATATCTCGAATATCCTAACAATTTAGACATGAAGTGGTTTTTTTGCAGCACATTTGGTTGAGGAATACCATCAATGAGAGACTTAGTTGATTCTCCCGTGGAAACCAAATTTTTACCCAGATGGGTGTATGAATCACAATTAGGCGTAGTTGGAATATTACTAGATAGCGCATTATACAAATGAAAAAACAACGCAACGTCTCCAAAGCATGGTAACCGTATTCCACTTACTTGAACTTCTCCGACGTCAGTTGTTTTTGATATCTTAAAAAAAATTAAATGACCACCAAACGGCAAAAAGCAGTTGAATGAAGGACTTGAGTTGGGTTGGCAGTCCAGTCCAATAATCCATCAATAGTCAGACGGCGGAAACCAGCAGAGTCGTTGACTGTTTGGCCAGTTGTAATTTATCAAACACACAATAAACCTTACTTGAACCTTTAACCGACGGTCGGTCTTCAATCACCCCAGTGTTCTAGTTAAAACTGACATTCCGCTCCTTTTGGGAAAGGAGCAAATGGCAAAATTGTTCACAAACTTGCTTTTTATAGATTTGTTTAAGGAAAATGAAAATTTCGCGCTCGCTAGCTACTGGTGTGTGACCCTCAAATATATTCCGTTTTTCAGAAATGCACTAACCCACCGTTTTCTCGTGGAAAAAATGTGAATTTGTACACGGTAGATTTACATTTGCAGATGCACTAATAATCCTTTCCAGGAAAAACCCTGGGACGATATCAAAAGGACATATGGTCCAGAACATTCCATAGAATAGATTTGGATAGCAAAAACCTTATTGAGTGTTTTTTGAATCGGAACAGTAATTTTGACCTACATCGTGGTATTTAAAGCAGTATTTGTGAGTGCACTGTAGAATATCATGCATCAGCTGATGTAAGAGACTTGCGTACAATTGCTTCAGCTAATTAGCATTTACCTGGATATGAATCTGGACAGAAAATGCCTGATTTTTTGGCACTAGTTTACAATGTATAGTTATACGGTTATCACATGATTGTTGATCGCTCAGAAGGAAGACTTTGTGTTTCAATTTATTCCTTATGTCACCCTCAGGTAAGACCAGATCCCTTCAGTCTTTTGAGGAACAGTTCTAACAAGGAATTTCGCCGTCTGTTGGTGTCCCCTCATACTGGTTCCGGGTATATCAGTGAGACTTTGTCAAAAGAAATTTACAAACACTAATGATGGTGGTGGTCGTGAAGTGGTCGATCCGTAACTTTCAGGCCAGTGTTCCGTAATCTTCAATCGGTAAGAGCATTGAGCATGAACACAGAAAACAAAACAGTTCCTGATGCGGCATTGACGGTTTTCAGATATAGGAACACACACTGGCTAACACAGAAGACAATATCCAGATGAATTTGTGAACGAGAGGGTGATACACTTTGAGTTGTGGATTCCAGGAGTTAATCAGGAACCATCTGGACATAAGATTCGTGGACCTGAAGCTTTTTCTGTTTCGCGGGAGTGCATACTGCAGATGGAATCTGCACAGAGAAATTTTCACAAACAAATATTTGCACCGGACATAAGTGGAGAAATCGCAATCGCAGGGTTTCAAGCAGTAAAGTGACAAACAGGTTTTTCTCAAAACCCTTAATAGCGTTTACTTAGGCGTTACATGTTTGGGAAGTGCCATACTACCGTTCTATGCCCCAGACAGCTGATTCAACAAATCAGCTGTTTTCCTCAGGAGTTTATACCACAGTGCAAATGGCTTAACAACAGCGCATGCGTTGAAGGTTTACTCCTGTTAACTTGAAACACCATCGACAAAGAAGGGGGAAGTCACTGTCTCTAAAAACAACTTTAGAGTCTATGAACTATTGTATACCGGCTGGTTCGGGTTTGCCTTTTACTCGTCGTGAAAGCTAAGTCTTTTTTTCTTCAACAAGCAGAACGAGCGATAAATCCTTCCAACCACAACTTGTCATAGTCTTAGGATGTTTATACGGAAATCATACGAACAACCCTCAATTCTAGAACATTTCGATGCTACAAATCATGTAGACTCGGTACGCAGAACCACAAAAAGGACTATTTCAACTAGTAAAAAGTCTTAAAAGTCGTTATGTACTTAAACCCTTTTTATTGCTCTAAAAAGCTTTTTGCATTTCTGGTTGCTCTTGTTTTCAGGTATTTAGTAGGTGACGAAACAAATGAAAACATCCATGGTGTAACGGCGGATACTACTGATGAAGCACGCTATTAGTGTGTGGTTTTCTCGACGGTGCTGAAGTTCGATGAGCTTCGGTTATTTTGAAATGCATCTTAAGGGTTCTGATGACCTAATAATTGTCTTATCTGCATGAAGGATGTTGGATACATATTTCTCACTCATCAGTGGCTGCGTGACAGCTGAGCGTAACATCAACATAAAAGGCCAGTTGAAATCAGGGGTGACATACCTATTCTCTGGATTTTTATACGTCAGTCGCCCGGCTGTAATTCAGCCAAACCAATTTCGCCAGTACATCGCGCCTGTTTGGCCAGCGCCGTTCTCACCCGCGTAAACACAGTAAGCACTCGTAATGTGTTGAGCACCATTCTGCCAGAACCAAACAGGTTGAGCTAGGGAATTAAACCACCAAAAAAAACAATCTTGATACGAACCGGATTCACAGTCAATGTGTTGCTTTGCCAAGATGCGCTGCCTTCAACTCCCGAAAGCGCTAAAGTGAACTTTGGAGCACCAGGCAAGTACAATGTTTTCAGTAGCTAAGATTTCGCACATGCAGTGTTTTCATTTCAGACAAAGCCAAAGCCTGCGACAAGGGCTTTATCCACTTTGGTTGGGTCAAGATCCTACGTCGCACGCAAACTTTTAGGTACCGAAGTGATGGGAATTTGTCTGTCTATCTTGATACAAATCTCGTGATGTAAGCGTTTAATTGAGTTCCCTCAGCCAAACACGTAAAACGAGCGAACTATGTAAACTGTATACAAGATGTCAGATAGAGGCTCGCATATGTTAACATACGCAGTAGCCAAAATTAAGTCTCATAACAGACGTACTGGGGAACCTTCTTGTAAGAATGGAGAAAATCACGGATAATCACGTTTATCTAGGTGTTCTGCTAAGCAAAATAATTAAATATCATCAGGTTTTCCAGCTACGAAACTACCGCTTTTTAACTGGATTCGGTGTACGCCAAGTGCTCACACTAGCTGTTGCATTTCCACAGCTTGATTGTGTGAATCTCTCGTCATTTTCAGCAGCTGTCTAGCGCATATTTTTTCTGAATGGATTACAAGAAAATGCATGGTCAACCACTTGTTTCGTCGAGCTAAAAATCTTATCAAGGTATATTCTACAGGCAGAATAAATGAGGTTTGTGTCAAAGACAAAAGTCCCTGGTTCCTAGAGACGAAGATGACGGAAAAACTGCGGTGTGAATGCAGAAACTCGTAACATCATACATTTTGTCGCAAATTTGGTCATTGTGTGAGGGTTGTGCTCGTGCAAATTATGCTTTCTCATAAATTCAGAACTCTGTCTTTAAGTGAATACAAGTGAAATGTTTTGGAATGAGATTTAGAGATTCCTCTCGAGCATCGTGACTAGTGTAGCTGGTTTGAATCGCACTGCACTTGGTTCCTTCCGCGTTTTTCAAAAATTCAGTTGTTTAGGGCTCATTTTGTCCAATTAGTCTGGTGGATTTTTGTACGTACGTTGGAAGTGAAATTGCTCGAATTCTTGAGTTTTTCCTTCGTAATTGGTACAGGTTTTGCTGCGTTGTGGCAGTTTCGACATCTACAAGCAAGTGTTCGTAGGCGGAAATAGCTTAGTGGTTCTCAGTTATTAGAAAATCGGTGGCTAACGGCGTTTGGTAGATGAATCCCAAAGTGGGAATCTCAAAACAACACTTGCTCATTGGAAGCCTGTAGTTCCAGGTTGCAAATCTGTTCTGACCCAACTGGAAGGCTGCTGATCGAACTGAAATGTATTAGACCATCTGGGTTTGTTTACTTACATTCATGAACTGCGAACTAAGTGAATTCCGGACTGTATTTGCTTGGCCACTGTACCGTTTGGGTGTTGTGGGCCTAACATCCTAAGTTGACCCTTTGAGATACGTCTTCTCCATAACGAGAAGCAAATTTATGTTGTCCGTACTTGCCTTTCTCTCACCCAATTCGTTCCCACACCACTATGATACACGCTAGCTGAAATCGTGCCCATGTTAGACAGACTAACTGGTTGATCTCTCGACAAACACTCAATCCTCAAACCCCTGTGGAGGGTTTGCGCTCTATGCCGATGTACTCTTGTATTCATCCGGCACACAAGCGTTGTTTATGATGCATGAAACGGAAATTGCTTTGACGGCATTGTAAACGACACCCATCATCTGTTTGAGTTTAATTTTTAGGGAGTAAGATTATGGGAATTGTTCGGTTTTAAAATCGGCGGAACCCTAAAAACTGACTTGCCGACTGACGAATATTTCTGTTTGCTTCAGGTGCAATTGACCAAAAATATTTTGATTGGGTTTGTTTTTAACCACTTAATACCGTCTTTAATATCCAGATTCTTCTTGATTTCGCTTCCCCGCTTCAGAAAAAATGCGCGAATCAATATTTTATCATAAACTACAACGATAGATGTTATAAACTTTGAGAATCCATTATACCCTTTTTTCCCAGGAAATAACTTTCCTTGAAGAAAAATCTCTTCTAAGTGACATTTTGTTTGTCCGCAATATTTAAGAATAGGAAGGGGCTTGAGGTACACAATAGTTTCGAATGATTCTCCGGCATCACCCTTGTATTTTTTACCTAACCCATCGACGTGCCATGAATCTGAATACCCCAACACTAGTAGCACTTGGATATAAATCTTTTAGGAGGAGTGCTTGCGCTATTTAGGGAAAAGATGCGGATTTCTAGTTTGGTAGCCGATTAGTTGGATCTGCGTTTATACCGATGGAAGACTCTTCGGGTTTCCGTTTAGTGAAACGAAGTCATGTTAGTATCCAAAATCGGAATTCTATACGTTTGTAATAATGTATACACCTTGTAATAAGTATTTAATCTCCAGTCAGGGGCATCCGTGGCGCACTTTTCTGTAAAGGTTAGAGTAACCAAGCGTCTCGTATTCAGGTTCTTGCATGGGATGCAGAATAGCGCATTGCATACGCTTACTTGTTTATCTGAAGCTGTGACACTTACCGCAAGTTTAACAGTGGTTGTGGTCTATCAAATTGTAGAGGAACACAAAAGTCCCTCAGTCACGCGGAAGTCAAAATTTTGGGCGCAAAGAGCTGCTCGAAGCTTCGTTAAGGTGTAAAGTCTCGATTGACACACCCCCTTGCGGCTGGAAGCATGTGTTTATGAAAAACTATTGTAATAATTTTGGAAGCCACATTGGTAAGGTAGTGATCGCAGACGAATTTTCCCTTTTCAAGAAAGGTGTTTCAGGTATGGATGAAAAATCCTTGATGAAGATAGGTAGTAGGAAGATGGAGGCTTTAAATATCCCAAGTGAACTGTTGTCTTCTTTGTACTGAGGGCTTTTATCTTTCCAGACGAACGGTCTCCTGGAAGATTAGCACTTCGTCGGACAGGTGCAGTTATGAGGCCTATGAACGAGCACTCGATAAAGTCTTATGAGAAGCTCATAATAGTTCATATCAGTTATCTCCCCTAACAAGCCATTTCACAATGAAGATTCAGTAGTGAGTGTCCTGTTACATCATAAAGCATGGGGCTGGCATCCGTGTGAACTTTAGGAAAATACTTTGGTAAAGTGGTCCACGCCGCCATTTTGCTCCGACATGGTATTCGGCCATTTCTTGCACAGTGTGCTGCCTCATGCAAGAGGCAACGATAGATCGGTGTGTTTGCTAATGGAGCTCCTTTGTGACGGAGTGGCGCATCGTATATTATGCTATCATCAATCTGATGCCAATCTGATGTGTGATTATACAGCCCATTAAGACTTACAATCTATGCGCGGTGATTCTGTACACAAAGTTTTGCCCAGGGGACTATACCAAGCAATAGTTTCTGCACTTCAGAAGTGCTCGGTTATCATAAACGCTCGTATCTTACGTTGTACTTGATGAATTCACCCAAAAGCCGTTACAACCGTGCCCATTGTCAAATCAAATACATGGAGTAAAACCTGAAGTTCATGGTGTATCATTGTCCTCTATGCCATACCCAGACAGGCACTTTGACAATCTACTGATACACACAGATCGTAGACACATACTGAAGCAACCTGACGGAAAAAGAGTATCGTTTACTCGTGTCCGATGGTGGGGTGCGTGGTGAAAGCTGTACTTAGACGTGCAGTGTAAGACGTCCTCGCAGAGGTCTTTTGTAGTCTTCGTGTCAGCAACTGACTAATCATAGCAATTCTGAAGGCAAAAGATGAAATCATCACAAAGGAGAGATTCAGCTGGGTTTCAGGTGAGTCTCTCGCAAAAACCAAATTGATTTGCAGATGAGTGTATTTCTCGAAGAACTTAGAACCGTTTGGTTTTTGTCTCCAGTATCGTTTGCTTTGGAGGTATCGGCTTGAGTTGTCCCACTAGAGGTTGTTCCGCCTGTTCATATGTTTGCAAGTTCAATTCCTCTGTCAAAACGTTGGCTGAGGAAATGTTTACTGTTTTGTCACACAGGTAAGAGCAACAGTCCTTAAGCGGAGCAAAGTTGCGATGTTGTGTGATCTGTCCATCCCAGCCGGCGAAGCTCGCGTAGCTGTGTTGACCCACGAAGTGTTCTTCTCAGCAACACACCTGGAAAATCTGTAGCTGAACTTCAAACGATTGACCCCATTAAAAAAATTCGGAACCGAGACAGAACCCGTAGAAAAGCATAGTATATATATATATATTTTCCATAGTAATCAAAAGGTCTTCACTGTAATTCAAGGAGCTAATTCTACGTTATAAATTGAGCGAACGGTTCGTGTTCCACGGGCGACTTTACAGAACAGAGATGGAGAAGCCATGAGTTGTCCACTTGACGCGTTTTATCCCACATTTTTGATAGTAGACATGGTTGGCAGCATAATGGTTTTAGGTCAGTCTGTGAATTAAAATTCAGGACGCCATGGTTTGGAAAAACCAAGTAATAAGAACGATTTGTATGTGTATTTTTAACCCAGAGCTTTGTACGGACGTTCAGGCTCAGCTGGACAGACAGTCACTTATCCCAGTAAGGGATACAAAGGTCAATGGGTCACCAGGTGAAATGGATCAATCCATATTCAGCATACTTCTTGAGGCTTTATCCATTTTACTCCATGACCATTCCTCGTTTTGAATTTGAGCTCGTGAATACATTTAATTTTGCACGTGACGCATGCGTAACTTCATGTATATTTGTGATTTATTAGCCAAAATGAACAGTCATCTTTCAGACTCACATGACTCACTGAACTTATGTTAGATTTGTCACTCTTAACCACTGCTAATCAACTTTAAGCGGATCGGTGTTTACCCAGAGTTCTGAAAGATTTTGTTTGTTTTCCATGTCTAAGCCAACAGAACACCCATGGGAAAGGTCACCTTCGCTCGGATCGTTGAGACCGAAGTTTGGCAGATCCAGTCTTCCGATGGGGCGCTAATAACAATCCGTTGAGTAGTTCTCCTCACAACTTCTCGTCTGCGAACATGGGTGTGAGCCAGTGTTTGATGTTCGTAAAATTCTTTTCTGGCTTTAAAATCGACAGAGCAAATTAGCAGATATTTGGGGAATCCGCGAAATATCGAGAGAATTTCTTTCGAAAACAGTGGTTCCTATTTTTGGAAGCCTTTGAATAGAGGTGGTACACTCAACATGTTGAACAAAAGCTAGTTTGTCCTCAATGTGATCATAAATACTCATCCGTCCATTGATGCAGAGGTCACGGGCGGATTTCGTGTTAAACAGGCGGTTATGTTAGATGCTGCAGCTGGGTAGGTGAATTTCGGACAGCCGAACGATATCTACGTGGTGGTCGATTCAAGTATAAAGGATGATGAAACTTCCGGCAAACCAAGTCCAGGGAACATTCTATGATGTTTCTATACGACCGTCTTCCACTCACGTTATAAACTCCAATCAGCAAGCTATCTATGCAGAATTTAAGACCTCCAGTTCTCAGCCTTGTGATTGGTTTCTCCTTTGCTTACTTGGCACGTACGTGACCTTCTTTCGGTTCAGTGAGAACCATTCAATAGGAAATGTCAAAGGGCACTGCAAATGGTTTCCATGTTGCTGATTTTATTGTTTCTACAACTGAATTCAAATTCGCCCAGAGGCAACTCTAGGATATTGTGTTTCAGATCTATCTACGATCACCAGGAGCACGTCCGTTGATTTGTTTTTTTGGGTCCCTTATAAACACACAGACATATACACTGACCATGTAAGGATAATAGTGATGTTCCAATCCTACAAAGGTTAAAGGCATGTCGTTCAAGTACTTTAAAAAGCTATTCACCATTCACCCAGTGTGATGCCAGTCAACCTAACTAACAAAGAAAGGACAAAGATATGGGTGCTATATTATGTAGGCGATTTCGCACCTTGTTTCCGACGGTGCATATGGATAACACTTAGCCTCAGATAATCGAAGGACGTCGTAACTCACCCGTAATTTGAGATTGACTATTCAACTCCAACAGGATTGTGTGTGTGGTTTTTACAGAACTCATTCTCGCTGGCATCCGACCGGAAGATTTGGAAGTCCGTCACCCAAAAACAAGCATGCGAAACAAATGAACCATGAACAGTACTTGCAACTCGGGGAAAAATGCTAATGCTCTCAGTTATCTGTAAGGAACGGCAAGTGCACAGCTCCCGAAAATCATTATGGGATCAAAACAGCATTCTTGTGTAAGGTGCAGAGGACCAATTGAGTAGTGAAAAGATACTTACAGCACTGCAGACTTAGTGCGCTGGCCAAATCTTAATGATTCATGCCTGTTTTGAGTGACCATCCTGTGTGCCCTTGAAAGGTGCCGCAATCTATGAGATAGTTATTCGGATCCTGATACAAATTAAGTTCAAGAATACTGTGTTCCAACAATACCATTTATGAATAAGTTTTACGTCACCTCACTGTAGCATTCAAAGGTTCGGGTCCTCAATTTGATACTTTTTGTCCGTATAAAAATCATGGAATAATACTGAAGTGTCGAAAATCCAGGTTTGTTTCACCCAGTCTGATATATGGACTGTTTGGTCGATCAATAGATACGACTTCGAAGTAGAAGTTAACCTTGCTGCTGATTCTGCTACTTTTGCAGATCTTGAGCTTTAGTTGGCGAATTTGTTGAGAGCGACCGATCTGATAAAAATATCACTCACCCAACCGCCCATTCGTGATAGTCCGACGAAACTTGTGTGACCAATCTGCCATGCTCGCGGCGTTCAGATCAGCAGCCCCTGATGTACACTAATACCCCGCGAGCTATCACCGTTTTCATTGTTTGTATATAAGTCAACCAAAATTCCAAAATATTATGACTGTTTCTTAAATGAGATAAAATAGTTAAGACTAACTACAGATCAGTCCGAATATCTGTGAAGCTTGACCAATTTAACCTTTCGCAATTTCAGCTCCAAGCTGCATCCCATATTTACTGGACATAATAAATATTCCCGAATACCGAGCCAATTCATCAGTCTGTTGAAAAGAGTCGCATGTTTTTTCTTCAAAAAAATGACTCTATTCTATCAGAATTTAGCTGTTACGAAAATACTGTTAACTCCCCAAGAAAGACCTACCTTAAAAGGTACTTTTCCAGCAAAAGAATTCAGGTGGTGTATGTTGGAACGAGCAGACTTTATTATTCCTGTAGCTGTCCGGGGCGTTGTGCTGATAAGACGCCTCGTATTTATAGAGGACTCTCAGTATTAAGGTCAATGTTTAAAGTCAACCGGTCGTTGGCTGTCGAAGAATTTTCAGCAACCTTATGAGTAGTACATTACGTATATACATGTATCGCGATATCTGAAATATCGTGGCAACTGGAACATGAGGCGGCCTGGTGCAGCACATTCATTTGCCTGAAAACATCACAAACGGGAGATTCAGCTGGGTTCCAAGTGAGTCTCTCGCAAAAACCAAATCGATTTGCAAATTAATGTATTTCTCGAAAGTCAATGTTTCTTTTTTGTGTGTTCTAATACATATTTAAACATCCTGTAGGGGGGAGAAAATTTCAGGTAAAGAGGTGTAGAATGAGGTGAGATGAACCTATTTTTCTGGGTGCGTCAAGCGTGCTCTTAAGGAGTGATAATAACACGCTCGTTTCACACGTCGGACATTTGCGATTCTAATCCCGGCATGGTCAATAACATGTTCCGCAAAGTAGTTCTAACAACAACGAAACCTGAGTCAAGTGCTTCTTCCGTTCGATGTAAACTAACACAAAACAGTTGCGCCAGAGTGGGAGTCAGAGTGATGGAGATAAGATTTGTGCAACCGTTGAAGTCTCTTTCCGCTTATTGTTTCAGTATGACTCCGGTCATTAGGATACCTATGAATGCTCAATAACACTTGCAGATGTTTTACACTTACGATGTTTTCCAAGAATTAAGGGATACTTCACGCAGTTTTTAATATAATGGTCTGTCGTGAGCATTGGTTTATTTGCGGTTACGATTATAAAAATGAAGCTAGGTAGCACGGATCTTAATTGCAATTTGTTCTTGTCAAAACTAATCATCTTCAGTCACTGGTGAAACCAACTTAATGAGCGCATAATTTTACTCTCCTCTCAGGGACTATCTCTCTCTTGATTATTTGCTTTCTGGTGCTGTCCCTCACAATTTCCCCAATTACCTGTCTGATCGATTCAACATTCTTTGCGGCTGAAAGCATTCGACAATGAATGTATCAAACTGGCAGGAATATATTTTGTTTCTTTATCTGCACTGCTGTCAGTCACATTGCTCAGAGCTCACCATCTGTGTAATCTGGGATGAGTGGTCCTGGTTGAAAACAACACGTGTCCGGATTCCCGGTTGCCAGTAGAGTGGAAAATAAAATGCAAATGTATACGGCGAGGGGATTTAAAATTATTTAAAAAGCCTTGATGCGGAAGGAGCGCCCACTCTGTCTCAGTTCTGGGTGAATTCCATTTCATGTGTCAATTGATAAAGATGCTGATCGATGAAACGTTTTCAAATTCCTGATTTATAAACTGATAATCCATGTGTGGATATCAGGATCTTAAAAGATATTTGTTTTTCGAAGAATGAAACTCCGGTTGTTATCACGACACTTGTACACCGTGATAATGCACAACCTACACAGATCAAAGAACACTTTAAGGCCTACACTTATGTTTTTTCGGAGAAGACATTTTAGTTAGCTAAAATATTGCGTGGACATGAGCGTTTTAAGCTGTACGGAGATATTCACAGCGTATGGGGAAATTGAGGCAACAACGATTGGGACTGTAAGTCGAGTTGTTCCACTTAACGGTTTCAGTTCCACCGAAATTCAGTAGTATTCAACTCAAAGACCTCGTTACATGTTTGGAGTTATAGTTTGGACCTGTATAATCCTGTTGAATGGCATGTATATCGGACCCTTCATAAGCCAATAATGCTATGGATTTGAGGAGATTTTTGAGCTTCCGCTCATGTTTTCCAGCACAAACTGATAAGTTCTGCATTGGTCCATGACTTCAAACTTTGTCCAAATTTACCTTTCGACAAACAGCGAACAGGTAAAGCTAGCGATTTATTCGTTCATTATGAAATGCACCTAACCCGATTAGGCGAGATATTCTTCTAGGTTACAGCTGTCAGTATGAGGTAATGTGTGACCAACGTGGTGGAGAGTTGAGTGCAGGCGAAAAACCATTCGTAGCTGCGAGGGTTAACCTTTCCAGCGAAATTCTGTCTGCTGTGGAGGGTGGAAGAAACAGCTTCCTGGTGTTGAGGGTAATTTCAGCCCCGAATAAACTTACCTCAAACAAACCAAAGCTAGAATCATATTATAACTCATTCAATTTCAACTCATGACAATTGTTCATTCAGTAAGCGCTTGTAACCATAACTCCTCCTTCAAACTCTCCAATCCACCAGCTGTCGCACTGTGATTATTCGAATTTACTTCGTTTGTTCATCGTCACCGAGAACAGCAACACATCAGTAGTATATGCTAGTGCTTTAATGCCGCACAACCGTGATGGAGGAAAGTGATGGTAAAGAGTGGAAAGAAAGGGATAGCGTGGGAGGAAGCCCAGGGTCCTTAGGGAAGACAGTATGCTTAAGCCTTTAGACAATATTGAAATGAACACGTCTGAGCGTCACATCGGAGTGAGACAGCATCAGTGGAGTCAATATAGCGTCAGTTGTGAACCCACCTGAAGTAAGAGCAGCACACAATGACAGATGAATTTTAGCTAAGCAGTCCGGCTGGAAAATTACATAACGCGCCTCGGTTGGCAGTGGCTGGGCTTACTTGACACAAACCCCAATCCCCTTGGCTAAACGAGTTCCGTCTGCTAGTCCAACGATTCCGATTTGTTATCTACTGCTCAGGTACGCAAAATCTTGTCGCTCACTTGCTGCAGCTAGCTAAATCTACGTAAGCTACGAAGACACCCATTTGAGGGTGTCTTGAGGACGATTACGGCTAAGTCTCCGCTCTTACTTCGGAATTTGTTGAGACTTTTTAGCTCTCGTGATTTGGGTGATATTTTTGTTGTGATGTACAATGTGGCCGTCCAAAAGTGCACAGCGATTACCCCAAACTACCAAAAAAAACGATTTTTTACATCTGTAAACCCCGAAAGGTCATTGAGTTCATGCACGCATAAATTTCGGCAGCTTCCCATATCAAATGTGTGCTCACTTAAAACGAGATACAATTGCATGCATACTCCATATTTCTTGTCTGATTCGAACGTGAAGTTTGGGTGACCTGTGCTTCACCACAACAACCAACTGACTCACTGTGCCCTAAAAAACACTAAGTGAATGTTCCCCACTTCGAAGCCGCATTACACTTGAATTGTGCCTTGGTCGCTTGTGTTTCCCTGGCTCCCGTGAAAAGCCATTGCCTATAAGAATCTCTGATGAGTTACAGCAAAGTCGATTGGCTCAATCGAGGTTTAACCTTGCAACTGAAGTTAATCAATGTCGAAAACGAAGAAGCACAGTCGCGATTGAACAGACTATTCACAAAGTTGAGGAAATTACTTCAACAGCCCGCGACCTCTCTCATCCTTCTTGAAACCCATCAGATGGGCGTATTACCCGGGTTTTAATTTAAAGCGAGGGATAGATCGAGGAATAAAAGGGAAGGCAACAATGATGCATACGATTTCAATGGGTGCATATACGGTCGAAAAAACGTTCCTGAAAACCACCAAAAGATAAAAGGGAAAAGTAGACTTGTATAAGACTACCTGATATCTTCCAGGCTTCATAGAAGGAAATTAAGTAATCCGGAGTAATTTAATCAAGACTGTGAGTTTGAGTTTCTCGGACTCGCCATATATTTATTTTGCTGCATTTAGTTATGCTATTTTCACTGCATAAATGAATCCTTATTGCCCTACACGTAGTCCCGGTAGGACATGTATTTGTAGGGACCGTGTTTGAGACATTCGACACGTAGTCCCGGTAGGACATGTATTTGTGGGGACCGTGTTCGAGACATTCACCCAATCGAGCCTTCCTGGTTATAAGTCAGACTCCAATCATTTAGGAGGTAAGAGGTTTAAATATCGTCCTTTCAAATTAACCTTAATGACAAAGGGAAACGTGTTTCGTGATGAAGTTAGAAAGTGATGTTTACTGAATTGTCTAACATAGTTGAAGATCTTCATTAGAATTCTGTGCAATGAACAAGTGTAGGTTGTAATCCAAGGCAACATGAACAGCCTCTTTTTCCAAATAATATGCTGGTAAAAGCCTGTCAAAGTTTTTCTTCGCAGTCTATACTAAATATTGTCAGCCATTGATTCGTGCCTACTTTATCGGCCTATTAGGTAACCGATAGTCTGGTGCTGATCTGGAATCAAGCCGCTTGAATCTTTCAATTAGCAAAACGAGTTTCAAAATACTTGTATTCCTATCGTGGAGGATGCTTTCAACGCAAGAGTTCAGTAAATAACCATCAAAATTCTACATATGGTAGCAACTAGTTATTGGGTAATATTCCTTAAAGTATTGTTCCCTGAGTAATTTTCGGGTGTTTGCTTTTGTGCACAGTGTCATAAATATGAAAGAAAAGTCCTCAAGGAACTGCCTTACAAGCAGTGAGAGACAGAGATTGAGGTTTTGTCAGTGTGCAATAAACGCAACGCCAGTATTTAGCAGGATAGGATAAAGAGACAAGGAGGGTAGTCGTGCTTCCAGTCTTCCAGTTTATCGATAATGTAGGGAGGTGGGGGGTTTGAATTAAGGAAAACGGACACATAAAATATAGAGTGCTGCGTTTTTCCACTGCAAGAACGTGGATCAATTAGTCAGCTGGGTTTGGCAGAAGAACAGGAGTTAGCTGCCATTTAAGGGTGCTGGAAACGTATTGATCTTTAGTACATATGGTGCCCGAATATTTTGAGTGCTACTTACGAAGATCACAAGGGTGTGCAAATACAATATCACAGCCACAATTCTCTCTTAGTGTCTTCGTGTCCGTGCTCATCATTCCATAGGATTTACATCAGATTTGCAAATATTTCTGGTTTGAAGTACAGAAAACCAGAATCCCAGATCATGTTATTGAACATGGCTGGGACTAAATGACGTATCGTGTGTTCATTGTGACCAAATGAACGATTCGCCGAACCTATTTGAAAGGTAGCAACAACATATCCATCGTCACAGTAAACGTTAAAGCTAGATATAGTTGGAAAAAGTGAAAAGACAAGTAACGGGGTCATGGCAACAAAAATTAGTTGACAAAATTTCTACCCAAAACATTTGGCCTATTTTCCAGGATTACCGGGAGGGGGCTATTCTGGACTCTGTGTTACACTACGAGACAAATCTTGCCAAGGGCCACGAAAAGCCCAATACCCGGTAGTTCGAAAGTTATTTTAGCTGCTTATGTTTAGCAGGCATAACGATTTTCCTCTGGGCTTAAAAACACCAGATGGGCCCTTTTGTTGATTCGAACGCGCAGGAAGCAGCCCAGTAATGATTCACATGGTTATAAATTATGAAGCACAAACAAAAGAGATCTTCACCGATTACCATAAGCAGAGCCACTTGAAATGTTTTGGTTTAAGAAAGACATCACGCTGGAAAAGGATAAAACTACGAAGCGGAGTGCCACGAACGTCACCGTTCGTCATTAGGACGTTATTCTCAGAAGATTGAACAGAATATCCACAAAGAATACAAATGAACTTGTCAAGAGCAACTAAGTGCCTTGGGCCGCTAAAAAACTGTTTTCCAAACTTGACTGTACATCGCAAAAATATGATCTCCTTTCAAATGAAATTTACGATTGTTAGCATTTTTCTCAGTTATATTAGCTATTCATGAAGCAACCAAGGGTAGGTGTTTCTTGGCCAGGCGGACTAGTTGCAAAACTGTCTAATAGTAAGATCTCGCCTCTCTATTACTCTCGATTGCTGCCCACGGCTTTAGTGGACGGTCCCTTAACTATTTAGAAATTCTAGGTGGAACATGGTGATGGAAATCAAGACTGATTCATCTAGTTCACACACTAATCTGGATGCATTTATACTTGCATTAAAAGTCATAAATGCTTTGTTCAGAAAAAACATTTGAGTGAGAGTAAACAGGGAATATTAAGCTGCATTTGCGTCCGGTCGACGGATATCGCCCCAGAGCCAGGAGATATGCGAAAAACTAAAAAGCATTTTGACCACCCCAGAAAACATCTGCAAAGGTTGCAGTTCTTTTGCTTAATAGCTACTTTCAATGTACATGGGCATGTATGTGAAAAGCTTTGGATTATGCACAGGTTGCTGGAACATTAAAGGCAGTTTCTTGCGGGCTGCGCGACAAGTATAAAGCTGATAGTAATAAAAAGCTAAGACAATATAATCCAATGTTTATTGGCTCCGTTTTGATTTTCTAATGAACGCAACGTTCCGAATTTAAGCATCTGCTACTTACAGTGATATCAATCCGATATCTACCAAGTATTTTGGTGGACAACGGAAAACTGTGACATCTTCGTGTGTCGTAGTGGTATTCTAATTATTTCGAACAACCTCAACAACCAAATAAAGTGGAAAAACGCACAATTTATTGCAGATTTTACCATCACCTTATTTTTTCTGCCTCTGCCCTGTTTTAACGTTAAGTTGTTGTGCAGAGCAAATCGAGTAAACTTCGCGTCTAGGGAAAGAGAAACCTGCATGCAGTTTCTGAAGCACGTTTGAGATCCTGGGCACCGTTGAGAAGCAAAACCGATTACTAGTGTACCCAGGAACCCACCAACTTTTAACGAGTTATGTTTACGCGTGTTTATGAGGTGATTTCACAAACAAACAGGGAGTTGGATGAGCTTTAGAATTCCTACTGGACTTGATTTCAGCTGACAGCTGACAGGTGAAAGAAAATAAGACGTTTGAAAATCAAAAATCCAACTTGGAAACTGTCGACACCAGTTGCTAATACCTCACTATTCATGGATGTCCTGGGGGGTGTCATGGTACCTCAAGTACGCCGGAATCGGTAGGTTCTAATTTCCTCCAAAGAAGGGAATCAAAAAAACTCTTCTGATTCGCGGGTATACATTGAATAAGGTGCAAAACGGAATGATTCTGCAGGGACAGCCAATGGATTTGTTTGATGCTCGCAGTTTTACCTCCTCATGAACCTTAATTGCAGGAAGAACTTGTCAATCCTTTGATGCGTATTTGACGACACTTTTCATAAGTTTGTTGGATAGCCAGAGAGGTTTGAAAAGAAAAACGAAGAAATATTTGGGGATTGAGTATGACAGAATTTTGTGTAAATATCACAAAAAATTCCTGGGCGCAAAAGACCGACATATATTCCATACAATTGCTGCAGAAGCTGAAGTGACTGGCGTGCGATTAGAAAACTTTTGTTTCACTGTGAGGAACTTCCAACCGTCGACCATAGCTAGACCTAGCAACTAATGCCCTTGAAAAAACAGAAAGTGGGCATGTATGTATATCTTGGTCAGAGCCACGTGTGAGCGTTTCGATGAACACCAGTAGACCATTGCTAATAATCAGCATCTAAGGCTTTACTGCGCATAAGTTTGCATTTGATCCGAAGCCTTATGTTGCAGCTGAGGGGATTTCTTTGCACGGAGGATGTGGGTATTTTGTTACATTAGTGTGTACATCTCAGCAAGGTGACGAGTTTGCCACACCTACACAATCTGACGTATCCAACTATCTCGTCTAAATAAGGACATTTTGGTCGTTTTCTTTGCGGGTGCTTAGTATAATATATCCAAAATAGCGCTTCGCACGCCGTTTGCAAATATTTAGGAAAACAGATACAGTCCCGTAATGCTGTTTGTTGTCATCACTAGGACTGCTGAACGGTTCTTGGGATCATGGTGATTCCTGTAACCCTTCGTTACTCCTTTTTGTCGAAGGTATAGTGCATGGGCGTTCATGACCTTTTAGCTCGTCTACTCCTACATAGGCGCTCTAAGTTTCATTTTAATGAGTTGAAAATGTGCACATTGGTCTAACGGGAAGTGTCTTACTTGAGATTTTTAAGACGCAATTTTGTGACGCAATTGCGACACAAATGTTTCCCAGGGTAATAAAACAAGATTGATTTTTTCTCTTCGGAAACTTAATTTTGATGAAACGAATGCATCTTTAGACAAGAAATCAGCAAGCTGGTTTATATTTTGCACTAGTGACTAACATCCCATGCTTCTGAAGTCCTGTTGTCAGTTCATTAACTTTATGCTGAATAAAAGTGCCTAATTTGACACCAATATTGTTTTAAACCATCATGAGAATATCGGAGTGCTCTTTGCATCAACATTCACCGCAAGATACTCAGTTTCAAAGTGAACTCCCTCCAGTCGCCGTCGTGTATACGTTCTCAGTGGTTGTGAAAACATTGGCTGTAATGACGTACGTAGTGAAATCGTTGCAATAGCTAGTGATTTCATACTGTTGGCGGAAGTTCCAGCTAGTCCACCTGGGCTGTTGACGGGCCTTCAGAATCACATCATCCACTGACCGAAAGATCGTTTTTTCGAACCTCTCCGAATTTCGTCAGATGTGCATTAATGGTGATACCCAATGAGAATGAAACACCTTTTAGGCTTTTAGGCATAAAATGTCTTCATTGACAGGACGAAATCTCAACATAACCACTTTAGTCTCTCGAAAGTGCTTGCTCCGTTTTTTGCTGGTGCTTTAAATCTGGGTAAACTTACCGGGCGAAAATAAGTGACAGATTTTTCATCCGATGCTCAACTGATAGGGTCCTTAGAACTCACTCGATTCAGTACAGTGCTTTAGATCAGAATTCTGGATAAGTTGTACACGTTGAATATCTGCCTTCAGGAGCTTCTTATTTGGTGCTTGCTTGGGTATCCATTTTACCTGGGCATTACCGTGGCTCTTCTAGTTTTGAGAAGCCATTAGCACATGCTCAAATTACGACTAATCAGTTCACTCAACAGTTCGTAACATTCGAAATACGGACACCGATAAAAAAGCGTGTGGTTATGATTGGAATAGACCGACTACTTTTTAAATGAACTACCGTTGTGCCTCCTGCCTTTGTCCATGGCACAGAACTCGGAGTCCGTTTGGACTACACAGACACTGTGCATCGCACCCAGTGTTTTGAGCACTTGGACCATTCACCACATACCATTGGTACAAATGATGACTCGAACCAATTAATTATATCTATATTTTCCGCACGAGCAGGTATTTTTATCCACTCACTATCCACCAGATTAGTTATCTGTGAACGCTTGTAGGGTTGATGAAACTAGGAGAATAGACAATTTTAGCTCAGTCCAACGTGAATGTCATATACAGGAACATTGCTTATTTTGGTAACCTCTCAGTGTGCCCAACGCTTAAGCCCTCAACAGCTTCTTTTAGCTGACTGTTCGATTTCACAACCAGAGTGGTCAAACTGGTTCTGTTTTTTGTCACCTAGAATGCGCACATCTGCCTGGAACTCAGGAAATCGATTCGTTGCGTGATGCAGGAAAAGCGATATCTAAAAAATAGCAAGCCGGTGCTTACAATCAGTTGAAAAGTTTGTCAGAATCAATCTAAATCATTTATGAGTGTGTAGTACAACTGCAGTATACAAAAAGAGGTGACATAAGTTTGCATGGCAGAATTTCAGGAAAGTGTATCTGAAAAATCCTTCGGATGAAAACTGAGAGAGGGATTTCGTTTGGGAAATTCAAAATAGTTATCCAAAGTGCCTTGTTCTCAACTAAACAGCGATCCCTTCAAGGCCTTTTATACACGCTAAGAAAGACTGAAAGGAAACAATACTTTGATGCATTTTAGAGGGCTAGAATGCATACTGCTTTCACTGGAAAAGGTTAGCGATTATCATCGCCTCATGATAGCAAAAATCAAAATCTCCAACATACCTAAGTAGCCCATTTGGGATTGCAATCAAAAGGTTCTCAGTAAAGCAAGTCATAAAAGATTACTGCTTGCGTTTTGCGTACTCTCATATAAAAGACCAAAATCGAAGAACAACAAGCGGAATAAAGCTTATCCCGTAAACACTAATCTGTTTGGAGTTATAAAAGCATTTAAACCAAGAAGAAAAGAATTAGAATTCGCAAGTAACTTTGCAAATAATAAGGATAGTGAAAACTGCAATCGTTTAAAATGTGCGGACTGCAGGTATTCAGAATAACAAAGTATCGAAAATAAAACACCATGCAATACAATAGCCTGTATGAAACGGTTTGGAGTATGCTGTTAATTTTGGTGATAGGCCCAAATCAGACAAACCTTTGCAGTTGGAGTGGAGAGAATGATACACACATGATGAGCCAAACATTCTGATCGTACATTCTTGGTAGAGCTGAGGTATCGTCATACAGTCGTCTTACCCACTTTTCGTGGTTAATTTCCATTGATATTGGCCCCATTTGCCGCGCGGCAGAAAAACCGGAGAGCCCTTCTATTCTGCCTTCCACTGCTCCCCCTGACCTTATCCAGGAGCGCGCTTTGTGCTATTCCGTTTGAAGTCTAACTGCTTGTTTGGGACTTTGTGACCAGCTCAGGTCGATTGGTACTACCTGGGTATCTGGTTTCTTGTGTTACAATGAGGGAGGGATGTTGACAGTGGAACATGACCGTTCATTTATTATTACCGTCCATGGCCCCAAACTATCCGTAATGACGGAATCTTGTAAATCGGTAAATTGTACATCAGTATCCGCAATTATTGATCTCAACAAATGATTTTACGTCATCCGGGAAGAGACAGTGTGTGGATGTTTAGGATTAGGTAGATGGCTGCCTGTGGTTGAAACCATCGCGGATGTGTGAACTTCTAGCTGAAATCTCACTTGTAATGACAAGAAATGTCTGAAAATCTGAGTAAGAGTCCAAAGGAAAAAAAGAGAGTTCTGTCCCAATAGTGTTGACTTAACCATATCAATCCAACTAATTACGATTATTTCGAACAGAGATTATATCTTACAATTAACATCACTGTACACTGGAGACCCGATTAGCGCTGTACGACTGCCTCATTTTTGGGAAAAACCAGCACAGCATATCTCACCCATCGAGCTTTGACCTCCCGACTAACAGTTGAAGCCAGCGTCTTTCGGCCACGGGCGGCCGATCCACAGTGTGGTTACCTCCTGTTTGGACAACATACAGCGGCTTTCATCCGTCATCTACATGAATAACATCACGTGGTCACGTGTTGACTGGCTCCTCGTCTGACGCCTTCAAATAACTCTTCAAACTAATACTGCATTGAAAATCACGTGTGTCCTATCACTAGTCATCAGTTCTCATGGAGGATGTGGAAGTCAGAGGGAAGCTAACTTGGATTGTGATTAAACGGAGATGTATTTTGATCTGGTAAAAGCTCAGCTCAGCGAGGTTTCCTGTCTGTGATCGCTCCCATCTCAGCAAAGAAGAGTCTCCATGCGGTTAAGCTTTTCTTGATCTGACCATCTTTGAAAATTAATTTGAAAAATTACTGATCCGTAACCCTTGTTAAGCTATCTGCGTCAGCAATTTTTCTATCAAGAAAGATAAATAATCAGAACAGGTGATGAAGTAGTTTCACTAAGACTTGTGGACAAAGCGGGGTGACCAGCCGGAGCCATTGGCGTGATGCTTAATGAATCCGACAGGGGCACCTAAGAGCAAGCCATAACTGCAACTATCTGCCGGTCGGTTGACGAAGTTATTCGGGTGGTAGGTATGCAAACACCAAAGATAAAACATTTCTTTGTAGAACAGTTTTCGCAGTCATATTACTCTTGTTCATCCAGTCCTAATAACATTGTTATTATTCCGCTTGTTCCATATAAAAAGGTGAGCAACGGACTCCCGTTTTAATAATTTATTTTTCTTTCAGGTAATCAGTATTGTTTATTCTTCAGCATGCCAGGAATTGAATTCTAACAGTCCTTTAGTGTGTAATGAAAGCTAAGCAGCGCACGCTGGACGGCAGATTTTCGATTTTCTGCCAACCCGCTTGTCATGCGCTGAAGTAGCGGTTACAGCTTATCCCACATGTTCACAATCCGGACCCTCGCACGACTGACCATACGCGGTGTAAAGCTCGTGCCCAGCACCACGTTTTTGTGTTTAAAAGCCGTCGTGTCAGTTGGAGAGGAGGAATGATCACACGTAAGCGAGTAGGTTACAGATTTCCAAAAGACCGACTGACATTCACATAGAATCACAAAAGCCTCCTGGCTTTTTGTTGATCTCCATCAGGAAATGAGCACTTTTTTCAATGTCTTCTTGGAATAACCGTTACAATCAGTCCGTTTCATCCTTGACGCACCACGTAAGAGATTCGAGTGCGTTGAATTTCTGCAACAGCTTTTCGAACGCAACGGCTATAATAAAACATGTTTTTTGTTTGCAATTTGCACAGAGTTAAGAATTAAATTGAGAAGTTCCATGAAGGTAATGAGGAAAAGAATACACTGACTTAGTGGATGTCCAGGTGTCAGTACCAGCAGCTCCAGAGATTGGATGATACATTAGGAAAGAATAAGTTTTGTTTGTGCTGTCAATTTAAAAAAACGACAGACATACCAAAAGTAATGCGCAAAGGAAAAGCAAGTCAGTTTTTTTGTTTTCAAAGAGAGTTCGAAGATTTTTATTGGTCTTTTGAAGCGCCAATCTGCTTGGGATTAAAAAGGCGTTTGTTTAGTCTTGTTCTGTTTAGTTTTACAACCGAGAACCCTGTACGTATGTACAGTGGTTCAGATCACCGCAGCCTAGGGCAGAGGGCAGTATAAGATAGAGTTTATAAAAAACTTTTCAGATGAAAAAAAGAAGGATAGCGGGTTAATTATTAAGAATAATGACAACACCACCGCTGGCTGTGTGACGTCGTCGTCACCGTGAGAAACTTCTATACCCCAACTTCCCAGGTGAAGTGCATCGGAGATGTTGAGATGCTCCGTTGTGTTCTTCATGTAAGTTTAAGGGCAAAGCGCGTAGCAAAAGGCATGGCAATATTATTCAGAAAATATAATCTTTTATATCTGAACCAAGTAGTGCAATATCGTTTGTATACTCCAGGTACTTAAGTTCTTTCCCAGAATGGTATTCCAAGCTGGGGGTGGTACACATATCAAACGCTTCTCTGAAAATTGTCTCTATTATGAGGTTGAACCCGAAAGACTACCAGAGTCAGTCATGATAAATAAAAAAGGATCTTGACTTTCACGTACACACCTGTGCTAGAGCGTATCGGCGTAGTATGCTGAAAATGCTCGGTATGTCTCTGGAGAGGAGTCATCCTCACAACGCAGCTCGATCGAATGAGTATAAAGCTGGTTTTGAATCTGAGAGGATGACGGTTGTTAGCCTCCTAGATCTATCAAGGGGTTCGAGAGGTCTTAAAATAAGCATACCGCCAGTACATCCAAGATACGGACGGAGCCCAGATTGGTTTTTACGACTCTGTTGCTCGCTGGTCCTAGTGGGTCTAAATAATATGACACCTCTGTGTAGCTTAGAAAAGATGGTGACCAAAACTGATAATTCGGTAACACCTTTATGGAAACGCGAACGACACCATTTATCCGCCATCTCTCTGATATCTAATTCGTCTTCCAAACTCAATGTATGAATTTTGGCAAACTATGTTGTGTCTTCTATGTCAGTTTCTGACTCCCTGCTCCGCCCCATCTGATGTATCAAAAAGAAAGGGAGCTTGAAATAACCCGTTAAGGAGACAAGGGAGGATTATGACAACGGTATTTGGAATGAGATTTGGTGTTTCCACTTCGGAGGTATGTCATTGCTGTCTGGTATTCTATAGGCCGTGGTTTCCTGAAGAGACCGAAGTCCATTTTCTGATGATCGGTTAATATGAGAGGTTGATTTCCGGACACTGCGAACGTGTCCCGCCCCTTCTCATTCTCAAAATAAACAGACGGGTTGTGATGAGCAGCTTTGTTCCTTCTTCTTTTCACTTTCCGTTGGGACTAAGCACTTCACGTTGCCCTGTGAGACTTTGAAGGTTATCCTGGACACTTTACGCCAGCTGAATTTCCCTTCAAAGTGCTCCGTCAGCAAATCAGGCGGGGTGGAGTTAGAATGAACTTCTGAACCGGCGTCCTCTTTAAAGACTTCGCTGAATGACAGATTTCTTGGCCCGGTGTTACCAATAAGCTGGGAAAGGATTCAGCCATTTTAAATTACCACCAACTTCTATTTCT
This sequence comes from Clonorchis sinensis, assembly GCA_003604175.2. Lineage (NCBI taxonomy): Eukaryota > Metazoa > Platyhelminthes > Trematoda > Opisthorchiida > Opisthorchiidae > Clonorchis > Clonorchis sinensis. Next base: position 23,602,473 of record CM030369.1, read on the forward strand.
TTGGCTTTCCTTAGCTAATACCTCTTAAAGTCAGCCTTGCGACAGCGTGTAGGATGTATTCTCAGAGATCTTCCCCCTGGATGTTACTGCTGCTCTGGTGAAACTGTCTTTCCACACCTCGATCAGGGACGTAATTCACTATAGGATCTGAAGCCCTTTTTTAAGGAGCCAAAAGCCCAAATCAATGCTCTTCGGTTTTCAAAGCAGTCTGGTTTGTCTTGCGTTAACAACTTGTCTAGACGGCTGCTGCTGCTAGAATGCGTTGACGAACGAATCTTGTGGGCAATGCATGTGATAGTGTGGGTCTTCCTGTAGGCTGCTGAGAAATGAACTGCAGCACGGGCACAAAACAGGGTATGATCTGATTCCGTATACGTTTTCCAAAAGAAATGACGGTTCACCATCTATGGCTGACTGGGTACACCAATGGATACGGTTTGGAGGGCGCCAGGTGACGGGTTGCAGGTTGTTGAAGGTTGCGGGTGACAGGTTGTCCCTAAAGTTTGTGCTTAAGGTAGGTTAACGGTGATCAGCGGATGGCTGCAGAACGGGGGTCACACCTATCCGTCCTGGTAGTATCCGCACTAAATCTTCCGTCGAGAATTCCTTCATATCCATTTGTTTACCCCAAATGAGGATTAAAATACCCAGCTCGAATAGCGATATCTGTACAGTTGGCCGTCCAAAATGGTCTCAAAGGTTCTCCATAAAAAAACATGTTTACGGTTTCATAACTTCAGTTTGTTAGGGCGTGTTCAAAGATAACGAATTATGTCAGACCCGGCCACTGTGACGAACGTTCGACTGTTCATAGGAACCAGAGCCTCTTCGGCTCTCACGCCGAACGCAATAAGACAGGAAGACACTTTTGGATTACCTGAACCCGGAGAGTAGACAGATATTAAATTGAGTTCCCTTGGGAGAATGCACTAACATAGTAGGGTCTTGTCTCCGCTTTCAGGAGACACAGGGCATGTAGATTTTCGTGGGGGAAAGGTTTGTGATCAAGGAAGATCGGCTGAACTGTTTGACGGGCTTGGTTGAACAGATTAATTGGTGTTAGTAGTGCGAGTTGAGGTCTTATTTTTCTGGATATGCAGCTAGGATTAATGCCGATTCTATACGGCTACAAACAGTCCGTGGATTGTACTGCTTGAGACAGCAGTAAGGGCTGAGGCTGATAAATCATGGAGACAGATCGGTGCTCCTGAGTTATTTGGACGGCTATTAATCTCCAGTTGCCCAGGCCACAGAAGGACGTTTGCTTGAGGTACCCCGCCTTGAACCTTTAACTCAAAAGTCTGACCCATGTGACAGTGGGATAATTTATGGGTTTGTTCCGGGGGCCTTCCCGCTGTCGCGAACACAAGTCTGACCAACCGGTGTTAAGCCTTCTGCGGGGAATATCGCAGAGGCCACTGACTCAATCTGATCCACTGGGCTGCTGGAGGCTTGCCTACTTGAGGGCGCATAACTGTCTGAATCATGGTGCGGCTGCGCCCATCAGAAGCAATCCGCGCAACACGGCGGAGGATCAGTCGTTGGACGACCAGAGGGTGCGGCTTCTTGAGCCAACACTTTATGACCACCGGGTAAAGAGGGTATCGATAATTTGATAAATATGGACATGTCTGTTGCCTGGGTGGTCCCTTTACTGGATTACAATCTCATCTCCAGACAGCATAGAAATAAGACTACTTGCGGTTCCCTCGACTTCGTGTTTCCTTTTTTTGCTTCAAGGCGATAATTGCAACTTAAGGAACGAGTATCCTGCTAGTGTAGTCCACAAGGTCATTACAACACCCAAGCCTGACCATTGCGACATAATGGCCAATATTGCTGGTGTTTTCCCATTTGGGGAGAATTCTCTCGGATTACCTTTCACCAATAAATATTAGCAAACCAAAACCAGCCAACTGTCAGCCACCATTGGTCAAACACCTAGCTTGGTTTCAAACTGTGATTGGACGCTTACAAATGCTCATTCTCCCACCTGCTGTCGAAGGGGATTTCAATGACTGAATAAAAAATACTATATGGAAAAGCCCCGTAGGTGTGATTTCAAACAAATCAATCCCCACTGCTATCACAAGTAGCGTCTAGTGTGTTTTAAATTCAAGACTTTTGGACGCAAAATGCCTGTGCATGGTCGATCATCCCGTTTGGTAGTTTTAAGCCTATGTTTGTATCTGTGCTTTGGAGTCGATACCCGGACAACCTTATTTGTGGATTATCCCGGAGACATAATGCTAGGCGGACTATTTCCTGTGCACACAACAGGTACCACAAACTGTAACGTCATCAATCCAGAACGTGGGATTCAACGCGTGGAAGCTATGCTATTCACACTAGACGAGATAAACAATGATACAAAACTATTGCCGGGACTACGTCTGGGTGCAATTATTCGTGATACGTGTTCAGCCAGTCAGTTTGCTTTGGAACAGGCATTACACTTTGTGCTTTCCAGCACTGATAAGTGCCCGGCTGACCGAGGGGAAGGTTCAGGCGAAAAACGAGGACTGAATAAAGATACTCCAACCACAAGAGGTGTTGTTGGTAGTTCTTACAGTTCGGTGTCAATTCTGGTAGCCAACTTGTTCCGCTTGTTTTCCATACCACAGATTTCTTATGCTTCTACGAGCGCTGTGCTCAGTGACAAACGGGCATTTCCGTTATTTGCTCGTACGGTTCCTTCGGATGTTGTTCAGGCTCGAGCGATGGCTACATTGGTGCATGATCATAACTGGACCTATGTGTCCACGGTTCGCAGTGCCGGAGACTACGGTGATTCCGGAATGGATGCATTTTGGAAAGAAGCTGATAAGTTGGGAGTGTGCATTGCTGCTCGAGAGGTGATACGAATAAATTCGGGAACTGAGGACTTAGATGCTATTGTTCGGGTGCTTCGGTACGATTTCGCCAAAGCGAGAGTAGTGGTATTGTTCACAGGAATGGATCATACCAAGTTACTTTTGGATGCAGTACAAAGAGCTGGTTTGGTAGATCATTTTGTGTGGATTGCCAGTGACGGTTGGGGGAGAGAAAATCTTCCTGTGGCAAACAACTCCCGAGTGGCTAACGGAGCACTGACCATTGAAATCCAAGCAAAACCGGTTACGGAATTCACGGAACATTATCTAAACCTTGGTTATGATAATCCTCGGAATCCTTGGTTTCGAAAATACTGGGAGGAGCTGTTTGACTGCACATTTGACACGGACGCCATGGCATCCAAACAACATGGTCGACGATTACTTCAAACTTTTGCGTACCGATCAGTAAAGCGTAGGTCCGCAACAGAGTCAAGAACGAAACCATGCTCACGTGACCGGAACCAACGTTTACGCGATCGGCTGAGTTCTGGATTCCAACAAGAAGCAAAAGTTCAGTTTGTTTATAATGCCGTGTATGCATTTGCTCATGGCCTCCACAAACTGCAAGAACAACTGTGCCCAGGAAATCCGTATCATCCTTCGTGGGATAAATACATGTGTATTGAAAGGCTGTTGAATTTCTCAGGGACAGAATTCTATGAAACAATGATCTCAACTTCATTTACTGGTAAGTCTCTCAATCATGCGTATTAAAAGCTGGCATTTACATTCATTCACGAACACTCAAGAAAAAAGCTGGAAATCCAGTCATCATCCACTAACTTAACGACGGCACACCAACTAACACCTTTGAGAATAATATGAAGTCTGCACGTTGCAAAAGTTCTAGATTATTTGCAGGTTTCCCGCAATTACCTCGGTGTTATGACAGCCTGCAGCTTACGTGGGTCCTGGAAACTGTTCAGGGTTAAGTTATGTCCAACTAATTTGAACTTAATTCCTGGATAAAGACGGTGCCAAGCACTGATTTTGTAACCAATGTAGCCATACGCCTGCCAGATTTTGTAGGAGGAGCGTTTTGTTGTGCATTGTCGCCATGGCGACAAGGCCCTACTGGACACAACACCATTCCTCATCCTTTTCACCAAAACACAACTGAATGAGCGACTCAACATGAAACAGGATAAGTCAGATTGCTATGTGTCAAATACAACATTTACAAGGTTGTCCCACATCTTATATTCACTTGTATGTCGCCTTGGTGGATTGTATCCATATTCATGGCGTGCAAGTGTGTCGGCTAATGTGATGTCATATTCGAAAATTCGTAGTTATGATGTTGTTTCAGAAGCTTTTCAGTTTGAGTGCACTATCAATACTGTAACCTGACTGCTGCTTTCGCACGGAAAAAAAACTATGGAATCAATCACCCCATCCTCTTGTAGAAACAAAGACAAAACTGGGACTGTGTCACTTTTAACTTCTTCGAGGGTACTGCAGGTTTTACCTACGTATTTACATTTCACACGCGAACAACCGTCTGCTTAATTGTGAAAATTGCAGCCGTTGCTCACGACGTCCATATACAAGTCCCATAGTGGATCAGACCAAAATGGTGTTCAGTTAGTGGATGCTGCACAGTGCAACTCTGAAATCGGGAATCGATTTAGTCGATAATTCTTAGAGGACAAGCCACTCACTGATTACTTACTACGTCAAGAAGGTGGAGCAGCCTTTTCTCGTACCGCCTGTTGGGAGGCCGTCACCTCTAACTGGATGTGTAGTAATGCCTTTTTCGGGAGAGTTTACTAGGCTTTACTAAACTCTCCAGACTAAGGTCCGTAAGTTCAGTAGAGTAACTGGGATGCAACCGCAGTTCCATTCGTGGAAACTGCAAATGTTTGCACAAAGCACACCAAAGTGGAAGCGCAAACAACACATCACGAATGTTTTATTAGGTCAACCAACAGAGGTGAGTTGCATTAGTATTCCTTACACACACACGAACCATGGTAATGATGGTGCAAGATGCCATTCATTGAAGTCGCACAATGGTGTGATCACCATGAGCCTGTTTGGTACACCAATCTGTGGATGAAAATGTATAAGAACTTTATCAGCAGAACCTACTGGCATGACTAACAGGCCTGATTGGTCGACAGACGTTTAGACATTTTGAATATATCTGGGGAACGATATCTTTGATTTCTGTTGGCTTGTTCATAGTTTGTTTTCTCAAGCCATCCCCGTTGTGAGCCATAGAGTGCATACGACGAGAAAATGCTGAAAAACTTACTAGTATACGATCTGATGCATGTGGTGGAATTTCGCGACAAGAAGCTGTGCAAAAATATCCATCCTGGCCAGAAGTGCGGTAGAATAGGGGCACCTTAGTTTCTACATCCGCAAGCTAATCAGTATCTCTCTGCTGCAGGAAGATGTATCCCCAGCATACTTCGACAGGGATATTCCGATGAGTTGTGCGGCGTTTAATTAAAAATTTATAAAACTTAGTAGAATAATCCAATAGGTGACTCAGTTCATACCGCGAATTCTGTGTAGGACAATTGTGTATTAAAGGCTAATTTTGCAGTTGAATAGCAAACTAGGGAGAAACTGTTACTTCTGAAGCTATGCTGTGGTGTTTGTTCTCTCGGAAAAACCCAATAGTTTCGAAAAATGCTCTTCCGGCTGAGAAACTGAAAACCAGTTTTTCTCAAAATTGTCTTTGAATGAAGAAAATAAGAACAGTCGGGTTCCTTCTATAGAGTGTGATGTGCCTTCGACCTTTCTGTACACTCTGCCAGTTTGACGCCATCGTATAAAGGAAAATAAGTTAGCTGGGCCCTGGAAAGATCTTCCTCTCTTCAGCAGAATTTAAAAACCGCTTTCCACCATCGGTACCCTTTTTACAAGTGAACGTACTTCCAAGTTGATTCACGTGCTTCACCTCAAAACAGTGGTGCTGGAATCAGTCCAACAAAGCCTTACTAGATTAGCAATTGCTTCACTTTATGGGGTTTGGCAAGGTTGGTCGTAACGCTCTTGATCCAAGAACAGACCCCAACCACAGTCCAGTAATTCACCAGGTCAGCTGGAATGGGAGAGACTGGCTGCCTCGACTAGCATTTTGGAACCAATGAAATGAGTCGCTTCAGTAAGCCATCCTACGACCAAAGTGGTATCGCAGAACAATGGGCTGACTGAAATAATCGCCACAGTGTTTCGACGGTGTTCTATCACATGACTGTAATGTTGTGTGCGACTAGAGAATAATTATGGGTATACTGGTGAGTCGCACTGACAAAGATGCAAAGCATCACTCATCATCATCATCATCATCAGTGGAGACAGCAACACCAGTGCTCACACTGATGCTTCACTACCGTACAACCATGACTGCTCACCATGGAATACCGCTCAATGATACGTGCACGTGTAATCCAATATATGCATCTCCTCAGAACAGGTTTGATCAGTACATGGTGTCAGCTGAAATCTACGTTATGTACTTACGAAAATGTGCACGCTATCAATGCGCCGAGAGCGTAAACTGATATTGCCAATGATGAAGCAAACATCTCCAACCGCTAGGTTACATATAACCACAACGGACCTGGTGGATGACCAACACACTAACTGTTGCACATCCAACATTCGGTGTTCTACTATTTAGAGGAATTTGGGAACGACAGAACCGAACGCCACAAAAGAAGAATGATACAGTAAACGGCAAAGGACATTGGAATATGTCCAAGCTCACGAAGATGATCACAAAATATGTGCTACCATTTGTATGGGTTTCCACAACGTGGCACTCCAGTCCCCCTCAGCGTCTCGTGTTTGTTGCTAATTTTTGTGAGAGATTTATGTTTAACTGGTTGAGCCAGCATACGGCAACAAGAAAATAGAACAGACCTAACAGTTATGTACAGAAATTGATGATTGACCCAGGAGCTTCAGCTGTCAAATAAAACTGACAATGGCCTAGTTGGTTACTGAGCTTCGCAGTATTATTGCAAACGCTTCGTTACCAATCAACGTGATATCACCAGTGTGTAGGTGGGCGTGTCGAGGTTAATTGTCTGTCTTTATTTACGTGTTGATTAAGTTTGCCTCTTGTGTTTACGTACGTATTGTGAATCATCAGGTATCCTCGGAATGTAGTTTGTAGTTTAAATATCCGGCTGTGTTGGTGGGTCCTTTAGGCTGAGTTCTCGTTTGTCGAAATCCAGCTAGCCTTTGAGATTGACCCCTTCTGTCCGTCCCCCGTAATCTTTGTCTCAGTGGTTCCACGGCTGAACCTGTTAAAACCACTTCGTCTGACCACTTGTTACCACTCAATTCACAGGATGAGATAGCCAGCTTTTGTTCACGGAGGTCATTATACGCCACTTAAATAACTACAGACAGTTGGCTGGATTTATGTTGGGAATGGCTATCCACCGGGTTCAACAACGCTGGACGACTAGCAATATTTTATCACTTCTTCCCTTATGATTGTGAGAACAACTGTGAAAATATTGTTGGGACAAGGAATTTGTGGTGCAGTTCCAAACGTTCTGTGCAAGTCCCAAAAAAGGTATACATTTCACAAGGAAATAGGAATTTTTTCGTCCCTACTATGCAAACATTCAAGATCTAGTAAAACTGACTACCGTGAAACCGACCAAACTGGGCCATCTTTTTGACCGGTTGGCTGGCATCAGGTGTGGATTTGTCTGGTACCAGTGGCTAGACCACTAGTCGCCTGCATATACTCATGACAACGAAGATGATTTCCTGGGTGCCAGATATGTATCAGCTGGATCCGACGTCAACCCGAAAGAATAAGTTCGGCGGGCAAACCCACAGGGGTTTGTTAACATCCGTCAGGTACCCTAATAATGACAGCATCACAAAAGTCTTTTGTATCGCAATAAACCTTTAGATATAACTGTCCTTAGTCAATTCCTTTAGGTTTCAGTGTAACAACCAACTTTTCCCGCCCCATATTACACAGCGATTTTTACAAAAGGACGAACCACTTCGCTAGTCAAAGAGGAGAGAGGTGTAGGAGGGCATAGTTACATTTATTAGGAAGTAAAGTGAACCAACCACAATTCATCTGTCAACGCTTTGCTACTAATGCAGCATGACATGGCTGATTTCGAATTTTTCTCTTGAGAATGCGACTACAGAATGCGCTGCTTAATGCTTTTACCGACGCCATCCAGAGCTGCTTTCGAATGAACCACTTACGGTAGAATTTCAAGTGCTGCCGAGTTTTGGAAGGACACCACACCTAAGTGCATGAGTTCTGCTAGTGTTCTGTGACAAGCACCGGATTCTTCTATGGTCTAAAGTAAACATTATTGCTCCATAAACCCAACTGAATCTGTGTCTGTTTCGTATTTTTGAACCTAGTATTCCTCAAAATAGTTCTTGAACTGACCATGTTACAGTTGTTTGGAAAACGATCCGATAACATACTTCTCGCTTGGCCAACCACGACAGCTGATTGTGAGTTAAGATGCTCACAATTTGGTACATTCTCACCTTCTGAGCTAACAAAATGTTCGGTATCCAGTCTGATCAGCTTGTACGCATAACCATCCTCAGACGCCATAAATGAAAGTGACGGGGCGTCCGGATTTCAAGCCGGTATATCATGTCCGTCATATACAATTATAGACAGAACCACCACGATTTCGTGTCCATTTGCAGATGGTCGGTGCTCAAAACATCTTTTAATTCCCTCCCCCCCAAAAAAAAACCTGAAAGGCAAACTATGTGCGCACGTAATTAAAAAATGACAATCTGTGTTGTGTGCACAATATATCAGTAAGAGATATCGAATTTTAAATCTTACATGAAGATCCAAAACTCCTAGCTTATTTTCGCTTTATTTTTAGCCATGCATAACATCAAGCCCAACTGGAATTTCATTCATCGTTTGTATATTTATATAAAACTTGATGCTATCCTGCAAAATCGATAGATAACTAGGCAGAAAAGATTGCATACTTTGGTTGGTAAGAAACACTCGACGAAAGCCACAAACGTTCGTCTGACTCTTACTGGCAAAGTTTCCATAATCACCATAGATCACGTCATATGTTTACAAACCCCTGCTGCTTTAGCAACAACTTTGTTATGTCAAAAATCGTGTTTATTTTTGAGCAAGTTGTTCGTGCTCGAAGGCAACTAGTCTTACACATTTCCGCCTTGACCCAACAAGCAAAGACGGATGTTTTAACATTTCCGAGATAAAACATTTTGGAAAATTTCCGGAACTAATATTGTGCCTGTTTTTTTTCTTGCATCAGTATTAGTGAACTTATTATAAAATCATACGAGTTGGATTTTTGAGGGACATTTAACTGAAATAAGCCCATTTGTATTCCCAGTACACGGCTGTGTGCAATTCGGTGATTTACTAGTGGATTTCAGCATGTGAATTAAATAAAATCGGTTTAACCTGTTTTGCCATCCTGATGAAGAGGAAACTTTCAAAAAACGATCAACATACAAAACAGAATAGGTTATCCAGATTGCTGTTTGCATCTGGAAACTAGCAATTTTCGTGTGCTTTTGGAGCACAAGGACTTTGGTTACAGACGGTTGAGAATGCAGAAGTTTCAGACAGTTTCTTCATGCTTGATGTTGTACCACGACAACCGAAACACACCTATGTATGTCTGCTTTGCCCACAACGGTAGGATTAGTCCACTACTTCGTGTAAGGGCGACAATTTTCTGGATCTGTCCTTGCCATATGCTCCAGCACAGAACTGCCATGAAGAGAAACACCCATAACGCATCGACGGACATCGCCTCATACTCGAATCAAATAACGATCATTGAAGTCAGTCGGGCACCTGCTCAAAAATGCAAGCAGTCAAGTAAACAGTTCGTTCCCGTATAAGAGACAATGGTGCACCCTGGTGCACAACATCATTTCCTTGCATTTGAACCCAAGCAGACATAATCCAAACGAATCCGTTAAACAGAACGAGAACCCAAACCAATTTGACCCTTGTCATCATCACTATTCTACTTACTGCTAGCAATACACCAACAATAGTTACTGCAAAAGCTCATGAATGCATGGAGCTGAGATACCGATATCACGACCAAATTTGGACAGGAGGGTCCTCAACCAAAGAAATCAACTCAAAATCCTGGCCGAAGGGCAGTGGTGATTGGCTGACGAGGAACCAGCAAAGCAGTCAGTCTTTTAAGGAAACTTTAGCCCGACTGGCTTCGAAAAATAAGACCGTTAATCTATTCCTTATATGTTATCCAACTTAGTATTGGACCGTGCGAGTATCGTACGGACCCCGCGTAGCTCAGTGGGTGAAGGAAACGCAGAAGCCGTCAAACCAACCATGACAGTGTCGAAGTTGCCTTACTTTCAGGCAAACAAAAAGCAAAACCTTGACATGTAAGCTTTAATAACGTTAGGGGCAGTATATGGATTGTTACAACCGGCAAGTCTGCGCCTAACGCGCAAGATACCAAACAGACCTGGCTTTTCTGAAGTTCTTGAAAATAGGGTAAGGCTCTGTTGCAAAAAGAGTCGAGGTCAAATCCAAACGTGCTATTTCAACCTCTCGCCAGGCGTCGGGGATAATTAAGTTTTTATCCTTTCCGGAAAATGCTCTTCTAGACTATTTTTGGTCAGGAATGTGAGGCGCTGATATAGTAACTGACAGTTTATAAATTTGGTGTACACATATTAGTGACCGAATTCGTGGCGGTTATTCAAACTGCGTTAGTCTGACTTTTATCTTAAAATAAGTTCACGCTTTCCAGCGGCACATTTGAAAAATCGCGTCTGCTGGCTGCAATTACCTATGCCTGACGGCAGATAAACGTTTTTAAAGTACATTCCCATCCAGACACAAAATATGTTAGAGACCACTAGTTGTTTTATGATGGATGCTTTTGCCTGGGAAATAAAGTGATCAGATTGCATCTACATTTGTTCAGTTATTAGGTTTTGGTCCCTCGTTTTTTCCCAAGGTAACGCAACATGTTTTGGCCGTGCCTGCAGATAACATATTGCAAACTGACTGATTCTCATACGCTGTGTCCACGATATATCTTTTCTCATACATACTTTATTCTTGATATATTACGGCTAATCGCCGCATGTACAAGGAAATATATAAACAACCAAACCTGGGAACAGGGACAAAACGCCAAGCCGGTTTGTTGAATATAACTTTCGTTTTTTCCGTTATAAGTAACTCATTTCGGATCCTACGATGGCGACTAAAAGCAGAGATAGAGTGCATTTATTTCCAAAAACCCAAACCCAAACTTTCGACCAACGAATTGTCATGTAACGAAAAAGGAGAAACTCCATTATTTACATGAAAACCACCAATCACTTTCAGATCACTCAAAGTTTTCAAGCGTCATTCAGTACAAGAGGCACAGTATAGCCAAGTTTTACACACGATTGCCATAAACGAAGATATGCGGCCCAGTGTCCCAGAGACAGCTTTTATTTGCAGGCCGAAATGGCAGGAAGTTAGCACTCCACACTCAGAATTTAACCAATATGAGCTGGAGTTACTTTTGCTACATTTTGCCTAGGAGTTGCTAAATTGTTGAGAGCAATAACCCACTTTGGATGTTTCGTCCCCTCCAGTGAAAACCTGTATGAGCTCAGTTTGGCAAAGGCCAATCAACTCGGACTTACCAAACCCATTGGGATTTCATTGGACTGAAACAAGTGCACAAATTCGGTCCACAGTACCCTCGGGCGTCGGGCAGAAAATCTAAGAAGAAACGTCCTTATTGGGGACTATTTGGGAGGCCAGTTATTTTAACGAAGTTCGTTCCTCCTTCAAGGAGACAAAGGTCCCAGAACCCAACATGAGAACTGTTGTTTTTTGTCACTCGATGGTTTGACTTCCCAAATGGCATTTTATTTCAAAAGCTATGCTGATACTTTAATCTACCACATCGCTGGACGTTTTTGGCCACCCGAACAAATGAGCTTTAGGTAAGCACGTATCATTCAGTGGAACATTTCACACCTCACCACCCGAGCGGACTCAAAACAAGTGGAGGATAGGACGGACCAACACGCGATAATTACGTATTTCTTGAGTTTTAGCTAATAACCGGATTCATCTTGCTGTCACTTTTTTGGCAACTATTATTTCCAGTTTTTTTCAACAATATTTCATAATGCACAAAAACTGTGGTTACTCATGACCATTATTTAGCTTCACAAATTACGGAATTGCGTGTACATCACGTGCGTGAAGGTTTATTTAGTATTTGGAGTGTCCACTTCAATGGACATGGCAGATCATATCTCGCCATTTAAACAGTTGTCCAGAAAAACTATGGTAAGCGAGAGACATCTTTACCCAGTGAAGAAATTAGATGATGTGGTTTCTTCTGACCCTTTTCTGGCGTCCATCATCGCGAAAAGTATATGGGACTATCCGACAGCGCGTGTTCGAAGCGGTAAGTGTTGTAATTTGTTGCTAGTGGGAGGAATTTTTTTTATAGGGATTTCATCTGGTGAGTAAAGGAAATACGATTTACATCTAGGAGCCAAGAAGCTCTGTACAACTGTTCCATCCCGCAGGACAGACGCGATATCTGGGTTCCCGCATACTTGTATAAGACGGTGAATTCTTAAAATTTGAAACTATTCTGGAAAGCCTGGGTTTTTGACCACAGCTATGCATATTATTCTATGAGATGTGTTGTTTAAGCGAGTCTTGGAAAATCATTCCATTTGATAGTGTAAGAAGATTAGGGGATTTTTTTGGAGATTTTGCCTCATTAGGGAAGCCAGCCTGAGCTGAAATGCGGACCATTACACAGCTGTTTCACCCTCACCGGGGAATCATCTGCAACCCCCATCTCACGTAACCCTCTGGAGTCTCGAACCCTCAAGGTCGAATGGCTAAGCATTCAAACCACTAGCCAGGACTTCGTGGGTTCGAGACTTGTCGAAGTTCCATGAGATTCCTACAGCTCATGAGTCTTAATGAGGACAAAACCGCTGTACAATTTTCTTCAACTTTTCAATGTAGATTGGCCTTACTTGCAGGACAAAATCTTTGTCGAAAAAATCTTTCCGTATTTACAGTAGATAGATTTACATTGTGTTAATTGTGCCGGGTATTTGAGAGCATGCAAAATGTGAAACGACACAAAAGGAGCGAGTCCATAAGAAAAAGTAAAAGATCAGAAAATTGTCTCTCATGAACCTAGGGTGAACCAAATGTCTACAGAGCTCCCTGCTTTTTTCCTAAAATTCGCCAACAAATGAATTTATTTCCAAACCAACCATGTTAAATCGAGTTTACGAAAAAAATGTTGATGATGGCTGCGAAATTTCGCCAGAAACATCCGGATCAGACTAGAAATTCAAGCAATGGACTAATTAATATGGCATCTGTTTTCTTCTATTTTCAACTAGGTTTCATCCTCAGTCACACAGTCTTTATTCTGAATGTTTGAACTTTGATTTATCGAGCTGTTCTAGCGTTGAATATGACCTACAAAGTTATACCTGGTAATTTTATTAAATGTGGTAATATCAGCCGTGCTTTCGGCCAAATCAAATTACACCCTATCCGAATTCGAGTATGATCCAACGGCGGCCTGCGGAGAAACGGTAGTCAGCTGCTGCAATTTTGCGGAGACGTGTGGTCTACAGATTTATATCTCAAAAACCGATGAAGAGGTGTGACCTAAAGTCTAATTTAATTCTACTTGACGTACTATTTGCGTCAAAAAAGCCAAAGAGAAGGAGCAAGACTTCAGTCGTTGTGTTCATCTGAGAGACGCTGCAATCGTCCAGCGTTTTTGGGGCGCGTGCAGACAACCAGCTAACACAACAAAGATCTGAAAAGCTTCTTTTTCTCTTGGGTTTGAGAAAACCTGTTAAGAGTGATCACCATTCAGAATGACAGCTTGATGATTTGCGGTCCAACCCAGTAGGACGATTTTAGTGTTTCGCTATATAAACACCTTTGAGCGGCTCACTAACGGGCATGGTTTAATTCGGATTGAACCTCCCGGGGTCTAAATGCGATTAGTCGCCTTTATACAGTTCTCGCAGCAGAGCCTGGATTGCCTCGTGGATAACAGAAATTTGGAATCACACTCACGGATATCGTCATCGAATCTATGCCCAAAAGATGCGTTTGGGTCACAAGTAATGGAGTACTTTGAAAATCGTGCATCGTAATGGTTTTGCCAAGAGACAAGTTTGAACTACGTTACCTATACAGCATCCCATCTTAACTCGTAAAAATATCCTTGAGGTTTTAAGACAAGACTGCATGTTTGGTCATCCATTACTCAGAATTAAGCTAGAAAATGGGTTTTGATCGTCCGGCAGGACTTTTATTCGAGAACACATCCATCACTGTAGTTTTTAATGGCTGTGCTCTTTGTCACGCACGCCGAGTAATTTTTTGGTCTTCTATGCCCTCTAAAGAATAGTAAGCGAAACTTCTAAGTAGGTCTTGTGCCCAAGACCGTTCCCGACCGTTTCTATGAGCACACGAATGACTACTAAAATGCGAAATAATCCGTCTTTATGACTTCAATTCCTTTGCTCTCGGAGTTTATCCACGATGATCAAACCGTTCACTAAAAACTGTTTTTATTGTTCTATTCTTTCATCAGTAATTAAACCAAATAAAGATCACACACAATTTATCCAGCCTGATTTATATTGCAGTAAAGATATCATAACATCTGAGGCAGTCATTGAAATATTGGACTAGATCAAATACGGACAGTCATCAACATCAACAGCAGTATACGGCAACATTGGTGTTGAATCTGGTGCCTCATCAACCTACAACGATGAATTTATTGACAAAAACGACAAAGAATTGTCAGGGACGTCAGCGAGCGCCATCCTACCGTGATCATTCTGGAGTACCCGCTTGTCAGCCTGCGTACTGTGATATCTGCGTGAAGAGTAGCAGCCCGTGGTGAAACGTCTCCAAAACAATACAAACAGTATTTAAACTTTTCGCACCCACCCACAATACGTTCTGCTAAGTCACGGGCTTCCCACTGTTTTGGAACTTTTTCTTCATAGCACACACAGAAATAAAGTCAGATAGTATGTCCTTTGGGGGTCGAACTAGTGGGGCGTCAAACATTTCAATTACTTTGGATTACTATAAAGCATTGGTACACAAACGAAGTCACTGCTAAAATTACGAAATTTAAAACTTCCTTATGTTCATTTTACTAGGCGAAACTGCAGAGAAGTCACTGTGGCAATCATCCTATGGAGTGAACAAGCAACAAAAAACCACTCCTGAAGAATTTTCGGTAAAATGCCCCGTCCAATCATCAAGTTTCCGAGAGCGTACGCATCTTAACAATTTCCACTTTTTTAAAGTGCTTTACACTTAAATACACCCAGCTAGAGTAACACATTTAGTGAGTGTTAGTAGTAGCAACCGCCATCCCATCGCTACGCACCACTACGCTCCCTAACAACGCACTGATGATGTCACCTCGATTGGTGATGAAAAGTTTGCAATCAAAATGCCCAGTTCACCGAACAAGCCAGCGACCATCTACGCTACCTGAACTACCAACATTTTCCTCTATAGAATAGCAAATCACGTTTCGAGCTTTCGTTTTTCAGCTGAGCACTGCCCAACGGAAAGCGTACTAGAACCTTCAAGGCAGGTTATTTTTTGCAGACGGCTCTCCTGCCGCAAGGTGTCACTACACTCAAAAACGTGGATGGTCTGAGCCTACCGGAGGTTGGTGAATTTTTTTCAATAAAAATGGGGTTGCGGAGAAAGCAGAATAGTGCCGTTGTGGAATAAGATTTAGTCTGTTGGCTTGTTGGTGTACAACGGTCAGCAGCAAACTCCTGGTATTTCTTAACTAAGGATAAAGACATTCGCACGATAAATGGACAGCAGTGTGAAGTTAGAAAAGGAGAATCTTAACCAGCACCTCAACTTGAAGTTGTATTGATATTTAACTTGAACTCTTTTTTCTTATAGGTGACTAGGGGAAGTTTCCTGAAAGTTACTGGTGTTTTCTCATCCCGGGCTTCTAGGAGAAATTCGCTTGCTGTAATTGTAGTCAGGGTTTCGTATTTCTTATAAGTACGTACATTTATCAAGGAAGTTTATTTTTGATCGTTTAGTAGTCAAACATTTGTAAAGGTTCATTTTCTAAAAATCTAACGCTTGCTTCTAGAAAATCGATGGATGAGTCACCAGGATGATCTGGCTAGAATAAATACGAAGCTGAAAGAGATCAGCCCCTAAGCGATTGGTGCATTTTGTGGAGAATTGTATTGATCTTACACAATCACTATTAGCGGATTTTTGAAGAAAAATACCCGAAGTAATATAACTTCACCTCTTTTTAAAATGCTTGATCATGTTTGAATTAAGTCAAGTAGAGAAGAGTTTTTCACTGCTGCTCAAACGTTTCTGTCCCACCTTCAGCAAAGACAAGAATGTCGCGCTCTTGTTTTGTTGAAGAGGATGTTCAACTGACCACTTCTCATACTTCAGTGCTTGTTTTGCGATTTCGTTAGCTACTTGAGACAACAAGACACAGAGTATATAAGCGATATCCACTGAGAAATGACTAAATTGCGCCGTTTAAAAATTTTGTGTAGTTCAGCGATATCCACTGAGAAATGACTAAATTGACTAATTTTGTGTAGTTGGCCAACTTTCTGTCGGCATGGAACTATCGAATAATCCTAACAACAGCTACCTTCAGAATAATTGAAGCTATTAAACGGCAAGTAAACTGCACTTAGCTTTGAATGATCGGCGATGGAAGGATTTTCGTTAAGTATCAACCACTTGATAGGAACTGCACGCGTGACCCATGAGTTGTCTGAAATGTTTTTTGTTCACCAACTAACCACTTGTAGATCACTGCGAGATTTTTTTAAACCGCTATTCGAAATGTTGCTAGGTCAATTCACTCTTTAGATGCTTGAGGCGTTCCTTAGTGATCCATATGCATTAAGGGTAGGGTGAATTTCGTTACAGAAAGGGATGTTGACTTTGTGGAGCATCTACTGTAGACCTCATGCTACATCAAGTTCCCTCAGTTGAGATGTGAGCTGGGGTTGGATGTTGAAATAGTATTCACCAATTTGGGAAAGTTTAATACAGTCTCAAGTACGCAGAAAATCGCTCGAGGGAGTTGTTTATAGCAAATATAACAGGAATTAATTTCTAGCAAGGATTTTTACAGTGACTTTAAATATGGAGAGAGAGATGTCAGTACCGAAAATTTCAATGCATCTGATTGAAAGATTAGTCACCAAGATCCTTCTACGAATTTTGTACTGCTTTTTTTGTCCAAATTAATTTGAAGAACTGGAATTTTACCATTTTGAAGTTTCTCTAGTGAGATCTATTTGCGGACCATGTTCTCAAGCAAGTGTCTATCCTGAAATGACCAAATCGCCCGCGGCGTTCTTCGTAGGCAGTTGTAAAAGTATTAAATATGGGTGTGATGTTGCTATAGCGAGTCGGTTCTAGGTTACTGGCATCAATAGGTAGTCGTGTGAATGAATTCGGTGAGATTTCGATACGGTTGTTGCGCTGATGGTGTGAGTTGACCTTGACTCAAATGCTCTTCATGATTTACCACTTTATTGCCTTCCACCGCAGAGTAGAATAACAAATAAACAATACTCTTAGAAATTTGTAATTTTTTAATATGAAAAGCTCGTACATCTTGTTCTTTGACCTATAAACTGTAAGTAACCTGCTCGGAACTCTCAATGCCTCAAACCAACCCACGCGTCCGAAAAGTCGTAAAGTGAGAAGTCAGTCAAAGCCGGATCACCGGAGACAAACAGCTTGATCAGAGGGTAGTGCTGAATTGTTAAGAGCTGATATTTGATGAACTAGTAACGAATACTCTCCCTTGAATTTTATCAGCATTCTAATATCTAAGACAACTGTATATAAATTGTTACTTAGACCTTGACTAGAAATTGACTTAACTTTCAGGATGCAATAAGTAACTATTGAGTTTAATAGGCCGCAAAAAAGTAAGCCCGGAGTTCATTATGTTAGTCCTAAAAACATTGGACCGTTAGCATAAAAGAGAGAGGTTTTATCATTCTCCACGTTCAGTCTGCGTCTTTGTGGCTCATGCTCAGGACATAGAACTCGAGTCTACATTAGCGGAAGATGTTCTCTAGAATTTTACCAGGCTTGATAAATTACACCGACATCCTAGACGAACATGTATGATGTAGAGACATTTTCTTGTTTTCTTCGATTTTTCAATAGCTTAATTAATCATTCATAACCATTGATAATGCCGCATACAAAACTACGGGGCGCCGTCGCTCAACTACGCACCGATCATATAGACCCTATTGGTGATGAAAAATCCGCTGCAAAATTGCCAGGCTCGGCGAGCAACTGAGCTGTTACATAGTCACCTTTTACGTCATTCGAAATCAGTCTGAAAGCAAGCACTCTCAAATTATTGATGCTATTGTGGTTTATTTTAACATGAGATCTCGACCAATAGCTACTTGCCTAATCATCCAAACACAGAACTAGCAGAAAAAACGAATAATCCTTCTTTGTGCTCAACGTTGCTTATGAGCACAGGTGCCATTGGTCATTAGTTAGGTAATATTCGTCCGCGTGTATGAAATTTGTTCACGTTCTTCGGTATTCAGATTGATTTCCACCAGATTTTCCTAATTAACTTGCATTATCGCGGTTAACGTTCTCGGACCATTTCTATAATACCGTTAATCAACAGAGAATAGTTTGTTAAGGTAAACAACATACAACCTGGAACCTGGAAACGAAATCCCAATCCTCCGAGCATGGGTTCTTTGGCTCGTAGCTAGCCTACAGGGCTGTCAAAAGTGATCTGAAAAACGATTGTGTATCCTTGATCACAAGTGGCGCAACCAAACTAACTCAGTTCGATTTACCAATCATTCGAGCGTGTTGGCAGGAGTGGGAATGAAAGAACAAGGTGTGAAAATCGTGAGTTTAATCGCACAACCTGATCGTCCCTAATTTGGTTGTCCATAAAATTATTTCAAATGCTCCCAAAAAAGTCATTCTGTTCTATTTTAGAAGGCGTCTGTGTCTACAGTGAGCATACCTTACGAAACGGTAAACAGCCTTTAAAACTATGGTGTCATCAGGGCAAGTTTGGACTGACCAGGGAGTATCCTTTAATTAGAGACAACATATTGGCAAGGGAAAGCTACAAGAGAAGTTTCTTGCTTGAAAGACAATTGAGTCCCCGTGGGATTATTGTTTTTCCAGCAAGATTGAAGTAAATAATGTTTGTTAATCTCACAAACTTAAATTCAATTAGATCAGCTCCAAAGCGAAAAGCAATTTCAATGATGAGTTGGTATAAAAGTGAGTACTTTTTGACTGTGTAGAGGCTAATACCTGAACCGCTTTTTTGTAACTCAAGTCAATTCGATCCGTTTGAATTTAATCGATCGTCTATAGTGTTTCTTGGTATAGCAATATTATGAACTGATTGTCATGTTTTGAAAAGCAAATAAGTTTTATTCTGTAAACATCCCACCTCTGTCTGAATGAATTAAGTTGTACTAAACTCATTTCGGATGCCAGTAGCAGTATCAGGATTCGAACCCCGGAACCTAACTTTTGAGGTGATTGCGATAGCACTGCTGTATCAACGCAATTCCGGTGTATATGATTTATTATGCCTGTACGGGAAAAGTGTCTGAACTTGGTTTAGTTAGCGTCTTAAGAGACGCTTAGGTCAAGCCTACGAGAGAAGCGCCACCGACTTCTGAAACCTGCTGGATGATAGCTGCTAAGTTGTTGGTGGTTTCCGAATTTTCTGGTGTATTGTACAAACCACATTTAGTCCTCATTTAACAACGTGATAACTTTCGAAGCCCCTGGTTGACACACGCTTAGCTCACTAAAACTGCTACTGTTGGACAGTAGGATGGATCAAAATCATGCTTCCCTGGTGACATACATTATGAAGAGCACTGAACACTGTGCACCACGGATCCACAAATATACTCCCATCAGGCGGATGCATGCGAAGGTCAGTTATCCAGTGGATCTGTACCGACACCGAGCTTTTCGTTTTACTTGTCAGCTTTGCCACTTACCTGTTAAGATTCTGTGACAGTAGACAGTTCAAACGCCTAAATGACTTCCGCTGGGCATAAAAACGCGCATTTCCTTAGTGGGTTGCTCTTTTGTTTTTCGTTGAGACATCGAATTAAAACCTCTTATGTGTTCTAGCCTGGTAAGCTAATAAACCGATGCCTATCCCAGTGTATAAGTGAACCAATGTGCACTCGGTTTAACAGCTAAGTAACTGTACTGGGCGATGAAGAAAGCGAATAAATCGTCGATCAAAATAAATGTTTGGCTATCTCTACCATGGAAACGTTATTCCGAAATTCCAGCCTGAGCGGATGTTACTGGAGTTGGCGGTTTCCGTATGGAATCAAACTCTGAAGGTACAAGAATATTAAGGCGAAGACGACAAGAGGTGAAAAGCCGACGGAACATGGTTCCAGTAGCGCTTCATGGTGACACGATTCCGGGGAACTTTCCTGGCCATTTTTGTCTCAGCAACATCATGCTGTGCTTTTCATGCTGTGCTATTGACATTTAGGCGAACAATTTTCTATTATCTTCTCAGCACAGAGACCAAGTTCGTCTCATTGTTAGCTTTGCTTGCAACTCTGAAAGCTGTGTGCGTTCTTTATGCTTGAATATTCTGTGGGGGCGGAGAGCGGAACCAAAGTTTGTCAGCTAAACAACTTCAAGAGATTTTTGGTGAAACTTTTAGTAAAATGAGAGGCGTAAACTATTGTGTTTCTCTCCAGGTCTTTCACGGCAACAAATGGGAACATTAGGCTTTCAAATTTTTGGTTTGGGATAATTTTCAGTCTGTTTATTTGCCGATTTTAAAGCCTAAAATAAAAATTAATTTTTAGCGCTCAACTTCACGCCCGTGGTACTCCCGCATCTGGCCCTTAAAAAGTTTGTTTCCCTAGATCTCCGTTTCCGACAGAGCTCTGACACAGATTCCAGGCAAGGAGGAATCCGTTAGCGATAAGACATCGAATCTAAGGTAGTTTGGTACTCAGACAAATTGTTTGTCATTCAACACCTCAGGACTGACACTGTTTTACACGCTTTCTAAACGCGGTCAAAACCAATACGGACACCCTTCTCCAAAGTTCAATGATGCTGAACTGGAATTGTCTGTCTTCGCAATACAGAAGGAGTAAACTGATGATACGTGGCGGATACCAGCACTATTTTATCTAGACGGTCGAACACACTAAATGTTGCCGTACATTAAAAACGACAACCCAACAATGCAACACATATTTGCACTTACCACACCAATAAGAAGTGGCTTGCATTCCTCCCTGTCTAGATATTTAAATGAACAACTTTTAATCTTGGTCACCACTTCGCGTTAACCACGCAAAATGCACTACCACAGTCAGTTTGCAGACCAACAAGTGTCTCTGATATCAAAACCAAATTGCCAGTTGCTTTAAAACAGTACTTGAAAGACGTTCATTACATCGTCATTTGTTAAGATATCAGAAGTAAAGCTAATGATTCATGGAGTTGGCCTGGGACATATCATTCTCGTTTCTCCTAATGGGGCGTGATAATGGAACGGCCCGATAATTTGGTCGCGTCTGACTTTCCGATCTCGTTCTTCTCATGACAACTGACTAACGAATTGTTCTTTGACGTGCAGTGGAATTTGTTATCAGGTGATCCTATATACCCCAGCTATCTACACCAGGACTAAAACCGTACTGACAAGGGTGCTTAATTGTATGTCTTCTTTTCGGTGTAAGTCAACCTTCTACAACTCACCTATATTGATGTAGGGCACATAGAGCACAAACCAACTGTCGGCCTACTTCATCCAACACAGATCACTACGTCTGAATCCCACGGGTATCTCGGTACCTGTCGTTGGCTGGACTGTTAAAATTGGTAAAGAAAACTTACTTTTCAAGAAGACCTCGAGTGTCAATTACTGCCTTCAGGAACAATATTTGCGACCGTAATTCAAGGCCACTTTTTTCTTTATTTCACATGCCAGTATGGATTTACTGCTAAGATTTTTTACGGTCTGGATTTGCTTTTCTTACTCTCATTACTATCGCTCAATTTTGAGGAGCATGGTCACAAACATCAAAAGTAAATGCAAGCGGTGGATGTAAAAAGATTACAAGAAAACGGGGAAGCGTCCCATTCGAAGTCGTGCCACCAACAGTTCCGTCCGTAAAAGATGAATCCCAACGTATGTAAGAACGTACTTCATTTATTGATTCATCAAACCTTTGTAGGTTTGTACAGATGGCTCATTATTCTGGTAGTGAAATCAACGTTTTCCAAGGCCCGAACAAAAACATGTTATGCAAACAATGCATCCGAGTAAACAACATTGTTTATTCAGCAATTATTCACCGCTGAATAGGACTGCCTAAACTCGCATATGTTCCTAGATAGTGAAACAAGCAAATCCAACCATTGAGGTGAATAACCACTCCTCATTGAAAGATTGGTACGAATTTACTGACTGCATTCTCTCTCTCAAGTAAAATTAAGACGGCGGTTTGCAGCAGTATTTTGTGGTATTTTCCACATAATGATGGATAACCTGGTTATCACGTGTGTCCGATGCTCTGCAACATCCATCCGCCCATTCCCAGCAGACCAGCTAATCGTTATTTTTGGAAATCACTTTGAGTCTTCAGAAAACCACCCAAGCATTTCAACGTGGACAACTCCAATCCAATGCCTTTTTATAATTTGAATGGTAGAACAAGCAGGGAAGGAGATCAGAAGGATTTGATTTAAATTTTGCTAAACAGCCAGATGGGCCTACTCTTATAAACAAATATTTTATCATCCCGGAAAATGTCATGAAGACAGAAATCTGTATTTGTGCGTTTACATCTGTTTGTTTGCTTGATAAAGACAGATGTCTGCTTAATTTTTGGAATGCATACTGATAGTCAAGGCGATCATCATCATCACAACTGATGGGATTAATGAGCACGCAGGCAAGCAGAACGATGTCATGTGGTAGTACAGCTGTAATTGGACAGATGGTTGAAAAAATATAGACTTAGAAAAAAATGAAGAAATAACTGGGACAGTAATGGAGAAGCCCAGATGACAGTGAAAAATTTAGACCACTTGTGTGTGCAGCTTCTACACGGGAGTGACTTGATCGCACGTGCCTTCAAAATTTCTTACCTTATTGAGCTCCTATGATTCCATAAAAATACATCTTCATTCCTATTTAACCTATATAGTTTTAATCGAAGAGTTTCAGATCAGGTTCCAATGTGCCTCATCAATGTGTGTCATACAGAACCAAGATGGAGAACCATTGAGAAAAAAGTTCAACATATAAGACAGAAATCTTCGGTCTGAAATCCCTAATCACGGATCCACAACTAAAGATTACACACACGAAAGCCATCAGTGTCTTCGCTGTTTTGAATAACCCTGTGTATTACCGTTTACCGCAAACTCCTTATTGTGTATGTCTGGATGCTTCATTTGTTGTTGATAATCGTTCAAAATGGATAATCCTTTTCTAGCAGTATTTATCTATTACTTCGTTGCATTTATACGTTTGCTCAAAAATTGAGCAGCAGAGCAGCCGTTCTCGATGGAACAGGTATTTGAATTAGATTTCCTTCCACGCCAATTAGGTTTCTTGTTGCTTCTAGTTAGTGCGTGATTTAAAAGCAAAGCAAACAATTTGACCGCGTGCTCTAGGTTTTTGCGGCTCAGAGCAACACTGGTTAAGACTATCATTCATGGAAGACTGACAGCACCGTCTTAGTAGTCTAAAATACCATTTGTGAGCAAATTTCTGCTCAAGTGTGGCTTTACCCAACTTTATAGATTTAAGGGTAACATGCAGTTTAAAGGAGTGTTTATATATTGGGGAAAATGAGAGCTTTTCGCTCCAGTGGCCCAGTACCCAGAGATACCTTCTATAAATAGTAAACTTTAGGCTGGGATAAACTGGAGACGTATCCAACACGAATGTCCATGAACTGAGTACAGTGATAATATCCCAGTTAGGGCATGCTATTTCGCGTGCCAAACAGTTTTTCATTTCTGTCAAAATCGCATGCTATTTCGCGTGCCAAACAGTTTTTAATTTGTGTCAAAATTCCAAAGGATCACACATAATTCTGTTTAGGCTTGAAAAATCCGATAACGATGAACAAGGGTAGTGTGTGTTTTTAAAAAATGTGAACTTGACTCGGACAGTGATTGAGTTTGGAAGTCGAAACTTCGAATACTGGAAATTAGCATGTCGACGCTACAGACATCTCTTGACGTATAAGTTGGTTTATAGAGGTTTTAGCATCCGATGCCTGTCGGTTTAGGATAAAACATTTTAAAACTCTTCGTTCATCTGCCTTGTCCCAAAGTCTCTAGCGCAGCAGGAATCCCCAACAAATAAACAACCATCTCTGTTTTCATCTGACATACCTGCAATATTCCACCATACGGGTCAGAAGATTTTTATTTTCTGATCAAATTACCCTCATCGGAATGCCCACTAATGCAATTTCCAAAAAATACATTGGGAGAAAAATAACCAGTATTTGTAAGTGGTGTTCGTGGTTCACCTTTTGTTTTCTTCCTGAATTACGTAGACGAAAGGCGAGGTTTTCTGAATGACATAACAACCGTTACCATAACAACAATGAGTGAATACTCTCGTAGGATATGAATGTCGCAGCTAAAATGTGGACTACTCTGCGTCCGGGGATGTTTTAAGTGTTCTTAGCCTAAGACCATACAGCTGTGAATGATTTAGATTCACACCGTGGACTCACCACTTCGTCTTATTTATGCTAAGAATGAAAGCGAAAAATAACAAACTAAATCCGTTTGAATTAATGTTTTATGCATAGACATACTGAAAAAACATCCTCGTGTTGCATCTTTGTTGCATTTACTAAGATCACTCTAATTCCACCGGGGCGACCGTCGCTCGCATAAGAGACCGCTTGCAGAAATCAATAAAAGTGACTCCTTTTAAAGATTGATTGCTCCTAAGACACAACAGGGAGTAACCAACTACTAACTACTACTGTTCAGCTGTAACACCCTTTCGGCGCCTAGCTGCCATACCACCCGAGGGAAGCACGAGGGCTGGGATACTGCCAGGTTGCCCAAGCCTAGACAGGGGAAGTCGAGAGGCAGAGGTCGGATTCCAACCATGGACCTTTCGGTCAGTAAATTCGCGATCTAACCACTTGAGCCATTTGGGAGTAACCAAATAGAGAAACGGACTGGAAACAAACTGATACGGCTTTGTCAGTTTTGCTCCATGTACGATACACGTTGTTATCACCGTAGAAACCTGAATGAGGTACCAGCAGCGCCACTGGGATTTGAAGTGTCGAAAAAATTGAATCCAATGAACACTGGAAAACCTAATACTGCGAGTAGTTTACGATGGTGTTGTAAGTTATGTACTGAAGAAAACCACTGGTTCTCGCATGTGGATAAACGAATCCGTATGCTTGAATTAAGTGGTTTAAGCTGGCACTGCTCAAGCAACCTCATTGCAGTCACAATAGAATTCCTTCAAGGGGCCTCATGCAAAGGCGGGTGGTTGTTTTTGGTTTCTTCTTAGGAAAGTTCTGAACCTAGTAGCTTCCGTGGTTTGTCAGATTCAAGAAAGGGTCTCCAAAAATTCTACACATGTACCGATGAACCCTTCAAAATTGAGCAATTTTAAGGAGTGCAGATTACAGGAGAAAGATCTGTTGTCTGTTTACGTAAATAGTCTAGCTACATCCTTTGCACATGTCCAGTTGCAGCCTATCAGACGTTCATTGGAGAATGTCACAAGTTGGGCGCGATTTTATGCACATTGCTATCGTTGTGTTTATCTGTTTACACTGACGTAACTGGGTCGACCAAAGCAAATAATGTTAGCAAATATATAAAGCAATATTAGTGCACAAGCCAGTGGCATTATAGTTGAAATGAACACGAAGGATGTGAAAGACAAGAGATTTTTGAGTTCTTGTTTCGCCGTTTGAGGTTTTGTTTATTACGTAGGAAGCCTTTCTTTCTCCCAATGTGCATCTCGAGCTGCCAAACCGCACAAAAGATTAAAAGTAACTCGTTGTACTTTATGTTGAGCCTAGTAAAAAATGAGGTGGTTTGTTAAAACTGACCCGCTTGATATGTTCGTCCACTCATATCAGGAGCAGCTTAGGTTTAGAAAATCTATTTAACGGTTTTCTTAGTCACTTTTTAGTTTCATTCGTCTCAGTTGTGAGTTAGCACTAGTTGATTAATATTAACTTGGTTTGGCCTTCAATGAATCAGAATGTTGATTTTCACGAACAAACTAGTTTTGATCGTTGGTGGTCACGAAAATCTTGGCAAATCGTGCGCCCGGGGACGTGTACGCAATCCTGTGCTCGTATCCTGCATTTCAAAGCCGACTGCAGGGGACAGTAATCGTTTTAGGAGGGACGACATTAAAATATGAAATATATTTGTGTTGTTTGTGGGCGAAGAACGAGCACTGCGTTAGATGAAGGATGCATACACTAACGTTTGCCAAATACGAAAAATTTAGATCCAAGTCCCACTAATTATCGTATGCTTACAACTGTTGAAACGCGACTGAAATTCGAAGTCCGGTGATCACTGGTGCAGACCGTCCATCAGAATAATCTTGGTAAAGCATGCAGTTCTGAAGCTCTAACGATCATGCTAGCAAAGTGGCGCGCTCGCTTTCCCATCAAACCAGCTAAAAGTTGGTTCCATCAATGCCTCACTCTTAGGAAATTCGCCAAAACCAGGTGTGGGGCGACACTGAAAATAGTGTGTGAAGAGGGAGTCACCGGGTTTAATTCAATAGCCCCCCCTTTTTTCTCTGTTAACAAATCTCCGAAACGAACTCCTCTTTAACATGGAAGTCATTTCGGCTAGTCAAAACACACCAGTTCTTCTCTCCTTAATTCCTTCGCATCTGCGCATCACTGAGTTGGTTGTTTGCCTGATAGAAAAAATCCGGACGTAGACTGTTGTTTCTGGCTCAAAATGATGCTTCCGGAAGCACTCATCAAGATGTATCATTTTGTTGCTTGTGACGGGTAAAGCTAAACATGATGTTCTCAAGTTGTCCCAAAATTACCTCGTCAATCGGACATGGTAAACAGGGCTAGGTAGGTAAGAATCTGCTCCGCTCTTCACTAATCCCGCTGCGTTTCAAGCGTCTAGAGTAACCACTTTTTGATGGCCCTGGGTAGTTTAAGTGTGGATGTCTTATCACCGAGTCAGCATGATTAGTACATCATGGGGAATTATGGTTGTAGCATCTGTGCCAATGAAGCTGTGAGAGCTTTTATCACTCGCGGGACTGAAATGTAAGACTTAAATAAGTCTTGAAGTGACCTCAAGAGCGCCACCTATCTCTCAACATGAGTAAATGCAGTGTCGCATCAGCTAGGCGAAACTACATACTGATAAGGATATCTTTCCTTTCAAAAAGGAGCACTTTGAATTAGCTAGCAGTAGTCTTCTCCTAAATAAAGCCAGACGGCTCAACTTTTACATAGATTGAGATACTTGCTTGTGCAGCTTGCAGCTTATCACAAAGATTGAGGCTGCATCTGTTTTCTAAGTCTGCATGAATTTTTCCCAGTTGTATTCTCTACACCTCTCCAGAAGGATAACCTGTCCAGTGTTTGGTCGCTAATGCACGCTTTTAGATATAGTGGAACACTAGGAATGGTTCTTGTTCTTTGCTGGTCAGCAAACAGAGTGAAGTCTGCCAGAATACGTTTTGTAAGATACCTTGATATACATCAACCTCAGCATTTTAATCCGAAGTTTTTGGGCTTTCAGAGCACAACAAAACTACAAACGTGTGTCATTTTGTTCTTCAATAGAAGAAAAATATCTTGTTGAAAGTACTTCACTGCCAAATCCCATTTTGGCTGAAGTTTCTATTCTGGCAAACCCCTTTCCTAAAAACGTCCTTTTTTCGTTCATCGGCGTAATTTTGTAGCTTTAGTTCATTTGGTTAGAAACCCACTTCCTCAACTACCCCTCCAAGACACGTATTTTGCTCATCTTCTAAGCAGGGGTGGAGACGAAGGTCGCGTGAGTACAAATAAGATCCAAACTCATCAGTATGCAAGTGATAGCGTAGCTCTATATTTTAGATTTATATGTTCCACCAGCACACCATTCAGTTGGATGTTGGCAACCTCAGTATAAAAAAGCACATGGGCATATCTCCACTCCTAGTATCAAGGAAAGACTGTTGAAATAAAAATGCATAAAGTATTTGACGCCAAACCAAACAGAAATTAGGAAAATCCAGCCAACTACGCAGGTGGATTCTATGGACATAAGTAATCTCCATGTGCTAAACCTAAACCTCTGTATAATCTCTGGGGTGTATTCTTCAGATGTAGTTGGCGATTTTGCGTATTATGAGCCTTCATTGTGGTGCTAGTTGTTTTCGAAATCGCCCTCACTGTTATTGCTCAGAACTCGACAATGAACCGGATGTATGCAAACACGTGCGACAGGCAGTCTCTCGTACAAAATTCACTCATACCTGATGAGCGAAACGCTCATTTTGCCGCATCACCCTCAGCAGCAGCAGCTCTATGAATAGTGTCCTGTCAAGAAATTCTACTGCGGTATCTTGAATACGCTAGCAGCTTAAAAATGATGTGGCCTTTGTACAACGTATGTTGACTGGCTCCCCTAATCAATGGGTCAACACTTGGGACCAAGTGATTTGGACCCCGAGATTGTGGGATAGGCTGTTCTGTATCCTGCCCAAGTGAGATCTGATCACAATTCTGATCAGACGCTCTTGGCCGAAAATTAGGTGATCAAACTGCTACCTGAATGGTCGCTTCTTCAGAGGCCCACTGCTGCTGAATCCCAGTTAGGATGAAACACTTGTACGGCGCTTCTCAGCTTTTCAAAGTAGCTCGATTTCACCTGCTGGACAGAATCTACATTAAAGTGCCGCATATATGACCGACGGGACAGGTTAAACTGATACATCTGACCACCTTTTTATCCTACGAGGAAAGTCAAAATCCAATGGAATTCAGTGGATTTCCCTGACTAGTCAGGGATATCACTATGATTACTCCCAGGTAAATTGCCTCAGCACTGGGTTAATTGCTTTTTTAAGTGGACATTACACCGTCTGTCATTTGACGCAGCTTTCATTGCATCTGCTTCAAATCACGGAGATTAGCCTCTCTCTCGGACATTAAACTCATTTTTCACAGATCTACGTTGTGAACTTCGATGATATGCAGCTTCATTTTTCAGATTCACCAAAAACTCTACTCTGAGGGGAAGTAACTGAGTAGTTCAGTGACTTGGCTGCCAAGAGCGTAACCGGGGACTTTTCACTGAAATTTGTGGTCAACCTATTGCCAACCTGTCTATAGTTTCATAGTTTACGTTACCTACGTTTGCGTTACCCATTGTGCTGGATACCTATTATAAACTATTCACCTTGCATCTGTCGGCGCTATTCAAGCACAATAGGTAAACTAACCAGTACCATCCAGACAGTCCCTCAGCTTCGGAGGACACGCTTCCATTGGAGCGGCATGCTTAGTATTGTTTCGAAGTATAGTGCATTGTTTCTGTTCTGCAACACAAATTAGACCGTAAATCGTGCTACACAAACTATTGGACCACGGCCACCAACTTTTTTTTTACTCCTAAAACATGTGCAGGATTGCACCACTGAGAAAAACCATGTAGTTACCGGTTGCAAGAAATGCCTGGAGAAACTGGAAACTGGACAATTTGACTTGGCTTTCATCTGTAGGACTGTATAGTAGCGAAGCAGAACAGTGGAAAAGCTAAATAAAAGACCCTAAAGTTCGATGAAATGTTGGGTCGCCAACGACTACTGAAACCACTACTTGAGATAGACAGATGCAACAATCATATAGGCTGAAACAGGCGTTGAACTTTTACTGAGAATATGGGACTTTTGAAAGTTTGAATGCCATGTTTTAGGAAGAAAACCAGTGCATTTTTCTTTAGGCAACATGTAGACAAAAACGCCTATCGTAGGAGTATGGGTTGGAACAAAATGTCGAAGGCACAATACAGCTTGCGGGTGCCTAACTGAATTCAACTAATACAAAGCACCTAGAATATTTACCTCTATACTATTTTGTTGCAATTGTCATTTGGGGAGGTTCACCCCGATTTTTAGGTCATTCAACCACATGAATAATTTTACTATCCCTTAAATGCGCCAACCAACTTATTTAAGGTTCAAGTGCACCTAAAAGCACTAAATAAATTTTAATCACGAGGTTGATATATTTTGAACAACCGTGAGGTGGATGGTAATTGAATATTTGAAAATGAAAATCAACACACATTTTTCATGATATGCCGGAATTACTTTGTTTTGTAGCATCAGGCACGTACTACAGGTTACAATGGAAAATCAAATAAATATGGGGAGATTATTATATCAAAGGCCTGCCCTGCTGCCTACCGGTGTAGTGCTGCCTAAACAGAAAGCTGCTTCTGCCCGCTAAGAGCATCTGCAACAGAAAACGACATTGGCCAATTAGAAGTTAAAATATTTTTTCCCAGGCGGCAGCTTTGATTTTTAGTTCAAAAGCCCCGATGCAAAAATCTTCTTCTGATGGACTAGACCGTCGAATTCTATGTCATACCATCTGATGCCTATCTTTTAGTTCTTCACAAATGGGAATACGGTTCTGGCTACATTTTACGCGTGGGAACTTCTCAGAAAGGAGTAAGACGATTCCACCTCTGAACTTGGAAGTTGTCCTTAGTAAAGTTTTCTAAACCCGTCTTTCCTCACTCATTGTCAAGTAACAAGAAATCAAGCTTTATCATGTGTCCAATGCGAACTGAATGTAGTTGAAAGCGGTGAGTTTTCGGCATTTCGAACATCAGCCTCACTTTTAATTATTTTGTCTAGGCGAACAAATCAGCCACAAATAAGTAGAATCGCAAAACCGGTAGTATTTTCCAAATGGGTTGGTTGTAAAGTGATTGGTTTTGACTGTAAACGCAAGTTTCCCTTGGGGGTGCCATTATCAGACGACCTTTTAAATTTGGGACGCGGTTTATTGCTCTTTGTCTTGAAGTCAAAGTTTTAGCCAAATCCTCGTTACTCGTGAACATTTCCGGCTTCTTAGTTGCTTTCGCTTAATAAGGCCCTTAAAGAGAATAATCTTCAGTCTTTCGAAACGTTCAGTGATCCTCAGACAAAGACTGTGCAATTCTCTTGTATGTGGGATCTCAGTTTGGGGACCAGTGATGCTGTTCTAGTATAAATCATTTTATTCATGCTTCTTTACTGCGCGCACGATTTATCTCGGCTGGATTCGCGAGAAACGGTTTTAAAGCTAAATACCGAGCTCGGTGGGTAGAACATTGTCTCCTGACCAATATTTGTAAGAAAAACTAGCCCTTAGTAGAGAGGTTGCCAAAAGTTGCATTCTCTTTGTCGCTCCACGGACATTCGTTTTTATGCCACTCGAAGTTTTGGGCTTTAGCCCAGACTGAAAGTCTATCAACGATTCCGCCAATAGGTGCCTCGCGCGTTTTTAATTTTGGTGTTGAATCACTATTTAAAGCCGTTCATCAGACCGAAACACGGTACCAGATGGAAGGAGTGAATTATGAGAGGGATCGAAATATACCGGATTCTAACTAGCTCTGAAAATGTCAACATTGCTCTTCTCGTACCCTGTGCGTAATTTGGCATATTGCCGGCCTGTACGATGGAAAACAACCTAAGGGAATTATGCATATATGTCAGAGCAAGAGCCGCTGGCTTTCCATAGGAATCGGGCCTAATGTCTGCGGTCCATACGGGCTGGAAGTCAGTTCCATAGAGATCAGATACTTCAGGTAGATGAACAAGTAGAATGCCGACAGCAATTTCCGTTAGCGAGAGCAATCGTAGCAACAGGGGGTAAAATACCGTTGGCTGCAACGGTCAGGGTGTTCTTGCTGCCCACTCACACTTTTATACTTTAGAGGTGCTTATCTCGCCTTCATTTGGAGAAGGATGGAATTAAAAAAAAGCCGGTTTTAGGAACCGTACTCTGCGACCACCCAGCGGTTGAGTTTGACTGCCAACCCAGTAAGACTCAGCTGGATGATCAAAGTAAAAATGCAACAAGTAGGCTGTGGGCATCCTTAAGACCAAAGCGGAACAACATAGTAAAGCGGGTGTCAACAGGGATTCGAATTCGTAATTGTATATTATTTAGATCAGGGGATAATGGATAAATCGAGCTGACAAGCACAAAGATAATGGTCATTTGATAACCGCTGTTTAGGGAAAGGTCCCAACGCCTCACAAATCAAATGTTCAGATATGCAGGGATAATGGATAAATCGAGCTGACAAGCACAAAGATAATGGTCATTTGATAACCGCTGTTTAGGGAAAGGTCCCAACGCCTTCAGATGCACCGCTGAACTTGTTTAAACGTTTTCATCCCTCCAGTTTGCAAGAGGTCGGAGACCAATAACAATATACTGGACCCCGCTGGAGTCTCATTAGCGACCAGAAACGGTGAAATATTCGTGATAATACTTAAAGCTTCAACGAGAAACAAGCAGCTTGGAATAACGCGGATACCGCTTGTTACATAGGTCTATCCAAGTTGTAGGCACAAACATCTCATATCTCATATCACCTTGCATCCGAGAGACCTCATTTAATGTGCGGATCACGAAATTCGAGCGTTTAGGTTCCTTTAATCTGAACTCGAAGTATTTCGGTGGTTAAGCCGTGCACTTGCTTACAAGAATGTTCATTGCATCTCGACTATTCTTGTCTAGTATTAAACATCCGAGCATTAGCTTGGTTCTCGTGCTTCCGGGTAGTTTGGGAGTTATGGCACGAGAGGCCACTTCCTCTAAAACGGTTTTCACGATATCTAAAATGCCAGGAGACTGCACCGAATTGTTGTGGTACTTTAACCGTCCCAAGCGCTAATTAAAGCTGAGGGGCCCGCTCTGAAAACATACCCAAGCGGATACTGTAAATGCAGTGGAACAAACGAAAGAACGATTTGTTTGGTGAGAACGGCCGTTCGATAACGTGCGTTCTAGAGAAGAAGCAACGTTCATCAAAAGCAAAGTCCAAAATTACTAGGGCGCACATGCGGTTTGAAACGATTAGGATGGATCTTCTGAATCACATACGGCAAGTGTACACTTAATGCTGAAGAGCTCCAAAAACGATCTATTTGTCCGACTAACCAAAAGCAGTGGAACTGCAGACAGTGAGCTGCAAGTTGGGAGGAATGCGTGTCTTCATCTACCGCTTGCAAAACTTTCAAGCCGACCGGGACGATATTGGAGAAATAACTTATTCACATACTCTACACAGTCAAAAAGATGGAAGACGATTGCAAGATCTCGAAAATTCGAAGACACTTCTACTGTATAGATGGAGTAAAATCGACGAGTGACCAAAACCCGCAGACACTTTGGAATTCTGTGTCCAAACAGGATGCCTGGACTCTTTGTTCTCCCCAGTTGATTATTCGCTTCAGTTGTAAAGGAAACGATGTAGAGTTCGAATTGGCGAGAGTATGGCTGACTTGACTTTTGCTGCCGGTAAAATGATGCAGATAGAATAATATGCACTATGGAACTTTTGTGGAATTTACCAAAGGCTTCGATTTAGTCTAAGGTGAAACACTATATATTGTCGTACAAAAGTTTCACTGTCTGTACGAAATGGTCAGGTTCCAGAACTACGATAAAACCCTGGGTGTGTGACACCGGGTGTCAGTCGGTCTAAGTGATAACCTACGGCGCATGAAACCGATGTGAGTTTATTCCGTTTACTGATCAGTATCTTCCTATCCTAAGGACGACAACATAATTAACCGTGGCTTTCACGAATTATCGCCAGCTTATCCGTTACCAGTTGGACGGTGAAATAATGGGCGGCCACAGGGAAGAGATGTGGTACCACGATGAAACAAGTAAAATGGAGGATGGTGCGTATACCCTGATGACGCTCAAAAATCTGGCGGCGGTGCCTACCACTATACCAGCATGTTTAGGCCGTGGTGACCTGTAAAGTTACTAAGCAGGTTCACCCGTCAATTTTGTATCCTCGGTTTGCACGCATTACCGATTAAGGCTGAGGTCGTGCCCTTGGAAAATCGCCAAGGTATCAATGGCTTGACCACTGTTAACTAAAAAATTCTATCCGAGCGCCAACTAGTGCTAAGTACATGGTTTTGCAAACAATTTGTTAGAATCACATCTTGACGTAAAAGCAGAATAACGTACCCGAAAACTGCTCATGTGGAACCCATCCACTGGACTAGCTGCTGCGGTTCGGAGACCATTCAAATCTACCATCTGTTGTCCTATTAAGAGCAGCGAATACTAGGCCAATCCACTGGTGGTCGATTGAACCCAACGTTCCTCATAAGGAGAAAACGTTTTCCTAGTCACACAGCAGTCAAGTCGGCCTCTTCATGTCCGCTCTCATTGCCTCAGGACAGGAGATGATTAACTGTTTGGAATATGTACCAATCCGCCCCCTTCATATTATTTCTGTTGCATTTGGCCGCACGACTATCATGTCGAAATGTTCGGTTTGTTAATTTTTCGTAAGCATGTTTGACCATACATTATCTACCAGGCATCTGAAAATGGTCATCGTATATGCATCCGATAAATGCCGATCTACCAGCAGTTGACAGTGGCTTTTACGCTGTGCTCATGAACTAAGAGTTGAATCATTCATTGTTGAAGTACTTCGTTTTGACTCTTGTTCAATATCAAACCTTAAACCAGAATATTTTCATCGAGTCCTCGCTTCGGAGGAACTAAAACCTACGGGAGTACATGAAGCATCGTGGCAAACGCGAGACACTCGCGAATAATATGGCATCACGCACATGCTACCTGTAACTGAAGATAGTTGCGTTCTTGGTTTGTACATCCCAAGCTTTACTCTGCAGAGCATGGGTGTCTCGGTTGTGCAGCTTGATTGTTGCCCTGTTCACTAGGCTTGGAAGCTGGATTGCAAAATTCCCCCCACCAACCGAAGTGACATCGTCAGTGCAGGTTCGGGTGTGTTGATTCTTCCACTCATGCATGTGTTTAAGTAGTTTATAAACAGCATTTCAATAACCCTAGCGTGACTGGTTGGTCGTGTGGTGTGTTTGATGTGTTTGGTCTGATCAAGTCAGAGTATGAGTTTCGCTGTAGCCTCATTTCTTTTCTGTTTGCCTCTGTGACCGTCTTCTGTTCTATACTTCTGTGTTGGTTCAACGAGAAGTGTATCAATGCCACTAGTCTCAGCTCACGACGAGGGAGTACAATTCATTTAATATCCAAATACTTGCTCACACAATAGGAAAAAAGGAACTGAGTTTTGCGAGGCGTGATACGCCACAGAGAAAGCACTCGTCGACATCGATCCGAACCACCCGCCGCTATGTACAAGCAAAGTACACAAGTGCACAAATAAGAAACCATGTGGGAAATCGACGAATCTAACAACAACCATTGAAACGATCTGATCAAAAAAATGAAACCACCAGAAGGTCGAACAATTTAGTGCGAGAAAAGCAGACCGCGAAGCAACAACGAAGGGGTCAATCACACTGGATGAATAGAATCAAAGGCATCCAACGAACCAGACGGAGATGAGGCAACAACGCAACTCGTATTCTAACTTGAGCAATCCAATTACACGAAAACTACCGAACGCCCAACGCATCTGCAGTCCAATTGCAAAGCTCGGCGAATAGACCACCAACCAGCTTTTGGCAGCTAAGGTCGAAATGAGAGGGGATTCCATTACTCGTCCAAATCCCTGATGGTTGTAAAACTTTTTCGTAAACATCCTTAAACATAACTCATTAAAAATCAGTGAGTTTATGAGTTAACTAATATTCCAATTTATTTCTCAGCGGAGTCAATGAACTCATATGTGTCTCAACGACTGTGTGCGCACAATTCTTTTCAGACAGGTTTGAGTGGTTCACCAGGAAAAAAGCTACACCTGCCGGCTAAACGCAAGGTGTGCTCAATCTCCGCTGCACGACAACCTGACGTGACATCAGAGCAGGTGGCCAAGTTATAGGACGTTGAGACGCAAAGCAAAACTAACAGGGTCATAGAATTTGCAGCAAAAATTTTGTTTTTTTTTTCGGTCGATTTGGCTGTTGTGGTTGTTTGAAATAATCGGGCAAACAATAAGGCATACGCCGGAATCACTTCTCCCCCGTTTTTCCAAAGTTTGGGTAACTACCGGAATGACATTACGGTAACGAGCAGAAAATTTGCCCACAAACGTTTCCTACATTGGAAAGTAAAAGCAGCCAATGAACACTCAATTTTACTGTTTCAGTTTTTTCAACTTAATGTCTGTTGAATAGCCTTCACAGGATCAACGTTCGGTTACTTATTTTCATCAAAGGTATTGTCTATACCAAACTAACTAGTCTACTTTATCCACAATTTCGTTAAACATCTAGCGAAGCATAATAAATGACTTCTTGTCAAAATAACTACGCATTTATTGGGTATCAAACTTTCGGTGGTAGCAGGTGTGTATTCATGTTTCCCGCGCAAAGCCAGAAGTTTCATGTGAGTCACAGGCTTTTTCAGATATCTCCTGTCTAGGTTTAGCTTAGTCCTGGAGAATTCGACGGAACGAAACCTGCATCTTAAGAGCTGTTCATCGGTTTCCAAATGCAAAATTGAAATAATTTTCATGAAAATGCAACAAATCCGTTTCAACCGTCTAGGCTACAACGCAAACTTAACGAACACCCTGTACTTCCTGCTGTCGTCTTCCGCAAACGCAAAGAAAGTAGTAGTTAAACAAGCCGCCGAAATCTGCCGCAAGAAACAATCTCACTTGCTTTGGACGCAGGATATCCCAAAACAAACCGACGTTGAAGCTTTGACGGTCGCAACACCAGAAAGCGACTAAGTGCGCTTTCCAAAAGCTCAGTTAAATAGCAGACAGGGGTCGAGTGGATCGGAGATTGCGTTCAGACAAAGTCATCCGTGCACAGAGCAATGACGGATTATATTCCTGGCTGAAGTGGACGTTTCGTTAGTCTGTGAGAATCAGGGGCTCTAACTTGAAGATCGTTGTACAGCAGTCGTTTAGTTTTATTTGTGGGAATAATGTTTCGCTCATTAGTAGTATATAACATCCTAAAAGATGAAAAACTCATTTCGCCCGCTGAAAAGCTGAAAACCGCAACCTGTAGCACACATTTTAGCTACTACCAATGCATAAAGTGTGGTCGGCGTGGGTGACTTCAGACAGTCCTGACTTGAAGTCTGTCGAGAATTTCTGGCGTTGATTATTCAGCTATACTTAACAGCGTGAGAGAGTGTCAGGAGAATTCTTCCAGCAAAAGAGACTTGAGGATCTGGCGGACGGTTTTTCGTACTCCTTAAATGAAAACAAAAATTTAAAATTATTGTTGTCCCGTAATCAGGTCGGCAAGGTTATGGTAACAACTTTGCTGGAGAAAGCCTCATTTTGCACATTCTCGATTGCCACGGAAAGTACAAAATCAAACGAATCAATAGGCTAATTATATACTTTATGTTTTTTAAGTACCGTAACTAATTGATAAAATTAGAGTAGTTTTACAGTAAGTATCCTTTCTTTTGTAATCAATATCAAAGGCTTGAATTGGTTGGCGATTACTGTTTCAAAGAAAATTTGGACCATCTATTTGACTGCTTCCTGTTGCTCTCCTGAAGAGGAGAAAATGTTCGACTCTGAGTCTTATCTCAGTTTGATACTGGATACCTACAGCCTTCCGTTAATTCTGAGGTCTACTACATCCCTGCCATTTTGGGTTGATGTATAAGTACAGTGACTGGTTGCAGAGACGGACGCCGATGTGACACTCGGTGACACTGGCCTAACTCTAGCCAACGTCTCAACAGTCCCGCATTATGTATATAGACCCCACCTTTGGATACGCTTCAAAGTGGTTTAAGCTGACCAAAGGTGTGGGGGGTCTAGTTTTGTTGTGGATTTTGGTGGAACACTGAAGATGATTGTTTTGTCCAAGAAAGCACAGGATCAAGCAGCAAGAATTTACATACGCCATGTAGCGAGAACTTTTATTGTACCAGTAATTCGGCCAGGATATTTCAAGTTGATTTCTAAGTCAGAAATTTACCTAAACTTCCTTAGGGCTGGTTTTGCTCTCTCCGTGACAGTTGAATTGGCCTGCAGAGCTGACTGTCATTCTCTGCATGTGAAAACACCTTCGTGAACTATTTTTTGCCTCTTGTATCCCTTCACGTTTGATTTGACTTAAACTGTTTTTTATGCAATATCAAGATTCATTTATGATCCCGGCATAAATTATACATAACTTTCCGGTAAACAAAAAAACGCAACCCTTCTTTCGTTAGTGCCGTATATTATTTCAGCGCGCTAGTGGCGGATTACTTTATGCATCTATTTCTCTCTTTTTTACGTCGTCCCTTTCCAACTCTTTCCACAGTGAACTTGAACAATTAGGGTAGGAATGACATAAGAACGCGGTAGTAAGTTGGACATCACCTGGGCAGATTGGGCCCTCGTTGTCTGTTTTTAACATTTTCCAGGACCCATCTCTTTATACTAAGTACACTAGGCATCAAACTTCCTATCAATGTGAGGAATAAAGCGATACATATTGTCATGGGTACTATATATTTCCGGGCTTCTGAAGTATTCAACTTTATATTCCTACATTCCTCGCACCGTAGACCCGCTATCCTGGGACGGTGAACTTCGTCAAAAACGCTAGAAACTTGCAACCTTCCTCCAAGATTTTTTGAAATTCTTGGCGGAATTCTAGGGCACATAATCTTTTCGATGTGGTCTCCATTGGGGAGATTTTGTGAGCTTTTCTCACATGTTTTGTCCAGGAAATGTGTGGATATTTTTTATGAACACAACATGCTTCCATGGAATTACGCTCGTATCATGCAATCATTCTCAAGTGTGCTTGTGATAAATTTAAGAGGCGATTAGGCCGAATCTGTGGCTATCGATTTAAGAAAGACATCGTTCAACAACGCAACTCATCAAGCTAAAAATATCGATTTACGTATAGAGCAAATGAAATCATTAGACATCAAAATGAAACATCACAAAATGTTGGGAATCAAACAAAGTTACCTCTCTTCTCTACTTTTGTGCGAAAAGTCCACTACATTGAATTTGACTGCCGCAGAACGTTAAGTCCACACGGCATAAGCCATTTATTTCCTATTTGAATGGAAGTAATGGTAATATTCTGAAAATCAAATGAAACTGTTGATTATGGGTGAGTTGGATAGCAGTTACTCCTTTGGTTCCACGCATTGGACTAATGATGAATTTGCAGAGCCATTTTCGAGGCTACATGGCTTCACACTAAAAATGTCAGAGAAGTTTTGTATCTTTTCGATACATGTGTGTGTCATGTGTAGCGGGGGTGAGTCGACGCAGTACGCTGGAAGGCAACGGATACACAGGGTTAACTCAGACACAGCGGCACGTGTAGGCACAGCAAGCACGACGCACGGATAGGAAAGTAGAACGACCATGTTGCACACACGTATATTTGACACCGAAACCGAAACCGGAACAATGGGTACAAGTCACGTCGGGTTCAGAGAAACAGGTCAAGGTCACTCAGGGGGGGGCGTACAAGCAGGCTACTCCTTCCTCTCCGGCTCTCGTGGTGGCTCGTTCGGGATACCTGTAATTGGGAGAGAGAGAGAGGTGGACACGTAAGGTCATATGTTAAACATGTGTAACCGGCAACAGTCAAGTTTAAAATGCGTTACGATGTAGTTTAGTTTGAAAACCTGATGAGTCACGCACTTGACAGCTACTTTTTACTGAGTGAACAGGAAATCTAGGACCTCTCTCAGTAAATTAAGTTGATCGCATTGTCATGCTAAAAACGTTTTACAGATTTAGGCTTCCTTTCCAGTACTAACGTGCTTCTTGTTTGCTGAGTGTGGTCCCGGAATTTCTCCGTTAACAGGATGCAGCCATATGCGCACAATCATATTATTTGGACAGCATGCGCTGCAGCCTTCGCAAACCTAACCACTTCGTCGACAGTCGTTTACAGGTAAACCTAAATAATTTGACCCATTTATCTTGGTGTCTGTAGCTGCTGTACGGGAGCTAAGTCGGCGCATGCCGGAATCTGGCTGGGGAAGCTTCGTTTTAGCTACTTTCGTTCTGCCTCGTGTTTAAGTTGTGCAACATGCAAGAAGCGATCTATTTTATTCACATCATATGGCACCGGTGTATGTCTACTTAGCTTGAACTGTCACAGTGGCCATCAGATTAATGGACACTATCGGTACACGTATAAGTGCTTTCTTGAAGCTTCGGTCTTCAGAAATTTGAAGCACTGCGCTATCTAAATTTTTCCTTCGTTTGATCAATTAAGTCAACTATTTAACTTTTGTAAGAACAACGTTGCCTTGATCGTAAAATTTTCTTCGGTGTTGAAAGGTAGGTGAGTGATGTAACTGCTGTTAATCTATCTAACAGACGTGAACATGAATAGCAGTTTTACCCTGGCAGTAGAAAATGAATTTCGTGGTTTTTGTGAACACGCATGCATGCACTGTGGTACTGCTGCACGGACGGAAGGAAGGTTTTGTCTTTAAAAGACAGTAAAATGTCTTGTGTGACCGCTCATTGCATGGCCTCAATCATAGTTGTTTCATTCACTGATATAAACTGGACGGATAACATATTTTACAGAGTTCGATGCCGGAATTCCAACCAGGCCGAAAATGCAATGGAGAGCGAAGTCAAACTGAGTTGCACTGATGAAATACGGTTCAACTGTAGTTGATGATTCATTAGTGGGCATCCGTTCCACAATCGGTTTTTTGCACCTCACCTACGTCTCAATGCCTGACCAGCTGCGCAGCTACCAAGCATAATCCAAAGTTCAACCGCTGCTAGTTGCTTATTCGCATCAATACAATTATGCATTATTGCAATCATGCGATTAAAAATCTCAGACAATTTTCTACCCAGTGGGTTTAGCGGTAAACTCTGCGAGCGCAATTTTATGGCTCCTACAATAAGGTCTGCTGTCCTCCTATTCAAATTCCTGAGTTTAAAATGACTGAAAAAGAGGTGTTTTTGACACCGCAAAGCTTAACCTTCTAATGGTACTTTTGATGGCGGTTTCGTCCTATATGTACAGCCAGTCTCTCCCGGAGAACTGGAAAGCACCGTACAGTTGTTTCATCCTTTTTGGGGATCATGACGCATGTATAGTTCAAGAAATTCCAAGGGTGTCTCGAAACGGAGACCTCCCGGTTAGTAGTCGGAATGCTTGTTTATTTGGTCACGAGGGGACCAGCAGGAGTGTGATTGGTTCGCTTTTAGACAGAATATATCGCCATTCCTCCTCCAATCATGAGCTACACATCAAATGGTAATACACACTGACTGGATCCTCTAGTAACGACTTCTAAGATGAAAGGTTCGCTCAAAGGGTGATTTCTAACTTTTCTCTAAGCGACTTACATGATGTTCGTAGTGTAAGGATGCTTTGAAATTTTAATGGGGATTTCGTCTTGCAGATGACTGATGAGGTGAACGACTTACCGAATGAGATCTCTAGCGAAATTTCCAAAGTCTCCTGACAATGCCAACAACTCCGGTGGTACACTCTGTGAACAAAGCAGTCTTGTCAGCAGACTGGAACTACTCATTTCTCACTCTCAAGACGAGTACTATACCAGCTCATCTACCGGGATCATATCCCTCGCCACATGTTTGCACTTAAATTTCACATGTAGTTCACACGTAGTTGAAAAACATGGCTATCGGCAATACTACTGAGTACTCTACGTGGGCTACATCATGGACAGAAAGTTCAAGTCGTGCAGGCACTCAATTAACCCCGGTTTTAAAACATATAGAAGAGACATCAAGTTGGTAACTGTTAAATAATGACGCTGACAAACATAAAACTAGAGGGAAACAGAAGCTTCTCGCTGAGCCCGAGAAATTCATGCTTCTTTCGCCATAGTTATCCACATCTATACCAGTCCCACATGAATTTGTTACTATCATGTATTGGTAGCATCACAAGTAAGCAAAAATAGTCACTTTTGAACCGCTTTGTTGTCCACTTTTCTTATACAGTGTTTTTATGAGTTATTTCAATAACTGAATGCTGCTAACTGGGGCTTGATGCGCCAACTTATGCACACACAGTTTAATTCACTGGTCTGCACTGGCCTATTATTAATTATAAAAATTCAGACGAATTTATTCAGTGGGTCAAATTTAGGTTCGGATTGTGAAATCGTAAAGCTAAAGCTCCGGGTGTTTTTAAACATCAAACTTATGGGATCCTAAAGTTGAACCCAGCATCCCGCTCTAAAAATCTGCTCATTAGAATTTCAAAATACTTTTCCGGTACAACGGGCTGTTGAACGCTATATCGTGTGATTTTTGTCCTAAGGTAGTAAACGTTCAGCTGTAACGTGCCATTTTGCGACTTTGGTAAGGATGAATGTCACTCTATTCGAAATTCTTCCATGTTTGTGTTTTACACGGAGCGGCGCAATATGGTGGATTACTATAGCATTTACTGGGCCTCATCTTGTATGACTTTCGGAACTGACGGATTATTCGGCCATTCCTCCTTTAATATGTGTGTATTTTTTAATGGTAGCCAAAGATTCCTATCGTATGCGAGTGATCCAGAGATATGGGGAACAGCGGTGTTCGGTGGCATCCAAAAAAGCTCTGAAGCGGTTGCAAAAGTTGGACATCTCGAGGGTTACTCCAAGTTGGCTAGGATATCCTCCGCCTAGTTCCTCTAGGAGATCCATGGCCGAATGGTATGCACCATATCTGAAGATCCTGGTTCACGAGACCTCCTGTGAAAAGAATCTGTGTTTAGCAAAATCTTGAGAGATGAAAATGAAGCTGACTTGGTGTAAAGGGACTCACATTTAGTTCGTCTCCTGTGCCATTTTCAGTCCAGCGCAGTTCAGTAAATTTCACTTCAAATCTGTAAAAGAGGTATGATTTCAGTAAAATATGCATGTAGTAGAAAGTATTGTAGAGCCAAAAAATATCGAGTTATCCTGAGATTTTTTTCTACGTGTTCACAGTTCTAAGTCAAACCAAGTCCGTTAAAAAAAGTTTAACGATGTGGCAGGTTAGTGTACACACACAGCATTCTCCCGTTAGAGGCGTCTCCAAATTTGGTACAAAATATTCCCTACATCAGTGAGTTTTAACTATGATGATACTAGAGTTGTTTTGTTCACAGTACAGTGCCAATTGCTGGCTTTATTAATCAACATTAAAGGTATTTTTCTAGCCTCCCCCGTAAATTATTAGTTTTGCCAGTTTTATCAGTTCATCCAGAAAGATGAAAATTGTTGCTCTGCCATAAAACTATACAACTTGGTCGGTACACAATCGACAACAAAACAAACTCGAAAATCTGAATCTGTGTATATTAGTTTATCAGAAAATCAACTGATTAGATGTGAGTTTATTTACCCTTCGGTCGTTTGGAAGATAATGACTTGTCAACAGTTTCTGAGAGTGCAAACAAAACCTTTAAAGAACAAACAGAATTTTACAACCCCCGATTGCATCAAGTTTGAACCGAATGCCCCAAACACTAGGACGTACTTCGGTTAGTCATGATATAGTAATTAACACCCTATTGAGATCCTATCTTTGACATGAGGTGTTTTGATGATCAGCATAATCTTTTTTGTTTGAACGTTTAGTTCAACGCCACATTAGTTTGCCATGTCCTTCACTTCAACATCTGCAAACCGTGAATTTCAGTTTTGGAAGCAACGTGCATTGCCTAGACTAACTCCAAAATTTGATGTAAGACCAAACCAGTATCTGTTTTTTTTATAAACTAATAGCGAACACACCTAACAGCGATGAACTACAGTGCTGTCAAAAGCTCGTTACCAAATAATCTGTTCGGTAAATGAACAGAAGACACTGCAGGCTGAGCACAACTACGCTAATTGTTGTTACTTGCTGTTATGAAGACTTTGTGTACTTCTGCAAAAAGTGATGTCTTTCAGTGTGGTTAGCTCTCTTGGTTCCTATTGCTTATCGCAGCAGGTGTTTTGTAGTTTGCAGTCACTTTCCGCGTAGATTTTTTTCCATTTTTGAAATAGTTTGCTTGGAAAAGTGAATCCATGCCCAAGCTTAGATTGGAGAAGTCGAGATGCACGGGTCAGGTTCGAACCA
Source organism: Clonorchis sinensis (assembly GCA_003604175.2). Lineage (NCBI taxonomy): Eukaryota > Metazoa > Platyhelminthes > Trematoda > Opisthorchiida > Opisthorchiidae > Clonorchis > Clonorchis sinensis. The sequence goes on from CM030369.1 coordinate 23,646,663, forward strand.
TGGACCTTCCATTTAGTAAACTCATGCTCTAACCACTGAGCCATCTCGCCTCACTCCTCTGTCGTAGAGACCGGTGATGGTCAAAATCCGGGGGCCCAGTATAACCGAACCTAAGGACAACCGATTTGGCTTTGGCGCCTGTCCACAGTTGTTTTTCATTGAGTGACTGCAACTAATGAGATAAAAACTAACAGTACTACGCCAGTGCCTCTTAGGCATTAAATGATCCACGGTATGCCCATTTTATAAGCTAATGCTCCTTTGACAGCTAACACGTGAACATAATCTGGTCGTCTAAAGCATCGGTTTCTGTCGTGCCCGGTGAGAACTTATCTTCTTATACACTTCATGAATTGTTTTTCGCTTTTCATGTAGCCGCAACTATTTCCAACGATTGAGACACCAACTGCGCTAGCATGAGAGACTGATATCCGTATACAAATGTTGCATAATTAGGTACGTTGCTGACGTTAGAGAGCAAAGGAGAAAAACAAACGGGGTTGATTTTTGCTCTGCATTATTTATAGCCCTCGCAGTAGTTCGTAGATGTCAACACGAACAACTGCCATGGTAGATTTTTTGAGGTCGATTAATTCTGCCTCTTCCCAGAGTGTCGATAACTGACAACACTGAACAGACAACAGACAAATGAAATGTGTGAATGGACGACAACTGTACCCATTCTTGCGATGGCGATCAGCACTGGTAAACCATCAATTCTGCGCAGCGTCACCTATAGGCGTCTCTCATCGTCTAGACGTTTTGTCATCGACGGTTTTCCCCTGGATTTCTTCTGGTCCGAGCTGTGGTCAGGTGACACTGTACGCAGCTTGTTATGCACTTTCTCATATTCGAGATCCCAAACATCACTCCACTTTAACCGTAGCGACAGATGAACTACTAGATACATGGTCTGGTAGAAGTAAAACAGACTGATTGGAGGTAACGACGTACACACTGCACGTCCGCTACAAGGCTATGTTTAATAACCATTCAAATATAGCTGAAGTGGTCGGATCCTGAAAAAGCTTTCCGGGGATTGTCAATTTGTCGAAATATATGTAGCTCGGGTGTGTCTACTGGTTCGCCGAGCCGATGATTTCTCTGTAGGTGGATTCCTAATAAGTTTGAACAACAGAAGCTTATAACGTCCAGGTATTGGCCAAACCAGGTGGTTTCCGATGAATCATACAAGTAACAACCCCGGTGAGTAGAGCACCAAAAAACCAGCACGCTCTCCTTCCAAGTTAAAATATGGACGGATTATTACAATATTATCCTTTGAAAACAGAGCCAATATTCTGTCCAGTCTTGTGCCTACTTAGTAAGTTATCATATGAACGCGAAATGACCCAAGTGGTTACAGCGCGAATTTACTGACCGAAAGGTCCGTGGTTCGAACCCGACCTCCGCCTCTCGACTTCCCCTGTCTAGGCTTGGGCAACCTGGCAGTATCTCAGCCCTCGTGCAACCTTTGGGTGGCATGGCAGTTAGACGCCGAAAGGGTGCTACAGCTGAACGAAAGTAAGAAAGTACATGTGAACGCATTCTTTACAGTGGTATGGGCTGTCTCTCTTTCTACCACCTGCTTTAAGATCGTCGTTTTGCATACTTATCTCACAGTCCGGTTGATGCAATAAAGAAATCACTAAGAGACGCATCCGACTTTACCCTGACCTGAGAAAGATTTTGGCTCTCAAGCACTGGGTTTCATTTGCAATCAACTTTAATCCTCGTCAGAATATGAACGAACATTGTATGACCTTTAATTCTTTTAAAGATCCGCGGCAGTCCGAGGCACCAAAACTCAGCTGGAACCTCGAATCTAGAAAAAATCGTCCAATTGTACTAACCTTATGGCCATGCCACCCGACGGAAGCAGAAGGGATGAGATACTGTCGGACTGCTTAAAATTGAACACGAGTAGTTGATTTGCTGAGGTTGTGTTCGAACCACGGCCCTTCCGCCCAAACTTTTCACCGCATAACCACTGAACTGTCCCGAGCTACATACAATCTGAACAGCACTTCTTGAGTTTTGGTGACTGATACGCAAGGCGAACAACTTTCATTCTCATTTAAAACTGAACAACATTAAAGCTAGTGCTGTGCATCCTGTGGTCAAGTGGGAACTTTCGTTTATTGAGTGTAGGAGATATCTTTGCTGATTATGTTTGGCCTCTAATTAGAATGTGCAGATCAAAACTTAGCGGCTGCACCAGCCGTAGACGGGTTTCATGCGTCATGCATTTACTTTACGGCAGTTTTTTCCATGGAGGAAGACGCCAAATCACTGCTGCTGATTAGGCACATTCAGAAACATCGTCCGAATGCAGAACCATTGGGTTTCTTTTCTGTTGTTTTATGCCGAAGAGTAATTTGAAGAGCACGTAGTACAACGTGTGTCTTAACTGTTGATAATTTGCTTTGCAATATTCTGGTGGGACAGCAGCACTTAGATCAGAGAGTGGCAGAAGCAGTTGCTGGCCAGTCTAGGCTCTAAACTGTGGAGAACGGCTCCGAAACAATCAGCGTCACCCGAACAAATTGATGCAGCATGCAACTGTAAAACCATTCTTCGATGCTATATTATTCGAATGTAATTTTAGTACCCATCTCAAGCAAACGCTTTGTGCCTGGGGAGATCATCAGTTTGAAACTTTTGGTTCTCACAGTCATGTGTTCATGGTCGTGGTGTAAACACGACTCATTGCTTAAATGCCGGATTCTAGCCGGTTTCGTTGAGCCATATGAAGTTGTGCGAACATTTTTTTAGTTTTTTGCGACATGAACTCCTGCATTCACTTGGTGGCAGGATGAAACGCAGTTAATTAAAAGCGTCTACTTGATTTGTGTAGTCTCCATTGTTACTAAGAGGGATTTACTGGAGGTAGTACTTGTGATGACGATTTCGGTTTCAGTTTCGACTGGAGGTAGTACTTGTGATGACGATTTCAGTCTTTTTACAATTCATTTTCAGTTCGACTATCAAAGCGTGATGGTCAAAGCGACTACGAATAGATGGGTCTTTGACCAGAACGATGAAATCAAAAACGTAATCAGTGTCCTATATCTACTCCAAGAAAGTTCTGAGGGCAAAAATATACGCAAATACCCACAGAAATACGTACACAAAACTCATAAGCCCACTTGATACCGATGCCTGATTAAACGCCGAAATGGAAATACCTTACTAAATCTGGTATATTTGACCGAAAGTTACCTGCAATGTGTATTATTTGAAGTAGCTCAGCTGATTTCAGGTGTTTATTTTCACGGATCTCCTTTTCGGATAAATTACAACCATTTCGTGATCACAACTCTAGCCACATTAACAGAAGAAGATTCGAGAACTTACTGTTTCTCTCTTGATTTAGCATAGACGTAATGTTCGGCGCTGTCACACAACTAAACACTACTTTTATGTGGTGAACAGTGACCGCACGCTTTTTCTCGCAACTTGTAACGGAAGTCACAAGTGTTGTTCTCGGGTAGCGCACCATCAAACGTTTTTCCTATCATTCTTTTCATGTTCTGTTTCTGATAGAGTTATTATTGCCGAACTGAACTTCCGTCGCCTTACAACGTCAGCCGTCTAGCCTCTCTCCTCCCTTCTGTCTCGTTCTTTTGTAGACAAGTATGGCAATCACGTTGCGTTCGATGAGAATGGAGACGGCGATGGCAAATATTCAATATATAATTATGCTCGACATCCGTACACCGGGCAATACGACTATCGACTGGTTGGGGACTATCAAGGCAACAAACTCACAATGCGTGCTCGGCCAATCTGGCCCGGTGGACAGTCAAGTGAACTTCCAGTTAGTCAATGTTCGGAGGAATGTGGGTAAGTTTTTAAAATTCTTGGTGAAGGTCATTCTCGGTACACAGCCTACTAGATACAGTATATGACCTAATATGATATGTATAAAATGCCTTGGCAATAGCACACTTTTGTAGCATGCTACGGCGTTGGGAAGTATGCTCCAACATCAACAGAAACCGGTCGTACTTACTACCGAGTGCGACAGAACCAGATTGCGAAAAGTATATGCATTCTGACGCATTTTTGAGTTTTCTCGAACAACCAGTGCTTTTCTGACACAACCAAATTAACGCATCTGATTAAATTAATGGTTTCCAAGATGAAGTTTTGAATTCCACAAAGATCGCAGTAGTATGTTTTTTCCATCCCAGTAAAGTTTTATAAAACTAGCCGCCGACAAAATGCAGATTTCTTCTTCTGCCACACTCTGCTTGACTAAGCGATCAAAATTTATAAGGAATGATTTAGTGGAATCATTTAGTGTTTACCTTTGGGTGAAAAGGGTTTTCCAACTTACGCTTTGTACCTATTCCTCCCGGATTTGCTTGTCTCACGTTGTCTCCCACGTTGCGCATCCAGTTGCAGTTCAATGAAGTTTAAATATTCGAACCAGCACCCCAGCGATCAAGGTCTGACACAACCCAACTTTCTACCGGCGACGAGGGAGATTTTCATGATAAGCCATCAGCCAGCTTCATGCATGAAAAAGAAAGTATTAGTGCGCAGTTGATGATAGCCATAATATGATTCAGAAGGTATATATGCACTAATAAGTCTTTACTATGGTTGACAGTGGTGAGTTGCAACACGTATAAAAATAAATACAATGCGGAATGTGGAGCAAGACAAAAGGGGAACTTATCGGTTGTGAGAGTCCCTTGGTGAAAGTCCGGACGGAGTTAACGTGTTTTCTCCGCAGCATAGTTGCTACACATGTTCCATAATTGTCCGTGGACTTGTGGAGAGTGGTTGACTTCCTGCTCCCTGCGCGCGCGCGAGTCTGCGTGTCTTGACTGTGCTCGCCTTTCCTATATGTAGGTGCGTTTGCGTGTACGTGGGTGTCAGCACATGACTTGTCGCTACGCCTACTGGCCGGTAGAGACAGTCAATATCAGATGAGTCATCCTTGTGTGTCGCGATTTGTAAGTTTAGGGTAAACAAACGAGTCTCGTGATCTAGGGAGCGATTGTGAGCTGTGTAGTCAAGTGAGTCACGGTTGTGTAGCGTGGTTTGTGAGTGTTAAAAAAGGACAGACTCGTCATCTAGTGAGTGGCGACGAGCTGTACAGTATGTATGTTGGTGAAGGGGCCGCTACAAAAGCCAAGCTTTTGGCACACTATGGAACAGCAGGATCCAATACAAGATGCTGATCAGTACTGAGTGCTTATGAAGGATATCCCGGAAAGATAAATCGTCTAGGGGATTGACCTTCAGGTTGACAGATATTGAGGTAAATCACGAACGTCCATCTCGTAACTTCATACAGGAGCAACCCAGGGTTTTCACATTTCTGGACTCAGTTCATCCATACGAAAAAATTCATACGCAACAGCACGAGCGACTTCATTTCGCATTCTTCTGGTATGACATAGGAGAGGATGTCCCCAATTCAGGTTAATCGGTCGGCGGTTGAATTGCTCGTGGAGCCTGATTACACGATAACGCACTGACGATAATACCTAGGCTGGCAATGGGCATTTGCAAGGCAACTGTCAGTGGACAATCCGAACGCCATTTGCTTGGTGTATGGTTACAATATGACCACAAACTAAAAAGCGAATCTGGAAGAAACTGTGAGAAAGTAAAACATACGTCAAAGCAGTGCATTTTAGCCCAGTTGTCGTTGCCGGCAGGCAGCTTCTGTATGGCACGACAATGTGGCAGTAGAAACTTTTAACTGAAGTACCCAAGCTAAGTGGTCATGCACTTCAATTTGGGGATGCAACCAACAGTGAAAACTGAGAACAAATGGAGAGTTTCACAATTTTTTCCGATTTACATTGTTTCTTCCGATACAGACCACGTTTGATTATAGAGAGCAATATGTACGCAAACAACATTACTTAGATGCACGGTGCACATAAAACGAGCCTTGGTCGAATGAGTTCCCCATGAAAAATCAGCTCTAGTCCTACTTAACTAGACTCTTCTTGTGCCGTTCTTTTAAAAGTTACTTAGAAATCAAAATGCCAATTAGATGCCTTACGTGTGATTTATGAGCAATTTGTTACGCAACCCTAATTAACTTTGCAGCCATCAGCTAGAAAACCGATACTGACGAACAGTAAGGACGTTTCCCTCACGTTGATGCGTTTTTTGGTGAATTATTTATCCAGACGCACCTGTGATACTCTCTGGGTCTAAAATGGTGCAAATATTCACAGGAATGCGAAAAAGATCAGATCTTAGAGAGCAGTGGCAACGCAGTTTTTTAACACCAGTCAAATGAACGACTCTAGCCACGCCCATCTACCGCGTGGGTTTGCTCTCACTGAAAGGATAGCTGGTAAATATACGACCCTGGACCTATTCGTACAGAAACATCTGGACATGTGCGATACATGCCGTCAATGAACATCCGCTTAAGTGAGCGGCCTTCAATTTGTGCGTCTTTGCTGTACGAACTCTGATTAGGATTATGGTCGCGTGGCAGTCATCCAACCTCGCATTAGTCTCACTAAATTCTACGACCATTTACTGTCTAGTATTTTATGTGTATTCGGCTCGCGATAATTAGGCCAAAGACATATCAGGCCATGTGGTGAAATTTTGAACAAAATTTGTTAGCTCCGATCCCATTTTTCCCAGTGAGCCTCAATGGTCCGCTGATTCGCTGGATCAAACAGATAAGATGTATGCGTCTTGATCAGCAGACTATGTGCTGTCTGTGAGTTCACACACACTCCGTCCTCACCGGTTTTAGCTCTGAATTTTTCTTCTTTAATCGTGGGGAATTTCTTTTGTTTGTTTGCTCTGCCTGTCCTTTGACTGACCAGCATCTAGAATTTTTCGAAACTGACTTCTCCGGTCCATTTGCTCAGACCATTTCTCTTCTGCCGGGCCCGCCTTTTGGTATTCTGCGACTGATTATCCTGACTGAGTCGCTGTTTTGTTGTTGGTTCTGCGAAAAACGGGTCGATTATTGTCCTTCGATGAAATCTATTCCTCCTTTCAACGATTCACATTCATATCGAACTGATCTCCTGAGCACTCATTGTCTGAAGCAATCGGCATAAGGGGGTCATTCTTTCTGATAGCTGCATCAGTTCACTTTATCCGTGTAGAGATTTTTCTTTCATTCTATGCAATCTATGCAGCAAAGTCGTTAAATGATTGATTACCTTCAGTTACCATTATATAGTCCACAAAGTAATTGGCCAGTTAGATGCATTTGACTGAAGTAGTCTTCCTGAAAATGCATGTATATGAACACGATCTGATTAGTTCTCAGATCATGCCCTAGTTGTCGAAATGTCTTCGACTAAAAGTTACATTAAAAGATAGCTGATGACTACAATTTATCGTGAAGTATCCAACATTTTGAAAAAACATTTGATTATCGTGATATGCAGCCTATGGGTCATCGGGACTTTTCCGAAAAGTGGGGTTTGCGGAGACAAGCTCTCAGCAATGGAATTGTCGCTTTTTCTTTTGGTAAGCGAGTAACAACAAAAATGTCTTTTTTCCGAGTGCTTTACCAGATGTGTACTAATTGTCTTTAATGTGCTTACCGGCACATGTGCATATTCATGACAGAAAATTACTATTTATTTATGTCAAGAAACATGTCCGACTGAATGGGTGAACTAAGCACTATCTATAGGTCACAATCAGGATGCGTAACAGACCTAGAATTGAGTCCAGAATTCAGAGGATTGGTGTTTAGATAACGATGAGAGGTATATGAACACAAGCATCGATCGATGCGCCAGATGAATGTTTCACATTCTATTTTAAAAGCCCCCGCTCATGTCGTCAGGCAAAACCCCTATCGGCCACATTCTGTTGTTGGCAATCCGCCACAAAATTCTGCTGAATTAAAAGTAGCTAAATGGAGCATGTCTAGGATGATCGTATTTGCCACCTATTATGATAAGCGATTAACTCCGCCACAAGAGCTGTAAAGTCAAGATAAAGGTTTTCGGTATTTGAATAAATCATCGTGAAGCGGTACTTCCCGTGGAATCAAAAGTCACCTCAGAATTCATACTTGCTTAGTAGGAACTACAAAGAAAGTACGGTGTACGCATTAGATTATGTCCGTGATATTCAGCCGATGACACAGAGCACCTCCACTTATTTTCCATTAGCGAAAAGACTGGGAAATATACCTTCAAGTTTTTTAGGGTAAAAAATATCAAGGCACTGGAGCAACCAGCTGACGTGTGTAAAACCTGTAGTCGCGCCTCATGTGTTTTACAAACCATGCATCATTCACTCGCTGGCCCGCAACAAAGGTCTGCACAGTATTTATGCTCCCATACCAAGAGAATAAAGGCAGTTTACGTGGCAACTTTTGCTTCCCCGCCAAAGGGGCTAACTTTCTTGTGCTTATCAACAAACTCCCAAGTATAACGGTGAGGAAACATTTTCTAACGCAGCGGCTGTAAGTTGGTTGGTTTCACTTCTCACAAGGCGTATATCCCTAGGTGTAATCTTGGAGATTCCAAGAAAATTATCAAACAGACACTGAGTTTGACTTGAAAACATGAATGCTGCTAACGTTGACGCTTGTCTGATTGGAAATGTTTTGTCTTATTTTCTCCGAATGAGCACATTATATCTGCCGAGTCTATCGTAGACTATTTCAAAGGTACACCGTGAATTCCGCCTGCCATCCTGTCAGCTGGGCAAGAATGGCCCTGTGATTGAAAATATAGCTTAACAATGTGCGAAATAATAATATTTCGCTCCATTTAAGGACTTTTCCGTGGTGCGAAAATACCAGATGATTATCAGCGCAATCTTTAATCACAAACATTCCGTTCTGTGGTTTGTAAATGTCTATGAGTAAGCTTTCGTCGTTTATAACTCAACCATAAGCACTGTATTTCAGTTTAATTCATTCGAGGACATCTCCGTAGTGAATTTGCCAAGGGGCCAGTGTCTTGATACCCTTTTCGAAAAGCGCATCTTTTCATTGGATTTTCCATACTACTCTCCCGAAAATAGTTCGGCTGTATATATTCTTAAAGTTCATTGGTGGGATACGTTTGAGTTGCAGACGTTCCACATGGTTAAACGACCTTGACTGGTGGAATTTATTGGCACAAATTAAGAAGGGAAAATACTAACAGGTAATTCCGCTTTGCCTATGTATCTCAACCTCTTTTGCTAGGTGGCTCAACTACTTTGTTGACCAAGAAGGCTACAAATCCGACAGGAAAGAATCGATTGTCGGACGTAAGAATTATAAGTTGCACAAAACGTCACAATCATAATTTCTGAAACACATCTAACCATAATATTCCATCCTAAACCACAAAACGAAGACTTCAACGGCAAATCTGTCCGATGTGCAACCAGACAAGCTTCAGTATTGGTGGACACTATTATATCATTCCACGCTATTCAGTGTCCTACTCGAAGATTCCCAAGTGGCACTTTGGTGTGGGTGAGCATCTTCGAAATGAAGCTTTGATCGTCTTTAGGAGTAGGCTGGTCCTTTGAGTTTGCTACAATACTGTTGAGATTTATTCTTTTTCTGCTGGAAACATCCCAACTAATTTATTACTTTATAACTGCTGGAGAAGTCCCGTTGGTTCTGGTGATGACTGTTGACCAGATCTCTCAAAATCTGTTGAATAAATTAAGGAGTTTGGAATATTTTTGTGTTCACGAAACTAAATGACTTGAGCGTGCGATTCAGACTGGCTCTTTTCTCACTGCTGGATTCTGCTCAAATCATCATCAGTAGTAGTTTACTGCTTTCTTCGATGCGCCTTACTTGTTTGGAGTAGCAATATTCGCCAGTTGGCTAACGGTAATCTTAATTACGAACTATTTCGTTGCAAGTGTTTCATCGCTGATGTTTGAAAGACACCTGTTTCCCTTTTTATGCCTGGATGCCTGTTCAACGGCTATTCTCGATTACTTTATATCAACTTCTGACCGTTTAGTGATTTCTAAATAACCTTCGCGTCTTAATTTCTCACCATGGTACTCGCCGATACTTACCACTCCAGTGTACGAACCGATGAAGATGTACACAATATCAATGAAGTTCAAAGTTTCAGATGTTTATACTTTTGTATGTTACTCTCTTTTTTGTGTTATCTTTATGTTACCTCTTTTCTATACTCTTTTATGGTGCAGTGATTAACCTTCATGGTTAACAGTCACGAACCCCATCGAAGGTGTTTAATTGCCCCGAGGCTTTTCTCTGAAAAGGTTTAGCCTTCTTCACAGTAAAGACGTCTGAAACACTTACCAATATGTGTACGCCAAATTTCTATTTTCAGCTTTTTTGACTTCATCGATATAGGTTCGCTTTTTTTCTAAAGTCCCCTTTAACTGAGAAACACAATAATAATTTCCAAGTAAAAATATTGTTAGTGGTTCCCGTAACTGTTAAGCCATTGTCATGTTGATCTATTTAATTTTTTGTACACTTTTTGTATTAGTGGCTGGTGGATTCTGTTACATTGCTTATGTCCCTAATCGGTTCGAAACGTTTTATTAGTTGATTGAATTATGCTTGCATTCTAGCATTCCCTCGTCACTTTGATCGATATGCTGAATCACGCGTACATCAGTACGCACAGCCAGGTCACCGCATTTGAGCCTTCATCGTTACATATCTTCTTCAGACTGGCTGGGCAGAGTGTTTAGTGACGGCGAGCAAAACCTTGTGTTAGCACTGGACGATCCTGTAAGATTAGCGTATCACGCACGAGAAGCTATGTTCTTCGGTGCTACTCTGTACGAGCTAGAAACGAGATATCTGGCTGCGGTTCAACCCAAGTAAGAAGCTTTGTTCACAAATCGGCGCCTTGGAAAGAACGAAGACCATGAACACAAAAAATGGACTAAACTGAGTTCTTCCCGAATAAACACATTGCGTTTACGTTTGCACTTCCAGAATCCGTTGGAAAATTATTCTCAGAATGCTTCTTCAAGCAAAAACACTAGTAGCATCTGCTCAGCGTCTTTATCAAGTGTCCCACTACTTGATTGAACGTGAATTCGGTGGGACCTCGAAAGGATGCAGGACGAGCAGGTGGACAGCATCGTCCAGTTTGGCTCCATCAACTCTGAACAGATCCTCAGGGGTCTGTATCAAGCTTCAGGATTCACATCTTAAACAGTTGCACAGCTTCAGTGGTTAGCGGATTGTGTCATCTGGCCTGACAACATTACTGCTGAGCAGTCGTTTGAAACCATCTGTCTTGGATGTCACTCAGTATGGTGAGACTACTGAACAAACTCGTTTGTGTCGCCGTTACATCTAAAAGGTTTTTTTTAATAATTGTATGGCTGAAACGGGACCGTTTGCGCACTTCAGTTTATCAGACAAAAATTCTGCAGAATTTACGACAGATGCGTGCGGACACAACATACAGCATTTCAGCCAGTTGTTTTTATCGGCACATTACACACAAAATAAAGATGTTTGGTGCTCAGGCTTTTGTCCGCTGGTCTGTTAGCACGAACTTGAAAAGCGTTAAGATATCCCTCCCCCTGGGTTTTGTGAATACATAAAGCGTATAAGTAGAAATGTATGTAAGTCCCCTAAATGTGCCAAAACTGTAGTGTTCATCAATCAAGCACGAACATTGCAAAGGCCTCCGTCCTTCCGTTTACCTAGAGTACTATAGGGAGGCAAGTAAATCGGTACCAGCACATCAAATTGGCCTGAAAAGTGATCTTAGCTTATGTTCTCTGGTTTAGCCCCGTTCCAACGGTAACATTAAGTTAAAAAAGAACTGCAGGGAATGTGGGTTGGAACGCCCTGGCGATTATCTGCTTCGGCGGTTAGAATCTGAGTCGCCTTCAAATGTCACTCTTAGATCGTAGCACATCCGTGTTGCGGATGTCAGGGGCTGGCGAATTTTGCAAAATTCCAACCGTATACCCATCGATCTGACAGGATATGGCAACCAAATTCCAGTTCATCTGATGGTGTATTTGCGGTGTATATATTTTGCTTCCTCTATCTCATGGGTAGCACGTCGCGTTACTATTTGACCTTGGAGGAACAGCCAGAAAAATGAATTTACTGACCAATCTAAGTTTTCGTAGACATTCTGTCGTAGTTAACCAGAGAAAAAGTATGCCTGAAAAAATTACTGTTACCTCCTCTTACGGCTCTACACAAAAACTACAGCTGAATGTCAAGAGATTTTAGAACCCCCATATTCATGGTTATCATCGTGAAGGAGCAACATACCATCCAAATATCTAGCACACATTTTTATAAATGCGATTTCATCCATGATTGTTTCAAGTACTAGCTTTAAAATGTAAACGCTTTAGGCACAACTAAATCAGGGAGCAGTCTCACGTTCTGCTCCATGTCTGACGAGATAATGATCCTTTGAACGTGAACCAAACACTCAACACACGCTTTGAAAACTGTTGTTTCGGCTCAGCTAACAGAATGCCTATAGAGATTTTGTCTAATTGAACTGCCTCACAAATATAGTCTACGTTTCCCGTTAAATGACAAATACCGATGAAATGTCTTCAGAAGACACAGTTTCTTCGAAGATCCCAGGTTTTGGATAGGATAAGCGTAGTCGTAGTTTTTATATCTACCCTGTATGCAGTTTTAGGAGAGTTTGCGCAGCCAGCTGACAATACTGATACTGAAAGTTGTATACATTAGCACATGATGCAGAATTTCTCCTGGAATATGAAATGTTTGTTGACAGGAAAGAGATAGAGACTGGTTTCTGTCCCTCAGACATTTTTGCCTATCCTTTTATTATATCGCAAATTTTTACCTTGCATATAATAGCCATAGAATGTTAACAGTTTCTGACTTTGCGTAATGAAGTAATTTGCAGGGTGTTGCACAAAATTGATTCCATTTCATCAACACAATTTTAATGTTTTAGTGGAGCTACTTTGCCTACTTCATCCGTCCTGCACATAAACCAAACACTATTATATACGTAATGCACTACTCATAAGGTTGCTGAAAACTCTTCGACAGCCCACGACCGGTTTCGCCCTTCTTGGGGCTCATCAGGTAGGCGCAGTCCCCGAGCCTGAAAACATCACAAACGGGAGATTCAGCTGGGTTCCAGGTGAGTCTCTCGCAAAAACCAAATCGATTTGCAAATGAGTGTATTTCTCGCAACACTATTATATTTTAACACCCGAAGTCGCGTGAAAGTTCCTGTACGAAATTTCCTTCTTCCGTGGTACTGTATACTCTTGAAGTTAAAATGCCGATCGACCGCTTCACAATTTTCCCTTCCATAATGTCCATCGAGCTCTCCTCACACTCCATCCAAACCAACCCTAGTTGGTTGCTATGGCAATATGGAGCGTATTTACCTGCGAGACTTTACCCATCATCTATATAGACGTTCATCTCCGTCATGCGAGGTGCGCAGCAAGGCAAGTCCACACAAATAAACTTTGGATGGATTTATTTCTTAGCATGGCAGAGAAGTTGATTACCAACCCAATACTGTCAATGACTCTAACCAGAAAACTTGGCGAACAGCACGCTAAAACCGTAGAACTGCACCCCTTTTATTGAATCAGCCTGATCTACGATAGAACGGCTAGAGCAGAAATGGAGACAAGGCGAACAGTGGGTTTACCTGCTATCTTGTGAGAGACAGTTAATAAAGTGTTTCTATTCCAATCCAGCTGATTACACACTGCCACCTGAAAACGTTAGGGAAACCCTGATGGAACATGAACAAGAAAACAGCTGATTACACGCTCGGGAATGAAGATGTTCTACACCGAATATTCTGTTTCTGAGTTTGATAGACGTGCGTGGACCACAGCTGGATGAAGTTGAACAGTTCATGAATCCGTATTGTGCTGGAGACGGTTCGGGGCACAAACATTCTTCGCACTCTTCAATAACGTAAGACGTGCCATAGAATCCGTAGTGAAATACAGTCTTCAATGAGCTTAAGAGGCATATCTGCTTGACCGGGTAGAAGTTTGTTCACAAAATGCTGGCACTGATTCACTTATTTTGAAGTTACTTTAAAACTACCATAGTAAATTCGGGGACAGTTTGTTGACCCAAATATTTCTCGAGAGCTGAGGAACTACTGATGACGTTAAAAACACCGAATGGATTGATAATTGTCATCTTGGATAGATTTCATCAATTTGAGCAAAATTTTTGGTATTCGTTAACCAGTAAACTAAGGATGTTTACATCATACCATCTCACGTTGACAGTGCCGGTGAAAGATTCGGGTCTGAGGAACGATGTTTAGGACTACAAACTTTTGATCATCGTAGGAGTTGCATACAGTTTATGTTGTTCTGCAGTGTATGCATTCGCCAACTGTTCACATGTCACTGAAACGAACACATAAAACAGAAAATCACCTTACTTTGCTTCCCATCAACTGCTACAGGTTTTTAAATCTAAGTGAAAAAATGTGTGTAAACTCAGTGTTCGTGTTTAGCTAACGGTTTTTGGAAGTAAACTGAGGGAAGCGGCTATTTTTAGCATTAACACGCTAGCAGGTTCAAGTTACATACAAAATAACAACCACCGACCCATCGCTACGCTCCACTGCGCCCTCCGACGAAGTAGTGATTGGTGATGATGATGTTTACAATCAAAGTGCCCAGCTCAGCAAACAAACCAAAGACCATCCACGCTACCTGAGTTACCAATATTCTCCTCTATAGCAGAATAACTAAGTCTCATAAGTATTCAGTACCAAATATCGCAGAAGGAAAATGCTCCTTCAGAAGCTCCTTCTTTCGCTTTTATCTCTTTCGGCTGCCAAAATAGTAACGCGGAGATAAAGTCGTAAGCAGTCCGAAACTGCTTACCACATTATTATTAAGAGAAATTATTTCCTACACTTGGTGACTTGTTTTGGTAGCGCAAGTGGCCAGACGCTACTTTAGAGGTCCTGGTCTGTTACCGCACATCTGCATGTAAATACTATCAAAGGAGGACTCCATTCAACGTCCACATCTAACGAGGCTGCTTCGACCGAATAACTCTCAATTCTGCGTGAAACTTCCCAGCGCTTGGTGCTGGGTTTGCGCACCTCGGCTGTCCTCATCATCTGCTTTTCGTTGCACTACAAAGCACCGTAGGTGAACCTGTCGTCCGTAGACTCCTCCCTAGAAAACAGTGGCCATCTTTAAAAACATATGAATTATGGGATGAAAATACATGCTATGCTGCTTTTTGAATGGGTAGTCTTTCGTGTATTTTGTTCTTACCTAGAGCCACTCAAAAGCACGAGGGGTCCGTTATCTGGCTTGAAATTCCGCTGATAAGGGCAACCCAATGACTTTCATTAACTGTTCTTTTCACGTTGTTACCAAAGGCTAATCAATCTTTACGGCACACACCAAAACACTTATAGTAACCATCTTTTTTTGCCATGCTTTTTTGCACAGGCTACGATAACGGAGCAAATGTTGTGCTTCTATACTTCTTCGTAGCTGTGTGGGTTGTTTTGTACAATCAGTTGATTAATCAGTCAAACGTTTGATTGTCTCATTTCCGCCTTGGGCTAATGACAGCAGAAGCTGGACATTAATTGAATTTGGGCAGTAGGCAGCCAGCCGGAGAATTAATTTCGTTTGCGATACCGTCTTCCAACTTCATTTGGCATCCGCGTATAGCAGAGACGGAAGTCCCTTTGGGGTAGACAACTTTCTAGCCTACCACCATCTTACTTTCTTCTTGAGCATTCCGATGATGTCAGCTCTTTATTCTTGTCTCTATTCCTTACCGTGGTTCTTCGAACTCTGTTACCCAAATTATGCATCTCTTCTAGATCAAAACTATTCCGTCATCTGTCCTACTGTTTACCTGATTTCGCTGTACACTAAACAAGGTCTTCTCTGGAGTCACCTTTTGTGTCCTCTGCGATTTGGTCTATTTTGGTTTGTAACTGTTCTCACCAAAGCTCGAAAGATAGGTTAACAACAAATCGAACTATTATGTAAACTTGATAGCTAATACCTTCTTATTCTATTAGGATTATGCTTTTCCTATGGTCCCCAGGTGTAGGAGTACTTCAACCTCTTCATATTTTTGGTTCATATCATTTTCTGATACGATTCGCGGAAACCCCTGTGCTTACTATGACGTTTCACTACACAAAAGTAATTAACATGACCAATTATCTTTAGTCGATAGTTACTCGTTTGCCTCAAGTACTAGGAGGAGTTCGTTGGTCTGCTTGCATCAAGTCCGCATGTATATTCTAACTTACAAGACCTTCAAAGTAATAAATGCAGCAAACGAAGTGGGTATAAAGTTTACCTCTTACGACAAATTTCTTTTCAGTTATATATTGGGTTTCAGGGAAGGGTGTTCTTTTATTTTGGGCTAATTTTGGGTGGTTACTTGAGGTGGAGTACGGTCTGATTTTCCATGTTTCCTTTGGGGAAAGTTAGATTGTGCAGTCCGTGAAGTCTTTATAGTTTCTTTATTCCTGGATAAAATAGGTATAACCTATTTAAAATTCATAGCGCTCACTCGGTAATGCGACACTACCAAAGCATATCTGATTAGGGTTTGGGATATGCATGAGTGGCTGTTTTAGGTGTGTAGATGATCCATTTGATGATGATCCACTTATGATAAACTGGTGATTCAAGCTCATTTGGTTGACCACGTCCGATGCAAGATGCCGCTCGCATCTAACCAAACGAACACAGCAGATGGGCTTGCTTGTTGATCACGTGACCTTTGATGTGTCAGCACAGGTTGACAATTTGCCTGCCGGTACCAATCGAAGGGACATCATCAGTACGCACTTAGGTTAGGTTGGTCACGAGGGAATATGACTGTCGTACGAGCATCACTTTGGGGTGATTTTTGCGACCAGTTCAATTGATTCCTCGAGAAGATGCATTACAGTTGGATTCCAACCAATTTACTACAACAGTCTCACATAGCACAGGTCCAATCTGAAAATACTTCACGGGGTTATATGAACCGAATACTGGCAGCTTACATTTCTAAGTCACTTGGTAAGGCTTGTAGCATGCACTGAACATTCGCAGTGATGATCGGCAACACAACCTCACTAACCTTCTTGGCTATACCACGTTGCTGGAGAGCGATTCCCAAAAAAATGCTTTTGAGCCCTTATGCACACTAACACTGCCAGAGCCTCTGGAGTCGATAAAGTCCGTCACAGTCAGTAGTATGCTGAGGTTCGTCTGGGCATAGACCATCTCAAAGTTTATGCGCGAAGATATCCAGCAAGGTTTGGTCCTCACACATGTAGCATGTGACACTTTCTCAAGGCCGGCAGGTTGCTCAACACCGGCGTAGTCCTGTGTGGGCTTTACCTGACGCACATTTTCTACTAGAGTGCACTGTACGTTGTGGCGACTCAGCGACAAACTGGTTGGTCAGGTCAGAACTGCTAATTCCTTATCCCCTTGGAAGATCATATCCTCAATTCAGCACTCGTTTATGCAGAAAGGAGAGATGTGTTATCGAGCTTGCTGACACGTGTCATCGTTTCTGATTACCAGTTGTCATTGTCACCTGAATAATTTTCACCAGCGATTTTTGAAGGTCAGCGCCGTAGATTCGCTCCTTAAAAGTATGTTGTGATGGTTTCGCGCCATGCGAGCTCCGCAACGGCCCATCCCTCGCAAATTGGACACAGGAAGGTATTGGTGCAAAACGAATGACGATGGTACTAAGAGAGGGAACAAAGTTTCCAATTCCCGCCATATAAGGTCTACGAAGGAGCTTAATCCACACATCCGGTGCTGCTATACGCGAAAAGATTGCCTGAAGTAGGACATTTTTGTGTCATGTTTCATCTTCACATATTACGGAACCTATTTAAAAAACAGTTTAGCATGAGAATTACTTGTGTTCCTTGTCTTAGTTACTCATGCTGATTATTCACTTATATGCTAAGTCATTTACTTTCCAAGGTACTTGGATGCTCAATCACGCGTCTACCTTCTTTTTACTTATCTCCTTAATTAATTAGTTAAAAAATGATTTACCCGCTTGAATACTTACTTAGTTACTTAATTGCTTACTTATTTATTTTTTCCTTACTCAGTTAGTTATTTGGTTACTCATCTAGCTGAATACTTGCTCATTCATCTATCCCGATTACCTTTGTTTACTCGAAATAACCCAGTTGGTACTGCGTTCACACACTTAACTGAGACTATTGATCTCGGTACCAGTCCTGGGTTAGCCCTATGGGTAAAATTCCCTAGCAATCTAGGTGTATGTAAATTTTTAAAGCACCAATATGTGTACTACACAAGAAACATCAGGCATTTTTACGCGCACCATCCCAGCACTTTTTAGCGATTTGTGGGAGCCCGCAAAAATCCACACAAATCGGTAAATCCAATTTAATTTCATGCTTCACGAGCTATTCTGAAGAACCGGAACATGCCATTCTATACAATTTCATGCTTCACGAGCTATTCTGAAGACCCAGAACATGCCATTCTATCTTCATCGATATACGACTTTTAGCTCTTCAGATAAAACAGTTGCACCTTACATAATGGTCTGTAGCCACTTAATAGAAATTCGAACATGCAGCTTTACCTGCGGAGTTTGGATTTTTTCGGTATGTTAAATAGAATTATATATTTCTCGAGGAATACGCTAACTTGCAAATCAATTTGCGCCTACCTGATGAGCCCCAAGAAGGGCGAAACCGGTCGTGGGCTGTCGAAGAATTTTCAGCAACCTTATGAGTAGTGCATTACGTATATGGAATTATGTATTATTTGGAACATTTGTCATTTTCCTCAAACTATCTCGGTACCAAAACCGTTTCCTTATTTGCGTCTATCTGACAGATCCGATACGCACTCGTAACCCTACGTGAACTAAGGACGGTTGACCTGTTGAACTAAATTTTGTGGGCTTTGTATGCGCATTTCTTGACCACTTGTGTGACTACCTGTTGTGAATCCAAGTTTGTTGTCAAACCATACTGGCTTGATGTTTACTGCAAGCACAAATTCGCAAATTGCTTGGACTTTGATAAGCCTGTAGAAACTTTTGGACGGGAACTACGGCAATTGGAAAGTTGTACTGCTCTCACATACCTGTTGTCTAAATGTGTCGCTTCGCAGTTCATTAATAAAGCCTAATTCTCCACTATTCTCGACTTATGTTTCCATGAGTCATTCAGTAGGTTTTTCCAAATATGCCGGGGTCCTCGTATTTGATCAGTTCCTCCGCGTTCAGGGGAAACTATTCAAATTTTTATATTTTCGGAATTCACTGGAACATTGATGGGTCGATCCCAGCGTATAAAGTTTCTTACAACAAAAACTCACTTTAGGTACTCGCTACTGACGGCGTTTGTTTTGTTTTCCCACCTCATTTGCTTTCAGAGTTCGATACAAATAGTCAGGTTAAATCTAGCAATTTTTCTCTTTGGCAGTTAACAGGTAATTTTGGAAAGGAAACAATGAAGGCTTAATTAATGAAAAGTTGACTGGATTCAAAAGTTTCTGGGAGGAAGATTGAACTAAAAGGAAGCTGATTTGCATTCGGATATTAAAAGACAAGCTATTAACAGTAAGCATCGCCACAAGACTGAGAGTGGGTCACTCAGAAGACCATGCAATCGTTTATAGCGTAGGTAGCTTCATGATAAACAGAGGTAAACAGTTTTATTGGAGAATATCACGCTCGAGACATTCGGCTGAATTATTTGGGTTTCCCATTAAAAGAAAATTGGAGTGTAAAAAGTGTACTTCGCGGGAAACGAATAAACTTGATAGAGCCACGTAAAAGTTCTGGAAGTTCAGAAAAGGCTCTCAAATAAACCATGCGGACGTAGTTGATAGTGACGCGCTGTGGTTGATTTAGTGAACACATTACATTACTTGTGACTATGGGCCAGCCACTGAGGACCAAGGGTCGACCAAGGGTCGATTACTTCATGCACCCCACATACGTATTTTGGGCAGCTCCACCACATAAACAAAGGTTTTGTTAGCACCACACTGAGTGGAGTCAACAAATCTGCTTAGAACACTGGTACTTTGCTGCGAAAGGTAAATGGTTATGTGACAGTGTCACCGTAAATGGGGTAGGATGCTAATCCGAATTTTTCAGTGAACCCAAAACGGATCTTAATGTGACTATCTGGGAGACAGTAAATAGAATAATCGAAGATACTGGAAAGCATAAACAAGAAGAGATGTCTATTCGTCAGACGATTCACCTAAGACGACCAGCTGTCTGGGCAGGCACATGTATTAATGGGCAGCCATTCAGTCAACCAGCAAAAATCTAGCCAACCAGGGCTATGTTCCTCCTCCTTACTTTAATGCATCTAACACCCTAAGTTGTCCAGGATATCTGGATAGCTACTTCGGAGATATATTTGTTAAATTTCAGGTCAGTTCTTATCGGAGTAATACCCTGCTCAAACAGAGTGTAAGCAGCACCTTGACTAATTGAAGCTAACCACTGAGCAGGCAACCAACGTAAACAACTTTGCCGCAACGGACCTAGCCGTGAAAAATCACACCCTGTGCTACTATATACTGATACTTATGTGAGACATTGACCTTTTTTGGTCGTTATAGGCAACTTGAATGCAACAGCTATCCAGCCTGTTTTTTTAATGCCTGGTGCGCCTAACTGGCCCTATTGGCATAATTATGCGTCATGCTGTTGTTGATATTAGGTCAGACTTCAGCTAACTGTCGCCCAAAGTCACTAGTCAAATTGACCTGAACAGCTAGAAGTATATTCGATTAAAAGGTTGAAGAAAGAACAACATTCAAGTTGACGAATGAATCCCTCGCCAAATAGGAGCCTTGTAAGAGCCTCTGCTCATGACCAGCTAGCACTCATGAAACAACACCACCTGGAGCGAGAACCACTCTGTCTTTGGCTGGGTCTTTTGGATCGTATTTCGACAGGCATTTCTACTGATAGGTCTCAATGTACCACAGTTGCTTCGGGTGATAGAGCAATAAACTAGAACACAAGTGTGGGCAGCACATGGGTGACGAATCGGATTTTGCAGGTGCAAAACTAACAAGATAATTTATATAAACGTGCAGGATACAGAGGAACTTTATATCCCCGTGTGGCTCAGCTCCACTTTAAAGGATTCCAAATTGTCTAGGTAGATCCAGGACAAACAAATGCTTCACAAACGAAGATTTACTTAAAACTGTGGTTAACCATCATCAATTTTGAGTCGGATGAGTGTTTGAATGGCACAGAATACTGGAAAACATACATATAGCTGAAAGGCAACTGAAATTTCTGCTGCTGTTGAATGACTTTCAAGTGTAGACAGACGTCTTATCGGAACACGGAACCAAGGTCATCAGTGGACCTACTTAAGGTTTATCCATTCATCCCATGCCATAGTGCCACCAATTCATAAAAACAAGCAAAATTTAGAACAGTGCTGGATTTTCTGACCCTATCTAAGAAGCTATCGCTAAATGCTTGCTGATATTCAGGTCCTGCGGTATGGCTACATTTCCACTAAGCGACAGCACTTTATCTACACATATTGAGGAGTTATTTTGCAATTTCACCTACTGACTAAAAAATACGATTCCAACTAGTTCGCTTCGGAATCTTACTGATAGCCTACGGAATATCCCCGACATTTACACTCATAGCAGGCTGTCTACTTCTGCTTAGCGTATGCTTTGAATTGGACGGCTTGAAAGAGCAACGGGTTGCTTGGTTGGAATAGGGTTAGAGTCGCGAAAAACAACCTTCACGTTGGCGAATGCATATTGTCGGCCGATTCTCTCCCTGAGTCGTTTGGATGTTGTTTAGTTGAGTCGATGTTCTGTCAGGCTAATTAGGTCGAGGTGACCGTCTTTTGCACAAATGATTACGTAGCGGCGATGGTTTCTCCTTCGAGCTACCAATCTTAAAAAGAAATCATCCGCAAATCTGGAGCTGAAAGGATCGCTACAGTTTTGTTTGCCTTGGCCTTTTGAATGGTCCATCACTCTTGTACCACTGACCGTGGATGAGGTTGCGGCTGGCCGTCGCTTAGCTTTTTGAGTACAAGTCTTAACCCCTCCTTCCCCCCAAAAAAAAATAAAGGTTTTGAGGGCCGTACTTCGAACCTACGTAACATCACTCTGAAATTGAGAGACCCGAACTCCAAGTTAGACACCATAACGATATATAAGAATGTACCGACCTCTAAGCCGTGCCGGAAACTTCACAAAAATCTTTAATGCCTAGATGGCCGACTTTGTGGAATTGCTCTAACTGAGTTTGGAAAACTTCCTATAACTATTCCGAGAGATCACTTGATGGAAATACAAAACATCGTCCACCACTAGTACGGAGTCTAGAAATCCCGAAAGATTAATAGAATGGTACGGACGTTTTTTAGTGCAAAAACAAAATCGGTACAAGTCACGGAGACCGTAGACTCCATAAGAGTAACGAGAGATAAGTAGCCACCACAAATCCGACCTTTTATTCTCTAACAACTGGGATGGCATCTGGGAAATGAGGAGGGAAGGATTAGATTCACTGTGTCCTGAGTGACGGACAGACGCCAACCGAAACACTGATAACTTACGTGAAGAATGTGGAACGAATACTGAACAGCCGTTTACTGTACTCAGTGCGTGACGATATGTATGTCACTGTTATACCGACCCCATACCTCTTAATAATATAGTTGTATACGCTAATGTGTTGTTAGACTGTTTATTTGACTATTGCGCTGCTGAATCCCGAAACTACCAGCCAGGGGAGTGCAGGAAATCCAAGACTAACTAGGATGAAAGCCAGGTGTGTGAATCATGTGAACAGAATAACGTGACAAACAATAATGCATTTTGGACAGGGTCACCTGCGCTTGGATTGTGTGAGATAGAGTGCATGTGTCAAGAAAGAGCAATGTCAAGCGACGACCTTCACACATGGGGTGTGTTTAGCGGATTACTGCAACTATCACGAGTATTGCTTGCGCCATTCGACAAAAAATTCTGTGATGCGGTACCGATAAACTCAACAATGGATGAAGGAACAATTGGTGGACGACATTTTGTGCCTACATTGGATAGAGGATATGAGTAGAGGATTTTAGGAATTAGAACATGAATGGAACACTCCTTGACAAAGCATTCGAGTTTGCGATTTGATATTGATTATTTGTGAATGACTCACGAGCAGTACCTGGTCGAAAAGGATTGTAACCTCCACCACAACTCAATCGGTCGGATGCATCAGGATGGTCGAGGTTAATATTCCCAGATTGTTTGGTGATGAGAGATATACGAAAGTTACAAGTTGAGCAGGGTTACCAGAGCGCATTTTTAGAACTGTGAGAGATAATATGGCAACGTTAACCGCAAAATTTCCGGTCCTCATCGCATTCGGTGTACGGTACTGAATGGGTGTGTTAGACGGAGAGCCAATCTGGCTTTTGTAAAGGACGATATTGCATGTCCCTACATTCCAACCTATCCACCAACTTATTGGAATCTTCAATAGATATTTCGTCCTGTCAGTGGGGCCAATCCATGCTCAAAGGCCAAGGAGTACTGTACAGCTGTTTCATCCTCATTGGGAATCATCAGCAGTGCGCGCCTCAGACAATTCCGACCCATAAACTTCTGACCAGTGGTTTGGTCAAAAATGGTTGATTACACTGTAACTGGCCTTCACTTAGACAGAACACAGGACCACTCATCCGGTAATCATGGAAACCGCATCACGAGTTCACGTATTGACAGGCGCTCCGAGTGACGACTTCTCACAAGGAAGTTTCATTTATCTTGTGGAATTATCCCTCCTCTGGGATGCTAATTGTTCCACGGCGATATGGGAAGATTTTGCAATACTCGGTATAGATTTTTCCTTGTCAGCGAAGTCACTCTGCCCTGAAAGGTCGAGAAGCTCTGCACGGCCGTTTCAACCCTGTTCGGAATTATCAACAGTGCACATCTCAGAGGGTTTCGAATCCGCGACCTTCCAATGGACGGAAGATCGGTTTAGATTGGTTTTACTGGCAGGATGAAATCTCCACCGAACATTACAAGATCTCCTCATATCACCATAAATTATCCGGCAGATTCGACGTGTATTAGTAGTCTCTAACAGACCATTAACCGCTGACCTACGGAAGCAGTTTGTTTCATCTTTTTGGGCGCGCTTTTCGATAACTCCCATTAGTACGTGCCGTGAACAGAGTTTCTCGCTAAAACCTACTTACAAATGCTTCTCCGAATGTTTATTTTTTCAGAGCTTCTATGAAGTCTTAGGGTTTACTTCGTGCAACAAAGTAAAGGGAAATCCTCAAACGTTTGGGTTTAGTTTTTCTCATATCTTTTTCTACCAGTATTACCGCAATTTCCTGAAAATCTTACAACTCTTTACTATCATTGCCTCGTAGCTCGTTGGTCACACAACAGCACTTTGCATAACAAACTGCGCACCCTAAAAGTGCATTTAAATTTTTTGAAGGAAGTCATTTTTCCCAATTCTATCCCGAGAACCAGGCTCGATTCATGCGT
Organism: Clonorchis sinensis; assembly: GCA_003604175.2. NCBI lineage: Eukaryota > Metazoa > Platyhelminthes > Trematoda > Opisthorchiida > Opisthorchiidae > Clonorchis > Clonorchis sinensis. The sequence goes on from CM030369.1 coordinate 23,671,146, forward strand.
TATTTAATTTAAAAAAGGCTGTCAGGGTTGAATGAGTACAGATCTTCCAACGTCTCCGTTCACTTGTGGTTAATCAGCTTCAAGGTAACTTTTCGGAGCATCTACAATCTTTTTTCTGGCACAGAAACGAGGAAATCCACAGGGATTTATTATGAGGTGTCTTCAGAGCAGTCGTTGTTTACAGTCTTATATCTGGTCAACATAGAAGTTGGTGAAATTGGAAGTGTCATAACTACAAATCAGTGGTTATTACCTGGGGAATTTCAAAGTCAGCATCCAACACAGTAGATGAAGTGTAAACAACGCCGTAAAAATATGTTGCACCTGAAGAAAAACAGAATAATCGAACAGACCTCTAGTCCAACTTGAATTCGGTGGTACATTTGCAAATTTGTAAAACATTCGTTCGGTTGTGGAAATACAAATGGATTGTTACGAATTCTGCATCTTGAAACCATCGAGTTTGAATTGGACATCATTCCTGAATATTGCTTTTGACGTGCGTCACTTCTAGTTTATAGCCAAGTCTAGCCAAAGCTACAACACAAACGGAGTCCTAATGAGACAGGGAATTTGTAAAAAAAAAGGAGAGAGGAGCGCGAACAGTGACTCTAACTATGAAACTTGTTGAAGAAAACATCTGACTCCCCCGGGATCATCCATAGCACATCACACATCACAAACCAGCTTCTATGGACAAAGTCCCATGAAAAATGGTAAATCGTACCCAGAGGTAAGTGCGCATATGTCACAAGTGATAAAAGAAACGAAGCTTCTTTATCCAAAACAAGCTCTTCCAGTAGCGATGCACTAAAAGCGGCCCAAAGTTGTCAGAAGGAAGCTTCCAAAATAATTGCAAAGAGGGATTACTAATGGCGACTTAGGTGTGGCGGAAGGACCACTCTAGATATATTAGTTTATTGGTGAGGCAGCACCACAGCAACCTCTGCACTTATTCAGCTCTTGCAGGTCAACCACACTTATGTGCTGAAAGAAATACGCAACTAAATCCCAGGAATGCTTCCTTTGGGATTCAGTTTTACTTATCTGTCAAAGAACCCCACAGTGATATAACTCCAGGGAAGAAAAGACTAGCTGTAAGCGAGGAAAAAGAGTGAAGCAATGAGAGACTAGAAAGCCTTGGCAAAATTCGCGTGAGTGTCCCTACAAGGCGCCCTCTAGGTAGGAGATAAGAACAGTGGTAAAAACACCCCGGTGTAGCGCAGCCAGTTTAGGCGGTTGCAGAATTCCACAGAGATCATCACGGTCATCTGGTCACCGTAATAACATTAAAATATGATGCACATCTCATTCACACATACAGAGTAGCCGAATAGTTTGACGAAAAATTGGGAGCTGATAAGAATTAAAGAATGCTTATCCTTTTCTAAGGGACTTTCTCCTCATTTAACAAGTAGAATATTTGTCCTTTCCTTCATGGAATGCTTGGATTCATCGTGGGAATCCCGAGGCATTCCAAATGTGCATCTATTAGTAACCGCTGAATTTCGAGCCTGTTGACTGATAGATATGTCGATATTGTGGTTCTTGGCGTACGAATGACCCGGTCGTCTTCTGGATAATGACGGAAACTGCACCTGTGTGCAAGCCTCTGCTGTAATATTTATACCCTTCTCAGTTGTTTGAAGCTTATACGAACTGGATAGATCCTTTCGTACTGAACATTTGAGATCATCTTCACAGAGTGAGCCCGGAATTTTATGCATAAATGTTTTGTTCTATAAGTCTCACCGAAGCGAAGAAGACACTTTACCAAGCCCCGTGATTATGTTCAAGTATCTATACCAAAACTGTGAAAGTCGCAAGTACTCGTTGAGATCTCAACAGGTTTGGAATGTTTTCGTTAGGGTAGATTTGTCAAGAACATGAACGACGTGGGGACTTGAAGCGATCCGTCAAATCGATTGAAATGGAAACCTATTGGTACATTTAAACTCCCATGGAAGTACGAAATACGTTAGCACGTTATTCTCGCTGTCAGTGGCATTATGGTAAGCATTAGGACAACGGTGGTTACCGATGGTTAACTGGTATGCTGAGAAGTGTTTCTCGGACGGTATCAGGAATAGGATAAAGAAGATTGAAAATGCAAACAGTTGAGGAGTTTCATTTATCCATCTTGTTGTACGTGGCAAAGTGTTTTGTCAGTCTCAAGTTATCAGGCGATGGACCCATACTTACTTTATGTCCGCAATGCTGCCAGGGTGTACAAGTTCGGCCACGAGGACGCTTGCCTCCTCAGTGGAGGATTTTGGCTCACTTGCCTAACCTAACGGGCAGTAGTAAACATAGTAGTAAACATAGTAAACATAGTAAGCATAGCTAACATAGTCACAATTTCGTTTATAAGTGGCAACACATTGTGCCCTCACATGACCCATGAAATAGCGGCTGCCAGCTTACCATGGCGACCTTGCGGAAAAGCTTTGGTTCTTGAAACATATTGGGTTCTTCATATCATGGACAAAATGGTTGTGCGGATTAGCGAAGTATTCTCTTGCTTCCTTAAGGCATGATACTCCTGTCCGAATGTCATTTTTTCAAGTTGTGTCCATTACTGTCGAGACCAGCTCTTCGAACCAAGCAAGCTTCGAAGCCTTCTCATCCTATTGATTTCAGGCTGGTACCGCAAAACTTTCGGCTCCAAAGAATAAAGCCAAGGTGGCAGATAGGTGAACAAGATTACTTAGTTTAACTTAGATGCACGTGAACTTGCTACGGCTAGACTACATGAAGAAAGGCTAGCTGGACGTATTTACGTCCATACAATATATCACAATATCTCGAATGTCGTACCAAGTAAAACCTGAGGCGCTCTGGTACAGCAAATTCATTTAAAGAAGGTTCAGCTGGGTTCCAAGGTAGTCTCATGTGTAAACCAAATTGGTATGCAGATGAATGTATAAGTTGGATAATTCAAAGCAACTATTTAGTAACCTTAATCGTGAAACTGTAGTGACCCTATACTGAGTTTTAAACATGATGCATTGGTTTGACTAATACACCCATCTGCATACTAATTTTGGTTTACACGGAAGACTTACCCAGAACCCAGTTAGATCTCTCTTTTCCGACGTTTTTCTTCGACTGAACGTGCTACACGAGACCGCTTCACGTTTCGGTTGGGAATACATTCGAGCCTCAAGAAGGATGAAACCGATCGTGGGCTGTCGAGGAGTTTTCAGCAACCTTATAAGTCATGTGTTACGTCTATACAATCTACTGAGGTATCTTCCGCCACTGACCATTACGAGGAAATGGTGATATTTTGACAAAATAGCTCAGTAGATTGGAACACTTATCTCAACTATAAGTAGTTTTATTCAAATTGCTGGATTCACCAGGTCACAATTTTGACCCCACCTTAATGGGGATGCTAGCTAGCAGGCTCAGTGTACAAATATAGTTCAAAAGAACTGGCAGTAAACGGTCAGGGCGTCAGATGCAGTACCATCTGTTATCTCATAGTGAGTAGTCTAAGAGAGATATCTTCTAAGATATTTTAGAGTGCGGGGAGGAGCATAACATTTAGCGATCGCTTGGTTGGACGCCAAGATCACAAACACATCACACAGTTCGATCGGGTCCCTTTTCCACCTTCGTGTCTTAATAGCAATGAACAAGAACCGCACATGTGCAGTCCCCGGATTTACGCAAAAACACGGAAATATTCAGCAGACTAAAGTTAGTTCTGCATATATATTTCTGGAGTGTACGCATAGCGGGCATATTATTTCAGTTTGGCTTCCTGAGTCGAAGACAATTAAAAACAAACGCTACTTCCGAATAAGAGGAAAATTACAATTACTTAGTCAATAAAGTTGTCCATAATCACTATGCCCTGGTGGAGTGGGCGGCAGCGACGAAGATTTCTTCAGACCCTTCTGCTGACAAGCAGCCGGTTGCTGTATTTGAATTTCGAATTCCTCAGTAGTTTTTATTCTATATTTTGGATTAACTTAAAGTGATTTTGTGACGCTCGGCAGATTATTCTGAAGGACTTAATCAGAATAATCCGAATACCACTACTTATCAAGGTTGGGCAAGTTGCACTGTGGCTTCGTATTTCAAAGTGATTGCAAAGGCCGTGTTCACTGTATTCTCCACACAGTCCGCAAAAAAGAGCCGACTAGCACTAATGAACCGTGGGCAATTACTTCACCCTCCAAGTAACTGTTATGTCTGCTGATTCGCTAATCTGCTGTACCTGATTGCTGACCCGCTCCAGTGCCTAATGCCGGAAAAAAGAGACTCAGAGAAGGGAACACAATCACTATATCCCGAACAAGCGAGTGCGAAAACGTGAGTGCGTGCGAGTGCCAGAATACAACTGTCTCGAGCTAGTTATTGGAGGGACACTGTCTAACTTGGTCCAATGCTGACGCACGCGGTCTGGTCTTGGTATAGGCTGCGACTCGCTGCATACTGCGGGGGCGTTGTCTGACCTTGAGCAATGCTGACTCACGCTGCCTGGGTTTGAGAGAAGGCTGTGAGACGCTGTATATTGAGGGGCCGTTGTCTGGCTGGTCAACACCTAGCAGAGCTGAGGGTTTCAGTAGATCTCGGGCATTCAGTAGTTGCTTTCAGGAATCTGACCTTCCGAAGTCAGCTGCCAATATAACGTGGCACAGAGTGTAGTGTATTAACACTGCTGCGTGTGCTTATGGGCCAACAGGTAATCTTCTCCGAGACTGGTCTTTATTTTGCACGCACAAGTATGTGTCTGCTGCACACAGTAGTCTTCAACGGAAGCGAACAAACAATCATTTCTGTGCGACGGCTTGCACTTTGATGACAGATGTTTTCGATGCCTAAGTGTCTGTATTGAAAGATAAGTAATTCTGTGACTGTCCCAGTCAACTTGAGGAGTAATGCGCACCGAGGCTAGTTGTTGACAGCCAATTAATTTTGTGGCTGTTTCAAAGTCTGTTCTCAACCTGAGGTTTGCATATTGTATACGCAGTGTCACGTTACAAGCTGCAAACTTGCCAATGCTGCGTGTCAACGATTTGACTGTTCGCAGATGCGTTGTTCTTCCCCTGCCATAAAAAACATTCATACACAATTGACAACCCGAGAGACACTTGAGTGTTGATACAGTTTCCTACATTAAACACTCTTTGAAAGTACAAGGTTGAGTGCGATGATTTTATGGAGGAAAATTTCTGTATATATGCGCATGCGTTTGTATTCTCCCCCAAAATCGAAAGAGTTGCTGTCTGTGTGCTAAATCGACTGGCAATAATTACATTTTAGAAAGACTGTGTGCCTATCTATATAGTGCAAGCCAAATTACTAGATTGTCTCTGAGTGAGTTTTCTAGAAACCAGCCTGAACTTTGTGTTTGAGTGTGACTGGCAGTAAGACCAGAGGTCACGTATTCAGCTAGTCATATATCCTTTCATACATCCTGCGTTAGTCTATAACCAAACGTGAGTTTTTTTTCCACTGAATTGTATTCCGAGTGGGACGGCGTTGAATTACGTCGAGTTTAAAATGTTGTATGTATTTTTGCCTGATGAAAAGATATCGGAATGATGCTTCTCTCATTTTACTGCTCCACGTCATACTGCGGGAATATTCCATCTGATTCAACCTGCCTTTGAACTGCATGTTAAAATACGAACGACTCATAGGACTTTCGTTTATTTACTTGCATTATTGAGTGAATATGAATTTTTCACTGAGGATTTCCCTCAGTCTATTTAAAATTAAGCTACAGGAACTGCAAGACAGCCTCTTCCACAACAGTGAGTTAATATGTGATTCCCTCTAGCATCGTAGACGATGTGTTTTGCTAATTAAAACTGGTCGCACGGAGACAAGTCATTAGAAATAGCAGAATATTCACGACTTGATTCTAACAGAACCTCATTCTCCTTCAAATACACGATAGTTAAATTTTGAAATGTTCGGAGAAGCAAACCTCTCGCTCAATCCTGCGGGATTCTTTTCCTCTGGCATGTCAGATCGGTCAAGAGTGACTGATTGTAATTCAACGCACCGCAATATAATTGATCATCCCATCCTATCAGGACGACCCACATGTCTCACTGGCGCCCTAATCTTGGCCGGACGCATGTCGAACAGACATGCGTAAAGCATAAGCATAAGGCCTACTAACTACTGAGTAGTGCTTACAGTCACTTAATGCCTACAGTGGAAACGGAGGAAAATGAATAGAACGCATTTTAGGCATGATGTTTAACAGACATAGCAAAAGGTCGATACCATGAAAGATCTTCAGAAAACCCATGTGGGTAGGAAAATATTTGCAACTGGACGAAAACGTGCTCTCGTGAATGCCCTCTTTGATGTAGTATGGCGCCCTCCCATCCAGGATATAACACAGTTTGACCACGGTGACCACTTCTATGAGAGGCGTTCATTGACGTAGCTGTCGACCAGCAGTCACGGACAAATACTGAGCCTCAGGAAGAAGACTAGTTACTGCCCTACGTAGCAAATGCACCACTATATCTCACCAAAATCACCTGGCCATCGAACTTGAAAGACGGTTCAACTCAAAAAGCACGAAGTAACACGGCACCTTCTCACCAAACCTAACCATATCTACTAAGTTGGTTGTATCTGTGGATCAAAATGCACCCATATCTACTAAGTTGGTTGTATCTGTGGGTCCAAATGCATTGGCAAAACAATCGAACACCTGGGGTACGAAACCGGAAAACATAGCACAAAACAATTCAAGCAATCTTAATGCTATTCTCCAAACTCTGCCATAGTCAGAAGCTTTTTGCGCGCTGGTCAAGTTATCAAAAAAAGCCGCAAGTGTCTTTGTAAGCTTTATCTTGCGGGAGCTATATCCGCACACCTTGTTTTCACACGGTTTTACTCCCGCGGAAGTAGTCTGCGTCTAACGACGTACTAACCGGGTAAATCAGAACATCTTGCTTTATTCGCTCGTGAAACTACTCCTTCATTACACCAAAATTTAGTTTATTCTATGCCATTCCAATCCTAGATCTAAACAGTTTGATTGCAAATATCCTGTGTCTCGTCCTTTAATCTGACCGCTTTAATCACTTAGGCGAACCCATTCACTTAACGCGGCCAATTAAAAATTCGCGGCTTCTCCATGTGTAACGAGTCCCAGCTGATCTTCCATCAAAATGTTCATGCGCAAACACCTTAACCTCTGAACTGGATTCTAATTAAACTGGACCTCATCACTTCTGTAGGATCATAAACAGAATTTCTCCTTGGTGATCTTTCGTTTATTTGCATTTTCCAACTTCAGGTTTGCCGAGGTTCGCCGGCTGGATAAAAAACAACAATGTTGTTGGTCATGTGAGCCGTGCGCGGAAAACCAACGCGTAGTCAATCTGACCACTTGTGAAACTTGTCCACTACATTATGGACCTTCGAAGAATCGTACAACTTGTGTAGCACTGGAAGTAAGTACGCAGTATATGAAAAAATTAGAGTGCAAATTAAATCATCAAGCAGAAGGAAGGAGTTTTTAGGTCTGGAGGAGTGGGAACGATCCAACTACTCTACACCAATGACCTGAGGCTAGCAACCAAATTTCTCATCTGGATTTGTCGAGACTAGCTCGTTTTAACCTCCGTACGTGTAACTTTTTTGCTTACCTGCTTCGCACTTGTGTATGACTGACCTGGTTGTCCAAAACATACATAACTTTTATGGCGGAGTCCATCTGAACAGAAAGAGAAATTTTGCCACTCGATGTTTCGAATCAACTGAATTTTTATGTATGAATTTATCCTTGGTAAGTCTGTTTTAAGAAGTGTATCCCGTGGTTGCGAGATGGTCTTCATTCATTTTCATGCGGCTTAATAACTCAAACCTAAGCAGAAATAGAAAATTTTCAGCGACCCAAGTGAAACGTGAATGTTATTTAAAGATTCAACAGGATTTTAAAAGTTCACTTGAGCGAATGAGTTAGTTTGATGTCATTTGGCAAAAATAGCATTCATAGGGAAGAATCACAGAAGCTAAATTAATTGGAAAATGTGTGGGACCGACTGAGTAGTGATCGTTTCAGGGAGACTTGGTAAACAATTCATTAAGATATCCAAGACCGGGAAAACCATGTTCGCGAAATCAGGATTCATCCCCACTAACCAACAAACAGGAAATTCAGACGGACACCTAGCATTGACCAAGCCGACTAGTCATAAGAAATCTTACGGATTGGTTCCCTGACTGCCTTAAAACCCAATCAACCTGCTTACCTACTCACTTGGTCTGACGAAGCTTTTTTGGCAAAAGCGAAATGTTACTCATCAATAAATTGTTTGCCGAACCTGTATAATCGATTTGCTTAGAAGATTGTATATATTACATCACAATCCTTGAAAACTGGCATACAGACCATCACTCTTTCCCGATGTAAAGATTTCTATTAATCCAATAATTCACACCTGTTCTGAAATTCTGGGCTCCCAATGAACATGGTTTATCGTCCCTCACTAGTGACACCTACGTCAGAATGAAGTTTTCAAATGTGGACCATACAATGAGAATACAGAGTATTGGCAATGATGGGGTAAGCCACGGCGGGTAACCATTACTTTGAAAGGCCAAGTCCTGCAGGGATGAGAAGAAATAAATTAGGAAAAACGCAACGGAAATCGTAATCAGGTGAATATATGGTCAGGCGTTGCAAAAGAGTTGCACAGAAGCAAGATTACTCATCGCGTTGTGGTCAGCAAACAGCTGTATGCTAGCCTTTCATCTTTGGAGGTCATGTTTGAATTTCGGAATGCGTCCATGAACAATCAAGATGACGAATCAGTTTGTGTGTTTGAAATAGTTTACCGAAATGGGGTGCCACGCAGTCAGATGAGCTGTCAAAATAGCAAAGTATCGTGGCCGCAATACTCCAATAGGTACGGTCCAAAACAGTGGAGAATTTGTCAGTACGAACGCATTTTGAGTAATGGTCTTGGAACGACCTGGTGCCGCTCGATACACTGCTGAACGATTCAGCTCTACTGCTCTGGTGCTGGAATTGAAAAGATGCGTATACATCGGCCGTTATTCGATCCAGGCTTTGAGAAATCTTTCAAGAGACCCAGCCTCTCTGGTGTAACTTCATACGACTTAGAATTTTTAGTTTTAGTCTTTTAGTGGGAAAACCAGACAGAGGACTAAGGGTGTCGATGGTGTTAATTATGTTTCTACTCCACCTCTGGGCACAGTCTCAGGTTAACTAAATTGAATAATCTACCTCACATTACCCTAGACCAGTGGATGGAGCAACACTGACAAGTACGGATGGGATAGATCGGTTTGCGAACAAGGTCAAAAAGCATAATTCGTTTTGCCAGAAGAAGTAATCGACGTCGCCTTAAAAGTGCTATCCGGACCTACGCACGCACATAAACGCACATGCACATCCACACGCACACACTCAGGCGCGTATACGCAGACAAAAGCTTTCTCTACCTGGACGATCGTATTCAGTGTGCAGAGTAAAACTGTTAGTTAACTCACCGATACTACTTTTGTTTCAATAAGTATTACACGCTGGTGTTTATCTGATAGTTCGAGTACGGCTTGTCCTTCACACACGCACACAATTTCACAAACGGACGGACGCAGACTCACAGAAAAGTGCATCCATGGACACACGCTGAAATATGCTTCGTTCGGGATACTTGCTAGGAGCAGAAAGCAGATATTTTTTCAAGAAATGCATCAGAGCATGCATTGTTTTCTAAACGTGACTTAGGTGGATATAACAGCATCAGTTGTTGGGTTCCAGACTCACTCTTGCCCCCAATAACGTCGACGCCATGAGGCCGCTCAATGGAATTATTCACATGGTGCACATGATTGAAAAGGCTGACGCCCTGAGCAACTTCAAACAAACAGCCGGTAGCTGACTTTCTGTAGAGGATGGGTGTGTACGGATTGTTTTCACATCAGGTCGTCAAATCTGTTCACTCGTACCAAAAGGAAAATAGATTTGTGTGGGCCGCAGTCGATATGGATCAGATAAATGAAACAACTTACCTTCAAGGAACCAACAGCATGCCATTTAACGCATTGGCGCTATATTATATCCTGTAATGAATACCAATAAATGGCAAGCCAATTACCAGTGCTCTTCGGCCAAACTACATTTTGAACACTGAGTCCTGAGCAAGCTTACTCGGTTGTATAAACAGATCTAGGATGCTCTCCAATAGATTTTATGGCCGAGGCTCCAGCTGTTCGACAGGTCTCCCGAAGCCTTCAATGTTTCTGTGGAATTCTAAGTAATCCGTTCAAGGACATGAAGGATGAAATCGACCCCAGCAGATACCTTAGGTTACAGTTTGAGGAAAAATACTGAGGCTGCTAAGATTTTTTCCTGTATAAAGGCCGTATCACAGAGGTCCTAATCAGGTTATTGAGTTCAAGAGTGAAGGTTTCAAAGTTGGCAGTGAAGGCAAATTGTGTTGAAAATTTGAGAAGCATCATACAACTGCTTCATTTTTATGGAGAATCACTATCAATGTGTATGTCACGAAGCTCTACGGAGCTTTACTCGTATACTTTTAGGAAAAATACAGTAATATCCCTACCTATCCAAATATTTAATCACTTTAGCAATACGGAGTGGTCAATTTTACTCTAGTGGTTTTCAAAAGAGGTCTCATTCACATTTTGTTCGAACCTCCCAGATGAGAACGTAATTCTGCTTCTTTCTAGAAAGAAAGACATTCAGGTGAAACACGGCTATTTAGTGGCCATCCAACAAGATTGTTTGCATTATGGAATGGACCAGGTTCGAAACGACAGAAGTTGTATCCAACAGAGAAGAAAGTTTTCTCCATTAGACAACAGTTTATATTTGATTGTTTCGTCACAGACGTTAGGCAAATTCTACGTGCTACGGCTGGTCCTACTTAGCCATCCAGATCAATCTGAATGACAGATAAGCGGTTGCAAATGGGATAAAGATGAAGCCCTTTCTCTTTGGTGAGAAAGAAGTGACCCAGGGTGGGGGAAACAATTTGCTACAAGACTGAGTTTACTCCTTCTGGTGGCGCTTCACATTTTTGTCAGCCAGGTAATCCGCATTGTGAAGCAGATATACTGTAGACAGGAACTGACTACTACTATTCATCTGTTTGCTATTTGCTCGAGGCGCCAAACAAACATTTTCAAACTCATGACACTGCTACCAAGTTTAAAAAACTAAGTCCTATTGCTACCTTCCATAACAAATCAACCTGTGGCAAAAGGGAGTGGAAATGCAGTCTACCAGATGGAACCAAAATATCGGAAATAACGTTACTTACGAGCATCATTTGCTATTCAGTCCTTGTGTATTTTTTAAACATTTCGGAAACCAACCACATTTTATCACACCATGCGATCATATTACTAGCTTATAGTTGGTTATAATGAGGTCTTCACCGTCATCGTTTACCTGCCAAAAGTAACAGAGTAAAGAAAATGTCATGAAAATATTACATTATGTCAACGGATACCAGTAATCGTCATAGCAACAGTCAAGCCAGAATGCCTTTCAATTTTAATTGTTTTAATGTTATTTTCAAATTGACTGGGACAATAAGTCCTGTGTAGCTTATGAGTGATGAAGATCTGCGTTACTGAAACTCATCATATGTGCAACAGGAGAGTTAGCCACGTGAGTCTTTGTTTACGATAACATTTGTTTAGTTTATGACTCAACCTTTAATGTGAAGGCGCCAAGTGCCGGGACGTGTGGTCTTTGGTTGAGCAGTCTGAGAAGACTGAAGAGTCAATCAACCGGTGGACATGCGACGGATTGCACCTAAGTGATTAGTTCTAATCAGGATGAATGGTTGTTCATCTGGTCATTTTCCCGTAATCACCATGTTTTTCGAGGGGATTTTTGTCTAGATAAGTAGACAGAAACCCTCAAAAATTATATAAAATACCTCCTGTTGATAAGCTGTTGTTCGTTTCGTCTTTAGTACGATAGCTTTATAAAAAGATTCGCATATTTCGATTACAATTGTTTACGGTTGCTGGCGCATAATTCAATACATATTCAATCAAGTCAGTTTTGCCATCCGCTGTACCTTTTTCAGAATTTCTGTACACAGATTCTCATTTTTGAGTCTGTTCCTGCCCCAAATTCTTCCACCACATTTTGCCTCCAATCATTTATTCTGTTTGCACTATCATTCGGCTAAAATTTCTCTTGTGTCTGACCTGCGTGATTTGTCTCTCTATTCATTTTATGCGGAAATTTACCGCAATGTTGCTCAGTTCAGTTTTAATGCAGACTGAGGCACCAGCTAAAATTGAACGTTTTCTCACCAGTTCCCGCACACAAACATGCGCCGGCTGATAGTCGCTGGTTCTCGGTTAATTGCACCTTGAAAACTGTGGGTGGCAGCAGACAAGTTGCCGAGAAAAGCAGATTCTATGCACATTTTTTGTTTGATCCAAACGGTTTCACCTGGTTCCGTGAGACGGATGCAATTTGTTTAGTTTTTGGAATTCTTTCTCGATGAAGGGAAATCTATCTGTATGAATCAGTCGGAGGTTTTATCCTAAAAACCAAGTAATTTGATAAAAATAAAGTTTGTTGTCTATCCATTGAAGAAAGGAATTACAAAATGCTTCGTCAAGCGAGTCATTGACAGTCTGGAGAACTCGCACTCTCATCTATCATCATTGTGTCTTCTTCATTATTTGAAGCTGTACTCATGAGTGAGCAGCACATTTATTCAGTGTAATCAATCCGACGACTCGGTGCCACAGAAGCGAAATCTGTGTTTGACTAAAAGAACCGTGAGGTTTGTTTCACCCCTACAGAGAAATGTTAGATTTCAAAATTGCATTTTTGTAGAATGGTTATCCTGAATATCTTTTAGGCACAGCGATACTGACTGCAAAGCAGGAACATATGCAACATTCTTCCGACAAATCTATCCTTAATGTAAAGGTTTATGTGATGCATTCGTTGTTTCCAGGTTCTCCATGAGTCTATTGATTCCACTGTGAAGCAACCCAGAACCCTGTATCAGCCGATGCTCATTTAGTCACGAGACTGTGGTCATTTTTAATAATACGTGTGCTTTCCCTCTCATGACGGCAGCTGACGGCACTCTAGTGTCATCTCCACCACCTACACCATCAACGTCGAAAATAGATCAATGGGCGTCAAGCTACGAGTTCCAACGGAACTATTGAAGCATCTAACTGGATGTTGCCAGGTATTTCAGACGGTCGTTAAGTGACCGGGTCAATCCATTCGTGTCACATGGCCAGGACAGTCTCGGAGCTCATACGAATCCTTTTTGGCAGTATACTATCGGCCTTCGTAATCGTATTGCAGTGGCCTCGGTTGTCATCAGGCAACGCCGCTGGATCAACAATGGCAACCTGTTAGGTACTCGGTAGATGAAATGAACCACCTCGTTTGGCTTCATTACGTGGCCAGTGCCAATTATGTGCTCCGCGATCAGGTCTAGTGAGTCTAGTGATGGTGCGGCAAATGGAGGCTAAATTACCCTCGTAGTAAGCTAGCCCATCAAGCGCCCAACATATTCCGCTAAACAACATCAGGAAGGAGAATAACTATCCGTATTCAGACTGAGGTTTAAGTTGAACAGTTGGTTGGTTGTAAATCAAGAACGCAGAGTTGCAGCCGGGAGCGTGCGTTGTAGAATTTGCAACAGATAGTGGTTGACCGTGTCTGCCAACAGATCACCCTTTTTAGGGCAGACTCAGGCAGACTGGCTTCTTTGCTACGGTCGTGACGGAAAGTTGGATAGGACGCCCAGATATAGTCTTGGCCATAAATCAGAGTTCGTTTCTGCTTAGTAACGCAAAGCCATAAAAGTTTGTGTACTGTGTGCACTGTGTACTGTACAGGTGGGCAAACCTGTGGAAAGATCTCTGAAATGATTCTTGGATAATCTGGCTAATTTAACCTGAATTGTGGGATTCCTTTGGTTAAAATCGTTCGACAATGCATACATTCCTGAGTTTCTTTATACATGCATAAAAATATCACATGTGTATTGTCAGTAAAACTGAGTACGTGCAATATTCCTATTCAATTGGCCATGAAAATGTCAATCAACAGAGGACCAATAGAAAAGCCCATGGCGACTCCATCGATTTGTCGGTAAAGTGTGGAGGCAAATTTGAAGTGTGCGTTGAACGTAGAGCATAAAATTAGTCCCTTCACGGAGACAATGGAGATTGGGAGTGTTATTTTATTCACTGATAAAATTTATAGTCTCCATGGATGGGAAGTTGGCAAAAAATGAGTATATTTGAAAGATTTGGAACTAAAATCAACGTCGTTTAGCGGCTGCAAAGTATCACAAGAGGCGCGGAAAACATATTGGCATGAACGGCGTCTGACAGTTTCTCAGCTGTTGCTGGATTGTCCGGGTTTCGTCTTTTGTCTTTCGTTTTTCGCCCCTTGCTAAATTATGGAGTGTCACTCATCTGTCTAAGCTAGACGTCCTTGCTAATAGGTCCCGTTCCCACCACTTTGTTAGATTTTGTAAGTAGTGTATCACTCTCCACTCATAGAACCTTTGGTATGTTTAGATGTCCCTTAGTTAGATGACTTTCGTGAACCACCTTGGCGTGAACAGATGCGACAAGTGAAAAAGCAACCAATGATCCAATGACTAATGTTGGTAATGTGTTGGAGTATTAGTAGCTCGGGTGCATTGAAGATGTCTCCTCGAATGGTCACGAAGCGTTTGCAATCAATTTCCAAGCTCAGTGAACAGACCAACAGCCACCTGATCAATTATCAATTACTAATGTGCATGAGCCAATCACAACACCGGACAGTTATCTAGCAGAAAATGATTGCGGACGATCCCGCGTGTGCGTGCTTAATAGGTGAGTGGATGCATTCTCACTAACCCCATTATCGTGTGGCATCCCGTACCATCTTACATCCGGATTTCTGTTTGAATTCCTAGTTGTGGAGACTGCATCTGTTTCGATGATATGGAAGCTCGCTGCTGCCCAAGATCAATAGTCAGTGGCAAGCGTCAGACATGGGTTTGCCTACTCATTTTCTGCCTTCAATTTGGAAGTCAAACAAACTACATGGTTTACACCTGAAAGAACAGCAACATCCTTTCATTTTTCCTTGGCAGAGCAACAATTTTTTGACATTTTGGGATGAGATCAACTACTTCTTTGCCGGTGTCTTGAGGGTCGACCAACAAACACTAAATATACTGTAAGTGCAAGGTGGTCGATTCAACCGTCACTCTAATTAATCGATCGAAATATCGGCCATTTCAGAAAACTGGCAGCATTCCAGTTAGCGTTTCTGACCTCCTTGTATGAAACCTGCAATATAGAATAACCTCCGGACATCGCGCATTCCTGTTGCTTGTTACCTCATCGGCTCATACAGTGTATCGGACGTTTTAATCCGTTCTTCGCTGTCCGCTACTCGCTCGCTAGGCATACTTAATTCTGCTCGTATCGCCCCTTCTAAATTTCATGCTGTAAAACTTGTCCATATATAGGTGGTTTCACCTCTTTCGCCCTCACACAAGTCGAAACGTGACACCGTTTGAATACGAGACCCAGTGCAAACTAGGCACTAGTCAAACAATGAAGTTTACTGAGTGGGCTTACAAGGCCTGATTTTCTTCCTGACCTCATCATCTGTTTGAATTTGAAAAGCAAACTGTTGAATTTAAATACAATATGGTTATTCATATACTCAAATCACGGTACTACACTTGTTTTTGCACGACAGAACTTTCTGTGGGATTACAAATGCAGATACATTCCAGAGTGGTCTTTCGAAAGCACTAAATGCAGTTGTCTTGGTTTCCTCAGGGTAGCTGACTTCCGGGAAATAAGCCCTGCTTCAGCAGGTTGTTTCCACTGAAATTGCCATGAAACGAACAACCACGAATGCATATGCCAACTTAGTAAAGTAGATTCATTCTCCCATCCCTAAAAACTAGCTATGGTGTCACATTTAGGAGGAACAGATGTGTGTCAACACCATCCTGTTATCACCAGTCACTTAAACCACGTGTGACCTCTGGAGGTCTTCAGCTCATAACCAGCTCGGATTATGTCATTGCTTCGTTGACAGATCAGAGTGAAATTTCATGGATCGGATGACTAAGGCTGTTCCAAAGCCTCTGTTCTGCACGCTTGCTCAACTCAGTCGTGCGCGCACCAAAAAGGAGAAATACAGGCAAACTCCCATCAGTGGTGTGAAGTCTGTTTCAGTATGACTAATACAGTCATTATTCGCACTTCCATCTGAGCATAGGGAAAGGTTTTCTCATGCTTCATTCCACTCCGGGAGAAGTGGGTTTGGCATCAGCTGGAGATTTCAGGCATCCGATCATAACTGGCATTTTCTCCCAGGAGTATCTTTCGTCACCATATGTACCTACTCCGGGTCCATTGCCCAAAAGCAGGTGTGATACTGGGGCCATTGTCCTAGGAAAGGTACTGTCCAGAAGTAATTGGCGTTGAAACCGAGTGTCATATGTAGATGAAATCACTCATCTTTCAGAGAATTACCTACAATCCGTCGAATAACATATTTGCTTCGGGGTCCAACAATACCGGATCTTGGGAAATCTAAACGGTCAGATTGTACAGTATTTAACTGTTGGGATATTTAGCGCAGTGATCTTGGAAGTTAAATCCACATCTACAAGTGAAATTTATCGTCCAAAAAAAGTTTGTGAGATTAATACGGTGTCTTTTGGTGGTTCATTGAAAAGGCATTTACCAAAATCGTCATCGAATGTCCAAGCTTCCCTTGATGTGCCTGGATCCCGCGTGGTTTTTACCACCTTTAATGATGTACTTGTGCGGAAATTTATTAGAATTGAGGTTCTTCACCGTCTTCTAAGTATTAACGTTCTTATTAAAACTGTAACAAAGGTTTTTGCCTTCTCTTTTTACTTCAGATTCACTATATCGACATAGACACGTGGTTTGCAATCGTTCCGATGACTTTCAGCAGCGTTGGTATATGTATTACCATTGGAGTCATTGTCACCTGGCGAGTGTACAGTGAGACTCCAATTGTACGTGCCACAAGTCGTGAACTGGCTTATCTTCAACTCTCAGGCTGCCTGGTGTCTTATTCCGCCCCATTCGTGCTACTAGCCACTCCATCGGTGCTCACGTGCACACTGCAGCGAATTATGATTGGTCTCGGTTTCGCCATGATGTACGCAGCACTCCTGACCAAGACGAACCGAATCGCTCGGATTTTTGATGCAGCTAAGCGGACCACCAGACGACCAGTGTATATCTCACCTCGTTCACAGTTAGTCATCGCCGGAGCACTCATCACACTACAGTTGGCTTTATCAGCAATCTGGTTCGGATTTGATGCCCCCGATACACGGATCGATGCCCCTAGGGCAAATCAACCAAACTATCTTGTACGGCGTTGTGCAATGAAGGACAAGAGTTTTCTCATCTCGTTGGCCTACAATGTAGTATTGATCATTGTTTGTACGGCCTACGCAATCAAGACTAGACAAATACCGGAGAACTTCAACGAATCGAAGTTCATTGGGTTCGCGATGTACACGACGTGTATAATCTGGCTTGCATTTCTGCCGATGTACTATGCGACCATGAACAACCACGAAGTAAGTTAGCGAGTCGTTCACATGACTTGGATTCCATCTCACCTTAAACATGTGGGTTTTTTATTCTGGGTACACTAATGCAGTTCATGTGGTTTATTTTCCAAGGCATGACGAAATAAGATGACAATTGGCTTTTCGAAGTTACCAGCGAATTTCTTATGGCGTGAATGTTATCCAGATACACCGTGAAATTAGGAAGTTAAAAAAGGCATTTCATTTCGACAGCTTTTGGCACGATGCCGTGATATCTGAATAGGCAGTACTTAACGGTATTCATTGTTTGACAGAGAAATTTTGGTTTTATCTTTCAGATACTCTCTTCAGATGTTTGCCTTACCATTTGTGTGTGGTGATATTCTACCTCCATACTTTCTTTCCTCACTGGATTGTGTGATGACCTGCTTTCGTGTGCGTGCGTGCCTGCCTGCCTGCCGGGTGTGCTTTAGGCACCAGCTTTGGCCATCCGAACCGAACGCATCCACACGAAAGCTGAAGACCTCATTCTGCCAAAGAGGGACAGCAAGCTAAAATACCTAACTGCGTTGGTCTCCACGGATCAGTTTGGAATTTCGTGTATCCAATTAAGAGCAGCTGTATGCCTGATAATGCCTAGTTCACGGGGACAATGTGTACGCTGTTTTCACCAACAAATAATCAACTCTGCTGAACTCACTCTCCTCACTGTATCACAAGATTAGCCCTACTGACCTTGACTCGACTTATTTCCGAGTACACTGACTAGTCGGCGGATATTCTACCGTACACGGTAGAAAAATATTCTGAGGCCTAAAACACTACTACCGCCGAATACATTCATATCCGCTTCATAAATTCGTCTGATACCATCGTATGTGAGGACTGTCTTAGACACCGATGGAAAACACTGTTGGATATCAGCAAATAAACCTTGCAAACCAGGTGTAACAGCTTTGGTCCCTTGAGGAATCGCATACTCGGGTGATACCAGCCGTTACGACTGGTGATTGAGGTGCTACATCCCATTCTGCATTTTTCAGAATTAACTTTCTTGGGTACATAATGTTAATGGTACTGGTTCTGAAAAAACTACTTTCTGTAATGTGCGGTGGTGTTCAATAATAAGCTATCACATAGATTAGTTTGATAAGCTGTTCTAGGCCTGGTGCACTTGTAAGCCTTGTCGTCATTCACAAGTTTCTTTTTTAAATTTTTCAGACCACTTTCGGTTTTCTATGCTTCAGTCTTTACCCTCATCACGTGTGGATGTTTTTGTCCAACCAAGCGATATTTTCGTTGATGATTGATGATTGATGCGCCGAAAAGTTTAGCGATAGGCTTGGGTAAATTAAACTTGTGTCAGTCCACTATGTAGTACGCAATGCTCATTTGCACCAAAAAGAATCAGAGTTGTTGTTCCTTCGTCTGTGGCACAACTTTAATTGACTGTAAATAGGTGCCTCAACTTCAAGCAGATCGTTGGTGCTCTCTCAATAAGGCGGCAATATTTTGTGAGAGATCGTTGGAACTCGACTGATCAAACCTCAGTGACAATAAACTACTGATTTTTTCCAAATGGAATGAGTGTATCTGCCACAGTTTAGCAAAATGTTCCGGTAACTTGCACCCTCTGGTCCACCGAATTTACTACAACATTTGGTACATCGTCCCTAATCTACTCGCAAAGAAATGCAAGCATCCATTACATTCACTCAATAGTTTATCCCAAGTGAGGATTCATTCTGGGGGTAGATTCATTATGAGCCGAAAAAACTAGAAGCGTAGTATAGCTTTTCATCCACGTTGAGAGCTATCTGGATGCCAACATAAGATGTGTAGAGGTCTTCTCATTATCACTGATTCACACGGAAACCGAAGTTTACACTACAAGTATAATGGTGGATACTACTGATGAGGCATGTGAGTAGTACGTCTTCTCGTAAATCCGCTTTGCGTCTCTTGAAAAGTGAGATCTGTTACGGAATTGGTGGAGTCTCTTTGTAGCATTTGCCTGGATTTGAGTAATAGTCAATGAATATCCAGAAAAGTTCAGGAAGACGCGTTTAAGGAGAAGGTGGATATTCAGTTTTGTAAACGAGATGCATATGAGAGTTTTGCTCCCCTGTTCAATAGTCTGTAACTGTTAAGTTGGCGTTCTCAGATAGACGACTCCGCAGCGAAGGCCTTCTTCCTTTCACAAGTAATAGTATAGCAAATGACTTTTGGAGGCCAACGATGTAACCCGTGCTCTAGAGGTCATCTTCTATAGACTCATCATCCATCATTATACCTGGTAAGTTCTTGGAATGTCCTTCCCGAGAGAACGCGGTTGACCCTGCCAGTGTTCATGTAGATTTGTTCCTTCTTCAATGTTACCTCATTGAATTGGTTACCTATCTATTGGAATTTACCTTAGGTTGATCCACCCATCCGAATGCACATTACACACTTGAGGTCCCTGTTCCATTTTCTTCAATACGTTGAAGTCTAAAGTACTAATCATCCTGATTTACTTCATACGCACAGATTCAAATCACCACCTTGTGTATCTCCATCAGCCTCAGTGCCAGTGTAATGCTCAGCTGCCTTTTCATTCCAAAACTCTACATAATCTATTTCCACCCGGAGAAAAATGTACGACGTTTGACAATGAACAATCCAAATGCGAAACAGAAGATTCGTGAACTTACTCAGCAAATAAATAATGCTTCCAAGAAGAATAGTGCGAACTTTCTTGTGGAAACACGCAAGGATGAACAGAAAGAGAAACATCAGTCCGCTACCATAGTTACCTCGATGACAAACAGCAGTACGCGGACAGATGAGCAAGCAGAGAAGTCTGTTAGTGTGCACACGGACTTGGATTTGTTGCCCAATCCTTCGGTAATTTCAGGTAAGTACTTCTTCATATAATAAGTTCAAAGATTATCTGCATTGTGAACGGTTGCTCATTCGGAGAGTTCTTAACTTTACGAGTGAAGCAAATATGGCTGTAGTCATGTGGACTGAAACAAATCGAATGAGCTCAATGTTCTTCGAAGAGCTATTTTCCGGGGGTATGTCCTCTAGTAAATGACGTTACTCCGAGGAGGTTGACTTTTCCTCCAAATACCCAGATTAGTTGTTGTCTCGGGCAAATAGGGTTTTTTTTGCTACAGAGAGTCCAGCAGTGTTTCTAGTAAACCATTGGTACGATTCAGTTAGATGTCACATTCCCCTAAATTCGGCCGAGGGATTTGTGTATCTAGGGTCGACAAATTAGCAGAGCACCCTGATGGCTAGTCGCATAGAGTGTGAAAAGAGCCACACAAACAACGGTATATGTAAATAAAGGTAAATGGCCTTCAAAGGAGGCAAGTGTAATTTATTCCTCCTGCAGAAGCGCTTTCGGGGACACCGAAATTTCCCATTGACGGTGATCTTTCTTCGTGAGTGGTTGACTGATAAGAAACGCATCAGACCTTGCATAGACAAAGCACATTACCCATAAGGTTACTAAAAGCTCTCTGAAAGTCCACAAGCGATTTCGTTCTTCTTGATACTCATCAGGTAGGCGCAGTCCCCGAGTTTCCCACAACCCTACGTTCCACTTGAAAATAAACTGCACGAAATTCGACAAATACACTCATCTGAATGCCAGTTTGGTTTTCACAGGAGACTCACCAAAATCCCAGCTGAATCGCTCCTTTATCGTGTTTTCTAAGAACTGAGTGTGCTGTACCAGGCCATCATACACGACAGATTCACGTGAGTTTCCCGTGAGAACCAAGGTTGTATGCGGATAAGTGTATTTGTCGAAATGCAACATACGCTTTCTAGACTGGGAACAAACCTTCCGTTTTTATCCTGATATTTAACAGCTTTCATGGGGTTGGGTTAGAATTTTCAGTTTCTCCTTGGACACTTTCTCCAGATATGCAACATTCATATAAGTCAATGACTGGTACATACTAGCGCGCAGTGATGAGACATTTTAATTGTTGGCAGTCTCTTCGCTTGGGTCATCGAAGACTACCGGAGCTAGTTTACATACCTAAACTCGAACAGAATATACCACACGAGATAAATGATCATGGGGGGGCATACTTATGCGTTATTGGAAGCTAAGATGATTTTTGGAATTCGAGTGCTATTAAGTGAGTGTTTCTCGCTCCAGTCTTTTCCTTACTTTTATTACCATTTTTTGATGTTGCAAAGTTAGAATGTTCCAGTGAGGGTTTGCGTATACCATGCTAGATTATTGACCACATACAGTCACAAACAGTCAAGAATCACCGAATGATGTGGCGGTTCAGTTTATCAGCTATATTGATGAAGTTATCCATTCAAATTGACAGCAAATCAATACGTTTGGGTCATTGTGGTATTTCATGTTAACTAGAAAGTCGGCCATTTGAGGAACGGTATTAAGTCTTCTCTAAGTTCACCAAGCTTCAAATTCTCATCGGAGATGAAGTGCTTTGCTTCTGGAATCTGCTGTTTTGGTGGGGTTGTTATTACATCAGAGGTTACTCCAAGAAAGGAAAGCGCTTTTGCAGAAAAGGCCTGACTAGTAAGGGAGTTCCGGCACAGACAGTAGCAATTAAAAGAAGCAGAAATCGATTACATTCACATTTTCGTTCCTATGCTTTCGCTTCTCATTAAAATCAGTATGAAGTACAATTTGAAAACAAGATGATGCCAACTGTTTAGCTTGTTTTATATATTAACTTGTCAATGGGTGAAAAGGAAGTGATCAGAGTTGATGCTCAAATTCTAGCCCGCCTAAAAAACCAGCTGTTTACAAAGAATTTCTAGTGAATGCAATACCTTCAAGGCGTGCACACGCCGGGTTAACTTTGGGCCACTCACTTAACCTTGTGAGACAGCCTTTTATGAGTGACTTGTACCATTCCTCCGTCGCAAAATTCAAGATGACTTTAACAAAAACGAAGGGGCGTGGCAGCCTCCCATCAAATTTGGAGATCGACTTGACAGTCTCTCTTTTCCTTATTCACACTGCTGAATAGGTTCACTCATTTAAAAAATACTTACTCGAGAAGAGAGATTTGGTCGCTTCTGCTAGGGTACGTAAAAAACTTAACCTGCTGGATATCCTTATTGATTTTAGTTGACTGTATTTACGAATTTGAGAAACTTTCCTTAGAAATACTAACTAGTTATCCAGTACTTTAAAGGGGAACTCCTTAGCTGCTTTTTGCATAACATAATGCCTTTGATTTCACTATTAATTCTAGCTTATTTTTATCGTCCCGTTTCCGACCAATTCTTTTTCGCATCTTCTAATTAACTAGGACCCGATAAACCAACCCAATTCGCTAACGTTATCACGAATCCGTTGGCTTTGGTCCCTGATGCCGCCCAACAGAGACAATCTTTAGCAAAGGCCATAAGCAACAACGCTCCCAGCAATAAGGAAAAACAAAAGAATCCTACTCAGATGTTCAGTTTATCTGACATCCCAACACCTACCCCTCTGCTACTTGATCCTTTGTCCAAGCGTGTGACAATCACACCAACCTACTGTGATGAAACTACTTCACAGGATGAGGAGGACGACTATATTCCAACCCGTGCTACCTTATCGTACCGAAACGAACACGTCTCTGCGTCAATTCCCACGATGTCGACCCAATATGCTGCAGCCTATTCCACGACAAACTCCCTTTCTTCCGTCGAAACACCTCGTAGCTCTGATTTATATCTACAAAGTTTGGGAGATGACACACAAATAGCACCCAGCGTGACCAGTTACAGTCCCAGTTTGAACGGTGGGACTATTTTCACGCAGTTACGACAGCCTCGAAGATCTACCAGTTCAAGAATCGACTTTACAGAACAGAAAGTGACTGCCTTGTGAATACCAAAAAGGCTTGCTACTTCTGGTTTAGCAAATGGTTGTTCTATTTAGCTCATAGTCCTTGTGGCTATTTCAAGAAGTGTAAGGCTATATTTACTTCCCTGTGTATTATTGTCTTGCGTCAAATTTGTCACTTGTATTGGGCTTTCTGTTATTACAAGATTTACAATCGTTTATACAATACAATGTAAAAAGACCTTCTATAGAGCCAACCGTCGTTTAGGCTCTGTACTTTGATTCTTGGACAGAATCTATTAGAGAGATGTTCCTAAATAACTGTTTGAATTCGTTTTGCGTATTGTCTAGCGTAGGCTTTCGGTTCCATCTCTCCGAATGTAACTGGGTCATCGTGCAAACTGGCTTTCATCCTCAAAGTTTAAAGGAAGCCGTATCTGCTGGATGTGTCCATATTGTCAGTCATTTTCAATAGCGTCTCGGTTAACTAGTACTAGTGTAGATTGAATACAAGTTTAGAATATCTGAATGGAAGTTTAGAGGAAAACGATGGCATACATCATTCAGTTGGATTAGTTTTTGTTGACTGAGGCAGGCTCCGCTTTCCCGTGATGTTTGGGTGGTGCAGTCGAATGCCAAGCTAATTGCCAGTGCCTTTTGCCTAGCGACCTCGCACCTATCTGTTGGCCGGGTTAATCCAATGATCATTCAGTTTAGCTGAAGACGTGAGGTTATGCACTTGTCCGACTCTACTGCGCTTGTTTTCGTTTTGTCATGATTTCTTCCTGGTAAAGGAACAGCTAGTTCCAACACCATTCCAACCCGATGCTTTTCGTGAAGAACGGTAAGCAACAAGGTACAAACACGGCGTTATTCGGTTTCTGCTCCATTAAATGATGTCGTAGACCTTATGGGGACTCACTAGATCCACCCTTGAGAGCATGGTGTTCGATGGGCCTCGAGTCATCCGACCCGCGTGCAAAACACCACTTCGGGATTTTGAGTCTACTGTCTCCCTCTGAATCACCAGAGAGAGGGAACTGCGTTTGGTGACCGGTTTATTCAACTAGACAGCATTACAATCCATAACTGTACTGTGACAGAGGAAGTCAATGCGAGCATTACAAGGGCGTGGGTAACAATTGCGAACGTATGTACTTGTGGCGATAGGAACGAATTCCGCTGAAGCTAAGGTTCAGTGTGTACAGAGTAACTGGAACAGACGTCTTGCTCCACGGGTATGAAAGTCGGCCCCTCCAACCCAAGGATATGGGGTGGATGGCGTTAGGTGACGGAGACTTTTTCTATAATGAGGTCGTGAACTAACGGGAACCTCGTGACAAATAGGTAACTAGAGCACCAAGCCCATCTCATCAGGTTAGGGCGGCTGGGGGCTTGTACTTTGCAGGCCCAACTGCCGAGTGTTGGAGAGACCACCGTTTTCCACTTCAAATGCTTGTTAGGGGAAGGCACGCAGGAGCAGGTCATGACTTAACAACGTGAAATGATGGCGCTTCCGTTCAGACGGAGTGCGGTGGGATCTTTACACATTTCCAGCTGGGGTTGGCCTCATCCAGCTTGTAGAGTATTAGAAGCCCTACAGTGGGTCCCACCAACTGTCTTGCTGTCACTTACTGGTCGAATTGATTAGCTAGTTTTTCTGTCGTCGTATGGTTTGCTCGCCTCGGTTGATGTTTGCAATGGACCTTGAGCCAGTCCTACTGATGGCGTATTGCTTGGTTATTGTACAGCGATGCGTTTATCTCGTTGCTAACCTTGTGCGTTTTCCATTGGGAATTACAACTGCTTGTAATATTCCCCTCTCATCTCCACTGCTTTTCACACTTTACTAGGCATTCTTTCACACGACCGAGTAGCAATAAAGCCTCACTTTTCACTGGTGTACAGCACCCAATTAAGACGTTAAACAAATTTCTTGAAGTAAAATCGACATATTGGCGGATTGTCGTACTCGCTGTGCTCGAAAATAATCCACCAGTAGAAGAATAGGTTTTCACCACTTGAACCCGTTTGCTAATGAACCGCAAAGTATTGATTCCAAACCATTGAAGTAAGCCTAAATTGCCGAGTTTCTTGATATTACGATAATCCCAGTCCCTGTATATGTTCTCGAACCTAAGCGAACCTCGTTTCAGTAAGTGGCCAGTCAGCCAAGTCTTTCTCGAAGTCTAGCTGGCGTTGAGGTGATCTCCCGAAGCACCGTTCCTAGTTACTTAGAACTGACTTGTGAAGCTGGTTTTTAGTCACACTGAAAAACTTAACCAAGGTAAATTACAAATTTTCGGAACTGGAAGAAAACTTCGATTTCTTCTCAGCACGTTTGACATATCAACGATGTGTGCTTTTTCCAGTTAACTAATGTGTGTTGGAGTTGAGAAGACAACCACTGTAGACTTCAGGTTTGTGGTAAGCAACTTAGGAGTAGCTTACAACGGTACTCTGTCCCAAATGTTTCATCGAGATACAACAAATTAAAGACTATGTTATTTCATTTTTCCAAAAGATTCTGAAAACTCAGCAGTGGTTATTCTCGACAGCATTTCGCTGGTCGGCTGTATCGCGTGACATCTTTCCGGCTGGGTTGAAAAATTTGCACTTCTTTTAGGGGATATTATTATTTTATATATAATTTCACAGTCTTTTGAGGGCCTATTCTATCAAGAATGAATTTCAAAAGTAGACAGCCTTGTTCTCTCCGATCGGCTCACTTCACCCTGAAACGAATTCAACGTTGACTAGAACGGAAAAAGTGCTGTTAAACAGAGGCTTCTGTGTACGTATCGTGATGTTCCGCAACACGCATAAGCCATAAGACAACGCGCGACTCTCCAGGTACCAAGTCCGTGGATATATGCGAAGTACGCACAAGTGACTACTTGGAAATGAATTCCAATCACATGACTAGCAGCAGAGTTCATTAGTGTGAGTTGTCTAATGAAAAATTGTTCATTCCCGATTCTTATTGGCAAAAAGTCCGCGGAGGAGAGGTTTTGAGGTGACAATTCGGCACGAAGGTTAAACTAATTGATGTGCGACCCCAATCAATGTGTTGCTTCCATCTTGCTTTGAGGTGATCAGCGGCACACCGCTGCTGATCGAGTAGATGGCATGGACAGGATGTAACAGATGTCCATCTATTGACAACGCGCGATTGCGGTGTAACCCCTGATCCCTACGGTCTTCCTGATAACATCTGGACGGTATACATCGGAAGGTGCTCTACGCATGTTCCACCAGGAATCTCTCCGTTCTACCGGTGGAAGCGTCTACTTAACTGTAACAGAACTAGTAGACTTGTAGCAGCCCCTTCACCAACATACGTGACTGTACAGCTCACCGCCACTCACTAGATCACGAGATCTGTTCTTTTTTCTACACTCACAAATCACGCTACACGACTGTGACTCACTTGACTACACAGCTCACAATCGCCCCTAGATCACGAGACTCGCTTTCTACCCTACGCTTACAAATCGCGACACACAAGGATGACTCATCTGATATTGACTGTCTCCACCGGCCAGTAAGCGTAGCAACAAGTCATGTGCTGACACCCACGTACACGCAGACGCAGCTACATATAGGAAGGCCGAGCATACTCAAGACACACAAAAACTCGCGCGCGCGCAGGGAGCAGGACGTCAACCATCCTCCACAAGTCCACGGACAATATGGAACAAGTGTAGCAACTATGCTGCGGAGAAAACACGTTACCGCCGTCCGGACTTTCACCAAGGGACTCTCACAACCGATAAGTTCCCTTTTTGTCTTGCTCCACATTCACATTGTATTTATTTTTATACCTGTTGCAATTCACTACTGTCAACGATAGTAAAGACTGTTATTAGTGCATATATACCTTCTGAATCATATTATGGCTATCATCGACTGTGCACTAATAGACTACATGCGAGGCTGACAACTTGGACAGCCCATACTCACGGTTGAGCAGGGCAGGTCCGCTGGTGGTTCGCAAAGACGTAGTTTGGTAGCCATATACAAGAACTTTAATGGAAAATTAAGCTGCCATCTTATGTCGTCGCCCTTGAACTGAAGGACGAAGTATGCCTTTCATGGTGGTTCAATTAGCCGGGCTCCACTCTGAATTCCAATGAGGCGCTTTGGATAACCGTTTTCGCAAGATTTTCTGCAGAGTTTCTCCTTTCGCTCCAATTTGATCCGGGTTGCAGTCTCCTCGCTTTGTAGAATAATGTCTTTGCCAGCGTGTATTTGTAAGCTAGCGGGTTGTAACCAGTGTTGCTTGTCGACTGGACGGTGCGGGAGCAGTTTGGTACGTTTACAAATAAGCATATCCAAAAAAGGTGATATCATTCTGTATACATTCAGATGAAATCGCAGGTTAGTGTGAGTGGAACTAATGATTTCTAAGGGTGACTGAAAATGTTCTATATCTCTGATGACGTAAGTGTCACCAAGAAATCGCTTGGACAACAAATATTACGAAGTGTTATCCGCAATGGTTTGTTCGGCAAAACCATAAAGCCATCCTCCAATTGTAGGTCCAAAGAACCATTCACAGTCACAACATCGACTTGTTTGCATGTTTGCCAGCCGAATTCCAGTCTAAGATTGTTTGTAGTTGAATGTGAAGGCCCCAGGTTCAATTATGTCAGAAGATAAAGTGACAAGGTTGTAGAATATTAGTAGCACGGGTGCGTTGATTGGTTGTTGGTCTGTTCGCCGGGCTTGGCAGTTGGATTGCAAACGTTTCTTCAACAATCGAGGTGACATCGTCATTGCGGGGTTGAGTGGGATAAAGATAGAAGAATATAAAATTGCATATAAAAACAGACGTCTCCTGAATGGGTACTTGGCGAATAACGAATCAAAATCAATGAAAAATAGCCAAGATGTAATCTGATTTGTCTCCTTGTTCAAAGGAATTTTTTTACTACTGAGGAGGTACACTTTACATACGGGTCGAGTAGTTTTACCTACCAAAGTGAAAATTTCTGGCGGAAATTCGCGCACATCATTTATCTTATAGACCTGTATTTGTGTATTTTGAGAAAACCGGGTATACGTGAGGTTATAGTTCCCATGAACTTCAGGTAACGATATTCCGCCTCTGCGATATGAACAAAAAGCTTCGGGATTTGCAATTTCCTGCTGATCTGATTGTCTACAAGCTAATTATTCTGTATCGCTTTTCAAATCCGGAATATCGGAAAGGATACTATCCGTTTTCCGTCGGGAGTGTTCTCTCATCTTGTCTGAACCTTTGTCTTGTTGGAGGAATAGTAGATATTTTATTCTTTTTTTTTCTTTGATCGTTTTATAATGGTCAAATCTCATGCAGCCTTATTGCTGTACTGGAGCGTACGGATATTCTAGTTATATTTTGACCACCTTGGTACGGAACCGGCCAGTATACTCCGTTCATTTGGGTGCGGGTATTTTCATTCGACCATATTTGTATACTTGTATGTGTCAAAATTATTCGGTGGAGCTTGAAATTCAGCCTAAGTGGAAATATCTCTAAATGCAGCTTCGTAAAGTCCGTTTGTGGGGTTTTACACGGTCTTGGGAACGTCACTTGGAGATTTGAACATGTTGGGCAAATGCTTGATGGAGTTGTTTCAGAACCGAAGTGTTTCCTGTTTGACTTTGTTTACGGTGTCCTTGAAGACGCTTTCAAGATCCACCCAATGTCAGCGACGAATGCTCAAGGGTCTCATCCTAACGACCTTAAGTTTTCATAAATGTTGTGTACCCTTCTTGGAAGGCCTCTAGGTTAGGGTTACTAGGCCTCACAAGATTGATGTGTTTAAATGCAAACTTCTGTCGGTTTGTAAAACTGGACAGGAAACCGACCGCGATGAATGCGCTCATTCCGTGTCCGTTCACTGGCAATTCTTTATCGAAGAGATCGTAAACAGTCGAAAGATCACGTGACTGACCTGGAGTCTCTTTTTTTGGGAAAATCGAAGCACTGTCTTTTTAGCCGTCTTATTGGAACCGAAACGAAAAGTATTCTGTGAAGTGTTAAAGCTACTACTCTCTTCAGTTTCCCACTATTTATTTATATAACTGGCATGGTTTAGAGCAAAAGAAATCTTAACATATCGCGGCCCACATCCTCTATCACTTCGGATGAGCTGTGAAGTATTTGTGCCTTCCTGGTTCACGTGATTCCGCTTGCATCTGATTGGATCCCTTAAAGGACACTGTGCAATCGGTCACAGTGGCAAACGACCGATCATTTCCTAGCCTTACCTATTAGCTAAAGTTGTTTTATTTTGAACTCCTGTTGAGTGGCTTTCAAGAAGTAAGTTAGGTCGTTCCCACGGATATTGTTTAAATTCGATCTGACATTCAGATTAGTTCGTTGGTGTTCGACTGTGCAGACAAGTTGTACTTGATTTTCCTCTCTACTAAGTTTTCACATTTCCTTTTTCTTTCCATTCACTAATGCAGCATTGTTTCTACTCTCCACTATGACATTGTTCGTTCACGGTTGTATGAAATTTAATCAGCAGTTTCAAAAGGGCTTGGTAAACAATCGGTAGTTTCTATTTGGGCAACGTTTCGCTTTTGACAAAAAAGCTTTATCAGGCCAATTGAACAGGTCACCAAGTTGGCCAGGTTATAAGGCAGACGGGGAACCAGTCAGTAAGTTCTCTTCATATTATCACACTAGGTCAGTGTTCAGTGTCAGTTAACGGGTCTCGTCGGTTAGTGTGATTGCCAAAATCTTGAATTGATGGGTGATTCCATTGATGGTTCGCCTCGGGTGCCACTGGTAGATTTTTCTTGGTCTTCCTGGGCTTGTGAGTGCTGCGCCAATTTAGTTGGATGGGGGGTGGTGGTGAGGTCAAGTGGAATCCAGATGATGACTACTCCTGCTTCTGATGACTGCACGCCAACACGTATCAGCTCGACTGATCCAAAACTGTCCTCCACACGCTTGCCAGTTCCACGCCTTGCATTCTGCAAACACTGGGATGCTTGGCGATTTCTACCGCCTCGGCCACCAGTCTCTGTGACGTGGACCGTAGTCCTTACCACAAAACCTCAACATTTTCTAAATCTATTTTGTGCCCCGTGTCCAGTGCATGTTCTGCAACTGCTGACTCTTTTAGTAACGCTCGATATTCATGAGTTTTTCGGCGGCTTGTTTATTTTCCTCTTAAACTCTCCGATTCTGGTGTGAAGTTCCCTGGCCGTCTGTCCTATGTAGACCTTAATACGGTCGTTGTTGTATCGTGGGGTGGCTGTCTAGTGGTTACGCCTGTACTGAGCCTGCCAGACTACGCGATAAGGAGAAGACAGAGAACTCGGGACACGGCTGTATTGTCAGGACGAACATACAGAGCTTCTATATATAGGATGACTAATTGGCCAGTTACTGTCGTTCACTTGTTCGTTCTGGACAGCCAATGGCGGTGTTCCGGTCGTGAACAATTTCATCCCCACTGCGCTGGTCACATGTTGCTAAGCCATGTTTGGTGAGCTCCGCCAACGCACCTGCTATGCGAAAACGTGTGATACCGCTGCTGACCTTGAGGATGCGTCATTCTCTGCACATGCGCTTTTTTTATGTCTGGGCGCGTCCTGACAGTCGTTACACTTGATTTTGTAGACCCAGTCCCTAGTTCTGTTTGCCGGGAGCCGATCCTTCAATTGCACCAGTGCAGGGCGCAGAATGTTTCCCCTCTGGAAAGCTACTCTCATGTTGGCCGTGTTTAGAATCCTTCGAATGATCTCCGATGTCCCTGGTTTATGTCCCGAGCCATTCTCGTTTGGGTTTCGCCACCGGTACCAACGCTCTTCGCAACTGACACCTAATCAAACTAGCTAGATATCCACTACACCGAAGTTTGTTCTTTACTTCAATTTGGACTGCTGTCCGATCAACTTCTTCTGTACACAGGGCCCTTACACGCCTAAACATTGATGAGGCAATACTAGCAAATACCGACTTCGGATGGGCAGACGAGTAGTTCAAAATTGCCCCAGTGTCATTTGGATTCTCGAATACTGTGGTCTTTGGTTTCCCCTCGACCCTGTGTGCCATGCAATCTAATGATGCCAGTGTATTCGAGGCTGACTCTATCTCCATACTAAATTTGATGTGTGGACTCAGTTCATTCAGATAGTTATAAAGCTCACTAACCTTGTTTCGTTTCATCGCGACGAAAGTATCACCCACATAAAGCCAGAATACCTTAATAAGCAGTTTTTACGAGCCTACCTCTTAAAGCACTCGTGGAGCCTAACTTGCATTGGGAGGTATGAGCGATACGGGCCATACAGGCCAATTAGGGTGGACGTTTATGTGTGTGGAGCTTGGACAGATGGATGGTATGGTCGAATCTAAATCATTAGAGATGTCTGCTGATAATGGGCCGTCAAAAGTTTTATGAAGCAGGAGCGTTAAGTTTGAAGCACTTATTGCTTCCGCCTGGTGAGATGTTTTCTGTCTTCAAGAGGTGTCACTGTATTGGAGGCATCGGATTCCATCAGCATTCGGACTGTGGGAAGCAGGGCGGTAATCAGCGCGGTCGGGCTTTGAAACATCCGTGTAGGGGGCACATTTCCGAAGAAGTGCGTGAATAGTCCCGAGTTTCGTGAGCTGAGTACCATATTTCACTCAGAAATTTTGGAGCAATTTTGTTTTCCCCAGGTGATGTATTGGTTTATGTTGAGTCAGATCTCCGGTAATTTTTATATCCAGTAAAGGGTCATCGTGCAGCAGGAAAACGAAAACATGATCCCGGTTCACGGGAAACTGCAGCAGTTCTCTGCAGCCGCTTGTAGTGTTGACGCAAAGCTGTTGGTTTGAGTGATAGCCACAATACCGAGTTTCACGTTGCAAAGCGAGTTCACGTAATTAAATGGATAACTGGGACACAACACAAAACGCTTTTCTACAGGCGCCACATCCAGTCTGAGTGCAAGTTAACCACACTGCTGATCAGACGTTCGTGTTCGAACGAACATGTGTTCAAACCATTAGCAGGGCGGTCGCGGGTTTAGAACTTCATGAAGTTTTCGTGAAACAGCTTGCTGAGTTCCCGGTAGGGAACAATGAAACACGCATAGGTTTGGCGATTCCGAATACCAAAAGGAAGAATTGAGTTCGGAAGTCCATGGTATTATGCACACAAAGGTATGCACTGTTACACAGCAAACCACAATTGCCCATGCTCATGGCGTCAACAAGTGCACGAGTCTGTCACTGACTGGCACAGTGCAGTGTCAAGGCCCGCAAGGCAAGCAACGGCGAGCGGAAAGTTGGCTGTGTAGTCGGGGTTGCGGTCGTCCCTTCCGAGGCCCGTCTCGTATTCTGTTTGACTGTATGATCACGCGGAAATTACGACAGAACAAGTAAGAACAAGCTAAGCAAACTGGGCATGAACTCGTAGGGGTAAGTAGGTCCTGTGCGCACATTCACACACGTACACATGCTCGTAAAGCAGTATCGGACAGGACGACCTTCGCTGCAATGTGAATGGCGCGTATATATGAGCAAAGCAAGTGGCGATCAAAAGCACATGGACGGGATAAGCAAATGAGGTCAAGTTAGATTCAATACAACTATACAATGTTTCTTGGCTTCTCACTTTATATTAGCTTGACGAAAACTCCATTGAAAAGTCCCAAATCTCACATTACCGATAAAACGATGAGTAGCACACTAAGGTGACACATCGATTTCACAGCACCTTATACGAGGGCTGGGAAGGTTAAGGAATGATACCCATTTATTATTAGACTTGCGGGGTTATTTAATGGTTATACTGCCAAAAAAAGAATCCTGCTATGGGATTTCTGCGTGTAGGAGATCATGAAATCTTAGTGCTTGGAAGGGTGCAGAGGAAGAATACCATAGTTAAGCTAGGTATATACATATTGTTGGTGAAAGATCACTAAACTGTGGAAGGTAATGTGGCCTCCACAATGTAGAGAGTAAGGAGTATCCCGCTGTGCGGGTGAGCGGAAACGCGCACACTGACACTGTAAATGTGCGTGGTCACCTCCTTCAAGCAAGAATTCGTGAAAACAATGTAGACGGTCTAGTAGCGAGATACACTCATTTGCAAACAAATTTGGTTTTGCGAGAGACTCACCTGGAACCCAGCTGAATCTCTCGTTTGTGATGTTTCCAGGCAACTGAATTTGCTGCACCAGGCCGCCTCATGTTCAAGTTTCTGCGATATTCGAGAGGCCGCGATACATGTACAGACCTAATGCACTACTCATAAAGTTGCTGGAAATTCTTCGACAACCCACGACCGGTTTCTCAGTTGCCTGGAAACATCACAAACGAGAGATTCAGCCGGGTTTCAGGTGAGTTTCTTGCAGAACCAAATTTGTTTACAAATGAGTGTATTTAGCAACTTTCGTGCAATTTGGTTTCAAGTAGAACATAAGGTTGACGGAAACTCGGGGACTGCGCCTACTTGCTGAGCCCCAAAAAGGGCGAAAACGGTCGTGAGCTATCGAAGAATTTTCAGCATGAACTTATGAGTAGTGCATTAAGTCTATACACGATTTATTCTTCACTGGGAATCGGGTAGCATGTTGAGCATGTTTATACAGTGGGGTGTTTCACAAAAGTCAAATAACCCTGGTTCAAGTTCCCCACTCGCCTGAGAATGAGTGAACCACTGCGTGAAAGTAAAAACGATGTAGTGAAATCAAGACTAAATGACTAGACACTGCGGTCAAAACAAACGATAAAAAAGTTTTTTTTCGTTCTGTGTTTATTGGGCCACGTTAAGTTAAGCACAAAACCCCCAACATTAAAAAGTTCAATTGGAGTTTTGTCAACAAATGTGATACTATGAATACATTAAAAAAATGGTAAAGTGTACAAACCTCAAATCGTGGGATTGCATTGGTTTCTATACACCGAGTTAGGTACTCCTAATTCCAAATGGGGTTTAGTACAAATAGGTAGGTAGAAAACGGTGGGCCTACCCAAAGTTCACACCAACTCAAGACAGAGTGGTCACAAGATGGCGAAACTCACGTGGCTGATTTAAATTAGATGTTCGGTGACAAGGTCGAGGAGCGACGTACGTTCGGGTCAAAACAAGGAGGGTACAGGCGCAAAACGGAAGCGGCAAAACGAGAGACCTCGTTGTACACAATAAGATTAGGAGGAAAGGATGAACAATGTGCGCAGTATATAGAGTAAAACAACCAAAACTATGGGCGGAGATGGCCTTGTCATGAACTCTCCACTTGGCTTAATATTGGTTGATATATTCATGGGCTAGGTCGAAAGACATCAGCTAAACTGTATCACGGTAGAATTTACCATTTGTTGGAACCCAAATGAACTCAGTTCAACTGAAATTCTGAAGTATTTCAAAGAAACGCAACCAAATAATAAGTTCGCTTTGGAATCTGGAAGGTAGCACTACATTTGCTTTCTAGATGTCCAAATGCCTAGAAGAATCAGTGACCCACATCGGAGAACCCTGCACAGGTCTGGAATGGAGAGTAAATCCACTTTGCACTGAACGCGGACTGAAATATCATACGATAAATCACTGAAAAGTTGCTGGGAGGGAAAGCTCAAAATCAGGTTAAAAGGACTGTAGGGCTTTTTTTATTCAAAGCTGATTCCCAGTGTCAATCAGATGGACATCAGGGTAAGTTGACAAGAAACCGCTTCACCCTTTAAAGATGACCATGTAGACAAAATGATATCACAAAGGCCCAAGCCGGGCCGAAGCGACCCATACAACAGAAAACTGACGCATACTCGGATGAATGGGACTGTAGGGCATGTTGTTGTTTTTTAGTCTGTTTTCTGTGAATTTGTTCGAATGTTCGGGCAGAATATCATGCACTGGTTGTATAACAACGCCATTTTCCCCCAGACCCCGTAGACAATACCTAGTTTGGCCATCCTGTGGGATTAAAAAACCAGTTTCCAGTTTGGTTGCGACGTAGTTAACCTAATCCGATTATACTGTCGTTTCTACCGAAACGTGTCAGCAGCTGTACGACTCTTGTCGACATCAATCTGGATGCATAGACTTAGCCTCTGTGTGCGGAAACAATCCGTTCAAACACTGAAAATCAACCACCAGGCAACCATCTGCAAACGAGAAGAGATCGGCGAGAGCGGTCAAATAAGACTGGGCATTTCAAATCCCCCATGATGAGCAAATATATGTTTATAGGAAACCAGTGACATGTCATTATAAAATGAGGTTAATGACCATAATCAAACGAGTCTATCTATGCCGGCAGAATAATACGTTAGGTACCTAACCACTGAAGATTTGGGATTAAAGAGTTCACTGATAGGGAGGTAAGATGCTCAAAACGTGCTACTTTGCCACCAGGGGATTCAGGATCAAATGATTCAATCAATATATTAGGGTGGATTATTTCTGTCTGCGTAGTTCGGTTGTACAGCCGACCCTCCTTAATTCCAGAGAAAGATGACTTACATGCCAGGGCCATTCCATGAAGAACTAACAGTTCACACATCACTCATCGGAAATTCATGTGGACGAGGTTTGTTTGGCGTGTGATTCCTTGTAAATGACGGGTGATGGTGTTTATTACTCAACCGATGAGCTGGCATGCGCTTACTGCGCCAAAGAACAGTGTGGGTGTAGGTGATCTGAGACCGCGTCTTCGATCCCAAGCGTCGGATGCATGGCTTTTGGTTAGGTAAAACGTTTTTAGGTTGAAACTGATTCGAGTCAAGTGAGGAGAGAATCCGGGTGTCGATGGGGTATACTCTAGTTGTTCAAACTAGGCTTCCAATACGACAGCGACCATTCGCTCTTCATGGAAGTTAACCTGAGGATTCATAGGTCATTGCCCTTATGGCTTTCCGTTTTGAGAGGCCCTTTACTTCTGATAGTTAAAGTGCTTTTCTTTCTCAATAAGTCACTGGATGAATGTGTGTTGTATTCATTAAGGGTTGTTCATCACTTCTGATAGTTAAAGTGCTTTTCTTTCTCAGTAAGCCACTGGATGAATGTGCGTTGTATTCATTAAGAGTTGTTCATCATCACTCTGCTGTAACCTTTCTAATCTGGTAAAACCTGCAAAAATACAGCTGACTTATGAAGGATTTTGTTTACAAATAATCCTTCTCTACGACGATGTTTGTTTTCTGTTCCGAGTAATACAGTGTCTTGAGTATGGACGATAAATCTGATAATGAAACGTGACTCTTGGTCTAAGTAGCCGTTGTATACTAGTAAATGCTTCACTAGCCACCGGTTCACAAATAAAACCTGCGCAGTAACAAGCCAAGATAAAGAAAGTTTGCAGTATTAGTGCTGCTGGATTCCAACGTCCTCCATGATGGTCAGCAAACATTCAGACACAACATCCCAACTGTCCGCCAGTAGTCAGTTACCTTGTGTGTTGACAAAAAGACTTCGAACAAAGGGTCGTCAGCTGACCCAGATAATCCAAAAGAAACCGACTATCAGAAGGGGGGATCGGCTTGCAGCCGTGCCAAACAGAACCGATAGGGCGAGTGGGAGACATCAAGTTCCAAGGTCACTTGGAAATCGATCAGTTAGAAAGTGGGTCAGCTATCCAGCCAACAGGATCAAACGTTCATAATCAGAGATTATTCCGGTCAACCAGATCCATGTAAACACCAGTATCGCACACATACGCACTGGTGTACAGCTACAAAAAGATGTAAAGCTAATTCGCTACACACTGATGACGATTATCGATGAAGCTTGTGCAACGAAAATGCTGAACTCATCGAACGGAACACCAACTGTCTACGCAACCTGATTTGTAGCCGAATATTTTCTGACTTTCAGAAACGTGTTTTCAATGTCTCAACAATTCTTACTTAAACTCGAACTTACCAGTCTATGGAACGGTTTGGAGAGGAAATAAAGTGCTGATGCGGCTGTTTATTTTGGGTTCGACCCCATTAAGGTGTGGATTAAAGTAACCCACACCTCTGTGAGACTGCTCTCGTGGGAACGTTTTTCATTCCGGGGCACTTCCGTCATCCTTCGGGAGTGTCCCATATAAATGCTGAAATTACGAGCAAATGACAGCTGAAAATTGAATAGTTATATAGGACTGCACAAAAGTTGCATAGATTACATCATCGCAGGCACGGGAATGTGCGCTTAGTTCGCGAAACGGTTTTGGATCCAGCGTCTAGAACTCACATTTGTAAAGTGTTCTCGTACCATTAGGTTCTATACTATCATATGTCATATGTTTTACACAATAAACTAAGTTTCGAATTTTCATCTACATGCAGTTGACTAATATTACAGCCAACAACAGAGAAGTGTACTTCGTAGCAGATGAATGCGAATACCTAAACTATGGATAAAGATATGTTTTACCAGGTCCATTCTTGAGATCGAGTAGTACAATATCATCTACCTGGGCGCATGTTTGTACAACTTATAGTCTTCAATGCCTTTCTTTCAGGCAGCGCTTACCTGAGTGGGTTGATCTTCACGTTCCCAAGCTTGTTTGGTGACAGTAAGGACTAATCAGCTAAATCACATCGATACTGACAAAAATGCCTCATTTTTAGACCAAAACTGGGAAGAGACATGCAATCACGAAGCTGAACTGGGCAAGTAACACTGCCCACTGCGCTTCCCTGTGTATAACATTTCTTTCACCGAAAGATTTTGTGAAGACAAATCATCTTGAATTTACGCTACCAGTTTCAACCATGCTTCACTAAACTTGATCTGTCACAATACCCGCCGGATCTGGTTATTTTTGTGAATACCTAATGAAGTTCAGTGCATAGAAGAGACTAATTTTTTGTTCCAGTTCCCCTGAGGGCACGCTGATTTTCTGTTCGAATTTTCATTCTCGGTGTTTTCTACATCGATCATTGCTTCGGAGACCGAAATGAGGTGGCCTGATTGTAATATATTTCCAGACATTTTGAGTGATTTTATTAAATACTAAGAAGTTCATGTACAAAAAAGTCCTTCAGGACGTAGATTGCGGCGAAATAGGAAATTACCGAATTTGAATAAATAAGGATGTTGATTGAATTAAAAAATACTCGCAAAACTTTAGCTGTCGTTTCTGTGAAATTCTGATAAATTTGGATAGCCTTGGCTGTGGAATGAAGAAAACGTTAGACGATATTAAAGCTGGAAGAAACAACTTGAAGTGCGAAGTATGATAGACGAAAAACTTGCTTTACGCCGATTCATTTTAATGTAATCCACCACAACGAAAGTTTTGTCATTTCACCTAATATCACAGCAGCGCTGTAGGGAGCTCGGTTGGCAGTTGATAGTAAATGTTAAAAGTTTAACTTTTATCGACAATCACTTTATCAGGACATTTTAAGAGGTAAGCTACGACGCCCTTTTAGGATTTATTACCTCCACCGTTTTACGGCGGATTAAACGGTTGCTAGATCCTTGTTATTGGTTGCTGTTCAGGTGCTTTGTGTTCTGTGCCGTTTGCTTGGCAATTATCCTGCAAGTGTTTTTCGTCACCAGACGAGGATAAATCGCCAGTGTGCACGCATTTATGATATCTCCCCTTGTGGCGACGAAAGATAATTGCTCAGGTTGGCGGCAAAATGAACAGTCACTTGATCAGCCACCGGTAAATTCACCCGAGCTACCAGTATTTCGATGTATTGCCAGATGAATACTTTTTATCCACCTGATAACTTTTGATTGGAAAGAAAAGTCCACTGCAGACGAAACTGTTAAGAAACCCTGTCACAGTAATCAGTAGCAAATCGTTAACTCCATAGTAATTTCCGGATTTCCAAAATGGACCCTGGGTGCATCAAATGCGATACATCATCATCTCATCATCGACAGCATGACATCAGTGTTCAACACCGATGCTTCGCTGCCGTACAACCATGATTTATTTGAAAGCCTTATTGTAAAGAAAAGAATAAAGGTGGATGGGAAAGGGACTTGGTGCTAGATTACTACAATCAATCCGAGGTGCTTACACCTCCAAACATTCACTCAGGCAATCTGGATAGAAACTGACAACAAGAACGTCACTGACATCGGTTGGCAGCCATATCTTGTAGTATCTCCAACCAGACGCAATTTCCCATCCTGGAAGGCGAGTAGCTTGATACACAAGTCCCTTGAGAGTCAGGGATACACCATTCTGACGCCATAGGTGTCTCAAATTGGCACACGACACCCGAGCCTTGCAGATTCGTGCATTTACCTCATCTGTCACACTACAATCAAAACTAATACAACTTCCAGATATGTAAAACGCTCCACAACTTCCAGTACCTCTCCCTGGATTGTCAGTGGCGCGTTCAGTGACTGCATGTCTACGAGCATGACCTTACACTTTTTGGGTGCAAAGTGCATACCAAAGGACGGGGTAACTTTGGTCAGTTCATCCAAAAACACCTGCGCTTTCTCCTCTTCGAAGATGAGAACGATGTCGTCTGCGATGCACGTGTGGAATGCTGTGTAGCTTGGTCTGTTTTAATTGCTGGACACCCTTCTGGTCCCATTTGGAGCGAAACTTCCAAGGGAGAAGCGGTATTCTATTAGGACGAATTTCTTGGTGCGAATTTATTTATCTGTTTATTTGTACTGTCACCATTGATGTTATGTTTATTTATATTTCCTACAAGGATCAAAATGGTCAAACTTTGTTTTATCTCAGCCTACTGCTAGGTATTCGGAGCCTCTTTGTCTTTCTACACGTTGTCATCTGTCTATCCTTATTCCCACCATATGGATCTCGATGGGCGATAAGTATGAAAACAGTTAAATGACTGCGTCTTTCGGTCATCGCTACCGGTTTTGTGTACATGTGTTCTGTCACCGTTGTAAACTACTGCCTTATAGGAGGAGGAAGTTAAGCTTGTCTGGAATCGAGCGTGGACGATCAGCCTGCCAGCAACCTGCGTTCATGTGCTGCGAGACCAACATCACTGCCTTTTTGGTGTCCAAGTTCGTACTAATTCACACGTTTACCCATACCCACATCATGATTTGTGGCGGTACTCGGTACGGTGCGTTCTTGGAACCGTGAATTTCCACGCCCCTGTACGCGCCTATTAGTCGTTTTATGTCCATGATCGCATCCGCCTTTTCCATAGGTTTACCTCCTTTAGTAACAGCTCTATTGCTCTTCCTCACAATTTGACGACTTTCAAGATCCCGGGCTCCCTCTGCACCCCGGTTTCTTTGTACCACAGAGTACCACAGATTTTGTCATAATTGTCCTCTACAACTCCCCAGATTACTACAGTGCACCATTAGTGGTGGTATTTTTGTACTTACACTGTAACTGAAATGACTTGTTTCAGAGTCAGAGCCATGCTTCTTGCTGCCTTATCGGCTGTCACAGTCATGCTCTCTGTGTCACTGCTGATGTCTCACTTGTCCAATCCTCCAAACACGGATTTCTTTGACGACCTCTTTTGCAGATTCGGGTGTGTACGAGGTCGATTAGCACGGAAAGCCGATTCCTCAGGATCTAGCTTTCAACAGCTGTTCCTATACTCAGTATCACCATCGTTATTTTGAAAGTTTCCAGACACCACAAAAGCCCAAACTGTTTGTTGGAGCAACTGAGTCTTGGTAAATACACTCACGTTTCCTCGAATCTGATACACTCTTCTTTCCTGGACTCCACGCGATGAGTACAATCTGAAGTCAGCAGCAACC
Organism: Clonorchis sinensis; assembly: GCA_003604175.2. NCBI lineage: Eukaryota > Metazoa > Platyhelminthes > Trematoda > Opisthorchiida > Opisthorchiidae > Clonorchis > Clonorchis sinensis. The sequence goes on from CM030369.1 coordinate 23,712,221, forward strand.
TTGAGTTTCCCCGTGGTCAACTGGGAATTTTGTTCGTCTGATATAAATGTCTGCTGCCTGCGCAGCCTGAACGAAAATATGCTTGTAATCGGACACCTTCAAGGCATTTGCTAAATTCATTGTTCTCTCTGAAGTGAAGCTGACCACGATCTAGTTATCACAACAAAATACCTGCGTTCGGTTTATGTTTTACGATTAGTAGACCATAAAGGAGAGAAGTTTCTAAGAGTTTGAAGTTCATGATAACCTTAAGTGCGCAGGAGCTCGAGATAGCTCAGTAGTTAAGGGACGAACCTATTGACCGGAAGGTCTGTGGTTCGAACCCAACTGCTGCATCCTGGCTGTCCCTCTCTAGGCTTGGGCAACCTCGCAGTACCTCAGTCTTTCTTCGGGTGGCATGACAGCTAGACAAAGACAAAGCTGAACGATTATTATTACTATTCTTAAAATTTGCACTAAACATTTTGTCCATACAAGGGTAAAACATTTGAATCGGTACTCTCTTGATTTTATGCGAATCGCTTCATAAGAAAAAGCGGAAGTGGGTGTTCACAACAGAGGAGAGGGGATAATTGCTCGATTTTCTCAGTTGAATCTAGATTGGAAGGTTGCCGAAAAAATTACGTAACCATAAAAGCATTCTGCTACAGCATAAAGTTTAACGTTTGTTAGCCGGACCAGATGAGAGCGCTAATTGGAGGCAATAACGAAAACACACAAAAGCAGCCTCTTGAAGTTACGCATGGAGGAGATACACTGCATGAGTTCGGAGCGGAGTCATAGCGGCCTTTATCTTGCTGGTCCATATTAATGTCGAATTCCTGTGTCCCAAGGTAAGTAGACAGGGATATCTTAAGGAGCCTTATTGTGAACAAAAGAAATCTCTTGCGATTGCCGATATGTCAGTGGTTGTCCACCGAAAAACGTTTCCATTTGGAGCCTACTTATTCGTCCCTCTTGTATCATCGTCATTTCGTACCTTAAAACTCTTAGGACTCTCACTCCTGAAGTGCTTACACCGAGATAATGAACCCCACATAGTTTTGTCATGATACCGCGTGATGCCATCCGAATTTCGCTTGGGGCAAGATTCGTCCTCTCACTCTGTTCATATTGGATTTTGCTCCAAGTCTATGTACTGCTTACAATGTTTTAGGTTCTATTTGCGGTCAGAAGACAGTAGGTGATGACAGTACTGATTGAAGTAATCTAGTTGCAGACGCCTGTGCTGTTTCAAGTGCGTTTTTGCGGGTGACCTCTGAATGCCTACGATTAATCACGGTTAGCCGGGTTGATTCGATTGTTCGTATCGATCATTTGCCTGGCCCTTGTACTGGTCACCTGATTGGCTTCCTTGGCTGTAATAAAGGACCACTCGATTATTCTCGTGGCTGTATACTGAATATTACGATCCGCAGTTTACGAAACACTCTCAAACAACACAGTAAGCAATGGAGTAAGAAATCGTGAAACTGCGATTCACCTTCCCGGTCTACGTTGAGCAGAGGAGTACGGGCGAGGTGGAATCTTAACTGTGCTGCAATGTATGTTTTTCGGAAGGGAGTTGTTAGGCAGCGTGTGACAGTTTTGGAATCTTTGTTACTTATAAACGATGTCATGTCTATTAAGTGAACCTGAGTCGAAAAGTGACAAATAGAGATGTTCGCTCACAAAGATCTGGGACGCCATAGAATAGAGCTCACTCCCCAAGTAACCTGTCTTCAATGAGTCGCTGGTTGTAGTTGAGCTGTCTCCGAAGCTGATTGCCGAAGCTGTCAGACGTCGTCTTACAGCTACCAACTGAAATTCACTCAGTGAAGCTAGGACTTCTCTTCGTTATTTCTCATCTGCTACTAACGATCCTGAACTATTGACGCTAAAAAATAGGAATCCAACAGTGACGCCTCATTCCCGAGCTTTCACACTGCTCAGCTCCATCGTCAGCATATGAAGCCTGTTCTTAGTTTGGTGAATTAAACTACGAAAGAATTCTTCTCACAGTTCTTCAGTGTTCTTCTTCGATAACCTCTGTTCATATAATTAGAGTTCTGATGAAAACGATTTCTAATATTTAGATCATTAAATAATATAGAGCAGTATAATTATCACTCTTCGAGTGATACTGTTTTTGTTCCTTCTTTGATTCATTTTTATGTATACTACCATTAAAAACTTGTGAAATCTTTTAGTTAGTAGCTTCTGTACCCTCTTCCGTCACCGAAATTGCAGTCAAAAACAGATAATATCACTGTTCAGGCCAGCGGAACATCCGGCCAGACTTAAATCTCCGATGATTTGTTCACAGCAGGACATCATAAGTCAGCTATTGTAATTCACCTTCCTGAATGGAATCATTCGCTTTTTTTCAAAAGGTGAAGAGAGTCCACAAAAGCTGTTGCGAAGGCCGTTCCACGTCACTCCACGTATCGTGTTATGACGCAACAACCTAAGCTGCTTTCAATCAGCACTTAGTTCCACCGTGTTTACACAAGCCCTCAGGGTGAACTTTTTCGCCCGTGCTCAAGTGCTTGAAGTATGCTAAGGTTGAGAGGACTTCGGTTAAAAACCAGGCAGCCAGTAATTCATAAGGACACAGTGAGCATCACTTAACAGATGTTGCAGAATTTAACGGGTGGCTTCATGTGTCGGATGTGTGTGTCATGTATGTTAGGTTCTCGTATAGGTGGCCCTGGAATCTGTAGTGTTAGAATAAATTCCTAATGGGAATCTGAAGAGGGTTATATAGTTGCTCCCACTGTTAACTAGGGGTACAGTTAGTTGAGGTTCGAAGGACAGTGCAGATGATATGTGTTTCCTCTGTTTTAGTAACTGAATGATCAACGTCGAGTGGAATTGACCGACAGGTGGATAGTGTGTGACCTGGCAACGAAGTACGAAAACACTAACCAGTAAACTTAGTCGGGTGGGCAACTACCGCCTCCCTGGATGGGGACCCTGTCTACTTAACCACCTTTAATGTTCGTTCACTGAAGCAAGCAGGTCAACAGGTGGCTCTTGGATTCCCTCTGCATTGATGTATACTGTCTGTCAGAAACAAGGACGCAGGACGCAAGTACTGTGATTGAACTGACTGCCCCCTCGCTCTCTTCCAGGTTCCGGCTGCGCACCTCTGGTGATGCAGAGGCCGCTGCAGCTGGATATGCTGGGGTGGGTATTGTATTGAGCGAACGAGCGGAAGCGTCTCTGCTTGATTGGATACCCGTTGATAGTCGCCTCTGTGCGGTTCGTTTGGCAACATCTGTGAGAGAATCTAGAGGAAGTGACGTCCATCGCACCTTCTATCGTGACTGCTTACGCCCCAACTGACTGTAGCTCTGAATCTGCCAAGGACAGTTTCTATGACGCTCTAGGTGCCCTTTACAGCAGGTTAAAACCTCAGATATCGTTGTGGTTGCTGGTGATATGAACGCCCAGGTAGGTAGACTGAGCGCTGCTGAGGCCCGATTGGGTGGTCGTCTTGGTTTGGACACGAGACGCACGGACAACGGAGACCGCTACTTCAGATGTGTGCCGATCACAGACTGTTTTTGCAGTACGATTTTCCGGAACAGCGGAAATCGCTTGAAACGTGGTGCTCACCAACAAACCAGCGACGAACCCAAATAGACCACATCGCCGTCAGTTATCGGTGGCGAGGGTCGATCACCGCTTGCCGCTCCTTCTGGAACACCAGCGTGGACTCCGACCATGCACTTGTACGCTGCTGCTTTTCATTGCGCTTTCAGGTGTACGCAAAACGCACACAACTCGCTTAGCCATTGAGAAGCTAGTGGACCCAGAAGTCAAACGAAACTATCAGAACCAGCTCCTCGAATGCCCGCCGGACACTACGGTGTCGGACATAAACGGCCACTGGGAAAAGATATCAAAGCGCTACTCAAAGTCGGAACGTCTGTTTGCGGTACAACCCAGCCAACCTCATCCAAAACATTGGATCTCTGATAGGACCGTGTCTTTGCTGGAGACCCGGCGACAGATTCCCCTGGCCGCCACCACAACTCCACCCGATGCATCATCCGACGCCAAGTGAAACTGAGTGTCCGTGCAGACCGAGAAGCTTGGTGGACCCGAAAGGCCGAAGAAATGGAAGATGCAAAGAATGCTGGAATATGCGCAAGCTGTTCCATTTGATTCGTTCGACTGGTCCTCGAAAACCTCTTGTCAGCGAAATAATCAGAGACCAAAATGGCTCCCTGATATGCAGTAAAGCAGAACGTTTGGACCGCTGGGCACAGTACTTTGAACAGCAATTCAGCTGGCCACCTGCTACCCCAATCCAGAATCCTGGCCTTCAACAGAAAGGTGGACCGTAAATATGGAGCCGCCTTCGGTCTCAGAAGTGTCGAGTGTATTTCTCTACTCAAGCGTCATCGTGCTGCTGGTCCTGACGACCTTCCACCTGCTCTTTTCAAGGATGGCGGTGGGCTCCTCAGCCAGTGCCTGTCTACTATTTGGGTCTATCTGGGAGAAAGAGACCGTCCCAGACAACTGGGGTGAATCGATAGTAGTGCCCATTTTCAAAAAGGGTACTCGCAGTGAATGTAGCAACCACAGAGGTGTTAGTTTGACTCCTGTTGTGACAAGGCTTCTGGCGTCACTGATTCTTCGTCGTCTTACGATGGCACGCGAAACCTTGACTCGTGAGAATCAAGCGGGATTTCGACCGGGTAGAGGCATTGACCACATCTTCACACTCCGTCAGGTGTTAGAGCAACGCCACATGTACAGACGACCCACAATCTTGGTGTTCCTTGACTTCAAGGGTGCGTTTGATTCTGTCGATCGGTCAGTGCTGTTAAATACACTTGCCCAAGAAGTTTGTAAACATAATCCGATCCCTATATTCACATACTTCTGGGCGGGTGAGAGTGTATGGCGAGCTCTCAAAAGCTTCCCTACAAAAAGTGGTGTCAGACAAGGATGTCCACTCTCTCCATTCTTGTTCAACTTCGTCATTGATGAAATAATGAGGCGAACGCTGGAAGGTCTTTGAAACCAGAATGATTCAAATTGAAGACCAAAGTGAAGCACAAGCCCTGTTGAACAGACTGACCACCATCATACCATCTTTTGGCATGCGCCTTGCACCTTCAAAGTGCAAAGTCATGCTTCAGAACGTGCAGTCTCCGGACATATCCCTTAAAATTCAAGGAGAATCACTGGAGATTGTGGAAAACTTTACATACCTCGGTAGTTGTATTAGCTCTGACGGAAGTGTGTCTGATGAAGTCAGTGCAAGAATCTCAAAGGCTCGAATCACGTTTGCTAATTTGCGTCACTTGTGGCGTCAAAAGGCATCTCACTAGATCTTAAGGGTCGTGTACCAGGCAACGATAAGGGCTGTGTATTGTATGGGTGCGAGACATGGCCTCTACGGACAGATGATGTGAGGCGTCTCCAGGTTTTCGACCACCGATGCCTCAGAAGCGTGGCTGGTTTTGGATGGCGTCAGCGTGTTAGTCACGAGGTGATTAGAAAACGGGTATTTGGTTGTGCTGCAGGTACTTCAATTGGGGAAATCATCCAGCACCACCGACTACGATGGCTCGGTCATGTGCTACACATAAACACCGTCTACCGAGACGAGTGTTGTTCTCCGTGCCCTCTTCAGCATGGCGCAAACCGCGAGGTGGACAGCGCATGACTTGGCAGAAAGGCGTGAAAGAGATCACGAAGAGTTTGGGTGTTGTTGGTGTTGTACGCCTTCCAGGATGGGGTCCCCGTGACCCCGCCTGTGCTTGGCTGGAGACGTTGCAAGAAATGGCGGCTAATCGATGTCAGTGGCGTTCATGCTGTCAGTTTCCTTCCAGATTGTCTGATTGAGCGGTTGGAGGTGTAGGCACCTCAGAATGCTTGACATAGGCCAGCACTAGGCCCCCTCCCTCATCCACTCTTTTTCTCTTCTTTTCACTCTAGGGCTTTTAATATATATATATATATATATATATATATATATAGATGAAATTAGTCGAACTTTATGGTTGTACGGCAGCGAAGCATCAGTGTCAACACTGATGTTGCTGTCTTTGATGATAATGATGATGGATGGGGACTCCGAGACTCACATCACCAGATGACGGATTATCTTTTTCAACAATCGTGTATTTTAGCGAATGTATTTGGGTTGCGTTGGACAGTTGTACTTCCTATCCTTTTTTTGAAATTCCCCACAATGAGGTAAGCAATATTCACGACGTGTTTTGCACGTTTCAAGTTGTTAGTTGGCTATTTTCCCGTCCTGAGTGTGCCTCAAGTTTTTTGTCGCAGACTGTGTCGCTCTTAGTGTCTATGGTACACGGTTTACAGCTGATTTAGGCTGAGCCTGGGACACTAGGATTGACTTCTTTGTCCCTCAAATAAGCCATTTTGGAAGATGCTGGTGCGTTATGTCAGAAATTTCGTGCATTTTAAGACGTCATAAACTATTCATAAGGTTGCTGAAAACCCTTCAACACCTTACGATCCGTTTCGTTCTTCTCTAGGCTCATCATGTGGGCACAGTCCCCGAGTTTCCTTTAACCTTATCTACCACTTGAATCCAAATTTCCATTCATACAGTCGGTTGCATATCAATTTAGTTTAATGGGAGACAAAACTGGAACCCAGCCGAATCTGTCGTTCATGATGATGGGCTCCGATAAGCGCGAAACCGATCGAACCAACTGTAACATGAGGTGTCTTGGTGCAGCATATTCAGTTGCTTAAGAACACTATCTATGGACTAGAGACTCAGCTGGGTTCCAGGTGAGTCTCCCATCAAAACCAAATTGGTATACAGATCGTGCAATTTAGGTTCACGTAGAACATAAGGTTGACGGAGGCTCGGGGACTGCGCCTACCTGATGAGCCCCCAGAAGGGCGAAACCGGTCGTGGGCTGTCAGAGTTTTCAGTAACCTTATGATTAATGTATTACGTCTATACATGTATCGCGATATCTCGAATATCGTACCAACTGAAACATGAGGGGGCCTGGTGCAGCACATTCAGTTGCTTAGAAACATCATAAACGAGGGATTCAGCTGGGTTCCAGGTGGTTCTCTCACAAAACCAAATTTGTTTGCAAATGAGTGCATTTCGTTAATTCTTCATTCTGTTACATTAGCATGAAACTGCTGTCAGCCTGTCCATGCTCCGTAGAACCATCTTGCTGTATTCACCCTGTGATTTACACACTGAGAAATAGCACTCAGTTTTCAGTTACCTTCGCCAGAAAGATGGTATTGTTGTGTGCCACACTCCACTCTGCTACCATTCATGAAGATGTCGTCGACATACTGTCTTACTAGTCTGAAATCATTTATCGTCGCTGCTGCTCTAGTCGCTTATAATTTTATCACGGAAGCGTCCGCTGAAAAGGAGCCTAGCCACCAACCTATTGCGATACCATCTTGCTGTTAGTAAATACTTCCATCCAACAGAAACTGTATGTTAGATGCACAGTAGAAACGTTGGAACACCTAAGGCTATTCCATTGTCGATGATGAGATTACATAGGTGGCCAACTGCCCTATCAGGAGCAGGAACGACGATGACTTCTGGCTGGTGTGGTTAAGGGTCAAACGTACCTTTTCAAGCTGAACTGTAACCTTTTGGCCTAATTGGTTTTTAAATTCCCTCCAACCACTGTACTATTAGGGTGGGTTCCGTATGGCTTCGTTATACGAAATACAAGCAACCCATGGAATCTTGAATTAATGGCTTCATTTGTGCGTTTCATAACAAACATTCCTGAAGTTGGCGACCGAACTGTTTGAGTAATATGTAGTGGAATTGTTGCAACCTAAATCCTTCAGGGAGTGAGTCATCTGACAGGTTCACCTATGCTAGTGTTACACGACTCAAGCGGAATGGAGCACAAATCTTCACAGTCTCTGTTTAGTTACATAAGCTTCTAAAACCAAGGTTTTGTCACTGAAAGTTGCATTTGGTTACCTACCTTACTGGCCACGGATTTGTCCAGTAGCAAGGGGTCTCACAAGTGTAACCTGTGTACACTAATTACTCTGTAACAAGGTGTGTAATTAACAGCTTCTGACTGGACTTCGTACGGCACTAAGCGTAAAGTCGATGAAAACAGCTCCCTACCTGTTCCACCTTTCTTTGACCTCCTCAGGTAGAAATGGTCCCTACATTTCCACCAAGCTTATTTCATATCTGAACACCGGAATACGCGTAGGTGACGACTGAGCTGAATTTCACAGGATGCCCGGAAACTTCATCGGCCATGTGAGTGGTTTCACATAAAACGAAATAATCCGATATCTTCAATACCGTCCTAACTGAAACATCAGGTGACCTTCGTGCGGTATATTCAGCTGAAGAACACCAAGAACGAGAGCTTCAGCTGCATTTCATTTGAATCCATCCATTAGGACCACGTTCATTTGAAAATTAGTGTGAAACTCCCCTCTGTCATTCATTGAGTGATTGTTTGGATAATGAAGAAAACTGCTCCGCCACACAGGATCAGGAAGGCACTTGTCATGCGAGTTGTTCGAGAATTCAGGGAAACTGATTTCTTTCTGCATGGGATGGCGAGACATTCCGGTTAGAATTGAGAGGGATCTCGAAAAATTGTCGGGAAGTGACCTCGAGAAAGATTCTTGTTTGGTCTCTAAGCTAGGCACTCACAAAATTGCTGGAAACTCTTCAACAGCACACTTGTGAGTGGTTTCTTCCAAGAATGTATACTGCGGTATCTCCAATATCCTGCCAACTGAAACATGAGGCGGCCTGTGTGCAGCAAACTCATTTGAAGATTATTTTAGTTGAGTCTCCCGTCAAAGCCAAATTGAGGTACAAATGAGTGAATTTCTCTTGTTTGGTATACTCTGGTTCCTCCTCCCGTGTGCCTACTGATCTTTGCTAGTTTTGCTCTGTTAAGACCTCCGTACGCGCTACGTACCCCGCACTGGCAGGCTCTGTCACTATCTCACCCGCCCATGCACGTTCGTTCTCTCTTCTGAGCCTGTTCTGACTTGTCCTGTCTTGAAGCCCGTGTGATCGCATTGCTAATCAGAATCACGAGATGGTCTAAGAAAGAAGGGCAGCAAGCCAAACTACCGATCCAACATTCCGCTCTCCATTATCAAGTGTGCGGACTTTGACAAAGTGTAGTGCCGATCAATGACGGACTTGCCCACCTGCTGACGCCATGACGTGGACAGTTGAAGTTTGTTGTGTACTTTTGCATACTTGTGTATAAATGAGGTCCGTCAAACTTACGCGTGACTCAAAGTTCAACATCGGGAACTCAGCAATGTCATGCACTAGGTTCAAGTGAACACCACAAATGAACAATTTGCATCAGTTCCGAATTTAACTCCGTCACTCAGACCTTGCGTGGGATAAACATCGTGTGTTTACTGGACTAATTAAGGTTGGAACAAAGTGCCATTCAAAGGATAATGATGAGTGAAAATATGGAATCAGCTTGAGAATGAAAAAATCTAATCAAAATGTAAGTTAGTGATACGCTGAGTTCACTCAATAGAAGTGGTCAAACACTCATTTCAGACACATTGTCTCTCATGTTTTCCGAAAACAAGCCCCCGTATGGCTAAGGATACGTAATTTTGATTAGCTCCAATATAAGAGCAACTCGAGTTCAGTTCTTCTCCTTTGATGTGGACTCACCAGAATGAGTGTGACAGGACAGGGAGGCGATTGTTCAAACGAGGGTGATGTGAGTGTGTATTGTACAAATTCTCCAACGACCCAAAACAGTTCCAATTTAGTCATACTTTCGAGGATTAGAAGATACGTATCTGCGCAACAGATCATCTTTCTTGAAGGTAACATGGAGTTAGAGAGAAGGGTAAGTTCAAAACTTAACGTGGACCTAGTCCGCGTCACTTAAAGCATCCCATATGCCGAACGAGACTGTTTTCTTGTCATACGGTACTACCTTAATCATCGATGCTGGTTGGGTGCTTTCATTGATGACTGTCGTCTGGAGTGATTAGGTTATTGCAGAAAAAAGTTTACTTCTGAACTGGGTACGAACGAGATGGAAGACTAGGCAGATAATAAAACGCAGTTTCACGGTATACCAGACATGAATCAGAGGAACAATTATGATGATGACGAAGGTGGTGGTGATTATGAGGATGCCGCTGCTGCTGTTGCTGCTGCTGCTGGTGATGATGATGATGATGATGATGATGATGATGATGATGATGTTTATGTGGTGTTGACTTACTTCAGAAATCTCAGATTGCGAATTTATGCGGACGAAATTTAACAGAAAATTTAAAGCAATACCTTGAGTCTAAAAAGTGTATTACCAAGAAGAGATGTTTTCCACAAATCCATTGGTGGAATTGCAGCCAACACTTGGTTATTCTCGGTGTGGTTAGAGCAAGCATCAACAATATCAGTGTGATGCAACTCTGGGAAAAGTGAGAAGTCACAAAAATTATTGTCTAGTGCCCATCCTGAATAAGTAGAAATTGAGTTTACATCTGATCGTTAGATTTTATCTGCCGTCGCACAACTTTCTTGAGTGTCTCTAACAGACAGTCACTGTAATGACATTTTACAGCCTGATATAGATGGACCAGTTTCGTTGGCTTTCATAAATCTGTCAACAGACGTCAGCATTTTGCCTATATCAGACCGCATTATAGACTGGAATAAACAGAAATGAAACAGTGGACCGGAACAAATCACATCGTGTGCCGATGACACCCGGTTGTCAATTCCACAGCAAACGGAAAATTTGTTTTGAGGCCTTTCTTGCTGTTTTGGCATTGAATATTCGATAAGACCAGTGTTTCTGGACCGTGCAATAGGTGGACGGAATCTAAAACTCCCGCCATACGTGACCTTGCGATCCCCAAAGGACCTCACCAGATTGGCGTAAAGCAGTCAAGCAAGTGGCACTCTAGTCAACAGTTTTGGTTGGTTTTAATCAGGAAGCAGTATCAACTGGCAGAGTAGCACAGCTAGAGGTTTTCCCTGAGAAAACTCAGAACACTTACACTCAATCGTCGTCGTTCCTCGAACCTAACATTTAATCTCCCTCTTGTTTTGGTGTTAACTGAAAAGGTATAATTGCATTCCGAAGAGCTCTGTTACGCCAGAATCTTAGCCCTCATCTAATATGCTGAAGGGAATCGGACACTACAACCGCTTGTCTGCAGTCTGCAATTGAATCTAACTTGACCTCATGATGATTCCCCCATTCACTTGCTTACTCTGCCCACGTACTTTTGACCTCCACTTGTTTTGCTCACCCACCACTCACCTTGCCGCAAAGGCCGTCCTGTCCGATACTAGTGTACTAGCATGTTTGTCTGTGTGTAATGCGGGCAGCGGACGTAGTTACCCATCCGTGCTCGTGCCCCGTTTGCTTAGCTTGCTCTGACTTGTTCTGTCGTAAGTTCCGCGTGATCACACCGTCAAACAGAATACGAGACTGGCCTCGGAAGGGACGACCGCAATCCACACTATACAGCCAACATTCCGCTCGCTGTGGCCTGGTTTGCGGGTCTTGACACTGCACTTTGCCAGTCAGTGACAGACTCGTGCACATGTTGACGCCACGAATATGGACAACTGTGGTTTGTTGTGTAACTTTGCTTACCTTTGTGTAAATAGTACCGTAGACTTTCGAACCTGATTCTTCCTTTTGAGGAGGGCGAGATGGCTCAGTGGCTGGAGGGTGAAGGTTCGAAACCGACCTCTGCCTCTCGACTTCCCCCGTCTAGGGTTAGTCAAAATGGCAGTATCGCAGCCCTCGTGCTTCCTTCGGATGGCAGACAGCTAGGCACCGAAAGGGTGTTACAGCCGAACGACTTCCTGATATTCGGATTCGTCAAAACCTAGCGTGATTCAAAGTTCCGTGTCGCAAATCCCGACAACCACTTGTTACCCAGCGTCAGAACATTCCGTCACCAAAAAGATCAGCTGGGGAGACACGAATCGAGACACGATCTTCTCGAATCCACATATTTAGCTTCTGCTACCGTCATCATGTCTCATCACTACTCCTGCCTATCTATGCTTTTTTCGTATTCGTAATTATCAACCCACAAACCAAAATGCGCGTTTCTTTATACATGCGTGTGAAATGTTATTCAGGCCGAATCTGTTCTGCTCTATTTTGTTCAAGAAAACTGGTTGGTTGGTGAATCAACACTTTTTGTGTTATTAGACGTTTAAAGTGACAGAAAATTAGCAGATATAGCTCAGTGTTATGGGACATTAGTTCTCGGCTTGGTTTCATGGGACTTTAAAGTTTAGCACGAAAAGTCATTCCCAGAAGTGTATTTCAAATCAACTGAAAAAATCATTCACAAGCAGTAAGTGGAAAATATCTTGTTAGTTCGTCAAACCTTCACAGATATAATAGATCTCGGAAAAACGTAACAACTTGTTCCGGTTTGAATTTTTCATCTAGTGGTAACGTGAACAAATTCATTTTAGAGGGCACCGCCACTCGCGCTCAGTCAAATTCTCCTTTGTAGATCATAGAATATTTTTGTGATTATTGAACAGTTTTGCACGTCATGGCACAACTACTTGAAAAGTAGATACTTTGGAATCTGTTCCACTAACCAAAAAAATGTTTCTAGGTTGCTTTCGAGGCTGGAAAAATAGTTATGGAACATGCCATTGATGCTTCACTTTGTAAGAAATTCGTTGTTGGACATTTTCGCAACATGGCCGATGTTTCAATTTTACTGTATCCATGAGAATTAGCCCAGAAAAGAGCCTCTGGCTCCAGTAAGGACAATCTCAACTGCGGGATATCCAGACTCCTAGCACTTATTGAAAAGCAACGACAAGAAAAAACTTCCCTTTTGAACGTGACTGAATGAACAGATCGAGCAAATTTGAGTTCGGCAACCTGAACTGAGCTCAACATAAACCAGACATGCCAACTACCTTCATAAATTGGTCGTTGACATCGTTGACCATACTAAAAACCTAAAGTTAGTTGGGTCCACTCGATAGGGAGGCGAACTCCGGATTTCCTGTAGCCTACCTCTAGGCTCAGTTCCCACCTTCTATAATTGGAGCAGAGGGCGTTTATCCGGTTTCTACTCGGTTTGGTGCCACCGTTGAAGAGGTTTCATCAGTTATCTGATTCATTTCACGAATTGGTTCCGTTAAGTCTACTTTGATCATTGTGCATTCCAATAACTTTTGAAAGGCTCACTAGTGCTCATGTGTTTTGCAACTTCTATTTTACTATTAGTGACGTCATTAAGGGAGCTGACAGCGCGTTGGTGAAAAAGCACACTCGGACTTCATGTATGCAAATCCTCATTAATTGTCACTAAATATGTACTTTTTAAACTCATTTTCTGTCGTCAAATTCGCTACTTTAAACGCAAGTTATCAAAGAAAACAATTTGCACAAATAAGTCCTCGGTAGTTGTATTAGCTCTGACGGAAGTGCGTCTGATGAAGTCAGTGCAAAAACCTCAAGGGTCGAATCACGTTTGCTAATTTGCTTCACTTATGGCGTCAAAGGCATATCACTAGGTCTTAAGGGTCGTGTGTACAGGCTACAGTAACGGCTGTATTGTTGTATGGGTGCGAGACATGACCTCTGCGGACAAATGATGTGAGGCGTTTCCAGGTTTTCGACCACCGATGCATCAGAAGCGTGGGTGGTTTTGGATGGCGTCAGCGCGTTAGTAACGAGGTGATTAGAAAACGGGTGTTTGGTTGTGCTGCAGGTACTTCAATCGGGAAATCATCCAGCACCACCGACTACGATGGCTCGGTCATGTGCTACACATGCCGAAACACCGTCTACCGAGACGAGTGTTGTTCTCCGTGCCCTCTTCAGCATGGCGCAAACCGCGAGGTGGACAGCGCATGACTTGGCAGAAAGGCGTGAAGGAGATCACGAAGAGTTTGAGTGTTGTTGGTATTGTACGCCTTCCATGATGGGGTCCCCGTGACCCCGCCTGTGTTGGCTGGATACGTCACAAGAAATGGCGGCTAATCGATATCAGTGGCGTTTATGCTGTCAGTTGCTTTCTAGATTTCTGATTGAGCGGTTGGAGGTGTAGGTACCTCAGAACGCTTGACATAGGACAGCAGTAGGTTCCGTCCCTCATCCACTCTTTTTCTCTTCTTTCCACTCACAATTAGACGAGCCTTATGGTTGTACGGCAGTGGAGCATCAGTGTCAGCACTGATGTTGTTGTGATGATGATGATGATGATGATGATGATGATGATTTGCTGTAGCCTTGGGGTCAGAATTACAGGACTACAGCTGAAACTGTTATACGAACCAGAACTGCAACCGGTTACCTTCGCGTGCTTACATTTTCCAAGATTCGTTTCAAACTCATTTTTAGGCTTCACTTAAAAGGGCATGAGTGCTGTTCTGCTGCCAGCAGCAACCATCAAACTATGATTAATGATTAATTCCAAGTGATTTGAACATCAGATAGTGAATTTTCGGCTTCTTCAGTGATCCAAATCACTGAAATTCCACCCGGTTGAGGAACACTGACTCAAGTCCTTTCCACTAGGGGAGAGTTCTTCTGTTTGGAGAGCCAGAATATTACCTCTTCAGTCCCGTCTGTTTGTTTCCTCAAATGTATTGTAACTGAAAGGAGTTATGCCCTCCCTCCCCTCGAAGTAGTGTCTCCTCAAAACAGGTGTTTCTCTTCGAAGGGAATCCCTGTGAGGGGGATCACTGTGTTATAAGATTAACGCGATTTTTCCCGATCTTCCTCATTTGTCTAAGAAACAAATGTAACTGTTCGTTATCGGGAACAAAACAGTCCCACAAAGTATGCGAACGAATAAAGTACTGACCAACTGCTTCCTAAAAACAGTGTGATGCAATTCCCACGTTTGCGGCTGTGTTATCAGCCAAAGATAATCTGACAGAGTTGAATTGTTCCATTTTGCAATATATGAGAGCGCTTTTTCATGTGACTGCTAATTTTTATATGGATACTCTCAATAAATGTCAGGCCGTTCAACCACTGAACTCATACCCCTCTCACTGGATTTTTTGGCTATCATACATTACTTCTTGGTCTAAAATGCACGGCGAAGCTATAAACTCGAAAACCTATCAGTCTCTGCCCTCTGACCGTAAACCTCCAAATGAGATTACTGGATAGAGAGTTGACTGGAAAACATTAATCCCGAGGCTGGATAGCGTTAATACTGATTAAAAATGATGACTGATGGATGAATGCCACGCTATTTCGTTTGTCACAATAAAGCAGCTGTGAAATCTCAAAGATAGTCTGCCTGAACGTTTACCCTCAGACAATTTCCGGTGCTTTGTACGCTTTGTTCTGGGTGCCAGACTCTCCTACTCGTCTCACACTTCCGACATGCAACCTTGCCCTTCTCTAACCTGTCTATCATTCAAGAGGTTGTTTTTGACTGAATGATCAGAGATTGCGATATTTTATCCCATTTATCTTGACAAGATAGTACGGCTGATGCTGGGCAGAGCTTAGTGAAGCGACATATTTTTATTCCTTCGAGTTACAGTGTGAAACAGGCGACAAGTGTGATGTTCGGGTAAAATCGAAATTAGGAAGCATCCTGGCACGAACGCCGTTAGATGTTCAGGTAAGACTTAGGGTTTGACCCAACCCATTGATTATCTACGTGTAGCCATTTGAGAATGAAACTGTTGTGGAATATCCTTGGCCTGGAGAAACGAGCAAGGAACGTCAAAACGGGGGACGTAAATATTCTACAAACGCAGTGCAAATAAAAATACGGAGAACAAAGAGCTACAGGAGTATCGTGTTGAACAGAGGATTGGCGCAGAAGTTATTCTCCAAACTGGATTGCAGGAGATGAGATTCACATTCAAGTGAACAGAATAGAGAACAATACTGTTTGTATGAGGTAATGTGTGACTGGCCAGTAGCTTGAACTTTGAGTGTGCGAAGGCTTCTAAAAATGACTTTAGAGAAGAGCCATACAGAGGGATACGAAAGATGTAGTTGTAAAGGTGAAGGCTAAGACAGGATTTCGTGGAACTCTCGAGGCAAAAAGCGGGAAGTCGCCAGAAGTTAGAGGACACAGGTTTGACATGTGGTCCTGGATAAAACGTAGTGTCTTGACCATTAACAGACTAGCATGTGAGGTGTACTGACTGACAACGGCGATGGACTCAATTGCCTGGTACAAGATACGTTAACGCGTGTCTGACTAACTCTGAAAAGAATCTTACTACACACTGCAAGTTCATTGTGAGAAGTTGACAGGCAGAGCAACTCTTGAAGCGGGCTTTATTGCGTAGAATCTGAAATCAACCAACCAACGATGACATTCTAAACCAACGTTGTGCACATCCATTGAGAGGTCTGGTTATTAGAAGATTCCTCGTAACTAAACAGAAAAGGAATGGGCAAGTATCCTGATCCTAGTTAGTTGAGTGCCTATTTGTTCTGTGACGGTTTTAAATGGTTTGGTTGATGGGTTGACCATAGACATTCACTAATCCCTATCTACATCACCTTGAAAAAGAGGTTAGAGTGGTGGGGGAGGCTCTAGAAGTACCCTATTCTATAGGTGTATAGTCTTTCCCATTTTCCTAACCCCAAATTGCCCCACCGTTCATAAACTGATGTATATAGTCCAACCTCCTACATTGTTCTTCCACTTGCAATCAGGACTCGGAATGTATATATGCATATGCAGCGGCACAGCTACCCTGCTGTTTGCACACAATCATATTAATGTCATCAAATTGACCTCTGATCTTCACCTCACACTCGTTCTGTGATGATAGTCAGTTCCAAGTGTTTACGCATCCGTTAAGCCTCGAAATTTACGGCAACTACCCATGGGAGTATACAAGTTAACGAGGTCCTCCCATAAAGCAGAACCCGTACACTTGCCACCGTACACCACTAACGGGTCAAATTCAGTAATTGTTCGTCATAGTTGGGGATGCAAATTTGCATCCAAAGCGCCACAGTTTCTCTTGGATCACTCCTGTGATTCTGATCTTTTGTGACGTATCATGCCCATCTGCGGGCGTATTCATAGCAAAAATTCATGGTGTCATTGCCATTCTTACTTAGGTCAGAAGGCATATCGACGCGCCAATGTGATCATTATGCTATCATCTGCCTTATAGGTCGTCAAACGCAATTTTTGGGGTCGGTGAATAAAGGCCGGAAATTAGTAATTCAGCATTCGTGTGTTAGAGGGTATATAGAAAATCCGTTTGGGCACCATCTGCGCTGGCACAAGTGCCACGTGATTCTCGGACTTTCATACAGTTTTACTTGAAAGTATTCTCGTCAACCTGATCTACTACAACAGTGACCAGCGAGCTGCAGATAGTAACGAGCTTTTGTGAGAGTAGCGGAGAGCTTGCAGGCGTGCTGCTTCGAAAGAGTGAAGCGGTGTCCCCTCCACCGCTCGTCCGCTCAAAGCGCCATTTCCACTCCGAAGTCTCCTTGCATTATCCGTTAGAGGATAATCACGCCTTCTATAGCTGTGAGATAATATCACTCACTTACTTTGGGACGTTTATCTCCTGGGAAAGGGATTATTCGATTCCAGAAATGTCTTGGATACCCTCTAACCAGGCACGGCGATCGGCTCTCAGATATGCGAAAATCGCGACCTGGTGGCGGACTCCGTAGGCCAAATGGAGGGGACAGATTCAGGAACCCCAGTCTGTCTTCGTATTTACATTTTATAACCTATCCGCCCGGTGTGTTGCAGACCTTTGCACTCGTTTTGTTTGCTGTAATTCTCCAGATGCATGGCGCTATGCTGCACATACACCGTACACCGGAGGCAGGCAATCTTGGCGTAAGCCTGGGGGAAAACCTACTTATGCAGGCAAGCATAATACTTGCTTTAAAATAAACCCAATTTGTATGGATTGTTATCTGGATGATAATCCTCACTGGAACTACAAGGTCCCTTTCGCGTACGATAAACTTGGTAGCGCCTCGTCCAAATGAAAGACACCGATGTTAGCCTCATTACTCAAGAGCATATACTGCGGTTATCCATCTTTTTGACCATTTCACAGGACAGTCCGAGTTTTCATCACAGCCTCGAATGACTCTTTACTCCTTGATATCATCTGCCTAGACAAGGCATTTGGAATAAATATTGGCGTGTAGAATACTAATATGGATTAAGGAAGTGTAGGATGGGGGACGTATCCTTGCTGAAAGCCACTGTGGACAGTCAGCTACGTCAACATGCCCTCGTTGACCCTGACAGAAATCAAATCCAGCATAATATTGTCCCCAGCTCCATGTGCTCTATTTTAATAACCTTGTGCGCGAGAATTTATCGAAAACCCTACTGAAGTCATTGAAAATCATATATACATCGTCTCCAGATGCCTTGGCTTCGACTCATCATTCTCAACCCACCAACAGGTTGGCTAGACAAGGGTGGATTTGGCGAAATCCGAATTAGTGAGGATGAACCAGATTATTCTCCGTCAAATGAAGTTGCACTTGGCTAAATATGATTCTCTACATGAAGCTGCACAGCACGAATGTCCAACACGCACGACCATGTTTTGTTTCCAATTTTTGGACTTCGGATCGAAGGCTTCAGCTCTCCATTGGATAAGAAGTCATCCCAATTAAGAAGAGGTTATAAACAGTTTCGCGAGTGGGCTGGAGGGACGTTCACGAATTCGTTGCGTATTATATGGGATGCCGTCAGGTCCAGGCAAGTTATGAAGACTCAGCAACTTTGGAAAGTTGGATTCGTCCTATTCAGTAATGTACTTTTTAAGAAGTAGCTATTGCGTACTGTTCGAAAGTATATACTGATGCACATTGTTCCCAAAACGCTTCTACTTTGTCACCATTAAACTCATATTTCTTCTTTGATAGAACAATGTTTTACACTCTGTGAATTTAGGCAGAGTGGCTTTTAGGCGTTGTTCTACTTTTGGTGCAGTCGTTCTCTCAGTGCAGACACGAAAGCCTGAACAAAATTCACAACTCTGTCCTTTATATTTTCCACGCAGATGTTTCTCGTCTGTGTGGTTTGTATTCCACTCGGTGGGGTTTGCAGCTGCATTCATCTCAGCGGACGCAATCCTTCATTTGTTAGCAGACTTGGCTCTTGGTTGCAAAAGTGCTGATCCTCGGTTTCACCAAAACGCTACCAAGCCGTGGTCGTCAGTGCCCAAATGTGAAAATAATTCAAGTTTCTTCCGGTGAGAGTACCAGATCAAGAGTATTGGACGATACCACGATTGGAGTGGTGGCCTCTCACACATACTGACATAAGAAGAGATCTCAGCGTTTCATGTGTGACCGTATAGCTGTTCGTAGATCGGTCGGTGGAGCAACCATGAGATATCCTAGGACGAAGTTTCTCCCCCATTGGTCAGGCGACGGCGCTTGTCATGCAGGAATAGATGAACTTCTCCTATGTTCTAGCATCCGTGTTGGGACATCTCCGCTCTGTATCAGCTGATCTGATAAACCACGTTAGGATCGCAGGTTGCGCTTAGGCGCTGTAACCCTCGATGATGCAAAAGAGTCCATCACCCATTTCTGGCTGTCTTATCACATTGGAAAATATGAAGAACCTTCTGTTTACGAAATACACTCATTTGCGAACAAATTTGATTTTGCGAGAGACTCACCTGGAACCAAGCTGAATCTCTCGTGTATGATGTTTGATTTTTAGGTCATACACTTGACCGATCAGCGAAGCCTCTGTCAATCCTATCACTGGCATCGACCTTTTAAGCACTAGATGTCACAGCTCATCACACTTGAACTTGAGGTTCCGGATGTTCGTCTGCGCAACTATATTGCCATGCCAAGTAGTCGGCGCTAAATCCTTGTTGCTTGCAGATTCGCCTGAGAGGCTCGCTACAAGATCGGTGACGTCAGTGAGAGTAGTAACCACGGTATTCTGACTCCAGGCGAAAATCCCGAATTATTACGTCTGTTCTAGCCTTCGCTCTCAGTTCTCGAGGCTGTGTAACAGCAAATTTGCGTTGAGTATTCTGTTATGGGTCAAGGTTACGGGTAGTCAAGCAGTCTGCCCTTTTAGGCAATTTCTTGTGACTAGTGTCTCGTTTGAGGTAGAATTCATGACTGTCAAGTGATTGGATTGCTTTAGAGTATAATATTGGCAGTGTCTAACGCAACCATCGATGCAAAATATGGTCCAACGGAATATTTTCCAGATAGGAACGTGCAACTAAATCGGGACCAAAGTTCATTTATATTGTGATCCAGTCTATCCTGCGGCCTACGAGACAAAGACGCCGGTTTATTGAAAATTATTACGCAATCTTTTTCGGCATTTGAGGTGATATGGCTCGGATATCAGCTGAGGCATTTTTGCCTCTGGAATCTAATTCAGAGGACCTCCCTGGCTAGGGCTCATATTTGCGTGCAGTGGATACCATCACAGACTTAGTACGCATAGCCGATTTACGTCGATGAGATTTCTTGCGCCCAGCTAGGGTGCATGTAATAGCTGTACGTATACACTCGAAATCAGCGTTGAAGACCACGGTGTCCGATTTCGAGATTTGTGTAATGTCGTAGATTTAATTATCCGCAGATTCAGTGTTCCTGTCAGTTTGGCAAATGGACGTCATGTTCAAACGCCGCAGGTAAGTTTTGAGGTTTTATCTATGGCACTGTATAAGTTTGGCGTACGCGACTCATTAACTCCGCAGTACCGAGTGTGCGCCCTCTTTCTAAGGTTTGGTACCAAAGAGTTTTGGGTGTCTCGATAACTTTTGTCGTGCACGCCATGCGTAAAAGTCATTCCAGGCCATATCTTGAAATCAGTAATAACCCTCAGGACAACGCTAATCAGTGAGACAAGCAGTTCATAAAGATTTCCCCTCTAAATAAATCCCCAGAAGAATTCCTTCAGAAGGCCTCTTGAGTTGCCCAGCGCAATCAGCGTTGTGTTATCAAATTGATTCACAATAACTTTTAAATTATAGAAAACAAGAAGAAAATAAGAGGTTATTCCGGCAGTACTCTGTGTGTCATTAACGTTAATAATGCTCGATACATTGATGTTGTGTTTTTCATAAAACATGGTGTCAGACTATTGCAGGAATTATGTTCATTGGTTTCTGAACAGGTCGCTCTTGATCTGTTCGCCGAGTTCGGCAATTGGCTTGCAGACGTTTCGTCACCATACGGGGAGACATCAACACTGGCCACCCAACTGCGCACTGCGCGCTGATGATGTCTCCTTGTATGGCGACGAAACGTTTGCAAGCCAATTGCCAAACTCGGCGAACAGATCAACAGCCACCTGATCAACAACCAAGAAACTCACCCGAGCTACCAATATTTCAACATATTAGCAGGAATTACGTTCCGTTACCTATACAACTGAGTTCATGTACTAGCTAGGTGAAACCAATAAGAAATCGTACTTTTCAGTGTTAACAAAGTGACCGGAGTGAAGATATGTTCACCTTCCCCAACACACGGTATATTGTGCGTCACTGGACTGACGTGATCCCAGCAGACTGTACCAGCTGTTTAATTTGAAATAAACAGTCTATCCACGCGCTTATCAGTATGTGATAACAGCATGCTGCTTACTATCTGAATGATTGACCTGCCGAACGACGAACAGTCGGAACATCACCATGTTTTCTTGGCTCTTCACGAGCGGTCTACATTAACTGAGCTGCCTAGGAACGCATTCGCCGTCCACGTGAGTTCGCTTGTAGTTTTGGTTTCAGTTGCACGCCTAAAATGTTTAATTACCATCAAGCACCTACCAGGCTAAATTTATTCAAACGAGGACGAAGTGCAACAAAAACGGACCAAAGGTGAGAGCTAAATTATGAAATGTGATTGATACATTTATGGTAGACTACTGATCGTACTAACATCCAAACCGCTTACCGAGTACGTCAGTTTGTAATGATCCAAGTGATCACCAACACGAATCTCCACTAAATGTATCGGCAGCAGGACAACAATAGCTTAATAACTCTATGAAACTGTTTCGAAGGTCTCGATGTGTTGGGCACTGACGCCTTGGCTTGGAAGCGCAACCTGACGAAAAACCGTCGCAACAGTGAACATTCTAATCGTCAAGTGTCTTAAATTGCATGAGCTTCTAGACAATTCCGGATCCTAACGGATTGCGTTCCTCCTCCGCAACTAAGAGGCAGATGATCGAAAACGATGCCTTCCGGAAATTAGATGTCAGTATTCCGAATATTAGTTTGGAGTGAATTGACTGCATTTGTGAAGCCATCTCCATGTGAAGAAAATAAACAAGTTGTTGCTGTACAGAACTAACAAAACATTGATTAAAAACTAAGAGTTTCCACTTAGTGGAATTCAACTCAAAGGAAGACACTCACTGTACTCCCTAGAAAAACGACTGGGAAGCTATGTGATGGCTAGACCACCTGAACATGTGAATATATGACATGTATGGAATACAGGGGACCTAGTTTCGATCAACCGAGAGTTGTGTCGGTCTTGGGAACGGCAACCTAACACAGGAGACAACTGCTGAACCGTACAGGAACGCATCCTATCCCCTGTGATGTGACATCTGATCGCTCCTATAGGGTGACCGTCCAGGAAGGAGACGGTCGCACAGCCAATATAATCAGTGAAGAAATGCATTAATTGCATAGAAAATAGGCTTGCTAAATGGATAACCAGTCAATCACCGGACCAACTAATCTACCAGCTTTACGCAGCTTCGCTATGATATGAATCCGTTGCGCAGGAACGATGCTTAAATTGCCAGAAATATCTGACCAATATACCGTGTCAAGGATGGCTTTGGATTGTGACTTGTGCAAATCTGGCAGCCGACCGCCGTGCGTGAGAGGCGTATTTCGGGAACATTTCTGGATTGCATTATTTTTCTGTCTCAGGAGAAAGCTGTACGATAGTAGTAAGAAAATGAAATCGATAATCTCAACTCGCTTATTCGTGCTCATGTTACGATGTCTAGATAAGCAATCAATTCTCTGCCAGTGGCAAAACAAAACCCACACAATTCTTCCTTGGATCGTAACCGGAAAAGTAGAGCGAACCAAATGAATTATCCAATTAAATCGTACTTTAAATGAAAAGCGTCAGTCATTTACATCAACATGTTGCTTTCGTGTGTAGAAATTGAAATGATACCTGTTGTCAGGTCGGATTACTTCGAACCCACCTTCCAACGTACCGAAAACTTCATCGGCTTTGCGAACCACAAAAACGCCACCGGAATTTTGGAATTGGTTACAGTAGTTTGGAGCAGAGAACAAAGTGATCAACCTGTTCTCGTAGTAGAACTCGTATCCATCCTCAACCACTTGGTGGGCTCGGACCACAAGATCCAACTCATACGTGTCCAAAAAAGTGTTGATGACATCCACCCCAAAATTGTACGCGCAACCTCGGCTACTTGGAAGCCAGCCAACTGGCAAGTCTCCGGCCTGTGTATAATCGGCTGGATCAGACCAGACCAGATCGCACAACAAACCTTGACGAGGAATTTCCGTCGGACGTTGAATGTGGTTAATGAGTGTATCTAACGGCTTGTGTACTTCAGGAATTAAGTCAGGGGAGAGACCACCGTGACAGCAAAAGATGCTATTTTCAATGACCGCAGCCACAGGCATTACATTGAACACGGACACAAAATGTTTGTGAACTTTGCTCTTGCCAAACCGTTCTTTAAGCTCCTCTCGAAATCCATACACTCGATTTATGAGTTCACTCTCGTGATTCCCACGTAGCATGAAAAATCCTCGTGGGTATTTGATTTTAAAGGCGAATAATAAGCAGAGTGTCTCGACAGACTGTGGACCACGGTCAACGTAATCCCCAAGAAACAGAAAACGAGATCTTGGCGGATATTCACATATATCAAACAATCGTAGTAAATCATAGAATTGACCGTGAATATCTCCACAAACTTTGATTGGAGCCTGAATACGAATGAGCATATTTTCACTTTGAAATATGGGTTTCACGAGACAACACAAAGCCACACATTCTAACTCTGTGATTGGAACACGCACTCCAGGATGGTGTATATTATCCTTCAGGCTTGCTATGATTTTATCCAAATCAATTTCATAGGTTGGTTTTTCCGATTCCACCATGTCAATTATTCAGTGTTCAGACTGGTGACAGTGAAATAAGACAACACTATATAAGCACAAGCCAACAAAACTTAATGTTGCTGTTGATCAGTACCATTTTCGGGTCTCATTATTGCGCGTCATGCATAGTATTTAAAAGGCGATGAGCGTGTATCGATTGGAAGTGTATGGGCACGTGACGAGGCGGCCAGTGTACGTCAGTTTCGCGTTGAACTTGGAAAGTTGGCGTTCACGAAACTGCTTCACTACTGTGTTGCCTTCAGGAGAACGAAACAGTTCTAGAAAGATTTAAAAACACACGGCCGATCTATTCCTACAGCAGATAAAGAGGACTCCTAAAAAACGGTTCTGAAATACCTTTGGAGCGAAACAGAATTCCATAATAAATCACGGAGTTTAGACTGGCAATTCTGAATCCTGCGCGTTGGGTAGGAGGAATTCTCACTGGAACAAACTGTGGAGTGGGGATCGTAGACAAGAAGAGGAAAAATATACAGATAAAATGAAATCAAGCAGTGACGAAGCGACTTTTCGATCGAGAGAAACAGGTATGAAGAACAGATTGACCGAGAACCAATAACAGGGAACCAAAATGTGATGTTCAGTTCAAAGAATTGTACCAATCCAGATAGAATAGTTCACTACATTATGTGTAGTCCACATAGGAAGGTGAGAAGACTGACAACTCATAGACGGTGAAAATTCTCGGTAAGAGACACTCATCAGGAGAAACAAGACATCCTGCAGGGTCTCTTCTTCGGAGATGATGTACACATAGGTCCAAATACCTAATCGCAATCGGTGCATTTCACGAAATGACAAGGCGAAAATACGTAGTCGTATTTATTGATTTCTCGAATGGCTGACCAGTGGAGGTCCCTTTCTTGTAGACTTTTGACCTGTCGATATCTAGGACACCGTATGTTTGCAATAAGTCCAGTGGCAAGTCTATGTTGAGCTTCAAAAAATGGTGGTCTCAATAAACGTTGGAGGCGCTTTTTCTAAAAAAAACCCAGCTCAACACATGAGCAACCTTTTGTGTCGTTAGAAAATCGAATTGATCGTAGGATGTGCTCACTCTGTGTGTATTTGGACCGCCGAGACTTTAAACCAAAATGACCAAAGTCGATTTCTTCTGTTCCAGTGACTTCCAACGAAAAAGAAACGGAGAATTTCAAACGTCCGCTGAAGGTTATCCATTTCGGGTGAGTAACATTCTGTTGTACCAGCTTCATTCATTTTGGAGGCAAACATCTCACATCTTCAATCATGTCCCACCAAGTTATGAAGGCGAAAGCTTTCGGTAACAGGTATACTATGACAAAACGATAGCTTAGAGGTTTTAGGTCTACACTATCGATGAAGAAACCATGGAGGCCTTTTGGGACAGATCACGAACGGCTTGAGTTGACGAATTCCAGATTAGAGTGTAGTGTGTACGATTCGTAAGCCTCGTCACGCGAACTGCAACAATTCAAAATTAATTATTCTCTTAAAGGGATCCGACCCTTCAGGAAAAATTAAAAACCATCCACGGGTCATGAGACCGCGACCTTCCGGTTAGCACTTGGACAGTGGAATTTGACAGCCAGTACCAGAACTCAGCGTGAGGAACTCTTAAGTACGCAGAATATGACACTATATACCATTTTAGCATGCTACTCTTCTCACGTGTCAGATGTTGACTAGTTCCCCAAATAAAGAGCTTTTAAAATGAATGCTCGTAGGCCTTACGAATTGCTCTCACACATTCTTCTGACCTCCTCATGTGAGTAAAAACGCTGGAACAAAAAAAGGAAAATTTCTCAGGCGACCTGGACGTTCCACCCGAGATGTCGCTGGAGTAGGTGGTTAACAAGTGACCGCGAGATGCGGATTTTGCTAGTAAAGGCTGAAGGCTCTATACCCTGCTTGGGTGGTGAGAAACTACTGTCGGCCGGGAGGTAGAGAGTTCAACTTTAATAACCGGAGAGTCTTGAATGTGCCTTATCATGTAGACTCTTTGGACGCGCACCACTAATAATCCGCAGCAAAATTGAAACAGCTATAGTGGGCCTAGCGTTTCCTTGACAGCTTGACTTCAGTTGCAGGGAGAAGAAATTGGTATAAAAAAATACAAGATTGATAGTTCCGACTGTCATTGAATGGCCTATATGGAGCCCATTTGGATCCAATTTCGTTAATTCAAGAGAAGCAGCCATTCTGAACAGCTTAAAGTTTCATATTTAGACAGATTTTTTGTTGGTTTGTTGATTTTGTTGATTTTAAATGTATTCTCTCAAAATGTGAAAATGCCTTTCATGAAAATCCAATACATTAATTCACAAGTGAACAAGCGTAGCAACAAGTGCCATGTAACTGATAAAGGCAATTCCCATCTCAGTCAAATATATTAATTCGTATGGCTTTCACAAAGAAGAAGGGTTTTATTGGCAGTTAATTGCTTCCAGAGGTGACTCATCCACGTCTAAGTAAAATTTTACATGTTGTACCTATGTACTGCGGGATTTTAACACTTATTTTACTCGGCCGCAAGAACCGGAGTGAAGGTAAAACAAGTCGAACTGCAGAAAAGCGAGAGTTAAATTTTTCCCTCCCCGAGGGGACTATCAAATCCTTCATTATAAACCCGGCAATAACAAATAAGTTGTAGTGACAAAACTACCGAGAAGAGTGTGCGCAGCTTGGAATTGCCAGACGAAAAAATCTGTCTCATCCTGATGTTTTACGCCAAATCCCGGGAAAATTTGAACACCTTGCAGGAATGGCAAGTTATCTCAGGCGGCTTTCAGTTGAAATAAACTTCCTAAGACTCTTGAAGGCTGTTAAATTGTGTTCTCAAGCTGGCTACCGCACCGAATATTGCGGTTAAAAACAACTTTTTGCCGGACAAGTGACTTGATGAAGGCATTCCAGGTATGGAACCACTTACTAAATGCACTTCGCAGCGGAAGGTTGCACGATTTTTCACCAGTGAAGGGGTCTCGAGATGGCTCACTTGTTAACGTCCAGATTTTCTAACCGGAAGGTTGGTGATTTGAACACAACCTTTGAATATCGACTGCTCCTACTTAGGCCTGGGAAACCTGGCAGCATCTCAGCCCTAGTGCTTTCTTCGAGTGGTATTGTAGCTAGGCCTTTGAAGGATGATACAGCTGCACGACTGGTATGAAGGAAAATTGTCTGTATGACAAGTTATTCCAAAAAACAAACTGCTTTCAAACTTCAGTGGATCATAAAGTGTATGATGTATGTTTGTGGCAATGTACTAAAACGAGAAAACGACGAAAATGGGTAAACAAAGCTAAATGACAACTTTGAGAGGGGATTATGTCAACTTTTTCTGGTAATGTGTGATTTTGTTCTCAAGTGCTTGTAGCAGAATTCGGTGAAGCGGTAATTCTCACTCCCATAAGATTGTAAGTGCCTGAGTTTAGTCAACCCAAAGAATATCACACACTTTAAAAATATTCATATCGGCTCCCTAGGTTTTGAGAACAGTCATTCACTATGAACTCAAGGCGCTTCCATCTCGTCAGTCACATGGATAAAATCTCTCCAACGCGTCATCTAGAGTCCTTCCTGGTGTGTCTTTCTTGTATCCTGGTAATCTACACAATTCCATGGCAAAGATTTTTCTAGTCCTCAAATAAATATAAACACATATTACCGGATCCACTTACCAGTTTGGGGAAGCGTGAAATTGATGGATATTTCAAAAGTTTTGCCATCTTGCCTTGTGCAAGCTGGAGACTTCTAATTCAAGTCGTTTTTTATTGGCAAAAAAGAAAAATTTCGTGTTTTGTCAACTATACTGCTTCCTCTGGGAAGTACCCGGAATAGAGTTCAGTAGACCGATGGATGCACCTAATCAACATTCGCGGCAACACTTTATGGTAAAAATTGTATGAAAATATGGGAGAATCCTAGAAACATCACTTTAAAAATTAGTGAGTTCTATTATGGGAAGAATATAGTGCTGCTTGTTCAGAATGTCTTGGATTCTGGGCAGAAGTCTCCTTCTTTGGTGTTAGCTGAATTAAAAGAAGCCCCCTGACTGCTGATTTCGTCTTAAATAACTAAACCCGAGAAACTAATCAGCTACCAGGACCGGCTGCTAGTTTTACTTGCCTTAATTTTGTGTTTCAAATTAATCCCATCAGAACCTCTGTTCACTGGAGAAGTTGCTTCGCAATTAAAAACCGATCTGGAATTACAACAAACACCCCAAACGCCTTGTAAGATCATCCAAAAATTATCGTAAAAATATATAACACTGGACATTCACCGTTTGTCTTTGTTCGCTGATAGCATAACTTAACTAACTTTGATCAACGTTCTAGGTTTTGCTTCCAAATAAACTTTTGTCGTATGCTGGCAGTAGTGAAGAGGAACTGGAATGCACCTTGAATTGCAAAATTTCTCGCTTGTAATCTCTATTCAAGCATTTGACCACCGGCTCCTTCAGATCACTTCATGGGCTAGATCAGTAGAGGTTGGTCACAATCGGCTGGAGATGTATGCACCTCAACACAAGGTCCTTTACCTTTTTTCACAATAAGGCTTCCAACTAAATCATGGCTGTACGGCAGCGAAGCATCGGTGTTGAACACTGATGTGGTGCTATCGATGATGATGATGACCATCGGCTCCTACGGCAATTTCTATTTTTAGCAGTTCACTTTGATTCGTTCGCCAAGAATTTGCATTGCGTTGCGGTATGACTTTCTCAGGTTTGCTTGACTTGCTGCGTTTTACCATCTACAGTTGTTTTTCTTGTGCTGGTAGGGTACCGTGCAATGATGATGTCACTTCGATTGGTGACGTTTGCAAGCCAATTGTCAGGCTCGGCAGACGGACCAGAGACCATCTGATCAGCCACCAACGAACACACCCGAGATGTAAATATTCCAGTACGTTTCCCAGGTAATTTTGTCGTGGGCGCATTAGTCGGTGAGACTCACTATAAAAGTCGTTCTAAATCACTTGGTTCGTCCGGTTTCACCATAGCACAATAAACCACTGAGCAGAATCTGAAACAGAAGACCGAGGGAACAGATTTCCTAATGGCTGGCTACAAAGCAGATGAACTTGTTGGTAGTGTGAAGAGATTGGGGAATTTTTGTTTGTGTAGATTTCATCGAGTAAGTGAAGCGACTCTATGGTGAAAAGCCGAGAAGCACCTTACATCTGTTTCATCAGCATTGCGTATCTCACGAAACTCCAGAGAGTCTCGAACTCGCAACCTCCCGGCTACAAGTTTGAACTCCTAACTCTCACATAGACAGTATATAGCACCGTTCATCTTTCAATCACGGGATCCACATCACGCAGTCACACGTATTGACTGGCTCCTCGAACACCACAGATAGAAGTTTCACTCATCGGGTGAATTTTCTTCTTCCTCTGAGCTACTTATAAATTGTTGGTAGTGTGAAGAGATTTGGGATGTGATGTGCATCCCGTGATCGAAAGATGGGCGGCGCTATATCCTGTCTAAATGCGAGCTAATCACATTACCGTTCCGCCGCTCGTGGCCGAACAGTTAAGAAGTCAAACGTCTAGCCCGGATGTCTCGAGTTTCGTGAGATGCGCACTGCTGATGATTCCCAATAAAGATGAAACAGCTGTACAGTGCTTCTCGGCTTTTCAGCATCGTTGTCGATGTTGTCTGGTTCACTCGTAGCGACCAGGTGGACTAATGCCTTTGTGTTTGTATATGTGCCCCTCTTCGTGTTCACCTATTGTGACACCTCGCCCACGCCGACTACCAATTACACACGGATAGCTTATAATGCTGTCTCGTATTCATGAATCGTACCTTATCAACGGCGCATACAGCGGGTCTCCAGTCTGCTAACATTTGTTCTCCGTACCAGTCACACAGACATTAGCATTTACGAGACCATTTCTGTTGGTCCGTACACAGCATGTTCTAGAAGAAAACCATCAACAACAAAGGTCATAGCGTACAGTGCGAATAAACGAGAGCAAATTCAATAGGGGCAACACAATTTATAATAAAAGAGGGAAAGTCGAAAAAGTCGACGCAGTACAAAGATGGGTCACATGATGTTTTCAAAAAAATGTGTCAAAGGATTAGAAAGGAACAAGATTGTCAAAGCAGAGAAAACTGATTGTTTGAATTAAAATTTACGATCAAAATGAAGGCTAGGTCATGAAAGGTTTGGCAATTTCGGCCAACTTGTCGATAAACTGAAGTTTTTCATTGTGCGATGAGTGGGTTTGAGCGAGTGGTAGATGTTTCGGGACCATCTTGCGATCTGTAAAAGTGTAGGAAGAATCTTTCGGTAAAGAACAAGTAACGAATTTTCCTATAGGGTAGGAAGCGAGAATCAGACAAGCAATCAGACCTCGTAGTCGGGGGTGTAAGATCAAAAGAGTCAGGAGCTGAACTGAAGACTCTAGAGCAGTGAACATCCAGGATACAGAAAACCATGTAATTTCGTCCTTTACAGCTTTAGGGCAAGTAGACTTTTGGGTCTCCAAGTAACGCGGCATTGCTTGTCGCCATCGTTCCGATACTCAGGAACCGAATAGCAGTACACAGTCTCTTCAATCCAGCAAACCAAACGGTGAATGAAAGAGGCGAGGATATCTTGGTCGTTTAGCTTACCCTAGATAATCATCAAAGCATCAAAACTGGTGCAAAGCGTCACTCTATCATAGCCATACAGTCCACAATACTTCCTTTCCCTAGAAATGCCATCTAGCTATGAGCTTGAATCCTTTTCTGATCAGCTGTCCGATCATTCAGGTAACCTGATGTTGGTGAATGGTCAGAATATTTCGTCTTGATCGTCTCTCGCCCTTGATCATTGCGGAGGACCTCTGTAATCACAAACTTAGGTACTTGGAGTTTTCTCAAGGAACATTATAATCGAGGTGTGAGCGGATGCCGAGAACCTAGGCCCTGAGTTATTCCGTCCTTACTAAGTTTGGTCATTTGGGTATATGGGGGTCGAGCACATGACGTTCTGGTTAGCAGCAGCTATTGACCACAGAATCGTGCATCCCTCAACATTCCGACTCTGTAATAGTAGTCAACTAATCTCAATATGTCGAAAACTGTAGGCAATCTAAAGGAAAAAGCTTAGAACCGATCAACATATCGCCACTTCATCAGAACGTGATCCCAGACCAACAGATGGTGTTGTGCAAGTGTAATACACGAGTAGTCATGAGTGAGCATGGTTAAGGATGAACCTATTGGCTCTGTCCATGAGAAAAATCTGTTGGGAAATTTCACTAGAGAGCAACCAGATGGACGTTCATGACGTTTTCGGGATCTTCGTGGAGAGTGTGTGATATGTTTGGAGGAAATATGCAGGATTAGTTTAGGTTTGAAAAACTGAGCTAAGCCAACTAATATTCATGTATTCTCTGCCAAATAACTCAATGACACCTTACCACGCATACAAACAGAACGTCTAACCGGAACTCGAAAGAAATCAGTAGCTGAAGTCTGTTAAGTCTGTGAAGCAAGAAACCTAACCCCAATCGAAATTCGTACTTGAAATGCCAGTCACTGGATCATCACAGTGACCGTCAAAACTTAATAGTGACACCCTATAGTGATCTAGTTTAAAGTTAGGATAGAATTTCACCAACCAGTTCTCTGTGTGTATTAAAAGTCGAATCGCTTGCTTGATCCAATGAAACCATGGTGCGAGAGGGATACTACCCTACTATGCAGCAAAGCATGTTTTCAGATGAGAGTGGTGCGTTAACAGCAAGCTCAACTAAATCCTTTGTTCACGGTACCCAATATTATTCACTTCGAGATATTCCACCAGGTAATTTCCAAACTCTTCTGAAAAGAATGCCGACAGCTTGTCTGAATATGACCCAGGTCCAATTAAAATCCTCCAGTTGTGCAAAACTGTTGAAGGGTGTGTAATCCGACGACCACAGCCTGAAGCTGCCACAGAAGGGATCACGTGTCCGATCAGTCTAAATCAACCTAACCAGCCTCAGTATGGAGAAAAAACCTCCTGCACCCAAACTTCCAGGAATCCAATTGTATCCACAATGCATCATGCAAACTGAGGGACCAGCGAATCAAGTCTGATATAGTACATCCACTATGGCTAGTGAATATGAGACCAGTTGGGTTACCGAATAAACCAACAAACAAAAAACAGTGGACGCATTTTGAAAGTCGGCATCTAAGAGGCCACTGGTGAACTGAAGGCGGTTTCACCTGATCAAACTATTCGCTTCCAAAGAGTAGTAAGTTGCGTGGCAACAGTAGGTAAGTTCGTGGAAAATTAGTCACATGAATTATGTCCTCAATAGCGTAACTAACCCCAAAAGATGCATTGCAATAAACAGTGGGTAGGTTGAAACCGACGGCTTCTAGGCTGCCACAACATTAATTTGGTTGTTTTACTTTCAAAATGGTCGATAATCTCCAGAGATTTCATTTGGCAAAATACAACCAACTTCTTAGTCCTCACGAGAAAAGTTTCGCACATTTACAAATCGGCCGTATCAGCTTCAGAATGAAAAGGGCAACATAGAACGAAAAACAGACAACGAAAACGACCGTTTGTAGTCCGGTAAGTCTGACGAGACTGGGAACCACACAGTCACCTGCTGCTAACAAGTGCGGCAGGCGTGTGCAGTCTGAAGCTCGCAAAAAATAGAAAACGATCAAGTGGATGAACTTCGTACCTTGGAAGAAGGATCCATTCGGATAATTTCGAAGATTTGGGGTTAATGCAAGCCA
Organism: Clonorchis sinensis; assembly: GCA_003604175.2. NCBI lineage: Eukaryota > Metazoa > Platyhelminthes > Trematoda > Opisthorchiida > Opisthorchiidae > Clonorchis > Clonorchis sinensis. The sequence goes on from CM030369.1 coordinate 23,745,061, forward strand.
TACAACCGTGTCAGCACCCTGTTCCGGAGTGCGCAGACGTCCTTGCATTCTATGGTGAAAACTGGGCATACTAGTGGCAACCGCCTGTATGGAAAAGAGAGTCAAGTATCTGCTGTTATATGTATACAAAATAATCACGATCCGCTACGAAGAGTCTTGAAAAGAAATGATCTAATATGCCGCTGATGTTAAGTTTAAAAAAAGGAGCCCATCTACGGTAGAATAGATTAGATATATCTCACATTTCGAGACACGGACCTATAAACGTCATCAGCAGAGGTTCCGGTGTGTCTTACTTATCCTACAGGAGTGAGGCTAAACCTGAGTTCATGTGTCTCTACGTCTATAACGCGTAGCATGTTCTCCCTCGAATGAGGGGATCAGCGACGATGCAGTAGCTGTTCGAAAGCAAAATTTGATGGGTGACGTGCTCAGCATTGGGATAGCCTGGGGAAGTGTGGAATCGGCAGCGACAGTATGCAAGAATGCGGCTCAATGGAAAGGCCATCAGCAGTCAACCGGACACTAACAGCTTCTAACAACTTGAATTTCACAGGAAATTCGAACAGTAGAAGAACAGACTGTTATTAGATCCAAGGGTCAGGTAAAAATAAGGAACGGCCGCCCGGTCAGACGTGTTGGTGTCCTCACCGCATGATCAGCCTCGAGAAGAGGTTCAACCCCCGGTCGCAACCCCTCTGCACTGAATTGCTTGTTCTTTGGCCATGACCATCAAAACCAAGAAATCCACAGATTAAAGGTGTCATGACAGTTCTCGATAACCCGGTCACGGTGAAATAGCCTGAGAAATAAGATGGATACAGTTACCACGGGTAAGTAAAATTGAGGTGTGGAATGGAACGGAATGGAGACAAAACACGGGATAGCTGCTACGTTGGTAAGTGATATAGCTATGCACAAAAGCAGTCTGCTTAATACAGTAACGTATAAAATAGAGCAGAAACGGTGTGGGCACTTTTGATTAGAAACGAACTGTCCGTAGGTGAGTGAAAAGTCAGGTCCGAGAGGAATGGAGAGGCGATAGTGGAGAACGTAAGCTGGAAAACAGCTTACTTGAAGGAAACTACTCACAAGGTTACTGAAAACTCTTCGACAGCCCACAAATGGCTTTGCTCCCCTTGGGGCTGACTCATCAGGTAGGCGCAGTCCCCGAGATTGCGCCAACCTTATGTTCTACTTGAACCCAAATTGTACAACTTATTTGCACACCAATTTGGCTTCATCAGAGAAAATATACTGCGATGTCTCGATTATCGTACCAACCGAAACATGTGCAGCACATTTTGTTGAAGGATATCATTAACGGGGGATTCAGTTGGGATTCGGTTGAGTCTCCTGTCGAAACCGAATTGTTGTGAAAATGAGTGTACTCCTAGGAAATGGCTGTTTCTGCGGTTATGCTTAGTCAGGTTGTTAAAGGTTTGCCATCGGGCAACGTCAGCACAGCAGTGTGCTGGAAACTTCCCCCCAGACCATATCACCTCCAAGTGGATGTAATCCGCCTTGACAAATGTTAAGAGCTTCCAAAAAATATCCTGGATGATATGCGGATGAGTGGAATGGATTCAAATTCGGATAGGAATGATTCGCTATCGCACTCATCGACAGACCCGATTAACTGAGAGATCTGCTAGCAGGATGACTTTGGAACTCAGAGAAAATATACTGCGATGTTCGTAAATAGTCTAAAAAAATTTACATTAATGTTTCATAAATTTGATGAGAGAACTGAAAAGGAATAAGTATGACGATAATTACAAGGTAGTAATTACAAACCCTAGACAAGTAAACACTGGGAACAGATTCGCAGTGCGCACAGTCGTAGTCGTCAGGGCCGCACTAAGGAATGTATTTCTTGAAAGTGAACAGCATGCACACAGTATTTCATTGACAAGGGGATTGAATATCCCCCAAACTGAGGCTGAAAGTGACCGAAAAAGCCGTTTGATTCCTGTGGTTTGTCTGTACCCAAATCACTCCCGTCAAGACAGTGAAGAACGGAGACAACAAGGAAAGTTATTTCATTTTAAATCCGGTAGAAAACTTAAGGTTGAGTGCAACTGCATTGAGCAATTTTAGCTTATGCTGAGTTTTTGAAAAAGCTCCAAGTGAATGAGATACCGCCTAATGCCAATTCGGTGGAAGTGCGTTATTCTAACAACAAATGCACATTTCATTCACTTTTAGGTTCAGGAATCTCCAACAGTGGGAACTTTTTTCTCTAGTATTATTCACAGAAGCGTTGCAAATTAATGCTTGTTCGTGTCTATGCTGTGAAGAATCCCGGGAGGCTCAGGCGCACGAAGCACTTCTACCCTACGAGGATTCATCATGGTGGTGTACGGCTCATTGTGTTTGATCCTTTTCGGATCCGACCACATCCCTACTCTCAGCATCTTATAGTAGTAATTGTCACACCTATTGAATCCAACTTAAAATGATGATAATTCCCCAATTCTTTGCCTACAGCCCCCATGTACTTTTGATCTCCGCTTGTTTCGCTCATCCGTACCCAGCATTTATCTTGCTACAGAGGCCGGCCGTCGGACACTGGTACATTGGCATGAGCGCAGCTGACCTGCTTACCCATGCGAGTTCGTGTTCTGACTGCTGAGGCTGCCCTGACTTGTTCTATCGTGAGTTCCGTGTGATCGCACCGCCAATCAGAATGACGAGACTGGCCTCGGAAGGGTCGACCGCAACCCAAACTACCGGGCCAACATTCCGCTTGCTATTGTCTGGTTTGCGGATCTTCACAAAGCACCGTGCTGGTTAGCAACAGACTTGCGCACTTGTAGACGCCGCCAACGTGGACAACCGAGGTTTGTTTTATAATGTTGCTCATGGTACCGTACCCGATTCTTCTTTGTCATAATCGGGATCGCCAAATCTACGCGCGACTCAAAGTTCCGTATCGGGAACCTTAACAAGATCCTCAATGATAAACGATGACTATTCAACAGTAGTCAATTGTTCTGACGTAGTTGGCGTCTCGCCAGCTACCGGAAGTTTTCCGATTAGGAACTTCCAGAGTTTGAAGTCCACAAATTTCAGAACACACCAAAGTGGTCAAGGTTGCACAGCTTCGTGCGTTTTGAAGCCAACATATATATTATATTGGAGCACATGCAACTAGATCACTATGGGTATCTACGTACCCGACCTATTTAGCAATATCCTATCGAGTACATGTATTCTTGAGCAGTCACAAGGGGCCTCCGATCAAAGAACTTCAAAGCCCGTACGATCCCGTCACTGAATAAATGTGTCATTGAAGTGACAGTGTGTGCAGAATCTTCCACTGGTGTGTTAAAAATCCGTTTTTGAGCACCCACAGCTCTCGAACAGCATTGATTCCTCTGAACTGAAAAGGATCAGGCGCGACGAGATACCCAGTACTCCAATGTGAGATTGGAAAGATCAACGCATCCAGTACAGACAGGTGCTGAAAAGTCAGCAACCTTATGAGTAGTGCATTACGTATATACGTGTATCGCGATATTTCGAATATCGTAGCAACTGAAACATGAGGCGGCCTGGTGCAGCACACTCAGTTGCCTGGAAACATCACAAACGAGAGAATCAGCTGGGTTCCAGATGAGTCTCTCGCAAAACCAAATTGATTTGCAAATGAGTGTATTTATCGAAAGGTGTTGTTCTTGTTTGTATTTAACCATTATATCGCAGGAGAAATGAACCTATAAAAGTATGCAATACAAGTGTTTGATTCATACTTTTGATGAACAGTCTTCAGAACTTGAAACGGAAAAATTCAAGAAGACAAACGCGCTTATTCCTGCGTCAGATGAGTGCAGCCAATACACTTTTGGTCTCTCTTGATGGGGACGCTAACCAAAATCCACCTCAAAAGTTTATATGTGACCCGAGCTGAAAGGTGGCCTTTCCAGGATTCTAAAATCTGCAGAAGCTTCAACAGGTAGACTAAGTGGTTCCTTCCGAGAGGTGGTCTCGCCCAAGGGGAGAATGTAGGCTGTAGTAGAGCGGAAAGATGAGGAGATCCCCAATAATGGAATAAAGGCTGTTGAAAGAAAAACTATCTGTTTCCACTCTGGCTACAGCTATACAGACGAAGACGTACCGGAGTATCGGCCCAACCCGGGTGCATTGAAGCAAACTGAATATTGGGATGCGATTCAGCCCATATTTCGGTCATGACAACCTGCTGCCGTTTGTTCTGCGCATAGACCATGGTGCCATCAAACCTGTTTCTCTGCTTCACGAGCATTGGATCAGCATGATCCAGTTTCTGAAGGAGCATCCCGCCAGAGCTGACCACAATCACACGAGGCTGGATAAAACGGAGAGAAATGCAAGCAGTGGCAGTAGAGAACAAGAGCAGAAACGAGTAAGGAGTATTCCCGATGTGACATCAAAAGGCATCAACCACAGAAGTCGATTTAGTACCGCTGAGAGGGAGTTTCACAACCGATGACGATGATGGAACAAACGAAAACTTAGTCCAGTTACTGAGTTAAGTGTTGCGCCATCTGAGAACCTCAAAGCATGTACATCAGACAAGAACATCAATGCCATAGCCACGCACAAGACATGAACTTATTGGGCAGGCTTGTCATATCTAGTGACACCGTCTGTGAAGTCAATGGCTCATTGAACAAAGAAGTCGATGCATTCACGCGTAGTCGAAAAACGATGCGTGTAAAACCGCATATGAAACACTGGAACACCATCCCCTCTAGAGCGAAACAGTAAATAACCATAGACCACCACAACTTGTGTTCATATAACTGTAACAGTAGTCTCGTCTGACTGAGCCCGAATCAAACAAGAAAGTAACAGTTTCTTCTTTTACCACTAACGGGGACATCCAACAATTTTGTGAGCACAAGTTATGTTGAGGTCCACTGATCCACGCCACCGTTTTAACTGATTATGTTCGTTCTCCACACTCTCCTCGTCTCAAAATGGCATTCGAAAATCTCACGGTCTTGTTCAGCTCAAAAGCAACACAAAAAAAGAGTTACTCGAATTTGAATAACTTCTCACCGGCTGGCACCCATCCGGTATGCATAAGAATTTGTTAGGAGGGTGAAGTCTGATGGAAGCAAGGTAGACAAACAAGAATGACCCACAATTAAACCTTCTTGGGCAGCCATCACGCATGCAGCCACAGCCGTAATTGTCAATCAGCCGCCCAAGAACAGTAAACCAATTGTGTTACTCTACGACTTACTCTACAACTGAGGGTGAACCTAAAAGAGATATTACAGACAGGGCAAATGAAAGCTTTTGGGCTTAGTTATCAGTACCATAAGTCTGTTCCTCGGTCTTGAACACTGATCCTATTGTCTGCAGGTCATATTTCTTTGTGGCAGTACTGGAAGTTTAACATAGCCAGCTACTGCTAGAATTGCTGTGTATAACAAGCAGCCAATCCGTTACGGGAATTCCAGGATACTAACTGAAACACCTATAGGTCATTATAAATAAGAAAAAAAGGTGTACAACTCAACAGCCCAGACCATATTACATCAGTGGATTTCTTCAGAGCCGGCAACAAGGTCTCCGTCAGTACGTAAGTAGCCAGAGTATTTGTGGCAAAATTGGCCTCAAGATTATTCGCATCCACCGATAACTCGTTGACCATACAACCAGCGTTATTGATCTAAAAAAAATCGAAAAAGACTAGTAAAATATTCGCTGCGGGAGTTTTTTTTATAAAAGTATTCCGTTTTCACGGATATTTTTTTGGCAAAGTAAAGTGGAAAGACTAATCCTACAGGCCAGAAGCATCAGTACCTTTCAAAGGAATGTCTCATGAAAAAGTGATCTAGAAAGGATCTCGCGGAAAAATAGTTAGGTGGGATGATTTATTGTGTGTATTGAACAGAACTTTCACGCAGTCTTTATTAAAAAACGATCAGATGTGCAATAAGAGTAGAAGATAACATACAACCGTCCAGATTCGGGTTAATGCTGCAAACAATATGAAGCCCTTTTCACACTAAGCTGGGGAGGGGACCACATACTTCTAACCTCTTGTCACTTGTCAGTTCACCTGAGGTTCTCGCAACACACTGACACAATAGGCTGATGTCGTTCTAATAATGGTTTCACACATTCCAAATAGCAGATGCACTCAGGACGGCATCAATCACCAAGCCGTCAGTCATACCGCGAAAGCCAGGTCCATCTGTTTCGAAAAGCATTTCGATCATAGTCAGTCATTCACAATGTTGATACACCCGAGAGTACTCTTGCTCCGGTATCCACCGAAGAGAGGTGGGTGAAAATGGAACAACTGGTGATGTGGATACAGTAAGTAGCTGCCACATCACACTTTCTACATTAGAACGAGCCTTGGTAACATGTTCCATTGGTTTGACAAAGATCACTACCGAGGTGCTGACTGAAAAAAATCGCATGATAGCGCGAAGGAAAGGAAAAGCCTAAAAATGAAACATATCGGAAACATTACTCAACAGTTACATCTTGAAATAACAATGACAGTTATGAGTAAAACTGAAACCAATGTCAATGCCTTGATAATAACTTTATGTGAACAATCGAGTCATCAATGGATGCCGACACTAGACATTCGGGACAGAATTCCATAATCACTCAACCGTCCATGTTACTCTCGGTGCAGACTCGTGGCCGGCTCCCCTGATTAAGGTCGATTGTGTCACCGCATTTTGGTATCCAGAAGACCCAATGTAAAGATATAAGGATGATGAGGACATAAAGATGCTAGAGTGTCACCGCTCAACATAAAGTAGACATTATCGTGCAGGCGTCTCTGCCAGGTGGCTAATACACTACTTATTAAAGGCTAAGTAGCCGAAAATCGCGGAAAAGTACGTCTGCCAGGTCCACGCAGCCTCTTCAAGCAAACGGATGGCCGGAGACAATCCCATGAAACGGGCAATTTCGGAGGCAATCCCATTCGGGGAAGTCCCAAAGCATCATAAAGGAGACAACTGTGATTTCAGAAACGACTGACTTACTCCACACGGGGATCCGCCATGGTTTCTGTCACGTGAACTGGTTGACGTCATAAACACCGCTGATATATTACCACATCAGTGGGCTCGGTTTAAGTGGATTATTTGTCGTGACCAATAAATTAGCCAAAATTACTTACACAGTCCCATCCTCTAAAACTTTATTTTCAATACTGATGGAAGGCGATGAAGGACCATGAGATGAAATACCGCACAACTCGAAACTTATCAAATTCCAATTCTTGGTATTCTTTGTGGGTTCATTTTTCAAAACATCTTTTTAATAAACGGTCTTATTTAATAGTGCTCATTCGAACTCAACTAAGCAACGCAAAACCCACTCTCAAATGAAGACAGGAGCTCATGACAATGTGATCCTCTGTATCTTTCGGTCAGGGATTCCAGATAAACCAAATTGTAGTTGCGCAACTACAAAGCTATTTGGAAACATTGTTATTAAGAAAAACTGTTACACCATTCATGAAACGACCTTTACTATTTATATACGTAATGCACTACTCATAAGGTTGCTGAAAATTCTTCGACAGCCAAAGACCGGTTTCTTGGGGCTCATCAGGTAGGCGCAGTCCCCGAGTTTCCGTCAACCTTATGTTCTACTTGAACCCAATTGGACTGTTTTCGAGAAATACACTCATTTGCATATCAATTTGGTTTTGCGAGAGACTCACCTGGAACCCAGCTGAATCTCCCGTTTGTGAAGTTTTCAGGCTCGGGGACTGCGCCTACCTGATGAGCCCAAGAAGGGCGAAACCGGTCGTGGGCTGTCGAACAATTTTCAGCAACCTTATGAGTAGTGCATTACGTGTGTACATGTATCGCGATATCTCGAATATCGTAGCAACTGAAACATGAGCGGCCTGGTGCAGCACATTCAGTTGCCTGAAAACATCACAAACGGGAAATTCAGCTGGGTTCCAGGTGAGTCTCTCGCAAAAACCAAATTGATATGCAAATGAGTGTATTTCTCGACCTTTACTATTGTTCGATAGTCAGCTCTCCATCATATCCCAAGCCAAGAAAACTTTGGGTATCCTCCAAAGGCGTCTTTCCGAGACAGAAATACTCCAAACCGAAAGACACTGAAAGGCCACCTGAACGCATGGGCGAAAAACGGTATGGACGTTTCGCCAAACACACTCATTTGCATAGAAATCTGGTTTTCACAAGGGGGGCTCACATGAGTCCCAGTTGAATCTCTCATTTATCACGTTCTTCAACTGAATGTGCTGCACCAGGCCGTCTCATGTTTCAGTTGGTGCTATGTTGGAGATACCGCAAGACATCGAATAGACGTAACGCATCACTCATATGGTTGCCGAAACTCTTCGACAGACCACGGCCGATTTCGCCCTTCTTAGGGCTCATCAGCTAGGTGCAGTAGCCGAGTTTCCAACAGCCTTATGTTCTACTTGAACCAAAATTGCACAGAATCAGACAAATTCACTCGTCGGCATACCAAATTGGTTTTCACAGGAGAATCACCTGAATCCTAGCTGAATCTCGTTTATGATGTTAATAATGAATTTGCTGCACCTGGCCCCTACATGTTTCGGTTGGTACGATATTCATGGCCTGATGGGACGAGATCGAATACTCTGGAGACGATGTAGACGTGATTTTCCATGAATTCAGCACGGCTTTTGATAAATTTTCCTTATTGATAAACCTTGCGAACTTGCATACACACGTGGGCACTTGACATTAATATCGGCTCATAACGGATGCGTAAACAATTCAAACTGACTGTCGTCACAGAACTGAAAAAGAACGCGAGGTAGTGATCAGAGGTCAACTTGATGAAATTAAAAGGACTGAGTGTAGACAACGAGGATGCTGTGCAGCTACATATGCGTATATACATTCCGTGTAAGTTCCGAGCCATTACAGCAAGTGGAAGAACAATGGAGGAGGTTCGGCTATTTGACACATACATTCGTTTGCACACAAATTCGGTTTTCACTGGAGACTCATCTGAATCTCTCTAAATCTCTGACAAACATCATAGACGAGAGATTCATCTGGGATTCAGTTGACTCTCCCGTCAAAACCAAATTGGCATGCAGACGAGTGTGTTAGTCGAATGTCGTAAAATTTCGGTTCCAGAACATAGGGTTGACGGAAACTCGGTGACCACGCCTACCAGATGAGCCTCAAGAAGGGCAAAACCGGTCGAGGGCTACCGAGGAGTTTCACCGACCTTAGGAGTAATGTGTTGCGTCTATAAAACCTGAACGTTTGTTGTCTAGCTTCAGTTCATCAATATGACGTGAAGTTTCCCGACCAACCATGTAAGGATCGAATGCCGGTAGGTTTCACAATATAACCAGGAATTTCTTTTAGGTGTACAATAGAGTTTTGTGTTCCGCCTTCCCAGCTGTTCATCTGCACCACACGAAAGCAGATATGGATGAAGGATACTCAGACTACTTTCCGGACCTAAAGCCTATCCATCAAGTGATCCATCGAAGTCTCTCTCCATGCACTTTAGTTTTACGTGAAATACTTGAGGTCTCCCTTGACAACACAAAAGACACCCAAGTAGGACACCAATTTGCATGCAATGCGTAAAGATTAACTACGGACGCCGCAGGTTGCCTGTGTCAAACGATTCTGATGCAGAACAAGGTGCTTCCAGGTTTGTTCCATGGACTCCAGCAGTGCATTCGATTCAGCGGAACGTGAAATTTCACTCCATTAGATTCCATTGAAATAGACATCAAAAGGCTCCTGTTTCTCTCACAATTATTTCACCAGCCGGAAGAAATACGTCCGGATTGGCCAAGAGACATCAAAAACTCATGGAACGAAAGTGGAGCGCCTCAGGGAGCTGTTTGGCTACCGTTTGCCGTCGAGCTCAAATGTACTACTTGGTATTCCTCTCAGAACTGAAAAGTACAAGGTACTGGGGTCAAACCCCGAATGGACACTTGCGAAGGAGCCACGCGGTACGGTAGAGTGGCTTTTGCCAACCCCTGTGGCCACATCAATCCAGACACCAAGTATCTGGTTTACAATGCTGTACTTTTCTCCATGCTGTTGTATGGGTTGAAATCTTTCAGTATTTGATCACCGATTTACCCGTGGCACTGGCCATGTCCCGTCGGAATATCGGATCAACAATACCGAAGGAAGGAATTCACACACGACGTATGAAGTGAAGCAAAGAACACGGTAGAGAGAGCTCGCGTCATGATATGACAGCGAAGCATGGAAGTCATAGCCAGAAAACTCAGTGGCGTTTGGAATTGTTCTCTCCTTAGATGGGGAGCCCCAGTCCAGTAAACAAATGGTTAAAGGCACTGAGAGACATGATCCAATCACATTATCAATGACATACACGGATGAGATATATCGCTTTCACTGGATATTCCTCCCTCGACTTCCCTGCCAACAATACATGCCTACCAGTACTTTTGAATTCGCTATTCAATAATACCAAGTACTGTCTCCAATGGGGAGCTAACCACTTCCGTTTTTCGTAGCATCTGTGAATGTGAATGTGGCGCATGAAACTACCGCATAACTCGTACATGGTTCATAGCTGACGATAATAATGATATCCAGCTTTTTATGCTTATCTTTGCTTTGACAGTTACTTTATATTGCTCGCCTACTGTTTTCAGAATATTGCATTCGGCCTCCACTGGTTTCCGCCTAAATGGACACTCAAACTGGAGGACATATGGAGGCCTGGACAAACCTTTCCGACGCAATCCTTCGGGATACTTTATCACTCATTACACTCTGAAGTAAATAGACCCCAGTCTGTGTAGCAGCGGTGCGCGTGTATAGGCAAGAACATTTGCATATGAAAATACTAGTTCCTTATGTCGCTCAACTGTGAACCTTTAAGTCATCCTGTATGGATGAACTCTCCAGCCAAAAACATGAAAACTTTGTCTCTCATAACGCAATTTTCTCCAAATTCTCTAAATTTTCCTCTAAATTCGCCTGATTTTTTCGGTTCATTCCGTTCTTCCTCAGTTAGCGTGTACGCCTGAATGGAACGGGTGAAAGGTATTTTTCTAAATTCGCCAATCATAAAGAAATGGAACTGGTCAGTCTCTTGTCAAAAAAATAGTTGACGGGCCAACAAATGTAGTACGTAGTAAGTTTGTAATAAAAAGGATGGGTCTCACCAGATGTCAGCAAACGAAAGCTGACGATCACGATGAATAGCGTCTCTTTTTCGCGTTCTTTATAGTGGTCACGAGTATGTGTCGGCTATCACCATGGGCAATTTGAAACATACGCACAAACAAAGGAAACGGAACGCTTAAGCGTTTTCTGGATTAATTAGCCAAAATCGTAAGTGAAATTCCGACGGCTTGTGGCAACACTGCATAAAGCAAAATTAGCACGGCTGATCAGCTGATACACCAAGATGAGCGCTGTCCGAGTGACCAACTTGTCCAACCACTGGTATGAAAAAGATACACAAGTGACTTGATTGCCGCACTGATAAAATTGACTTGGTGTTACTAGGATCAATGAAGCCCAGCATGCTGTACAAGGATCGTGTGAATGGCGACCAACTTCATTACTCGACGGTATCTGGGTGCCCAACTATACTGGTTGGTTCAAAAGGATCCAAAGCAATCCGCTGCAGATGAATTCGGAGTTAACTGGCCGAGTTCTTTATTAGCACCTGTTACTCTAAAAGAATCCATAGATGCTTGGTGTTTACTATACACTCATGATATCCTACCCTGTGACGTGGTTTACACTAGGTCGTACTTGTGATTACAGCCATGAGACATCAACTCAATAGCCGTGTCGCTCATCAGAACAGGAAATACTGCTGAGATGGAATTGCTGGCCAGAAAAACGCAAAACGGGGAAGAAGGCTGTGAAGAATCAGTGAAGTAGAAATGGCATTGAAGTAGGATGTATACTCACAAGAACATCCAAGCGGTCCTGAGTTGTGAAAAATTGTCTGGCGAACTCAAAGACGCTTTTCGTTTGGGCCAGATCCAGCTGGTGTAAATGGACCACCTGGGAAGAATGAGGATCGGTAAGGCAAAATCACAATGGATTACGATGGTAAAAGTGAAACGTGAAAAAAAGTCCGAAACTTGAATTACGTAGAAAATGGACTGGTTTCTAATGAGACAAGAAACAACCACGAGTGTCAAGTTCTGAAAAGAAAACGCACTGCTCACACCCCAAGGTAGTCAGTGTAACCCATCTCCCAAGGGTGACTCACAGAGGTCATGCAAGAAATGAAGATAAAAGTCCAACAGATGGGCGATTTCCTTGCTTTACCTTTTATCCTAATGAAGTCGAAGTCCCATCATGCTGCACTTCGTCGCACCTAAAGAAGCACACAGAATAGGGCAGCATGAGAATCTCTCTCCTAAGTGGCCTGATGTGCGACATACATTAAATCTACTCTCTGGAGCCTCACACACAGTGTGTCAAGATTCACTTCTGGATTTGCTTGTGCTGTGCCTATTGACATTGACATTTTACATTCTACACTGGATGTCGTCCCCTCAGCCCAAAAGCTTGATGTGTTTCGGCAATGACAGGGTGTTAGTGAGTTATTAAAAGGTCAGCTCACGTCTGCAGTAAGACGCACTTACTATGCTGCGACAACAGTCTGTCTCAGGAGTTGGAACCACACTCTGGCACGCCAGTCAAAGTGCTCCCACCTCCATCTGCCGTATCTCTGGTTATCTATCGTTTCGGGTGAAGTGAGTACTCGGTCAACTACAAGGAAGAAGTGAAACCAGGCCGCCTCATGTTCCAGTTGCTACGATATTCCAGATATCGCCATACATGTATATTCGTAATGGACTGCTGATAAGGTTGCTGAAAACTGTTCGACAGCCCACGACCGGTTTCGCCCTTCTTGGGGCTCATCAGGTAGGCGCAGTCCCCGAGTTTCCGTCAACCGCATGTTCTACTTCAACCCAAATTGGACTGTTTTTCGAGAACTACACTCATCTGCAAATCAATTTGGTTTTTGCGAGAGACTCACCTGAAACCCAGCTGAATCTCTCGTTTGTGATGATTTCAGGCAACTGAATGTGCTGCACCAGGCCGCCTCATGTTCCAGTTGCTACGATATTCGACATATCGCGATACATGTATATACGTAATACACTACTCATAAGGTTGCTGAAAATTGTTCGACAGCCCACGACCGGTTTCGCCCTTCTTGGGGCTCATCAGGTAGGCGCAGTCCCCGAGCCTGAAAACTTCACAAACGGGAGATTCAGCTGGGTTCCAGGTGAGTCTCTCGCAAAGACCAAATTGATATGCAAATGAGTGTATTTCTCGAAAAAGTGAAAGGCAACTTCAGACAAGGTGCAGAAACATAGACCAATCGCATCTGTCCGCTTCCAGCTTTAATCAAAGGTCATCCAAACGATCACAACCAGCCTCGTCCATCGACCAAACACTACGAACAAGAGTGATGCATTCTAGATCACAGTTCACCCAACTAACGCATGGCTACTTCGATCCGCAGAGGTAGTTATCATCGCGGAATGGAGACCGGAACCGTAGAGACGCAGACAAATTTTCGCTTCGTTAGCGTTCCCCCTAGTGATCTGGAGACGTATTCACTGAACGTCAACCCTTTGGGTGCTCTTTTCTGCCTATTAGGTTTGCTGTTCCACAGGGGTTGCAGCGAAATATAACCAGATCATTGTACAAATCTATAAAGTTGTGCACTCTTTTCAGGTCCTAAAACCATCAATCTATTCAAATAATGACCAAAAACTACCGTATCAAGTTTAGACGACTGAACAGGTAAAATCCAGAGTGCGCAAAGGATGGTCCAGTGGCTTGGCCACTTGTCGGTCAAACGCAGCTAGCGTTAGTCAGCAATCCATTTGATCTGTACCAGCGTAATTAATCTCGAGTAGCGTTGAAAGCTTAACACCGACGTACAAGGTGTGTTTTGCTTGCACGCTCAATTAAATAATGTCCGTTTCAAGCATATCGCTGGTTTGTGTTTCAATAAGCCGAACCCCAGATGCCTGATGACAACCACCGCTATAGTTGATGTGGTCTTGATGCGACACCAATAAATCCGAATCCGTGAAAAACATACAAGGTACAATCAATTGGAATAAGCCATTTTTTGTGAGCCACCTGGACGGACAGGGACACAATCACACAATCTATAATTATTAGTCTCAAGCGAAAAAAGGAATTATGAAATGTTTGAAAATGGGGACCAGTCCACGGGATTTAACTAGGTTACCTAATACGCAGTGAAGGTAAAATATGTTTATTCCTCACATCCAAACACCTAGCGCAATCAAAAGTGTTGCTATTTTAGGCAGATCAACAACAACCCAACGCTTTCGTTACTGAATAGAGTGAAAGCACTCTCTCCCAATGGCATAGCATTGAAAGGGTATCGTTCGTGGCTCAAGGTAACACAAATCCTAGACAGGCTCAAAACTGGTGTTCGCGCTAGCAACAACGTCCACCTGCAGTAGAGGAGCGGATAATCGATAAACAAGCAGCATCGGATAAGTCACTAAATATGACTTTTTTATTACACTTTACAGTGCAACCAGTACATGTGAAGGCTGAGAACCCTAATGCACTTCAAGACTGGCCAGGCAGGTTCCGTTCAGGACTTCATCAACTATACCAAACGTAGCACATGAAAACCGTGCTGGTCGACAACATTGTCGGATTGACACTCACCGCATTTGGATTTCCCGCCGCTTCAATAACAGCATCGCGAGCAGCCTGACCTCGTTCAATGTTCCGACACACCATGTGTATCTCGGCTCCACGTTTGACCAACTCTTTACAACACGCCAAGCCGATTCCAGAATTGGCTCCAGTAACCATTACTCGACGATTATCTAAGCGGACGCCTTCAAGCTCCTCGGGGTCGAAACGTGCTGAAGCTGATTCGAAGCCACTCCTGAACAAAGATGGATAGAAGTATGGGAGTTCAGGCGCCATGAGAAATGCTGGGGATTACACTGCCGGAGCTTAGTAAGAAGAACGATCCGACTTTTTGACAAATAGTGTTGGCCTTTCTGCCTCTTCTAGCATTTTCCACAGTAACCACAACCGGTGTTCTGGAGAAGCCGATTTCACCTACACAAGAAAGAATTCCTTACGCACATAATGCTGTAGAAGCGAACTATGAGGATTATTTCAAAGGTAGCTGGAACTCGATATCCCATGCAACCAAAAACCTGCAGTTGCCAACGCCAGCGAAAACGCTCACTGACTAGAAGGATGTTTTCCTTCAGCCAGTTTGAAGAAGGTAGGCATTATACACGGTTCAGCAGTCTGATCATCACCAGGAGACTTTACAACGCGAAAAAAATCTGGTGAACTCAAAACTATCTCTACTAGCAATATTTGCTGGAAGAACACTTGAAAAAGTTCCGATATCTGTAGTTCTTCATGCGAAGGTCAGGGACATACTTCCGAGTAAGCAACACTTTCTCATGGTGATCAAACCCATTGAGAGGGTTTGATTCACACAACTACATTGCCAAAAATAACCGTTATTTTGCTTTTCAAGATAATACTGTACAGACGGATGTCCTTCTGGTTGCTGAGCTGAGCGATGACTACGAGCGCCTCACCAAATAACCAGCGCGTCGATCGTGAAAGTAAAGCGGTGCGAGGCACTAGTTGGTATGTGTTGAGTAATGGTGTGCATATGTCGATACACCTGCGACTGATATTCAATCCTAATTAGCTATCTCGTTGTGCGATTGCGTTTCTTCTAACAGTCAAATTATGTTACTTCACTCTGTCTCAATTTGTTCAAAATGGAAGTGTTTATAGTGGATGCAGCTGTGAATGGATTTACTGCGCTGTATTCTTGTTTGCATCCACCTTATTGTTTCCTTTTGAAATCAGTTTACGCAGTTGTACCAGCAAAGAGAGCACAGACACATTGAAACTGAAACTATCGTTCAGCTGTAGCACCCTTTCGATGCCTAGCTGCCATGCCACCCGAGGGAAGCACGAGGGCTGGGATACTGCCAGGTTGCCCAAGCCTACACAGGGGAAGTCGAGAGGCGGAGGTCGGGTTCGAACCACGGACCTTCCGGTTAGTAAATTCGCGCTCAAACCACTTAGGCCATCTCGCCTCCCAAAACAACGGACATCCGAGCGATTTCACCGCGGGAAACAGCATCAGCGACAAGCTCCAGAACAAAAAACCAAACGCAGTCTTACCCGACATCAAGAACACATTCCACCTCGCAACAAGATTCTTACATCAAACAAGAACCCACGTGTTTCTGACATTGAGAGGTAAGACAAACAAAAGCAAGAGTATGACGTAGTGTATCAAGTCAATTGTTCCAACCGTAACAGATTCTGTGCTGCACAAGCCAGGAAAATCTACCAACACAAATGACAAAATATGATAAGGCTGCCAGAAGAAGTGATCCGATATCCTTGAGCTCCATACAAAGATCAAGGTCACAATTTCCCTTCGGAAAACTTTGAGTATCTCAACATGGGGGAAATAAGAAAACAAGCAACAAAATCCATAGAAGAATTGTACTCCACGAGAAATTCGATCACATATCAATGCATGCATGCGACTCAACCAGGTGGAGCCGATTGTTGGACCAAGATACTAAGAACCAGCAAATCACACGGTATTACGTCAGCTGAGAATGTGAAGAGGTCGATGTTATGGCCTGACCGATGGACAATGGTCAAGCAGGCCAGAATTAGAGACCATGTGGACGTCGACCAATCAGAGTACACGCATCAGAGGTAACAACTGGAACTGCCTACTCAACTAGGCAAACAGGACTGAAAATCAGCCCCAAGTACATGAACACATGCAGACCGCTCCTCAACACATACCTACTTATGTGCCACGTCGTTCCATTACACAACGATGCACTAGAGACGTCAGCTCTAGTGACGGTAAAGCGTTCGCAATCGAAATAACCAACCCGATAAACAGATCACAGTTAATGACTGATAGCAATAACTGATGATGAATCAAAGTACAATTGCACATGACTCATTGTCCAAAAACGAACCGAACTCATAACTAGCGGTTACTGTGTAGCTCCTAATGTGAAATATATGGTGGTAAACTGAGTCATAACCGAAACATGGGCAAACTGTTTCAAAACCACACTCACTTGGTGTATTCACGAATCCCCTTGGTAAACCAGACAACATTTCGATACAAAGACATGGCACTGAAGAAGGAATAAGCTGTAGATAATTTTAATGCAATGTAAGTAAACTGCCTAGTGCATCGACTAGACGGCTACCATAGATAAAACAAACAAAACAAAATACATACAAACAAACACAACAAAAAGGTCCGTCTAATATGCCCTGAGTTAGATTAGCATATATAGCTGCGAGTCCACATGGGTCACGTCCTTCAATTAATTTCCTTAACGTATCGCGTGGCCGCTAATTTTAACCAGATCGTTTGAGTACGTGTTTGGAGAATTCATCATCCTGAATGACTGCGCAAGGACAAGAGTAACCCCCCTTTCGTCATTACCTTTATTATCAGACCCTTCCGAACAAATTGGCAGCTAAACAACGGACCCACACTAATGTTGCTGATGATTAAAGCGAACAAGGGACTTTACACACTTCATTTTTGTTCTGTTTCAAAATAAATATTCCTATAAACTGACTGGAAATATTGGTGTTAGTATCAGTGAGAACACATATCCAAAACAAAGGGTGAATGTCACCTTTTGGAGAATCAATTGGCAGACTCAGTAGTCTCACCCATTTTACCGAGTAGTATCTTCATGATATGTCGGTAAACTTTTGGATTTATTACGATCGATTTGCCGTCATTATGGAAAAATTAAGTCGCACTGTGGCACGCGCAGACCTGGCTATTCCTGAAAAAAATGTTATACCACATTCCAACTGGACGGGAGCGAGTTCACGCCACCTTGAATCAACATGCTCGTCTCGCTGTCATCATCATCAGAGACAATGTTGACACTAACGCTCCACTACCGTACCACCACAAAGTTTAATATATTTAAAGCTTTAAAGTAAAAAAGAAAACGTAGGATGAAGGAGGGATGCAGTTGTCACCTATACCAAGCATTCTGAAGTGCCTACACCTTCAAGCCCACAGTCAGACAATATGGAGAGAAACTGACAGCACGGAAGCCACTGACTGATTGGTTGTCATTTCTTGCAAGCGCAGGAGCGGTCACGGAGACCGCATCCTGGGATGTAGACCGCGCCAACAACATCCAAACTCTTCGTAATATCTTTCACACCCTTCACCCAAGCCATGTTTTCTACTACGCGGTTTGCGTCATTCTGAAGGAGGCACGGTCGGTAGGGGACAGATGGCCTAGTCACTGCAGCTGACGTTAGTGGGTACTTCTGCGACTGAAGCACCTACTGCACAACGGAACACCCGTCTTATTATCCCGCTACCATTCCGTTGATGACATCCGATACCAGCAATGCTTCTGACACATCGGTGGTCAAAAACCTGAGGACGCCTCACATCATGTCCATTGAGGCCATGTCTCACAACCACACAATAATACACCCCTTGCTCTGGCTTCAATGAGACTGAGTGATATGCTTTTTCGACGCCACACGCAAATTAGCAAACGTTATTCGTGGCTTTGGGATTCGTGCACCGACTTCATCAGACACACTTTCAGTAGAGCTAATAAAACTAGTGAGGTATGTAAAATTCTCCACAACCTCTAGTGCTTCAGAGGCTGTACCACCTGAACCATGGTTTTGCACTTTGAAAATGCAATACGAATGCCGAAAGATGGTATGCGGGTGGCAAGCCTATTCGACAGGGTTTATGCTGTGCCTTCGTCTTTAAAGATGAGAGCGATGTCGTCTGCGTATTCCAGATCGACAAAATCCTCACCAGCAACAATCTGAACATCGGGGTTTTGAAGACCTTTCATTATTTCATCAATGATGAAGTCGAACAAGAATGGATAGAGTGGACGTCCTCACCGGACACCATGTTTTGCAAAAAGTTTTTACAAAGCTCATCATATGTCCTCACACGCTCCGTGCGTGCGCCGGAACTTTTTGTTTGGCGTTGTGTGCATGTTGGATGACCGACACACCTCTCACTTTAGGACATCAACTGACTTTGACACTGTGTCATGTCTCTCGGTCTCTACCTAGATCGCCAAAGGGTGTTTGGAATCCAAATCAAGAAGCGTAGATGGCTTTACGATCCTCAAGTTAGGGTTATGTTTTTCACGTACCTCCGACCAATCACCAGTTCCCTTACTCCCACTTCATTGTTCCCCAGCTCGGCCAAGCACGCCTAGACGGCGCGGGTACGGCACACGTTTCGGTAATAGAACATGACCTAACCAGAGTTGCCAGTGTGTATTGACATGGCTCTCTGGAGGTGGGTTGAGCGTATCACGCGTTTTCCGACGCACTCCACTGTCATTTGTTGTTGCCATCAGACGACCGCCGGATATCTCCAGTCGACCATGTTTCCTAATGTGGTGGTGCGGTGTACATAACGGTGCTGTGAACACATTCCTCCATTGAGGTACGAGCAGCATATTGGCGCCAGAGGTGTCGCGTGTTGCAAAATGCTGTCTTTTGCTGCTTCACAAGTTGTGTTCTGCAGTCTGTAGAAACCGTCCGTTATCAGTCCCAAAATAGAACATGCAGTACAGCACCAGCATCACTGATGATGATATAAGGCCTCAAGTATGGTCACACTATTCAGGTATACCAAACCTCCCCGGCACATCCTTCGAAGGTCGAATAGAGAAGGGCCTAAGGACTGACGGAGAGCGCTAGTAGGTAGTAAAGATCCAAGAGATGGAGCAAGCTTTTGCAATGGGAAGCACTGGTACCCTATTTTAGCTAATCCGGTTCAAGAATGGTGAGTGCATGGGACCCGAGTTCATTCACAGATGCGTTGTTTTTAAGAATGGACTGAACATTTTGAAGAACAGTCCAGCCAGCCCCCGTCAACTCAACTACTGGAAGAACCATACGAACCGGAATGGGACGTCAACACCAGTCCTCCATCGACAACAAAAGTTCAATTTGAAATTTTATTGCTTCAGCTCAATAAAGTATCTATTCCAGACGGTTTGCATTCTGCACTCTTCAAAGACGAATCCCTTTTAGCTAGTGTGACGGCTTTACTCCAAATTATCTGAGATGAATACAGAATACTGACAGAAAGGAGTGCCTCGGCAGTGATTCGTGTGTGTGCAAAAATCATCGGGACATAGGTTGGGGCCACAGCATGCTCTGGTTATTATCCTGAGCAATTTCATCCATTACCGGCAGAGTCAGATTCGTAAAATGGAAGCCGAATTCCAACCTGGTCGGTGTTGCATCCATCATTTGTTCACTTTCTGACAAGTGCGACAAGTAAGCCACCGTTTCCGACGACCAACAATGGTCGTTCATCTCGATCTGGAAGATACTTTTCACTGCGTCGATGGTCAGAAACAATAGCAGTATCTGGCGATGAGGTCTCTTATGATGGCTCTATATGCCTCATCCTGTGGACGCTTGTGTGCCTACAGCAAACAATCCTGAGTTCACCAAACCCATTAGTGATTCTGGGCTTACAACCGAGACAAAGACAACCCAAAGACAATAAGACGAAGTGGTGGGTATTACTAGCCCGGCTGCCCTGCGGTTCACAACTGGACGTTCAAGAACTAGAGAAGTTAATTCGAAAGCCAGTTTATTCACATACGTAGAAATATGCAGATAATCATATGATCAGTCAACTGTACATTTGTTGGCAAGTTCACACATTATTTATCTGGAGAAAGGTACAGAAGTGTAAGAGTAAGAGGTTGCACGGGTTTACAAAAATGAGTAGGTTTCAGTGCTTCAAAGAGAGGGCGTGCTGTCCATTGATGATTTGCTTGATGGGCCGTAGCTGCCGAAGTACATTAGCCAACGCAGTTTGAGCGTCTTCGTTTTTGCCAACCAACTTTCGTAAACGTATCTTCTTCAGCAGTTCAGTTACAGTGATAGGTTTGCGCATCAGATATTTACGCACGGTGCTCATCAGTTCACCGTCACAAGAGTTGGAAGAAATGGATGGAGAAACGGTTGTTCCTGCGGCTGATTCTACACGAGCTTTCTTGCTGGCAGAACCAGATGCCCCAGTAGCTGAATCTGTTGTGTCCGTCAGGCGACGTTTAATTGCACCCGTTGTATCCACAGCATCACCACTCTCTGCGACACTAGCTGACGAAGGACCATGGATCGATTCAGAAAGTTTCTGCAACAGTGCGGTTTTCCTCGAACTTTTCTTTGCCTTCTCTTCCACGTCAACTTCCGAATCGGAACTTGAAGAAGAGTAGGAAGACGAATCCCCATCGATAGAGGACGAACTGGAGGATGAGGATGATGACGCACCATCATCTTCGTTTCGCCCGTGCACCTTTTTCTTGCTACGGTGTGATTTGGTACCCATGTCATCATCCAATAGAAGGGGTTCGTAACCTTTTGTACCAGTGTCAAGTGGCTCAAGGCTGCCCTCCGGACGTTTGCGTCCAACCCCACTGGCGTTAGAATCATCCCGAATATCGGTCGCATCCATCTCCGTCTGATTCTCTTCTAATCCTTCTGCCTCTTCTTCTTCAGTGCCTAAGAAAAAGGACAATGGTTTGTCAGAAAAGTTTATTCCCTTTCACGACAGGGATTACTGAAAAACCCGATAACATATAGCAATGAATATAGAATTTTACACGACCGGATCAGGTACGATTCTTACGATTCGATTTCCGAGTTCCTGAAACACAGTGGATAAATGTAGAAATATTTCTACAAAGAGAACAGAGACTCAAAAATGAAGTGTTGTCACGAAACTGAGGAAGCCAAACCATTCGATTGTGGCATCCTCTACCGGATTCACTACCCTGCTGCTTGTAGAAAGCAAGAAATAAAGCCTCCCACCGCAAGACTGAAGCGAGGAACCACGAATCTTGGAGTCATTGGATAGCACACTGGCCTCTGGCTACACAAAACAGGCAGACGAAGATGTCTTTCCGTGGGCTGTAAATATGCTGTCCAGACAGGTTCAGATGTCCAAGGAATTTGGAAGTAAGCTACTAACCGAGTGACTTGTGGATCTAATTCAGTTCCGATTTCTCGATTTCTACTACACGGACCTGAACAACCAAGCAGTATCTCAGAATTTGTGTGCCCCTTGTGTTGAGTATCAGCTTTGCTGAAATGCGAAACAGTTGAACGTTTCCTTGCCACCTGGGGAACAATGAAATCCTCTCATTTCAATATGTGCGGTTCAGAGATATGCTCACAAAGCAGACAGACCTATGGTATGAAACTGAGGTATGGTTCAACTGTAGCGCTCCTTCGAAGTGACGGAACTGAAAACTGAAATTGAAACCATACCAATGACGAAACTCACTGACATCAGTCAGCAATGCTTTGAGAGCAGCTTCGTCGTCAACACCAGGCTCCTCATAGATTTTCTGATGAAAATACCTTTGTACCTGTTTAAAGAATGCCAGGTAATCCTGCGAGTGTAAGATGCGAGAGTTTGTCATGTAATCTACCTGCAACGACGGAAGTAAAAAAAATATAACTATCAAAGAGTGGACAGAAATGGAGTATTGTGAGTTACAAATTGGTACACCAGCCTTCAGCGCCGAAATAAGAATCCAAGAGCAAATGAAAGTACAGGCGATTCCAGAAAGAACGCTTGTGAGCCATCAGAATAGGTTAAAAACTCACCTCATCTCCTTCGTGGTCATCCACCTCGCTATCATCCTGTGCCTCTTCCAAAGGATCGTCTTCCTCGGACGAAGAGCCAGCAGGTCGACCCTTCTTGGTTCGGCGCTTTTTGACACAACGGCGTATCCGTGATACGATTGCCGCATCACGCTGTTTTTTGCGAAGGAGACGAGCGCGTTCGGCAGCTGACTTGACCACTTCTGTCCTACCAGCACGCACTTTGCTCACATCGCCAAACAATCCAACCGATTTTTGCTTACTGGTTCCGGGTTTGGTTCCTTCAGCAGCACCACCCTCGCCTTGGTCTATCGCTGACTCTTCTTCTTCATCCTCAACGTCAGCGTCACTTTCACTGTTCAACTCCTCCAAATCGGTTAGTTTGAGAGTACGATCTGAACGTCGGCCGCCGCCAGATTTGGCGGCCTGTGGGCCGGACTCCTTCTCTGAATTCCCCCGGCCTTCCGTCGCCACGGACAGATAGCTGTTGAAAACGTAGTGTGCAGGGAGGTAGCCGTAAAGCACTATTCAAACTTAGATTGTACACAATTTATGAATGTTTATCAACCAAGCAGGTATGACGACTGAAAATCGACTGCAGAGCTAAACGGATCAACAAGATTAGTGCACCTGTGAGGGGTAATCAATCCTTTGCGAATCTAACACCACGTTTACAACCATTGACTGTGTAACGTAACGATAAGCGATTCATGTGGAGTATGATAACTGCCAGACGAAGATTACATATGAGACAAACCGAGCTAGCGGTGCTGGAACTGGTCTAGGAACTTGGGCAGTCAACTTTACTTCAAATTATTGAAGGACAAGAATTCAAGTGAGTGAAGTGTGTTCCAACCTAATGCGAATGAGGAAGTTCTATGGGAGCTAAGAAATCATCCAGTAATGCCAAAACAAGTGTTCGAAACACAGCCGAAAGGGTATGTATTCAGAAACTCCAAAAGCGAAATGGGTCACCAGCCACTGTGGAAACCAAACCGTATTATGCCAGCGCAGGTGATGTGTAATTTTAAGGAATTACTGGGCAGAACCTACCGGAGTTCCTTTCCAAGCTCCCGGTCCATGGTTAACCCATCCGTCCCCTCGTCTGCACCTTCACCATCGGTCAGTTTGCGCTTGATCATCACGTTGAACAGATTCATTGTCTTGTGAAGTCTACTGTATTCGACCTCTGCCTCTTCTTCACGCAAAAACCGATAGTTGATTTCCGGTTTCATTTTATACCTGGACAAAACGGCGGCGGATAAGAGCAGAAAATCAAATCATCTGAACAGTCCTGACGCAATGCGGTAAAATGAAAGTTCCCTGATCAAAAAATGTAGACCAGATTTGCGTGTTCCGGATATTAGAACAAAACTTGATAACACCGGATAGCGATATACGAACATACGGTGAAGGTTCAAACTGTATGCAATACCGTAGGATAAGGTACATTAGCCACCTAGTACCAAATGGAAGACTGCCGTCTTAAGTCGTTTGTTTTCGGAAAGACCGACGACGTAGTACTCGTTCTACTACAGTAAGCCGATAGAAACAAAGTATGTTGCGATAATTCCACTCCACAAAACACAACACATTCTCGAGAAATACACTCATTTACAAACATATTTGGTTTTTACAGGAGACTCCCCTGAATCTCTCGTTTATGGTGTCCTTTAATTGAACCTGCACCAGGCCGCCTCAGGTTTCAGCTGGCACGATACTCGAGATATCGCAATACATTGAATAGATGTAACACACTACACACTACTGAAAAGCCTTCAACAACGAGAGATTCAGCTTGAACCCAACGTCTGCCTCTCGACTTCCCCTGTCTAGGCTTGGGCAACCTGGCAGTATCTCAGCCCTCGTGCCTCCTTCTGGTGGCATAGCAGCTAGGCACCGAAAGGGTGTTACAGCTGAACAATGAGTATGAGTAGTGATTCAGCTGGATCTCCAGTGAAAACCGAATTCGCAAGCATATGAGTGCAATTGTTAAGTTTCAAGCATTTTGGGTTAAAGCAGAACATAAGGTTGACAGGAACTCAGGAACCGCGCGTACCTGATGAGTCTGAAGAAGGGCGAATCGGCCGTTGGCTGCTGAAGAGTTTTCAG
The DNA here is from genome assembly GCA_003604175.2 of Clonorchis sinensis. Lineage (NCBI taxonomy): Eukaryota > Metazoa > Platyhelminthes > Trematoda > Opisthorchiida > Opisthorchiidae > Clonorchis > Clonorchis sinensis. Next base: position 23,769,891 of record CM030369.1, read on the forward strand.
CAGCCTTACAACTAGTGTGCTACGTCTATACAACAAAATTTCCATTTATGAAACACGTGGTCTCCAAATAGTAGTATCATAAACACATTGCAGCAGGCACAACTCCTCCAGGTGCATCCAGTACAGATGAAATAATCGTCCAGCTGTAGCACCCTTTCGGCGCCTAACTACCATGCCACCCGAAGGAAGCACGAGGGCTGGGATACTGCCAGGTTGCCCAAGTCTAGACAGGGGAGGTCGAGAGGCAGAGGTCAGATTCGAACCACGGACCTTCCGGTCAGTAAATTCGCGCTCTAACCACTTTGGCCATCTCGCCCCAACTCCTCCAGGTGCATTCATTACCGATGAAATAATCGTCCAGCTGTAGCACCCTTTGGTTTGGATACGAATTGGAGTGTGGCCAATAGTGACAAATCAGCATGAACAGTTATGTCCTGTTTTTCCACTAATGATCCCTGAGGACCTAAAACTGACCAAGCCTTCGCTATAGAGCTCAACCAAACTTCTGGTTGATTCACCATAAGTTCAACAACATGTGGTCTTCCGTCTTTCAGCAAATGCATGTGCAGGAGCGTGCTGCGTGACCCTTCGGTTGGCAGCCACGATCACACTGATAAGCTTTGTGCAGCTAGTGAACTGCATTCACGGCCTGATTCTTGTCCTACCTTGTGGTCACGACATTCATATTCCCTATCCGAACTAGCCACCGACCCTGGCAAAAGGTCAGACCATCGGTTTATCATCTGGACTTTATGGGAAGAAGAACCCAGAAAAATGAGACTTCGCCTTCAGTTGAGATTCACCAGGTGGACAGACAGGGGTCGGTCAAGTGGCTGTTTTTTTAAATGCAGGCGTACTTCATAAATTCCATTTCCTACACAGAAAAAAACATGTACTGTATGTGGATGCTCTATTTTACGAGGTGGTCAACCTAAAGGCGAATCTCACAACACAATGGTCTCCTATAAAAGAAGGGTGGTGTAAAATGCTATAATTGTGAAAGACTTTGTTACCGTTTGAACTCCGGTGCGCCGGTTTAACAAAAGGACATACAAAACACTTAAGACTTCGGCATGGGTCAGAAACGAGGCAGCTAATAGTGACTAGTCGCGTCTCTAAAGCACGTGTGGGTTTGGTCGATGCGTTTTGGGAGCGCTCTCACAAAGATAGATTTACCCACAATAAACGGGCCAGTCAAGCTCCACAAGTTGCGCCACATATTTCGTATGCCTCACACAGTCTTTGCACCAAGTTATCATTAAGGTGAGAGCAACAGACAGGCATTCAGATCGTGGCTTTCCAGTACGATACGAATGTACTAAACGATGAACTTAATCGCGTTTTTAACCAATATACAGATGGATGGAGACCGGGTTACGATGTAAAGATGGCCAGAGAAGCTGACAGATATGGTTCGAACACACTTTGGGGTCAAATCTACCATTCTCGTTACGTAGAACTCCACTGAAAAAGCTCAACCACCTCAGGAACAATTCTTATGACCGCACTGAGTCACTTTCAAATTCGCCTTCCAAGCATTAATCCAGATGGCATTTTGGTCGTTGCATAGTAAGGTGTAGTCCGGTAAGTTGCTAATCCTCCCATGTCTCACGTGCGCTTTGGATTGCTTGTATGGATTTATTTTTTCAACCACATCATTAGCAGCCGGACTGTACAGGCCCAAAAAAGAAACAAGTGTTCCTTCTTCAACTGCAGAACAGATGTGCTCGGCGCTCCAACAATTAGCAATAATAACAATGCAACAATCACATGCTTGTTTAACATTCGGAAGGGAGTACACACACGAACAGATCCATAGATCTTATGGATTGCAACCAGTGGGTGCAATTTGTGCAATTGTCGTTCAGTTGTAGCACCTTTCCGGTGCCTAGCTGCCATGCCATCCGAAGGAAGCAAGAGGGCTGCGATACTGCCAGGTTGCCCAAGCCTACACAGGGGAAGTCGAGAGGCAGAGGTCGGGTTCGAACCACGGACCTTCCGGTCAGTAAATTCGCGCTCTAACCACTTGGGCCATCTCGCCCAACTAGTGGGTAACGCGCTCGGAACGGGTTGTTTACTCGTTCACGTCGTCGCGAAGGATTTGTGCCATGGCATCGGACAGGGCTGCTCTTTTGGTTAATGGAGCTGGTTGTGAGTGGGATATGCTGAACGAAACAGCAGCCGATCTCAGTTTTATACGGTGCTATGCTTGAAGCATTCTGCCAATGTTGCTTTTGAAAAGACCAGGGTGACGTAACTCGAGAGTTTCTACATCCACACTGTCACGCGGTTTATAAAAAGGAAGCACTTTTGTTACATACCATACAACTTCTCCCCAACAGTAATTTGCTGTTTTTACCAGACATGTGAATTGCCACAATACACTTGTTCATATTGTTCACGAATAAACTAAGTATTGTGAAACCCAAAAACTACAAGCTGTCATTTGGATAACTGGCAAATATACATGAGGAAAGACGAACAGGTAGAAACAAAAAATGCTGTTTGTAAAAGGTGTAACGAATGTTGTGATTGTTAAGTCGGTGTTCAGGCTCCATGTCTAAACGAGCAATAGTAGTGGCGGCCTGAAAGTGAACGAATACCTAAAGCAGGCCGTTTGGGCTCAGTGGTAGAGCGTATAACGAGTTTCAATCCAGAAATAGCAACAATAACCTGATCGTCTCTAGATTCAGCCTAATTAGTGGTGTCCTCTGGGGAACCAAAGTGCAACATTGAAAGAGTATGATTCACCCTGGCGAAATCACCAGACTTACAACACTTGTTACGCTTGCAGTAGGCTGCAGAACATTCTTTGTGGTTCGGTAGATGCTGCTTGCTCTCACAACCATAACTGCCGTCGGTGTATTGACTGCACCAAGGTCGTGTGACTGTCTTTACTGCGGAGAATTCAGTTTTAATGCTCTCGTAAGAAATGGCTTGTTTGATTCTTGCACATCTACTTTTGCACGGGCATGATCACAAGTCCAAATCAATTCATCAGCGTCAATAGGTATTCCCTGGCCTTGTAATCCGTGATGCCAGATACTGGCTGCTGAATCATGGGAATATCCTCTACCTTTCTTGTGCAACTGAATTACACTCAATGGACGGGTCGAACATAGAATCCGTGAAATGAAACCGTACAAAGTTTCCTCAGCAGATTGACACAGTTGGCAAAACTTATTTCTCGCAACATACGTATTCAGCCGCACGCCCCATTAGTTGCCCACTAGCGCCAAAGCTTCCTTTAGAATCAACTTCTCACGGAGGTTCATGGCATCAAACACTTCGTTCATCTGTAACACTCGTTCGGTGCCTAGCTACCATGCCACCCGAAGAAAACACGGTGGCTGGGATACTGCCAGGTTGTCCAAGCCTAGACAGGGGACATCGAGATGCACAGGTCGGGTTCGAACCACGGACCAGTAAATTCACGCTCTAACCACTGAGCCATCTCGCTCCAATCAGACACTTCGGCCTTCTGTAGCCAGATGAAGACAGCAGTTTCAAGCTGAGTTGTGCAGAAAGTTTAAGTGAAGTGTTGAAAACGGGTGTCGGTTGAATAAGTGGATCCATCCAGAACAGGTCAAGAGCAGAATATTGAAGAGAAATGATGTAAAACATCGACACCAAGTCCTACGTTCCGTAACTAGAACGCAACGCGGCGAGGACACCCCGTTTGTTAGGGAATCAACGCAAAAACATGAACACTATAGACATTGGTCTATGGCCAGACAGTGAATCATGAGTGCAGCCAATCAGCGCGTAAGCCAATCAATCCGCGAACACAACCACCTATGCAGACGATGGGGGTAACAGCGAAGCGCACAGAACAGGAAGCGTGAACAGCAATAAACGTGACTTAATCGAAATGAGGACACAAAAACAATGCTATCCACGAACATATGTTTGGGTTAAGGTATCCAGTTCGTACCAGTTTCGTCCCAACACCTATTACCGGAGAACTAAACTGCAGCGGCTGGTACCTTTGGTACACAAGGAATCTGAACAGAAGTGAAACAACCATATCACAAACTCAGAATGCATTGTGGTCAGCCCGTATAGGCTCGCCTGAGTAAAACCCAGTTTGAAGCTAGGACTTACCAAGCGTGGACAGGATAGGCGTCAAAATTTCCATCTTTACATTGACAAAATACGAAGTATTCCACATTCTCCGAAACACTCCCTTCCCGAGCCCCTTTGAAGCGACGACGTCCGGTTTTTCCCTTGCCCACGGTCATAACCCACGGTTGATCATCTGGTCGGTAGGTTTCACGAACAATGCCATACTTGCGAAGTCGGGCCTCCTCCCTCGCCTCACGACCAAACTCGCTTCCGGCCCCACGGTCGGGAGTGTCTTGAATGTTGTGAGCACTGCGAAACTGCCTCAGATTGTTTTCGCGTTGCATAAACACTTCAAGGCCAGACGTGAGGTCGGGATGATCAGACGTGTGAAAACGAAGAACACTGAATCGTTTGTCTCGTCGATTAGGGACTCTGACCTGCACCGGATTAACACACAAATACTTTAAAGAGGCATGATGCCCATCGAAGGGGCGAGTACATAGTGAGTTTAAAAAACTTACTGATTTGTGGTAATAAATCGTGGAAAAGGTGTGAACTAAAAAAGGGCCAAGGATGAATCAATCAAATCGAAGTCTCAAAAGTATCTTTATGTTTTGGAACCCGCAGTAAGCATTTCAACCTTATGTTACCGGTTCTCAACCCAAAGGTTTGTTAACCTTCCTCGGACCAGGTGTCACAAACGTATAGTGGTGAATAAAACCCCGTAAAATCACTGAACGGAAAACTAGCAGAAGAAAAAACGACCAAAAGCGCCCGCAAGAAGCCACACTTAACTCTATCTAATATGGAAAAGAAACTTGTCGACACAGATGATAAAAAAGATGCCAAGAGTTTCAACGAACACTCATTCAGTCGACTAGCAATTCCGGTAACGAACGCGTACCAGGGCATGTTGGTTCCCGCCGCCACAATTTTGCTGAATGAAAAACGAAAATCAGGACATGACCGCCAAGTGTCGGAGACGATGGCCTAATTAGTCATTTGGTACCAATGATGAAGTGAGAAGTTGAACGGCTACGCATTGCAGACGAGAGCCTTGATCTGGGATTGACAGTGGCTGTAGGACTTCCATCAGTTTCACTGAGCATTGATTTGCAACGTGCTCGGCACCCAGTCAGAGAAGCGGAAGTTGTTAGCCCGCCTGAGTTTACCGGTTAGGAGCTTCCGTTATCACTTGTACGTAGGCCCTGGTTACTGGCACCAACAAGAGCTGCGGATCCCAACTACGTCCACCGTTCATCGTGTCGAGTCAGATAGCTCAAGCGGCTGGTGTTAAAGGCAGAGGAAATAGCCTTTTTTCACCCTCCGTAGGGTATTCTTCGAAACTCAATAGCTACCTACCAAATTCAGTTCAAGTTGTTGGTCACCAGTAGCAAACACACCACTACCTTCACATTCCAGTCTCAGATGACAGTACCAATTTCCAGCCATACAGCTCCATAATACAACTGCCCGCCTTACAAATTCATCATCATCATCGACATCTGTGACATCAGTGTTCAACACCGATGCTTCGCTACTGTACATCACTGCAGAGCCGAAGCCTAACCACCAAGATAAAGAGGGGGTTATTTTTAAAAAAAACTAGACACTGAAGCATAAATAATACATAAGTAGACAAATATGAATGTACAACAATAAAAAAACTATTAGGTGAATCAAATAGATCAGGAAGCCGAAGAGAAAGCCACAACACATCCCAACAGTAGAGAAACTGTCGAAGAACTTTCAGCTGTCGGACGAAAGGAAGATAAAAGATAAACAAGTGGACCTAGAGGTGAAACGTGGTAAGTCCAAAATTTCCTGGTCGTCTATGAGATAAGCCTACAACAGATTCGCTCCATCAGTGGCTAGATATACCCACCAGTATGGTCGCTTCGCTTTATGGAATTCAATCAATCCCTTCCTTAAACTACACTATCAAGTTCCAAACAGTGAGTAAAACCGACATGGCCTGCGCTTGAAAGACGGAAATGAGCCTTCTATGATATTACTGTGCTACGCGCGCTTAAAAAAAACATTTGGACTTCTAGCGAACCAGGCGAATTATCCACATGAGGGCTATGCACAAGCCTTTAAACCGAAGTCAAACTAGCACTCAATACGTAAACGAAATAAATATCTTAACCGTGTCGAAGGTTTCAAACAGTAAGCAAGATGAGCAAAATATTTACAGCAGTTGGAATACATAGTGACGATGGACTGTTAGTTGTGGCGTAGTTCAGTGGCGAACTAAGTTCCATAATTTTCATTTAGAATTCTTAGTTCTCAAAAACTCTCAATGTTTCAACAATTCACTTATCCTGTCTTGGCCGTTTGTTGAGTTTGAAAGAAGCCCCTTTACGGTTCTGCTGTCAAGTGAGTAAACAATGCATATGCTAAGATACTCATTTATCCCTTTTTTCCATTATTTGCCTACCTGAATAAAATCGATATGTTGTGTTTGGTCTGCATTCCAATGCCTTTGTTCACTATACAATCAACCAGAGAAAAACCCACGTACATCACTGTAGGACCACTAGCTTTGTACCCTGGCGTACTCTCTTGTGATTGGGTCGCTTACCAATAGGTCGCATGCCTTTTGCCTACCTGTTTCTGTGGCCCTGTCGAAGCCGGGTCATGGGCAACCTTGTTCTATCATGCACACATATTTACCCTCCAATCAGAATTTTCTGTTTGTTTGGTACCAAGTCCATTTCTTCAAAAGGGCAAGTTATGTTCCGACCGCATACAACGAGCATTCCCGCTGGCAACCGGCGAAAAGTCGCAATGAGGAACGCAGTAACCGACATAATTAAGCAATCCATTTCAAAACCAAAAGATTTTTTAAAGATATTTGGAGAATCATGGATTATAAACTTTACCACGGTGTTTTCATAAAGGCAACTGCTCACAAGGTTGGTGAGAACTGTTGGAAGAGTCTTCAGTAGCGCATAAAAATCGACTCTACCCAAGATGATTACAAGTTCCTATCTCTCATGGCAAGATGTAGCGCAGCTGTGGGTCAGTAAAAAAAGAAGTCGCAATCTCTCCAAAAGTGATCAAAGGAGAGGCGCGAGAGCAGCTGTGAACGTGCTGTCCATCGGGAGGAATTACTGCGGCCGAAGTTGACGAAAAGACCAATGGCGGTGCGACAGGCACCGTGAGCTTCGGCGTTGGATTGACTAACTGTCCGGAGGCCAGCCGCCCCTAATAACCGAACATCACATCAATTGGACGGAAGTGTCACGTGGGGACTACATAACAAACGAAGGCATTCCCTGATTGGTCGGAATGTCAGCCAACCTGGATCGAGCATCTCTAGCTGGACGATTATCGCCCCTCACGGAGACTAGCAGGACCTTGTGAAACATTGTGATGACCCTATAAATACGGTTGTAATAATCTTCCTTTGTCTCCATAAAGGGCTATCTGAAGCTACCGTGCCTTTTGATATACTATAATGGGCGGAGCGGGAAGCCAAGGACCGATACAGAGTTGCACGACCGTTCAGGAGGCACAACACTAAACATGCAACCAAGACACTGATTCACTGTTCGTTCTGTCAGTGGAAGCAGCACATTTGGGTGGACCGTTGTTCCTGGCATGAGCTTCGGAAGGACCACAACATTAGCACTGTTGTTGGATTAGCGAAAAATACATTGAAGATCTCGGTGGAAGACGGGTACTAGTTTCGGTCCTTTTTCGAACTACTCCATTCCAATCAATCAATGCAAAAATAGCTAGACGATAACGAGTAGTTCGTGATTTTTCTGAGGACATTAACTATAGATCTGGACATTATAGTAAAAAAAACGACATACAAAAACGGGTGACCGAATAATATCGTGCGGTGTACATCAATCTTCTTCCTCTTAGTACTACTCCGTCCCCCATCTAGCTCAAGTCACTCGTCCCACTGCCACTCCTATCTGCACCGAGAACCTAAAACCTTTAACCGTCTGTGGAAATGGAGTACCTTTCTCTAGTCGCCACTACAATACAGGATGCTTTTCTGAGATGACCCATTCACCCACCCCCTCGAAACTTCAGTCGTACTGCTAATCTTTGTTCTTCAAATCAGCCCTGATGTTATGCACCTTCTCATTGTCAAAACCACCCTTTGGCCTCCTCCTACACTGCCCGGACCGTTAAACTATGGTGTCTTCAGCACTCATTCTAACCTTTTATCATCCCCCAACTGTTCACTTGTGTTGGGCATCCCAACAAGCCAACTTAAACAATTGTTTTTGTGATATTTGGCTGTTCCTTAGATATATATGCATAGATGTGTACACATATATACCATAGAAATGGTTACTGATAACGGATCTTCTCTTTCTCCGTAATTCGCATATGCGTTTGATGTAAAAATGACCAAGAATGGAGACTACCAAGAATGATTCATTGGCACACTGGACGGATAACCCGGTGGTCAGAAATTATTCGATGACTGGGTGATTTAAATCAATGATACACAGCGATTTTACGAGGACGCTCCACGCACTCAAATGACTAATTTCCATGTGTCCTGAGATTAGCTGTTCTGGCCGAGGGGCAGCTCATTAAAGAGTACATTGTAACTGATGTCTGTTTGTTATGAACAACAAAAACATGGTTGTCAAATCTATAAAACTATGGGCAAGTTTAAACGACAAACAAACCTGCATCTCTCGAATAACATTTCTTTGTGATGGCTGCGTTGCTGATGATGAGGTCGACGGGAGTTGGTCTGGTTTAACTGGAGGTTGAGGATCCGGTACAGTTTGTTGGGGTTTACAGACTGTTGGAGGATTCACCAAGGATCGGGATTTAGGAGATACGCCGACTGGACGGATCACTGTGGGACATGCTGTGGCAACCTTGATCGGGTGTGAAATAACAGGCGTGATTTTCAGTCCTCCTGCTACAGTACCGCCAGTGGCTGTTGTGCTGGTGCCTGTGGCATTCGGTAGTGTGCGGATGACTACAAGTGGCGTGCTGGTTGTGGTGGCAGGAGACCGCTGCAAAGGGTTGGTTACGTTGGTTGTTTGTGAGATCACAGAAATGACAGATGGTTTGGAAAGCTCCGAAACAACGGGCGAGGCGATTGACTTGTTTCTGTGATGAATAAGAGGAGTAGAGTGTGAAAGTCTATTCAGAAGTTGGTTTCTAATGGAAATTCCGATGGTTAGTAGGTTGAAAACTAACCGAGTCATCTAAAGAACTCGTACATTTCTGCAAAAGAGTTAAGCTAATGCTCTTATTTACGTCATCATGGTTAAATAAAACTTACGATGTACATCTACTGTAAGTCATTCATTTAAGCTACCTTTGCCGTATGCACAATGCAAACGGCACTGGTCGACCGTTTTTCTGGCCTACGGGTTGGATTAAACATGATTCACTGAGATAGCGATAGCCTGGGCAACATATTCCGAGTTTTCAAGACATGGTTCACAGATTAAGGAAATGTGACGAGCACTAAATTGAAAACAGTCGATGAAGCGAACACTTTTACCCAGGTATCATGAAGCTGAATAGACAAGCTGATATGAATCCTCAATTAGACAGCGAAATATCCATGTTATCCTCAAATCAATCTTCCGTTTCGTATGTTCAACATGATTTACGAATCGTCCGTCACCGGAGGCTGCAGCAAATGACTCATTTTTAGGCAAAGGTAAGGTGTGGAGTCAGTCGCATCACGTTAGGGTTGAGGATAAGTCACAAAACTAACACGGTCGGATAAAGGTGAGGGAATTAGGACACGAAAAATCAAAACCAGAAGCTGGGCTGAATTATAACCTTAATCTCAAGTGGCTCTGGTTGTTTCGAAGGTTAGCACTGCACAGAAACAGTCTACTGTTAGCATATAACTCAAGTAGGCATTCACCGTTGTCCGTACGTCTCCACTCCAGTCCTTGACGACCACCCAAATGGGCCTTAGCATCATCATCATCATCATCAAAGACAGCAACATCAGTGTTGACACTGGTGCTTCACTGTCGTACAAACATAAAGTTCGCCCAATTATATATATGTACACATATATATATATATATATACATTAAAAGCTCTAGAGTGAAGAGGAAAAGAGTGGATGAGGGAGGGGACCTAGTGCTGGCCTATGTCAAGCATTCTGAGGTGCCTACACCTCCAACCGCTCAATCAGACAATCTGGAAAGAAACTGACAGCATGAACGCCACTGACAACGATTAGCCGCCATTTCTTGCAACGTCTCCAGCCAAGCACAGGCGGGGTCACGGGAGCCCCATCCTGGAAGGCGTACAACACCAACAACACCCAAACTCTTCGTGATCTCTTTCACGCCTTTCTGCCAAGTCATGCGCTGTCCACCTCGCGGTTTGCGCCAGTCTGAAGGAGGCACAGAGAACAACACTCGCCTCGGTAGACGGTGTTTCAGCATGCGTAGCACATGACCAAGCCATCGTAGTCGGTGGTGCTGGATGACTTCCCCAATTGAAGTACCTGCAGCACAACCAAATACCCGTTTTCTAATCACCTCGTGACTAACACGCTGACGCCATCCAAAACCAGCCACGCTTCTAAGGCAACGGTGGTCGAAAACCTGGAGACGCCTCACATCATCTATCCGTAGAGGCCATGTCTCGCACACATACAACAATACAGCCCTTACTGTAGCCTGGTACAAAAGACCCCTAAGATATAGTGAGATGACTTTTTGACGCCACAAGTGACGCAAATTAGCAAACGTGATTCGAGCCTTTGAGATTCTTGCACTGACTTCACCAGACACACTTCCGTCAGAGCTAATACAACTACCGAGGTATGTAAAGTTTTCCACAATCTCCAGTGATTCTCCTTGAATTTTAAGGGATATGTCCGGAGACTGCACGTTCTGAAGCATGACTTTGCACTTTGAAGGTGCAAGGCGCATGCCAAAAGATGGTATGATGGCGGTTAGTCTATTCAACAGGGCTTGTGCTTCACCTTGGTCTTCAAAGATGGGGGCGATGTCATCTGCGTACTCCAGATCGACAAGGCTCTCATCAGCAGCAATTTGAACACCAGGGTTTTGAAGACCGTCCAGCGTTCGCCTCCTTAGTTCATCAATGACGAAGTTGAACAAGAATGCAGAGAGTGGACATCCTTGTCTGACACCCCTTTTTGTAAAGAAACTTTTGGAGAGCTCACCATACACTCTCACCCGCCCAGAAGTATGTGAATATAGGGATCAGACTATGCTTACAAAATTCTGGTGCATACCCTGTTGAGCAAGTGTATTCAACAGCACTGGCCGATCGACAGAATCAAACGCACCCTTGAAGTCAAGGAAGTCAAGATTGTGGACCGTCTGCACATGTGGCGTTGCTCTAACATCTGACGGAGTGTGAAGATGTGGTCAACGCAGCTCGCCGTATACTCTCACACGTCCGGAAATCTGGGAGTACGAATAGCTTATTACGTTCACGAACTTCCGTGGCATTCCTTGGTGGGCAAGTGTGTCAAGAACAGACTAGTCAACCAAGTCGAATGTGCATTGGAAATCCGGGAACACTAGAATTGTGGGTCGCTTATACGTGTGGCGTTGTTCTAGCACCTGACGAAGTGTGAACATTCGATCAACGCAACCCCTACCAGGCAGGAATCCCGCTTGCTGCTTTCGAGTCAGTGTTTCACGAACCACCGTAAGGCGACGAAGCAACAGTGACGCCAACAGTCTCGTTACAACCGGCGTCAAGTTGATCCCACACACACTACGAGCCCCTTTTCTGAAAATGGGCACTATCACCGACTCTCCCCAGTTGTCTGGGACCGACTCCTTTCCCCAAATGCAAGCAAACAGATCAGACAAGCGCCGACTGAAGACTTCACCACCATCTTTGAACAATGCTGGTGGGAGGTCATCCGGACCTGACGCTCAGTGGCGCTTAAGAGAACATATGCAGTCATAAACCTCCGAAGCTGCAGGCGGTTCCACGTTCACCGTCCAGGGTTCTACGTCACCTGTGGGCACTAGATGGGTGCCAGCTGGTGGCCATGACAATTGTTGTCCGAAGTATTCGGCCCATCGGTCGAGACGTTCTTTATTCGAGATGGTCATTTCGTTCCGATCCTTGATGGTTTTGCTCACAGGTGGTTTCCGGGGTCCGGTCGCACGGACCAACTGAAGTAATCTTCGGGTATTACCGGCTTTCTGGGCCTCTTCTATTTCCTTGGCTTTCTGTGTCCACCACACTTCACGGTCGGCTTGCACGCTCACCTTCACTTGACGTCTGACAATTCGTCGAATCAAGTTATGTTTGGGGCCGGATATTTCTCTGAGATTTAAGGAGTGTCACCGTTCGGTCTGATATCCAGCGCTTGAGTGAGCCTGGTGGTGCCGTGACACAGGCAAAATTCCCAGCACTGTACAAATAGTCCCAGTATCAGCTCGCATTTGATGGTGGAGCCTTTGGAAGCGACTCTATAGGGCGATTCTGGTAAGTTCATGTAACATCCGGATCTGTCAGTCATTCAGTCCCCAAGCAATTTATCCGCACCTTACACGGTCCTGGAAATCGTAGGGAGAAGCGACTCCGGACAAGCGCGTGGTCGGAATCCAAAATTTGTTCCAAACCGACCGGCAGTCACTTGTTGATCCACGCCATCGGTAACTGATGGCAATGTGATCGATCTGAGTTTGTGACCGGCATGCCGTTGGAGAACGCCATGTGGCCAAACGAATCCAGCTATTTCGAAAGTTAGTACTGCATAAAAACAGCCTGGTGACTTGGAACGATACTAACACCTGCACATCCCGCCGCAACATCCTCTTTGCCACCAGAGGTGCGCAACCGGAAACGAGTGGAGACTGATCAGGCGGTTAGTTCAACTACTGTGCTCGAGTCTTGAATTCTTGTTTCTGAGACAAAACACATCAATGTCAAGCAAGTCCAGCGTGAGTGCAAGAAAAGCTTGTTGTCCTGCTTGCTTCAGAGTGCGGACATTGAAGGCGGCCAGATAGACTGGGTGTGGAGGCTTGAATATTGATTTGGAGATACCTGAGGATGTCGGCACCATGTGACGAGCAGATGTTGCTGTTCAGCTGTAACACCCTTACGGTGCGTAGCTGCCATGCCACCCGAGGGAAGCACGAGGGCTGGGATACTGCCAGGTTGCCCAAGCCTAGACAAGGGAAGTCGAGAGGCAGAGGTCGGGTTCGAATCATAGACCTTTCGGTCAGTAAATTCACGCTCTAACAACTGAGCCATCTCGCCCAGATGTTGCATGCAAAACCGATGCAAGACGAACGGAGTCTCTAATAGGAGAGTTCTTATTGGGGTGGGAAGACGGGGAGGAAAAAGTATGTGAATGAGAAAGAAGGGAGGCGTCAGCAGTAGCCTGTTTCCGCTTACCCACCCTGCTGTATGCAGCGAGTAAGATGACCCGGCTGATGGCACCACGCGACGGCCGATGTGGCATGAGTTTACTTGTATGTGTGCAGTTCATGGTTGTACGTGGGCTGAGATACTGTCAGGGCGCCCACAACTAGACAGGAGGACGACTAGGGTCCTCAACCAAAGCCTCTGGCTCAAAAGCCTAACCACAAGGCAACGGTGTTTGGCGGGAAATACAAATGCACTACCATTTCTACGGAACAAGTCGCCTCATGTTCCAACCTTCAACCTGGAGCACCAGGAGAGTAGGTTCGTCAGACCTCTAGCCATTGACCAACCTGGTATGAGAGACTCTGGGGACCCCTCAGTATAGCTCAATAAGTCGCTGAGCTGTACAGCCCGTCACACCACGGTAAGGTCCTGTCTCTTCGTGACGGAGTCCAGCCCCTTCCCCAACCACCTTTGTTCTTTTCTGCACATGGAAGCCTCCAAATAAATTGCGGTGGCGTGAAAGCAGTAAGGTGCCTTCTTTAGATGACCAGCATGTCCATATCCATGGAAGCAGCGACGCTGTCTTCCCCCGAGAAGGGGTGGGATACAAAAGGTCGACCCCAAAAACCGCACACTCCGATCGCTCAACGGTTGACTGTGACCACCGGCGCATCACTCAGTATGGCCGAACTGCCTTTAACATTAAGGAGTCCGGTGCTGTTCAGATGGTAATTGATGTACGAAGCCGTACTAAGTGTCATTGAGTGCCTCATTCCCTGCTCCCTCAGGCTGCCTGTAGCCGATTTGATCGGACTGTTGAATCATTGGTTTCATCAAGGGTTCTTGTAGAAAACCCTAACGACCACTGTCCCGCGGTTCGGGCTTTTGAGTCAGAGGCTAGGGGAAAGGTCACCGCACAAAACTCTACATCTTTCCACTGACTTGTGAGTCAAACTTTTGAGTCAAGGGGTCAAGGTTGGATGCGTCAACGAGACCGCCTTCTTCCGTCTGGGCAAACGGGAAGTATTATTCGCCCTCACAGGTCTTCTGCGCGAACGTTCCCCATCCAACTTCTGACTCATTTAGCTGCTGACCACCTAAACGTTGTTTCAAATTTCTGCCCACTAAAATACAATCGTTCGGGTATAACAGCTTTTCGGTGCCTAGCTGCCATGCCAGCCGAAGGGAACGCGAGGACTGGGATACTGCCCAAGCCTAGACAGAGGAAGTCGAGATGCAGAGGAAGGGTTCGAACCACGGACATTCCAGTCAGTAAATCCACACTCTAACCACTGTCATCTCGCCCACAAAAATAAACAAAAATAACCCCCTTATAAAATTCGATGGATCTGTTCCACATTTCTTCGAACGTTCGTACTCTGTCAACCTGGGGACCTGTCCCCTCTTCCTACTTATGTGTCTTGTCTCTAGGAAACACCAATGCAAGACCTTTGTCCGGCCATACATCTAAAACCGCGTGAGACGAATCCAGCTTTATCCCACTTTACTCTTTAGATGTCTGGCTACCCTGATTCAATGGCTTGAGTTAGCCACGAATCTTCTTGAATCATTCTTTCTTGAATCTCTTGAATTATTTTCCTATTCTAACTAACCTGAATAATTCTGCTGCACGGTTAGGTATGTGAAGCACGCCTGTGAAGTGTAAAGTGCTGCTGCAAGATTGGGTGGGACCGAATCCGAACACCAAGCGTGCAGGTTAACTGGACTGGTGAAGGACGAGATCACGTCCAGAACTGGTAAGACCATGGGTGCGTTGACTAACCCACTAAATTTGTGGTGCCGTGACAACCGGTTGACTGTCAAAGGTAGGGTGTATAAAATTGCGGTTCGAACTGTCCCAACGACGAGCGTGGAAGGTCATGAACTTTGTATACAATAGGACCCTTTATCTCGTACAGCCCTCTCCGCCCAGCCTTGTATCGGAAGGAGCCGACCCAGGGGCGGTGAGTCGATGTCATTCCCTGACGCGACAAAGAAACGTGATAGCCCTTACCAGTCAACTCAGACGCGTTAGTAGCTGCCGTATCCCCGGGTGGAGATCGCGGGAAAAAAACCAGTGACCCTGACATATATGGGTGTGAGGGAGCCAGTGGCGGTCTCGCATTCGCGTTCACTGCGTAGCTCTCACTTCGTACCATACCAGACAGCCTAAACCATTCGACGCTAATGCACAGATTGGGCACATTGTGAGGTATCTGCGATGATACTACGATATTATGATAAGCAGATGGTTGCTGAGGGATCAGATTATGAATATCAAATGACAGTTCACGTTTACCAAGGTGAGTATGTCTAGGGAGGGGCATTTCCGTAATAAAAAAAACTCGGAATGTGAGAAAAACGGATTTTGGAAACAATGTAAATCTGTCCGGTGATCCACTACTTTGAGAGACGCCTTCCGAAATTAGACCTCGCGAAGTATCTTATAAAAAGAAATGAGTTTCAGAAAAGCACAAAAAATTCCTTCAAGGGGAACTTGTTGAACCTGTGGAGGCTGTTCAAATGTCTCAAAGCAGAAACGTGATCGCAGCCCAGCTTGGCTTGCACAAATGGCTCCCCGACAACAGATCGGACCAAGCAAGGTAATGCCAAATAGCAGCTTGGACACCACGACCAGTTAGTTGATGAGTTGACCTTTGCACGATATTCACACGCCATTTTGAAAGTTGTAGCCGTTATCGGAGTGTCCTATTCAACCGGAATTGTAGACCCAGATCACTCATAGTAGGACCGCCTTTAGGACTTAATTATATACTTCAAGCAGTGCAGAGTTCAATGTACATGGCCGCTCCAGGTTACCGCAAAACCTTCGGATTTTTCTGCGAATGGAGCGGCGCGGCTCTGAAACCTAATTACCCACAATCCAAAACTGCATTATTTCAGGAATTGAGGTATGGTTAACCTATTTAAACTCAGTTATCCTATAGGTTGCAACCAGTAAACCGTCAATGCCGCCTCTAAGTCCGTTGGCCCCATCATTAGTGTCACCAAGAATCGAGTGGAAATGATTTCCTTCACAATAAAAACACGTACATTTCGCGGCTAAAAAAGAGCACGAAAGTAACCTCTCATGAGGGGACAGTGACCTAATGTGGCAGTATTTCGACATTGACAATTGATGGAATATAGCGCATTCACTATCTTATTGAAAGTAGCCCCAATTAACACGTAAAAAAAGTCTGTACAGCGTGCTTGCAGAAAGAATTTAATTCGGAAGATGGTTACTGCACCATATTCCATAGTAAACCATGAAACCCCCATAAAACATGCTGCATTATGGAGTGCATGTGCTCCACCAATACGCAACCAAGTGTAAATAACGTACTGCACGCCATCAGCGACATTCCTGAGTTGAGCAGACATCGCAAAACAAATTGATATACACCACGTCGGGTCACATCACCGGCTGTAGCGTTGAATTCGAAAGTCCCGCACGCGTCTAGCAGTTCACTCACACATGAATTTAAGTTCCCCACGTGTGTCCACGGACGGGAAAAGGAAGGCTCGTAGACTCGAATCGGTGACCATCTCATCTGCTGAGTTTCGTTTAGGTGGACTGAAATAAAACGACTGAAAGCCACCACCTGGGGTACTGGGTTTGGTGGTTCGGGTAAGATGCGTCAATGCGAAAAAGCGAACGCTATTTGCAATTGTGTGCTCATGAACGGGCATGTGAACCTGCACACGAAGTGAAAAGAGTTTGGCGGAAGTAATATAGCGTCTTGTTAAAGAATGTGTGGGCTAAATTGAGTTGTAATCGCTAAAGGGAGGGAAGCTAAAGCTAGTGTTTGAAATTTTTGGGGTTGTCACGGCGAATCCTGTATGTCTGATCGATTATGTAACAGAGAGCACCTCTGGCAGGCCTGAAATTGCCGGAGGAAGAGCTGACGACAACTTCCGCAAAGACTGGTGCTGTAAAAGCTGTAACAGGGGGCAAATTTTGAGAGTGGAAGACCGGAACTCTATAGGCGTATATGGGCACTGTAGGGCCGAATTATTTCATTGTAGCTGCCGTCAGTTTCAGGTTATATGCTCGTCATATCGTTTCTCCCGCGTCGATGTGGCTATGCAGTTTTGTCCTCATTTCTTTTTACTGCATCCCAAGGCGCGTGTTCTTTGCGCATGTCCTTTTGGCGTAACTAACCAGGGACTAAAACCTGACCTTGTTTCTCCGCAACACGGTAGACAGCCCGCAATGGTTCCTCGCCACGTTCAAGCGAGCATGGATTTGGAATTTTTTCTCACGAGGGTCCAGCGGTCTGCTATGCTTCACCACTGCATTGTTCTTACCATATTTTCTCTGCTTCTATTTTTCTGTGGCATAGCTGAGCAATTGGCGTTAGGCGTAACTTTATTCAGACAAAGCCATTAAGTAAATGCCTGAAGGCGTGCCACCCACCAGTTGAGAAAAACATTTCCTTTACCGTTATAAGGCAGGTCACAACCCTCGTGGGCTTTCGTAACATACTTTTGGCTAAACGTCCACTTTGACTTGTCTTAACTGAGTCTTTTGGTTTTCAGATTAAACCATGACAATCAGGTGCCGTGAAGTAGAACTGTCATGAACGTACGTCAACTGTGATGTCAGATTTGTCGTTCCAGCAGGCAGCAGCGTGGTATTTAATTGGGAAGAGAGTTAGGCACTTAAGACATGGTAGGCTACAAAACAATGGCATTAAGTTACTGGCTTGACGAATGGATCTCTGGCACCCTGAAGCCATGGGAAACGGACACTGTATCGTGCAGATGTAGAAGGCACGAGAGTGGACCGCTCGTCGACCCTCACGGCTATCGAGCACTACGAAGGTCATCGGATTGCGTTAATCGCCTCCTTGAGAGGATATTTCAGCACTGAAGGCGAGGTTCGTAACAAACCTAGCATAAATCCGAGTGTGCTTTGAAACATTCCTGAGCATGGGCATTATCCAACAATTTGGGCGAACGACTCCATTCACTACGCTGCGTCCCATGCGTCCTTTCTGAGAATACAAATTCTCATAAGTAGTGAAGTGCATGGAGCTGTAATTTAAACTACCACTAGCGATACAGTCAAGCTATCTTCAGTTGAATCTCCCATGTATGCGATTTTTCGGCTTTTAGCCAAGCCGTAGACTAGGAAAAGATTAGGACAGCAAAAACGGAACCTTTGGGTATCTGGCTCTCTCCAAACCTGTCCTTCTCACTGCACCTTGAGAAATCGGCCCAGAAGGCATTCTCTGTTCTACGGATGATTCGGCGCACCTTCTCTCGTATTACTCACGCGGACTTCCAAATACTCTATCGGGCCTATGTCGGACCGCTCCTTGAATATACCAACCCGGTTGTCTACTCAGGACGCAAGAAGGACGTAATGCTCATTGAGCGTGTCCAGCGAGCTGCTACGAAAATGGTTGCCGGCCTCAAGTCCATGGAATACAAAACGCGTCTCACGGTGCCTGACCTCTCTCCTTTGGAGTATCGTCGCATCCGAGGGGACTTAATTCTTACTTACGCCCTGTTTGAACAGGGCTTGGCCAACAGGTTTTCCACCGTTGATCCAGTTAACACACGGTGGGGACATGGTAAGAAGATTTTTAAGCTCAGAGCGCACACCCTCATTAGGCAAACTTTTTTCTCATTTCGGGTAGTTGCTGCGTGGAATAACCTTCCTGAGACGGTTGTCCACGCTCCCTCTGGAACTCAGTTCAAAACACTATTAGACACTTATTTACGCGAGTCCTCACGCTGGCAAGCATACTGTCCCGCGCTTAGAACTTAAAGAGCAGTGCTACACCCTTTTTTCACTTGTGCCTTTCAGGTGACCGACAGCCGCTGAACGGCAGGAACAAAACCGACCCGGGAAACTTGGGCGAAAGCCTCGATCCTGTGTATCAATCCGTGAATCCGTGAATTTAGAAACGCCACCCGCCACGCCCATCTTGATGACTCAGCACTATCATATTTTGGTTTAGAGTTTTGACCACAAAATTCCCTAACGCATCGACCTCACCGGCATGGCTGACCGTTCGATTAGTCGAAAATGGCAGTTTACCGAAGCAAATTGTTTAAAGGACCACAGAAGCACATGCGAAACCTTTCCGGCTGGGCTAAGCCTGGCCTACATAACGTCGACTGAAATGAGAATTTCCCAAATACTCTTACGAACTTGCACCCAGGACTGTAATCTCGGGTTTGGATGCCGACTTTCGCTCTCGTATCATCTCCTTTAAGAGCCCGTGATTACCTTAACTTTGCTCAGAGGACGATAGTTCGCTGCCATTTACATGTCCACCCTAAGCCATGTGGTCATCTGGTCATTCATCAACAGGACATTTTCCAAATGCAAGGGCCTGCCCGAATGTGTGCAAGACGCATGACCACAGCCGCACGTAATTGGACAGGTTTACCCACTGTGAATATTGATCTTCGGTCGTCCAACTGATGGAAGCTGAGGCGCCGTAAATGACCTTCAATTCAGTGTCTCAAGAAGCGGCAGGAAATTTAAATCCACCT